>CM030358.1:417060924-417660924 GCA_017893485.1 Hemerocallis citrina | reverse complement strand
TTCTGAGTTTCCTATGTTTGATGTAAACACAACCGACGGTGGAATTTGCGGGACTTGGCTCTGCAAGGATGGAGAAGAGGGCGATGTATTGGAAGATGTCGTATTGTAGTTTACTTGATTTTCAATCTCAATATTTTATGTCTGTAATTTTCGTGTCTTAAATCTTGTTGTAATATTATGTCTGTAATTCCGAACATGTTGAATGTGAATTTAATACACCGGTTTAATTATCTTTCTATTTTCTATTGCTTGGTGTTATTTACATTAAACTATGCTTAGTGTCATTTGAATCAAACTATCATTATAATTTAATTTGTTACAAATCTCATTTTTTTAATTTTTTTATAATTATGTTGGTTTGTTAATCCTACTAAAGTACAAATTTTATGATAGTTATTATAAACATGTTATTAATTAAATTTGCATCTCTAAGGAAGTTATTAAATCCTTGACAGGTACAACATGCCGAGGCGTGGAAAGAGGATAAATATAAATGATGGCAACGAGAGCCATGGGGGTGAGCAGCCACTACATAATAGTGGCAGTTAAACAGATGAGGGTGAGGGTAGCACGCCGCCCACTGTCAAAAAACATCGTGGGCGAACTAAGATGACGAATATTTGGAGACTTAAGAATGACGAAAGGATTGTGGTGGAGGTAAACGGTGTCGGGCAACCGGTTGGCGATAACGCTAGCAAATTTTCTTCCTTTATTGGGGTTATAGTAAGGAACCTACAGATAGTTCCTTTGTCATACGAGAGTTGGCCGAAGGTGCCAACCACGACAAAGGCCACTGCAATTACAACAATCAAGGTATTTCCCATCTAAAATAAATAATTGGTAGGTGCAAATATACTATTGAAATATGTATTTTTAGTGATGGGTAATAAATTTTGCAGCAATACTTCTCGTTCGCCGACTCCCTTACGCCTTGGGTTGAAAAGTCACTCTCCAAAAAGTGGAGGGACTACAAGAGTGACTTGAAGGCTAGGTATTTTGACAAAGACCTTTCAGAGGCGGAGAATGCAAGGGATGTGCCAGAAAATGTGGAGCCTTCAGATTGGCAATTCCTTGTGCACTATTGGAGTTCGGCGATCGGTCAGGTATTTACATTAAAGGCACAAAAATCTAATGAGTATGTGGTTGTATGGCTACTCTAATGAATTTTTCTGCTAACTTCATTGTGTCATGTACAGAAAAGGGCGGAGGTGGGTGTTGCCAGTCGGTCAAAGCAGCTAGTGTTGCACACCGCTGGTACACAGAGCTTTGCTCTGGTTCGGAAAGAATTGGTAGGCGCAATCGTATTGAACATTTTTTACTTACAGTTATTTGTTTATCATCATTTCATCTTACTAATATATAGGAAGAAGATTTGGGGGGTCCTACGGAGATTTGGGGGGTCCTACAAGAACAAATGGCCCATTTAATAGGGCAGCAATCCCAAGTCCCACCCTCGGTAAGTCTTTAAATTGGTATTTTTAAAGAGATTATGGTCTTGAATGCATGAAAGACACGTATTAGTATTTGTGAGTCTGCATTGTGGCTGTCGTCTATAAGCATTTCGTCTATGTTTCTTAAGTGGGCTGTGATTAGAAAGAAAGGGCTGGAGTGGAGATCTGGAAACCCAAATAGAGACATCTCGTTTATTATAATCTATACTTATTGTTGGACCAACCCCCTCTTGCTGTTGTTGCTGATGTCTCTTTGTGTGCGTGTGTTGAAGAGAATGAAGGGATGAGAGAGAGTTGAGGAAAATGCCGCTATGTTAGCCTGGTGTAATTTCATTCTCTACCATTCCTCTTTCTGGCTCCATATATGGCTTCTATATTAAATTGGTTTTCTTCCACGATGACAGTCCATAATACTACACTTGATATGAGCCCTGTTCATAGCTGCACCCTATTGCATACTCACAAACAACTAATACGTGTCGTTCATGCATTGTATGACCAACCCCACTTTGGCACATAACATGCTTAGATGACATTGTATGACCTGCAAACAAGGTTTGTTCAGCCATGTTGTTGTACTGATTTGGAGGATTTTGGTATGCATACAGCATCCTTAGTTGACAGTGAACCCATTTTGGTTAAAAAATCATGCCAAAGATGGCAATCAGATGCATGAAATCAGCTTCTTTAACAGTATCTGAAAATGAAAATTTCCATTATCTGAGCATATATGTTTCTCTGCTAATTCTTCAGCCTAACTAAATCATTCATGTTTCTGCCTCCAAAAGAAACCTGCACAAGGTTTGTTCTTCCCAATTCTTGTACAGATTTTGGGAATTATGTATGTTTTTAGATCCAGGATCACAAATTTTGAGGGCGAACTGTGATTGGATTGTTTAGTGACTGTGAACAATTGTTCTTAATTGGGCTGTGATTAGAAAGTGACGAGTTGGAGTGGAGATCTGGAAACCCATATAAAGATATCTTGTTCATAATAATTTATTATTGTTGTTGTTCTTGTCG
The DNA here is from genome assembly GCA_017893485.1 of Hemerocallis citrina. Classification (NCBI taxonomy): domain Eukaryota; kingdom Viridiplantae; phylum Streptophyta; class Magnoliopsida; order Asparagales; family Asphodelaceae; genus Hemerocallis; species Hemerocallis citrina. The sequence continues at coordinate 417,658,450 of CM030358.1, read as the reverse complement.
CTCTTGCTGTTGTTGCTGATGTCTCTTTGTGTTCGTGTGCTGAAGGGAAAGAAGGGATGAGAGAGAGATGAGGAAAATGCCGCTATGTTAGCCTGGTGTATCCTCATTCTATACCATTCCTCTTTCTGGCTTCTATATTTGGTTTCCTTCCACGATGACAATTCCTTAAAACTACACTTGATATGAGCCCTATTCGTATTTTTCTTCAATGAAGAATTGATCTATGACTAAAATCTCCATTCAAAGCCCAATCAAAATTTGTTTTGGAGCCACAAACATCAATGAAGAATTAATAGAGAAACATAAATGATTATATGCTGGAAATTTTCATTTTCTTTTACTATTAAAGAAGCTTATTTCATGCATCTGATTGTCTTCTTGGCACGTTTTTTTGACCAAAATGGGTTCACTGAGAACTGAGGATGCTAGTTGTATGCCAAAATCCTTCGGATATGTACAACATATGGGTTTCAGATTTATATGGGCTGAAGAATTAGTAGAGAAACATATATGCTCAGATAATGGATATTTTCATTTTCAGATACTGTACTAAAAAACCTGATTGCCATCTTTGGCATGATTTTTTAACAAAAAATGGGTTCACTTCCAAACTAAGTATGCTGCTAGCATCCTCATTTTCTTTTACTGTTAATGAAGCTTATTTCATGCATCTGATTGTCTTCTTGGCACATTTTTTTGACCAAAATGGGTTCACTGAGAACTGGGGATGCTAGCTGTATGCCAAAATCCTCCGGATATGTACAACATATGGGTTTCAGATTTAGTTGGGCTAAAGAATTAGTAGAGCAACATATATGCTCAGATAATGGAAATTTTCATTTTCAAATACTGTTAAAGAACCTGATTGCCATCTTTGGCATGATTTTTTAACAAAAATGGGTTCACTTCCAAACTAAGTATGCTGCTAGCATCCTCATTTTCTTTTACTGTTAATGAAGCTTATTTCATGCATCTGATTGTCATCTTGGCATGTTTTTTTGACCAAAATGGGTTCACTGTGAACTGAGGATGCTAGCTATATGCCAAAATCCTCCGGATATGTACAACAATTGGGTTTCAGATTTAGTTGGGCTAAAGAATTAGGAATTAGTAGAGCAACATATATGCACAGATAATGGAAATTTTCATTTTCAGATACTGTTAAAGAACCTGATTGCCATCTTTGGCTTGATTTTTTAACAAAAAATGGGTTCACTTCCAAACTATGTATGCTGCTAGCATCCTCATTTTCTTTTACTGTTAATGAAGCTTATTTCATGCATCTGATTGTCTTCTTGGCACATTTTTTTGACCAAAATGGGTTCACTGAGAACTGAGGATGCTAGCTGTATGCCAAAATCCTCTGGATATGTACAACAATTGGGTTTCAGATTTAGTTGGGCTAAAGAATTAGTAGAGCAACATATATGCTCAGATAATGGAAATTTTCATTTTCATATACTGTTAAAGAACCTGATTGCCATCTTTGGCATGATTTTTTAACAAAAAATGGGTTCACTTCCAAACTAAGTATGCTGCTAGCATCCTCATTTTCTTTTACTGTTAATGAAGCTTATTTCATGCATCTGATTGTCTTCTTGGCACATTTTTTTGACCAAAATGGGTTCACTGAGAACTGAGGATGCTAGCTGTATGTATACCAAAATTGTCCAAATCTGTACAAGAATTGGGCTGAACAAACCTTGTGGGGGTTTCTTTTGGAGCCACAAACATCAATGATTTAGTTGGAATGAAGAATAAATAGAGAAACATATATGCTTAGATGCCGCTATGTTATCATTTTTCTTTTACTGTTAAAGAAGCTGAATTCATGCATCTGAAGATTTAAGATCCAGGATGGTAAATTTTGATTGAGCTGTGATTGGATTGTTCAGTGGCTGTTGTCTATGTTCTTAATTGGGCTGTGATTAGAAAGAGAGGGCTCGAGTGGAGATCTGGAAACCCATATAGAGACATCTTGTTCATAATAATTTATTATTATTGTTGTTCTTGTCGCTCTTGCTGTTGTTGCTGATGTCTCTTTGTGTTCGTGTGCTGAAGGGAAACAAGGGATGAGAGAGAGATGAGGAAAATGCCGCTATGTTAGCCTGGTGTATCCAAAGTCTCTACCATTCCTCTTTCTGTTTCCATTTCTGGCTTCTATATTTGGTTTCCTTCAACGATGACAGTTCCCTAAAAATACACTTGATATGAGCCCTATCTTATTTTTCTTATATTTGGTTTCCTTCCACGATGACAGTTTCATGGATTGTCTGAACAATCCATGAAAGACATGCTTAGATACTGAATTTTCATTTGTTTTACTGTTTTAGATAGTGGATATTCCCAATCAGAGGAGAATATAAATGTTTAAAGTTAGATACTGAATTTTCATTTGTTTTGTTGTTTTAGATATATTTAAAAACAAAATTAAGTACTAGATTTTTAGCATTGCAATGTAATTATTTTACCTCTCTATATATCATTAACAATTCCATTTGCAATTGGCACTTTGATCTTATAATTTAAGATACAGGTAGATCTTTTTGCAAGTTCAAAAAATATGTATATTCTGTATTGTGGTCTACTGTTGAATTAAATTATTGTTTTTTTTTCACAGAGCGGTCGCCCAGATGAAGGAAATTCTGATGATCAGAACTGAAGCTACTCGAGGGGTATGAATCTGTGGTCGGCCTAGTTTGGTTGTTGTTCTTATGTCCTCCTTGCTGTTGTTATGTCAGACTGTTTTTTTTTTATGAGAGTTATGTCAGACTGTTAATTTGGGATATTTGGGATATTTGTCAGACTGGTTTGTTGGGATATTTGGGATGTTCGTCACTATATTAATTTGTTAATTATGACACTGTTAATTTTGCGGTGAATTTGGACGATGATATGACACGTGTGAAACTTTATTATCTTTAATTATTCTTGTGTTTGGTTGTGATTTGCGCATTAATATGCAACGAAATTGGTTGAATCAGTTGTGAATTAGTTTACAGGTTTTATAAATGAAACTGTGAATTGAAATCGAACGGAAAACCGGAGCACGAAAAACAAACGGGCATAGAAAGACCGGCGTTTTATAAAACGCCGGTTTATCTAATGAATTAGTTGCAGTGTGCGATAGAGAGGCGTTCCCACACACGCCGGTGTATGCCGCCAGCTGTAACGGCACCAAGGAACACCGGCGTTTTATAAAATGCCGGTGAACCTAACTACACCGGCGTTTTTTGGTCACGCCGGTGCTTGTAAGTAGGGAAAACCGGGCACTCATAAACGCACATACACCGGCGGTGTACGACCGCCGGTATACTTTTATTCTACACCGGCGTTTATAGAAACGCCGGTGAATGGATATATACCGGCGGTTTATGGCCGCCGGTGACTGTATATTGGGGGTAAAAGAACGGCACTCAGAGACCCCCATACACCGGCATTTTCTGACCGCCGGTGTAGTTGTAATATTTACCGGCGTCCAGTAAAATCACCGGTGTAGACCCCTACCTTTCCGCGACGCTCGCTTCGGCGGCATTTGGACCGGCGCTATTATAAACGCCGGTGAAGGTTTCACCGGCGTAAAAAAATGCCGGCAAAGACGTAAAAAAAACCGGTAAATCGAGTCTCTTTTGTAGTGTGTGTCCCATACTACAGATTCGGTGCATACAAACAAGTGAACGTTTAGATTATAGTGGTGAACTATACAGGTCATGTACTCGACTATAATAATCGATAATCAATAATCCACAATCAGTGATCAATAAAAATTTGGCCATGATACGATACACGATAACGATAACAATATAAGGAAACACAAGCCCTTTATCGAGCACAGTCTCCGATCGTTCACTACCAAGTCGACCCTTATTACCCCGACTTGTTATTATTTTATTAACATAAATCATGAATATGCAATCGATGGAACGTGTGTCAAGAAACAATATCAACAAGGAATCAATGACTGTACAATGAATGAAATGTAGTGCAATGCAAAGTTTAAACAGATTTACAATTAAACATGAAGACACAATTCTGGACAGTGAGACGTCGCTGTACAAAAGTCAACTTTCCTGCTGCTATGGGGAAGAAAATCAGGTTTCGTCAGGGGTTCTAGAAAATAGACTCTCTTCCGGTTCTAATGCATATTCACACGATACATTATAAATACAATAGCTTGGTGAATAGTTTCATTCTTTACTGGTTTCATGTTCATGCAGCATGTTAGGGTCGAATTCTCATATATAAAATTTGATTTTAAATTAATTTAAAAAATCTCATAAAAATCCTAATTTAGTTCCAAAGAATGTTCAATAACAACACGATTAGTCTCAGGTCTAAATTCTTACTTTAATCTACTGTTTCAATTAGTTAAACATGGTAATGTATTTTCAGACTACATTATGGAATTCAGACGTTACCCCACGAGAATATGAATATCTTGCAATCCGTAAGTCAGATTGTAAAACCATCAGATGGTCTGGAATCCAGACACAGAGGGCTACAACTCTCGTTTAATAAGTTCTAAATAATATTATCTTTAGCTATATAAAAAGTCTGGTTCTTTACTGAGCTAGTGCTCTGACAGCAATCTAGGGTCATGTTTTTGTATGCATAACGAGTCTAGAAAGTCATCAATTAATCTCATAAAAATTGTAAAGCAACTTATAATCATGTCTAGCAACTTCCTGGATAATTGTCAAGTTTTAATTCTACTGTTAACATTTTATTTTAATTATAAAGTCACGTTGGTGTGTCTTTAGACAACAATTTGGAACTTAAAAACCTAGCAGTACAAAAAATGTGATAACTTACTGTTTATAATTGGAATTTAGATTCCTCAAATGTTCTAAAAGCTAGATTCAACGAGTTATGACTTTCATTTATAAAGGTTAACTTAATTCTAACAGTAATAAGGTCAAAAACTCAGTACAATACAGACATGATAGCAAGGCAGTGACATGATAAATTTTATTCATCAACAATCAAGATATACAAAACGCATATTCTTCCATGAGAGGTTACAAGTATTCATGTCCGGTGTTTCACGTGCATTTATACGGTTATCAACATAGAAACTTGTCATTTCTACGGTCTAGAATTTATCATCAATAGTCATACCAATCCAATGCATACAATCAAAATATACTAGACTAACTTATATCTCTACATTTGTACGGTGTGGTGTATGCATATGCCAACGGGTAACATGGCTTGGAATTGATTCAAATATATAACACGAAAATAAAAGTACTACTTGGTTTTGCCGATGAATCCGTAATAGTTTCTTTTGAGAGGTATCAAGCAAATAAAATACGATAATTGGAATGAGAACTACTTGCGGAGATCAAATGATTCTTGAACAAGAATAATAAACTAGTTCAACGGAAACATGCCTTTATATGATGATAATATAACGACTACGACGGAGAAGAGAGCGGCTACAACACACTGCAAGCAGTGGCTGCGCAAGCAAGAACAACAGCCACACACAGCAAGAACAACAGCAACACACACAAGTGACGACGGCAGCGAACGTGGAATAGGGCTGCAACAAGGTGGGTTCGGGATGGCAGCGAGGGGATGTAGCAGTGGAGGAAGACGACAGTAGGCACTGGCTGCGGAGGAGCGCAGTCGAGGTTGCAACAGCGAAGACAGAACAATAAGGGCCCCGGGGTGCTGTCGACGGTGCGGGTGCGACAGCAAGTGGGATCGGTGAAGTGATGGTGCTGAGACGTCGAGGTGCACCGAGACAGCAAGGTAAGCGACGTCGGAGCGGGGGGGGGGGGGGGGGGATGCAGCAAGGTGGAGCTTCGGGGGTCGCTGGGGTGCGGGGGTGTTGGCGATGAGGTTGTCGACGGTGGAGCCTCAAGGTGCAGCGAGAGGGTCTCGCCGGCTGCTGGAGGCGAGGCAGCAACGTCGGGATGGAGGGTGCTTGCTGTTGGTTGCGGGTTGAGAAGATGGCAGTGCGGGGTGTCGCAGTTGAGGATGCAGCTATGAGGTCGGGGCGCTCGGGTTGGTGGGGTGAGGCGCTGGCGGTGGTTGGCAGCAATGAGATGGAGGCGATGCAGGCTGGGCGATGAGGGGCTGTGCGGTGGTCGGTTGCGGGTTGTTGCAGTCGGGATGGCGATGACGATGATGAGGAAGGGGAGGCGGCTGATGATGGATAAATTAGGTTAATTAAGGAGAAGATTAAGGGTGTGGAGTTACGGGATAGTTACGATTTAGTGGGGAATTAGTTAGAGAAGATAATATAGACTAGGGGTTTGATTTTATCATGGAATTGTGAAGAGACATATAGGGAATCTGTTAGGTGAAATTGGGGCTGGGCTTCCATAGTCGGGCTAATGAATTTGGTTTAGAATTCCATAAGAGAACAATTAAGAATATAGTAGATTAATTAGAATAGTCCACATACTAAAACTAAATAGGATGTACAAGAATTTGAAGGGCTCAACTAAAAAAGAAAGTTAATCGACTGAAAGAATACAAATGGGTTGAAGAATACAACAAGATTATCTATATAATAAAACACAAAGAAAGCTATCAAGTGGTTCTCCTTTAATTTTCCCCAAAATCAAAGGCCCAGATCTAACCTCACAAAACACATTTTCCCCCCAAAAGTTTCCCTCCAAAACTCAAATTCAAATCCCCCCAAAACAACTCAACAACTCATTTATTTATTTAATTATATATATATACACTAGATTTGCCTATGGCCACATGCCTACGACACGTCTTCAGAACGATACAGCATATGAAAAGCCTTGTAAACAGTAAATCAACAATTATGTAGCTGAAGTTCGAATAGTATGACAGTAATTAGTTGTAAATAAAAGTCTATGTTTTCATTAGTATATGGTGAAAAATAATTATAAATTGAGGTATAAAAGTCCATGTTTCTATATATATATATATATATATATATATATATATATATATATATATATATATATGAGAAATGCTCCATTGAAAACGGGTTTAGTTTTTACGGGTTGGAAAACAGTGATCTGAGCCGTTGGATCGCTCACGATCGTGATCAACGACTCAGATCAAGCCCCCCATCACCCGTTTCAGTTGATCAGCAGAGGGTTAATTTGGGAATTTCGTCTCAAATAACTCTTCGCCTGATTCGCTCTGAAAAATTGATATAACCTAGGCCGTTGTTAGTTATAAAAAATTGAATTATAGGCCGTTGTTTGGAACAACAGCCTTCATTCAATTTTTTATAGGCCTAGGTTATAAAATTTTATAGCCTAGGTTACTTGAACAATGAAATTTTATAGCCTAGGCCGTTGTTAGGAACAACAGCTTAGGTTATATCAATTTTTCAGAGCGAATCAGGCGAAGAGTTATTTGGGACGAAATTCTCAAATTAACCCTCCGCCACTTAAGTGATATTGGGTGATGGGCGGCAGCGATCTGAGCCACTGATCACGATCAAGAGCGATCCAATGGCTCAGATCGCTGTTTTCCAACCCGTGAAAACAAACCCGTTTTCAATGGAACATTTCTCTCTCTCTTTCTCTCTCTCTCTCTCTCTCTCTCTCTCTCTCTCTATATATATATATATATATATAGAGAGAGAGAGAGAGAGAGAGAGAGAGAGAGAGAGAGAGAAATAATAAAATAAATAAATGAGTTTTTTTTTTTGGGGGGGGGGGGACGAATTTAAATTTGAGTTTTGGGGGAAAACTTTTGGGGGGAAAATGGGTTTTGTGAGGTTAGATTGGGGCCTTTGATTTTGGGGGGATTGAAGGAGAGCCACTTGATAGCTTTCTTGTGTTTTATTATATATATACTCATGGAAACATGGACTTTTTTTTACAACTAATTATTGTCATACTATTCAAACTTGAGCTACATAATTGTTGATTTATTGTTTACAAGGCTTTTCATATATTGTATCATTTTGAAGACGTGTCGTAGGCACGTGCCCATGGGCAAATCTAGTATTTAGATAAATCAGATTACAGGAATTGAGAAGAGAAACAAATTACAAAAAAAGAAATTTGAAAAAAATCGGAAACGGGGGTTATAACAGTATCCTGGTGAAAACAAGGTTGTTAACCAAAGTTCACTTATCCATGGCATTAATCAACAATAGTAATTTACACGTGCGATGGACGTCTTAATAAATCTGAATTTTTAAAAGTAAAATTCAGACGTAGTCTGAGTTTAAACCTAAGACCTCCTTTATAATAGTTATGCACGTGCGTTTGCACTCGTTGATAAATTTATAAATGACACTATAATATTAGACATTTACACGTGCGATGCACGTCTTAATAAATATAGTTTTTTAAAAGTAAAATTTCATAAGTAGTCTGAGTCTGAACCTAAAACTTTTTTTATAATAGTTATGCATGTGCGTTGCACGCATTGATAGATTGACAAACGAAACTAATGCCTTCTTCCATTATAATATTAGATAGATATTAGAGATTAGAGACTAGAGATAGATTGCTTTTGAATCAAGGAGATCATGCTGAGGCACTTTGCAATGTGAACCTTGTATCAATTGTTCATAACATATACTTATGCTTCAAATGATCTCCATAAAATCAGTCTTCGAGATGAACACCACCTACATGATCGCCTCGAATCATACCGAAAATGCTTTACGATGTGTGCTCACTCCATCCAACGGTCCAAAACCATCTCTTTCCAAATTTAATGTACTCTCTACTCTTAAACGTCAATGCATAAAATAGAAAAGATTCTCTTCAGGATTTTGCCAGTGCCTAGATCTACCTAAAGCCTGGACCAATAATAGTAGAGCCAATTTTAACAGAAGAAGAAAACCCATAAAAATGGCACTTTTGAATCCCATCTTCTTCTTCTTCTTCTTCTTTTCTTATCTCCTTCTCCTTCTCCTTCAACCCTCTAATGCCATTTACTGCGATGAAGACGACTGCTACGATCTTCTTGGTGTTTCTCAGAACGCCAATGCCTCGGAAATCAAGAAAGCTTATTACAAGCTCTCCCTCAAATAGTATTTTTTTTTTTTTTTCCTTCCTGGCCCATTTTGATCAATTCACGATTTGCAGTTTGTTGTTTGATTGATATAATTGATGGGTATTGTTCTCTTTTTTGTTGTAGTCATCCTGATAAAAATCCTGACCCTGAAGCCCGAAAATTGTTCCCCAAAATTGCCACTGCCTATGAGGTATGCCAAATTTTTTTGCTATGTTTAGCTCTATTTTGAGCTATTATGTTTTAATTTTTTTTGTGTGTGGAGAAAAATAATAATTTTGCGTTGCAATATGGAAATTTTGATGACCCAAAAAATTTGGATGTAGAGGCTTACTTGCAGTATGGGAATATATTGCGCAAAAGGTTGAGTGGCATGAAAAGGGAGGAAAACTCGATAATTCCATTGTTGAAATGAAGCTCTTTATTCAGCCCCTACTTTTTTGTATTTGAGCTTTTCGAGGTCTTTCTTGATTTTGCTTGGCTATTTAGTACTGCTTTAGCTTGGAGAAGCGATACACGGAGGTTTACTAGGAGCTTGTCCCTTCTAACTTGCACCATTGTATTGCCTACTACACCAATGCTCCTGTAGTTCATGTCACATACTTGATCCAACAATGATTCTGAAATGCTCTACATTGCCCCATTTAGAGGCTAGTTGTCCTACTTCTGTTGTTTAGATAAGTAGAGGTTAATGAATTAAGGCAAGAGATCAAGAGAGAGGGTTTTCAGGAATTAATTTTCTTCAAGTGGTAAGGGAATCTTCTGTTGTATAGACCCATATATATATATATATATATATATATATATATATATATATATATATATATATATATATATAGGGAGGGAGGGGGTCATGCTATTATGAGATGGTGAGATGGAGTGTTTTTTTGTGAGATGGGCGATTTGAATCATCCAAATCTCGATCACACCATTCACATCATTCTACATGTCATCTAGATGTTGTGTACAAAATTTCAAGCGATTTGGAGACCTCTAGCCTTTGCATCAAAGCGTTCAACACATCATGAAGATGATGTGAAATACATATATATGCATTTATTTGAACGTTTTGATGCATAGGCTAGAGATCTCCAAATCGTTTGAAATTTTGTACACACCATCTAGATAATATGTAGAATGATGTGAACAGTGTGATCGAGATTTGGATCATTCAAATTGCTCATCTCACAAAATACATCTTCATCTCACCATCTCATTTCAGCATTTTTCAATAGGGAGGTTCTGGATATGTAAATTAATCTAGTGTTGTTAGCTCATGCAAGGTAGAGTCTAGAGTTACTTTGTATTGGTAGTTCATGTATTCTTTAACTTTCTTAATGATGTTTTCATCTCAGAACTTTACATTCTAAAACTTAACATTTTAAAGTAGATATAGAAAACTTGTGGCGTCTTCATATCTGGCTACTTAAGATGTTACTGCCAGATGAAATTTTGCAAGATTTGCACATCGAGTCAGTGATTTGTAAACTGAATGACTACAGTATATTCTCTTTCAACCAGAAGTTTAAGGCACCTCATTAAATTTCTTTACCATCAATAGGGGGACTGCTTAAGTTCTTAGTTTCCGCACCATGTTACTTTGGTCATCAATGGAAAACCCTTGAGATTATTTCATGTATACTTGTTCTTGAATATTTGCATTTAAGAAAGCTGTTTTCACATCCACTTGATGTACCTCTGAATTAAAATGAGGCAGTAGAGCAATGGCTATTCCTTTTTTTTCTTCTTTTTTTTTTTTTTTTGACGTATCCCGAGAAAAAATCATTGTCATTACTCCCTCGATCTTTTTATAGTGTAGGCTTATATTTTTTCCTCTTTACGTTTAAACCTGTTTAGTTTTTAATTCCCATGAGAAGAAATTTTTTATTGCTATTTGGTATATAGTAAAGTCATATGTTGTAGCACATATTTGAAGACGAAGTAGATGTATATAGTTAGTTCTTTATTTTCTAAGTTATGATGCTATTGAATATCTACTTCAGATTTTAAAGGATGAAGCTACAAGGGAACAGTATGATTATGCAATTGCACATCCAGAGGAGGTACTGTTCTAATTTATTTATATGAAACTTTTGTATAGTTGCAGATGACCTAATTGTGTTTTTAATAAATTTTCTACTAGTTTTGTATTCTTCTTATGAAGATTTGAATAGTGACAATGTGATATGTTCTCTCTGTTCACTCGTATCAGTCACTGCAAGAGTTCCGAATGCATTCTGTTTACTCATATCAGAAATTGCAATGATAAAATACTGCTTAATTTCCTTTTGAAAGGACTACTAGATGACATTTTCAAGATTTCGTGTATCTTAGCTAATATTTGAAGCATGAAATTTAACGTTGTTTATAGAATTGGTGGCATGACTATTTCTAGATGACATTTCAAGATTTCATGTATCTTAGCTAATACTTCTAAAGTTTATCTGAAAGTTGGTTGTGGCATATTTTGATTGACTTAGCAATTGCACTCTTCTCATATCAATCCGGTCTTTCCACTCTCTTAGTTGTGATGACTCACAAGAGTAATTGTGTTCACTTGTACCTTTTAGTGGACCATGGTATTTGGAGATATAGTTCTGATTATATGTTTCCTTTGTATCTGTTTCGCAGAAAAGAATTCATAGGTTTCTATTGTTTCAGGTATTCTACAATACAGCCAGATACTATCACGCATACTATGGGCACAAAACAGTAAGTAAATTTTGCAGTTTGGGATGTATTTAATATCTGTGCTAGTTGATATTTGTATTTTGGACGGTGATCAAGAGTTCCGTTCAGACAGTAAACAGTTTTTTTCCCTATTAATGATAGGATCCTCGTGCAGTGCTGGTGGGTCTTCTTTTGGTTGTTTCAGCATTGCAATATGTGAACCAATGGACAAGATATACTCAGGTTTGAGATTCTTACAGATTTAAAATCTTTATCTTAATAGATGCTTTTATGGTTGGGATCTAATACATAGCGATACCCTACTCGCAGTGTCAGCTCATGGACTTTTTAGTTATTGATTGGTTAAATGTGACTGTAAGGCTGTTGATAATTTTCTTTAATTCTTCCTTAATTTTAACTTTTACTGAAAATTCTTATTGTTAGACCCTATCAGGAAATACTGATTAAGAATGGTCTATGAATGGTGAAAAAAAGAAATTATATCTGTAAGTTCGTAATTAATAGGGAGTACCACTTGATATTGTTGTGAAGTAAAAGTAGGGAAGCATTAAATCTACTGGTGGCTGAAGACAAGGTTTCTTTTGTTTACAAATCTTACTTGTTTTCGTTATGAACCTTCATTACTGCAGAAAATACATGATTATCATCTTAAATTGTCTGACGTTTATGCTGATTTTCATAACCTGTTTGTATATGTCATTTTAATTCTTTAGAACCACTGTATACTGTAGGAAAGCTATGTAGCCTGTCGAAAAAGGACATTATGCACAGGTTACACTCATCAAACTGCAAGATCTCATCCCACCCACTGACCATGAATTCAGTCAGTGGAGAAAAAACAAATTGACTGCGGATTAGGTTCAGTTTGCTGAAAAATGAGATCTGAATGAAACAATAAATATCCCAATTGAAATGCCTTATTATCTTCCCATATGAACAATTAATTTTCCTTCGTCTTGGAGCATCTTTTAATTTTTGGTTTATCACTAGGTGTCTTCCTTCTCATTGAATGGTGTGGGAGAAAAACAACTGAAGGCCTTAAACTCATGAGCTTAAAACTTTAAGGCAACATGGTACAAGAAGAGAAACAGTAACTTGTCTTGTGTTCAAATCCCACTACAAACATTAGTAAAGAAAAAGTATCACCTTCTGTTGCCTTCTATGTGTAATGTGTACTATCTGCCACTTGATTAAACATTAATTTGCCTACCACTCCAGAGCTCAGGCTTTCAGTGAAGTAGTTGTCAACACTCTTAAGACCAAGCATCTGCAAAATAAATTGGGACAGATGGAAATTATGTTAATTTATTGAAGTACTGCTGAAGATTTTTTTTCCTTGCCATAATACTTGAGAAATTTAATAAAAGATAAGTGTGTTAGATTTATTAAGCTCTCTTTTTATTACATGCGATGTTACCTCTCAAGCATTATTCAGTTATGTTGGACCTTATTTTATGAAACTGCACTTAATCATTTCTTTAAAAAAGAGTGTTGAATTGACATGGTTTAGATCTTTATGTTCTTCTTGTATCTTTCACCCCTTTAATCATTCAACTTAACTTTAGTCGTAGTGTTCATATCTACATATACTCAAGGAAGAAGTTCTTAGCTATTGCCATCGTCAATCTTCGATGGTTTTTAAATATCAAATATGGTGGTTTGTAAGTGAAAATGCAAATAGTATTTCCCAACCAGGTTTTTAGTGTTGTCCATCCTCATATCTACAAGATTAAGTGTGGATTACTTTCTAGTAATTTGTCAACATGGTCAACAGATTTTTCATGGATTTTTTAATAGATTTTGTTTTGTTTTGTTTTGTTTTGATGGAAATGGTCAACAATTTGAGAAAGATAAAACTTCTTTCCCTTGAAATTATAAGTTAAACAGTTATTTGAATTTCTTCAAACTTTCCTTCATTGAATATTCAATCTTATGCTGCAGGCTATTAACTTTGTCAAGAAGACACCAGCTTATAAAAATAAGTTGAAAGCACTGGAGTTTGAACGCAGAGGGGGTGGGACAAACAAGAAAAAAGGTCATAAACAGGTGGACAAGTAAGTTTCTTTTTATGCTTGCAGCTTGTCAGAAGACTCAGAACCATAGAATCTTATGAGAATCCCTACTTAGCTGTGCATTTTATCTGATTAGGTGTAGTAATCTTTTGGTGGTTAAAGAAATGGAAGTTACCATGACTCTAATAGCTTGAATCATGCTATGCCTTCTTCACCCATTTTTGGAATTTGATTCTTCACAACTTGTTACATAGACGGAACTTTTACAGCTACTTGTAGTTGACTTCTTGTTGATATATGTTCTTTCAATAAACCCTTTCTTTCTTTGCATTTTTGTTTAAATGTTTATTCAAACTTGTTTCTATCACCCTACTTCATAAGACTCATCCTTTTTAGGTTCTTAATTTACTTGTACATGACAACTTTGAAAATTTTTATGAGTTTTTTTTAGCATTTTGAGTGTCATTCATGTATCTGTTTTTTTTAATGTTCTTTGTAAACTGAAATTTGTTTCTAAAATGTTATTTTCCAACCACATAATTTAATTATTGAAGATTGTGACCTGACAACAAACGGTTTTGAGAAAGACTAGTTGATGGTAGAATACAATCCTTATTATCATTTACATGATACAGAAAAAGAAAAGATAAATATGATGTGGAAGAGAGTACAATAGGGACGGCAGCCGAAGTTAGTGAATGGAGGGGCAGTAAAACCTTTAGCTGTTGTCAAGAAGAGATCATTACTTGAAAACAATCTAAGAAAAAGATTAACTAACATTTTTCCAATTAGTGAATCACAGATTTGTATTAGTTCTGAGATGAGAAAAATATGTTGAAGTTTATCGACCCATCCTTTATGGGCATCCACACCATTGGGAGTGCCATTTGGGTTGTCATTTTGAATTTTGGCAACTTAAAGGACAACTTTTCTAAAAAATGAGATGTTCTACACCAATGGTTGCCATTTGGGTTGCCAAATATGTATATAATACTTTATTAATAGTGTATAATAGTGTATATATAATTATAATATTAATCTGTATATATATTATTATACACTATTAATAATATATTATATAATTATAATATCATATATATATATATATTCTGGCTAAATATAAAAAAAGTACACAAAGTTTTGGGCCAGTTTAAAAAAAGTACACAAAAGTTTTTTTTAAAAAAAAAGGACACAATGTTTAAATTAACTCCACTGGGTTAGTTAGGGTTAGGGTTAGGTTAGGGTAGGGTTTAAAAAAATCACTTTCATCTTTCATTTGTGTTTAAAAAAACCACATTCATATTTTATTTGTGTTTAAAAAAAATCACTTAACTAATCAGATGTTTAAATAAACCCCCCCGAACTAACCCTAACCCTAATCCTAACCTTAACTAACCTAGTTGAGTTAATTTAAACAATGTGTCCTTTTTAAAAAAAAAACTTGTGTACTTTTTTTAAACTGGCCTAGAACTTTGTGTACTTTTTTAAAATATTGCCTATATATTATATATAATATAATATAATATTATACACAAATAATATTATAATAGTGTATATATAATATAATATAATATAATATAATATATATAATGTAACATAATTATACAATATATATTATTAATTTGTATATATATATATATATATATATATATATATATATATATATATATATATATATATATATATATGGTCCTTCCGTTGTTTACTACCCTCCGTGTTCACTCCGTGTGAACTTTTTACACGGAGTGCACATGGTTGATCTAAACCGTTCACATTGATCTATACATCTAAATTAGTCTAAATATGTAAAATCAAGTCATTTGGAATTCATTTGCCCATCCATCAAGTCAGTATAAAAACAAACGATATTCAGCCATACAATTTTGTAACACTTCAATGGATGGGCAAATGAATTTCAAATGACTTGATTTTACATATTTAGACTAATTTAGACGTGTAGATCAATGTGAACGGTTCGGATCATTCATGTGCACTCCGTGTAAAAAGTTCACACGGAGTGCACACAGAGGGTAGTGCACAACGGAAGGGCGCTCTCTCTATATATATATTGTATATATTATTTTATATTTAGTTTCTTTTTTGTTAGCTATTTATTTTACATATATATATTTTCCAATCAAAGCCTTAAATTTGGGGGGTAATGAAAGAATATGGGTGATGGGACGTATAGCATTGCTATATGGTGTGCCAAATTAAACAAAAGAAATGGCTATTTCCAAATTTGGCAACTCAAATGGGAGGTTGGTTTGGGGGGATTTTGCCATTTGGGTTGCCAAATTTGAAATTGGCATTCCAAAATAGCCATTGGTGTTGATGCTTAAGAAGCCTGTATTACTGAAACCAAATGAGGTAAAGTGTGGGAGTTGGGACTTTAGATAGAGTCAACGAGGCCAGCTGGGCAATGTCAGGACTCTCACTTCACTGCACCTACTAATTCCTATGCACAGTGAATATTTATCATCTATGCAAAGTTTAGTTGACATAACGGAGAGAGTCAAAATCAAGGTTCAAAAACTTTTCGTCATTTTTGACTGTCACTTTTGGTATTTGTATGGACACAATATCATAAATATTTGTAAATGTTAATATGCAAAATCGTATACAGTTTATGCTTTAACCCTGGGCATGATCCAAAGCTATGATTTCTGAACTGAAAAAGAAGCTGGACTTATTTCCGTGAACTTGATAACAATTCATCATACCAAGCATTGTCAAATTAAGAACCGAATTCATTCTCCAAGGACATGTAGAGAAGGTACTTTGAAAGTAAAAACTGACGAAGCGGATTTTGATAAGGATAAACTGATAAACCAGAAAAAAGATGCTGGACATCCGTTAATGGATTGTAGTGGGAAGCTTGAAGAACAGCTAACACCGGTAGTTTACTTCAGATTGTCAAGCCTTCACAATATAACACAAAATCTAAGATGTCCAATAGTTCCTCATGACTTGGCTTATTTTTTTGAAACAATAACTATGACATGTATATTCAACAACAACAACAACAAAGCCTTTTTCCCAACTAGTTGGGGTCGGCTACATGAATCATAGTTTTCCATTCTGCCTAGTTTTGCGCAATATCTTCTATAAGGTCACAAGCTATCATATCTTTTTTCACCGTTTTCAGCCTAATTAGTTTAGGTCTTCCTCTACCCCTAACTTTACTCTCAATACTTATCAAATCACTCTTTCTAACGGGGGCACTACTAGGTCTACGTGTGACATGTCCAAACCTCTAGTGGCGATTCTCTCTTAACTTATCTTGGATTGGTGCTACCATTAGCATGTCTCGTATATGGTCGTTTCTAATTCTATCATTCCTTATTTTACCACACATTCATCTTAGCATCCTCATCTCCGCTACACTCATTTTGTGGACATGTTGTTTCTTTATTGCCCAACACTCTGTTCCATACATCATTGCTGGCAGCCGTCCTATAAAATTTTTCCTTCAACTTCAAAGGTGTACGTTTGTCGCACAAAACACCACGGGTACTTCTCCACATAAGCCCCCCTGCTTGGATCCTATGTATAACATCTTTACAAATCTCCCCATCTCTTTGTATAATCGATCCTAAGTATCGGAAACGGTCTCTCTTAGCTATCTCTTGGCTATCAAGCTTCACTACTTCTTCAGTTGTGTTCCGAATATCACTAAAATTATACTCTATATACTCTGTTTTAGTTGTGCTTATCCTAAAGCCTCCAGCTTCCAAAGTTTCTCTTCACAATTCTACTTTAGCATTGACTGCTGCTCTAGTCTCATCCACTAAGACGAATGACATGTATATTCACCAAAGCTTTAATAAATTTCAAAAGATAAAGCTTTTTGATGAGACAGGAAGTAAATAATAAGCTCATATTTACCCATAAAAAAAACCATTTAGGAACTGTTCTAATTTTTAAGATCGCCTTATCAATAAATGGATTAAAAATATATCTACGTACTTAATCATGAAGATTTAAGATACCGGTTTCTTTGTTTTTGTTGAATATTATCAAGCAAATGCTTCCATTACTTCAAGCGAAGAATGAAACTATCTGTTGTCTCCTAACACACTCACATAGAATTCGAGAAACTAATTAGCTCCCACTTTGTAAGATCCAGGTGATCTCTTCAATGACAATCATCAAATTAAATATGTAGTCCTGTTTTGTCGTTTATACCTTGTGTCCAATATTAACTCCTGCCACTTTTCATTTATGCCAGAAAAGTAGAGAAGGACCTTAGCGACGAACTAGAGTTGCAGATCCAAGGAGCTGAGAAACCATCTATGTGGAATATTTTTGCTGCTCAATTTTTGCTTCTACCTTACACTCTGGGCAAGGTAATTAATCAGCTCTCTTGACAAGTGAATCATAGTATAAGTGAATTCACTCTGAGGCTGTCTGTTTCTAGTACGCTAATCACTAATTTTTCTGATGATTTACTCTTCAGATATTATTCTGGAACCTCAGTTGGCTATGGAGATACCGTTTAAAGAAATTGCCGTACACTTGGGATGATGCTTGTTACCTGACTCAATCTTGCCTCAGAGTACCTACAGATGCCTGGCTGAATTTAGGTATTTTTTTTGGAAAGTATATTTGGTAAGATATTAGACAGAGTACTGAATAAAATTACTATCTTGTAGCTGGTTGATCAGATATTGGACAGAGTACTGAGTACCACCTTTACTATCTTCTAGTGGCATTATAGAGTATAATGTTGCTGAACTGATGCTAGGATTTGCTGCCTGTTGAAAGCAGATGGCAAAAATGAGAAGTAGTTGCACTATCAATATTTATTAAACTAACAATGAGATATAGTTTGCACTATCAATCTGCTGTAAAGTCATTTATATCAAAAGTTTCTAGTAGTTTTGTTGGGGCTATGGCTAGGACACATTGTGATGCACTCACAAAATGCATATACATCAATTAAAGAAGGGTTTACCCAGATTGCTATGGTGTCATTAGATCCTTTAAGTACTTTCAGGCCTCCTTGAGACTCATTTAGAGGAAGAGCAAGGTCGGTCTAACATCCATGTACATAGCTTTTATTCTGTTGGGGGGTATGCTCACACTTTGAGACGTCTATGCTGCAGCAAGCTTGCAGTACACTGGATGGAGAGGCACAGTAGTACATTGTAATTGCTCCAGCAAATTATGAATGATATAACTTCCAATCTCAAGGAGCATGTCTACTGACATTCCACATTGTGCACAATAGTTGCATACTATGGTATTAAATGATATCACAAAAATGCATCATCTGAACCCTTGACAACATTTGTATGTATTTCATATTTTGGTCAATAATGATCTGACATATGACATAATTCTATACAAACTCAACAAATCCAATATGACCCAAATACCACTTCATAGATATTGTAACCATAGTCCAACTTATCCACTCCCCATGACTTCTTCCTTTCTATCAAGTGGCCCCTTCTCCTAAGAACGGAAATATAAAAATAAGGGATGCAAAGGCAATAGGAAGGTAGGGATAGGTGAACTCCAATTATCGTATGAAAAACTCAATATTTACGATTGTGGACAACATCATATATATATGCGTGTGTTATACTTAAATATGTATCCTCTCCCATCTTCTCCATATTCTCTGTCCCATAGAGTCTCAAACTATGGTTAATAAGACCAAACAATAATTGTAGACGAAGTCCTTTTCTATTCTTTCCTTCTAGTTTATGGGCTGAAAGTACAACTGAAAATTTTATATTTGAATTGTGGGCTGCATGAAAACACGACTCCCAAGTTATGTAAACATCTTGTTGTCATCAATAATGGTTCCCTCTTCTATTCTTTGCCCTTAATGGCTATTTCAAGTGATTTTTTCTGAATGTCAGCTTCTTACACAAAATATCAGGGAAACTTCTCTTATAAAGTCATGTCATATCGTTCGCCTGTAAGACACATGTACCAAATATCACCCTTCCCTATGCTATTGTCCTGTATTACTAATATTAGAATTTTGATATTGTTAATTTCTCATTTTGCATTATGTCTTCATCGGCTTGTCTGTATTCATGCTTATTAGTCTACACACTCCTTCCAGACATGTTTCTCTTCTCCCTCTTTGCACGCTCGTATTCCTCTCCTTTTGCTCATCATCTTCACTAGCACTGTCATATTTACCCGATACACCGACCCGATCCGGATCCGGCATTGGACCAGAACCGACCCGATCAATACGGGTCCGGATCCGGGTCCTAAAATAAGACCCGATGCACTTCCGGTTTCGGGTCCGGTTCCGGGTCCGCTCAAAATAGAACCGACCCGGACCCGGACCCGGACCCGGACCCGGATCCGGACCCGGACCCGGACCCGTTAAAAAATACCTCAAAAAATATGAAATTTGAATAAGAGTGTTATAGGGATATACATATAAATAGTAATGGTTGAATATATATGTGTAAATATAATATTCATTCATGTACTTAAATGTAAAAATTGTTGGAACCGTAGGATATCGGGTGCAAAATACTTCGTGCAAATATTTATTCTCCGCAACCGGATCCGATGGGTAATTTTTTTTAACCCGGACCCGGACCCGGTTCTTACAAGTCCAAGTCCGGGTCCGGGTAGTGGAGGACCCGACCCGATCGGACCTGATACGAGCTCTAATCTTCACCTCTAATCTTCACTGATGCTGGTCTGCATGGCTGAATGCTCACCCACTGCCAAACCCCCAGCAAACACCACTAACACCATGGAGTCCATTAACAGATTCAGTCACAACCAGCTATACGGAGGCATTCATTGCTGATGTATGAGTGTGCACATGCACGAAGCACCCCTTGGCACTTGTCTTTTCCATCCATGATTCGTGCATTCTTTTGAATCAGAAGACAGTTGATTGCAATCTTTAGAACTATCTCCATCTTATTCAGAGTGTCTATGCTTACGTTGCTTAGTCCTAAGTGCATGTTTAAGAATGAAATGTGCTGCGAGCTACACTTGCTAGAGTCTGTTTTGCGGAGTGTTTCTATCATATCATGTATCGGGGAAAATATTTATGTTGTCATGTCTAAGAATTATCCTGATTTTGTTTCTTCTTTTACTTTTAATTTTTTTAAAAAAGGAATTCATTCATCAAGTCCTTGTTAGTTGTGATTCTAATCTCTGAAGTAATAGGTGAACTACCCCTATTAGTCTCTTTATCTTTTGTTGTTGCTGTTGCAATAATGATCCCGTAAGATCTTCTGATGTTTACAATCTCTGTTACAGATGAACAAAGGAAGCATGATCTTGTCCTTAAGCGTTTATGGGAGAAAGATAACATGGAGAATTATCTGGCCGAGATGAGAAAAGATTCAAAGCGTCGAAGATAGCATGTAGTATTTTTGTCATACTTGACATGTCCTTTCTGCCTGTACCACTTTAGAGTGGAAGATAGAGATGAGAGAGCGAGAAAGAGATGAATGAGAGAGAGAAAAAGGGGAGATAGAGAGGGTTTAATTTACACTTATACATGAATAATTGTTTGGTTCACATTACATAGTTAACAAACAATACGAACCCTTACATTTTGATATAAGCTATTAATATCTTAGTATCTAGCTGGTTGCTGCACTTTAAGTACGTTTAAACGCAGTTTTATATATTCATGAAAGATGTAATATATATATATATATATATATATATATATATGGGTAAAAGGGATATGAGCAACTTGCTCATTTAGTAAATGAGCAATTGATTATATGGCATGCATGTGATACATTGGACAACTAACCCTTTTAAGGATTTTTCAATCACATGCATGCCACATCATCAATTGCTTATTTACTAAATGAGCAAGTTGCTCATACCCCTTTTTCCCTATATATATATATATATATATATATATATATATATATTACATATAGGGTAAAAGGGATATGAGCAAATTGCTCATTTAGTAAATGAGGAATTGATTATGTGCCATGCATGTGATACATTGGACAACTAACCCTTTTAAAGGTTGTCCAATCACTTGTATGCCACATCATCAATTGCTTATTTACTAAATGAGCAAGTTGCTCATACCCCTTTTCCCCATATATATATATATATATATATAGGGAAAGGCTCCGTTGCACACTACTATTGGTGCTCACGGCGTGAACACTACTAGTTCGGGCGTTCAAATCGAAAATCCGAACCGTTCACATTGATCTACACATCTAAATTAGTCTAAATATGTAAAATCAAATCATTTGAAATTCATTTGCCCATTCATTGAAGTGTTACAAAATTGTATGGCTGAAATTCATTGTTTTTATAGTCGCGTGATGGATGGGCAAATGAATTTCAAATGATTTGATTTTACATATTTAGACTAATTTAGATGTGTAGATCAATGTGAACGGTTCGGATTTTCGATTTGAACGCCCGAACTAGTAGTGTTCACGCCGTGAGCACCAAGGTAGTGTGCAACGGAGCCTTTTCCTATATATATATATATATATATATATATATATATATATATATATATATATATATATATACAAACCTTCCATTGTGCACTCGGCCTTCAGGCCTTCGTATCGACGATCTGAACCGTTCACATTGATTTACACGTCTAAATTAGTTTAAATATGTAAAACCAAGTCATTTGAAATTCATTTGCCCATCCATCAAGTCAGTATAAAAACAAACGATATTCAGCCATACAATTTTGTAACACTTCGATGTTTGGACAAATGAATTTCAAATGATTTGAATTTATATATTTAGACTAATTTAGATGTGTAGATCAATGTGAACGGTTCAGATCGTTGATACGAATGCCTGAAGGCCGAATGCACACTATGGCTATATATATATATATATATATATATATATATATATATATATGGGGCTTCTTCGGTTGCAAACGGGTCTGTGAGCACAGACCCGTGCGAACGTTGATCTGGGCCATTGGATCCAACGGCCCATATATTTTTTAATAAAATTTAGTCTTAACCCGTCCTTGGCAACAACGGGTTAAGGCCAAATTTTATAAAAAAAATATTGCCTTTAACCCGTCGTTGCTAAGGACGGGTTGAGGCAAAAGTTCGAATTTCAGATCTGTATACAGTTCTTCTTCCTCATCGATCTCTCCCCACTCTCTATTTCGTTTTTTGGCTGAAAGCAAACCAAGAACCCTAACCCTATTCCAAACTCCTCCGTTATCTCCAACTCCTCCATTTGTGACTCCGTTTGCTCCTCCTCCTCTTCCATTCTCATACAATCTCTCTCTCCCAATATCTACATCGAAAGCAAATCAAAACCCTAGTTCGATCACAAATCAAACTATTGGCTAAATTTGAAGTTATTTTGTAAGGTATTGACTAATTCTTTGCCTTATTAGTTTTAATTGTGTTGGTTTTTCAATTTTTTCATAGTAAATTATTTAGAAAGTGCCCAAAAAATTATTTACCTAAGTAATTTGTAGATGTAAAATTGTGAAGACTTAATATATTCAAGTGCCCCAAAAATTCGTTGTCTTAGTAATTTGTAGATGTAGAATTTGAAAGACTTCTAATATATTTAAGTCCCAAAATAATCCACATTTAGGATTAATATATTCAAGTGCCCAAAGACTTTAAAAATTTGTAAATGTAAAAATGTTTGTCTTACTAATTTAGTTTTATACGAAAATAATTACAAATATTTTAGTGCGGTTACAATAGAAAACTTTACAAACGGCCTCCAAAAAATACGAAACTTTGCGAGTAGGTTGGTCTTACGCAACACAAGCCACCCCAACTTGTAGAAGTGGGTTTCGATTCACGGTTCGAGATATACGGCAGTGTATCATTTTTGGTTAAAAAAAACCAAATAAAGCGGTACACGGTTGTATCTCTCAAACCGTGAGTCGAAACTCACTTCTACATGTTGGGGTGGCTTGCGCTACGTGAATTTGACATAGTTGCAAAGTTTTATAAATTTTGGATGTCATTTGTGTGGTTTTGTCACGTTCCTCGCATGAAGAAGTAATTGACTTAGATTTTTTTTTGTGCGGTTAGACTAGAAAACCATCCAAACGAACTTCAAAAAATACGAAATTTTACGAGTAGGTTGGACTCACGCACCACAAGCCACTCCAACTTGTAGAACTGAGTTTCGACTAACGGTTCAAGAGATACGGCCGTGTGTCACTTTTGGTTTAAAAAACCAAATAAAGCGGTACACGGCCGTATCTCGCAAACCGTGAGTCGAAACTTACTTCTACAAGTTGGGGTGGCTTGTGCTAGGTGAATTCAAGCAAGTTGCAAAGTTTTATAAATTTGGATGTCGTTTGTATGGTTCTCTCACGTTCCTCGCATTAGAAGTAAATGACTTAGAAAGCGTTTAGTGCGGTTATACTAGAAATCCTTCAAACGACCTCCAAAGAATACGAAATTTTGCAACTAGGATGGTCTCACGTAGCTCAAGCAACTCCAATTTGTAGAGGTTAGTTTCGACTCATGGTTTGAGAGATACGGGCATGCATCGCTTTTGTTTGAAATGAACCCAAATAAAGCGATATATGGCCGTATCTCTCCAACCGTGAGTCGAAACTCACTTCTACAAGTTGGGGTTACTTGTGCTATGTGAATTCAAGCAATTTGCAAAGTTTTATAAATTTTGGATGCCGTTTGTGTGGTTTTCTCACGTTCCTCGCATTAGAAGTAAATGACTTAGAAAGCGTTTAGTGCGGTTAGACTAGAAAACCCTTCAAACAACCTCCAAAAAATACGAAACTTTGCGACTAGGATGGTCTCATGTAGCACAAGCCATCCCAACTTGTAGAAGTGAGTTTCGACTCATGGTTCGAGAGATACGAGCGTGTATCGCTTTTGGTTGTAAAAAACACAAATAAAGCGATACACTGCTGTATCTCTCGAAAAGTGAGTGGAAACTCACTTCTATAAGTTGGGATGGCTTGTGCTAGGTGAATTCAAGCATGCTACAAAGTTTTATAAATTTTTCATGCCGTTTGTGCGCTTTTCTCACGTTCCTCGCATTAGAAGTAATTAAACTTAGAAAATTTTTAGTACGTTTAGACTAGAAAACCCTCCAAACGGGTTCCAAAAATACAAAACTTTGTGAGTAAGTTGGTCCCACCTAGCACAAGCCATCCCAAGTTGTAGAAGTGATTTTCGACTCACGGTTCGAGAGATATGGGTGTGTATCGGTTTTGGTTGTAAAGAACTCAAATGAAGTGATACACGGCCTGTATCTCTCGTACCGTGGGTCGAAACTCACTTCTACAAGTTGGGGTGGCTTGTGCTAGGTGAGACCAAGCAAGGTGGAAAGTTTTATAAATTTTGGATGCCGTTTGTGCGGTTTTCTCATGTTCCTCGCATAAGAAGTAAATAAAGTTGGAAATTTTTAGTGTGTTTAGACTAGAAAACCCTCCAAATGGCTTTCAAAAAATACAAAACTTTGTGAGTAGGTTGGTCTCACCTAGCACAAGCCACCCCAACTTGTAGAAGTGAGTTTCGACTCACGGTTATGGAGATACAGCCATGTATCGGTTTATTTGAATTTTTTTCAACCAAATAAAGCAATATTCGCCCGTATCTCTCCAACCGTGAGTTGAAACTCACTTCTACAAGTTGGAGTGGCTTGTGCTACGTGAATCCGACCAAGTTGCATTGTATTGCTATTTTTCGTTGTCATTTGTGCTTTTTTTTTTCCCTCAAAATTTCGCTATGTTTATTGATGATAGATAAATGAATGTAACGCGTATCAACTAAGCTTAATTTTTTTTTGTTCATAGATAAATGGCCAGAACGAGACGACCGAGAAGCCCTTCCGGTAGCACTAGTGGCGCACCAATTACGAAGGTAAGATTGATTATTATTATTGGTTTTAAATACGAATATACAATATTATCTCAATAATAACAACATTTATCTTTGTTCGTGTAGGTTGGTGGCCGTCAATCTACATCTGCTGAGGCCGGTCCTTCGTTCTCGATTTTCGTTACACCTCCTGGACCGTTGGACTCAAGCTTATTCACGTTGCAGGTCATACACCGATCCGAAGTCGTGTGGGATGGGTCCGCTAAGAAATGTAACTTTCGGAAGCATGCAATTCTTCCTTTTGACCCCCGTATCACGCCGTACTTGGTTGAGGCCGGTTTCTACGGAGCTAGATTCATGGGGGCAGTGAAGCTGGATCGGCCATTACTTACAGCTCTTGTCGAGCGATGGAGGTCGGAGACACATACATTCCACCTACCCGTGGGTGAGATGACTATCACTCTACAAGATGTAGCCCTCATAACTGGGCTACCAATAGATGGGGTCACCGTGACGGAAAACATGAACTTTGACCGAGTAGCAATTGTTCGTGATTTGCTTGGTATCGACCTCCAGGTGTTGGTGGCCCAAAAAAGAGAGGACGTTGAAGAAGAATTCCTTGAAAATATTCCCGAAGATTATGATGAAGATTTATTATATCAACAAATAGAAGCTGCGAAAGACAAAGCAGAAGATGAATTTTGGAATGAAATCTTCGATGGGAAATCACTGTATATTAGTTGGTTGAAATTGCAGTTCGAGGAGGATTATTTGACACCCGATTCGGACGAGGAAACCATAATCTACTATGCTCGTGTGTACATCTTTAGTTTGACCGGGGGAGTGATATTCCCTAACTCATCCGGTTCGACCGTTCCGCAAATGTATCTACGGTTGTTAGAAAATTTTTGTTATGCAGGCCGTTTCAGTTGGGGGAGTGCGACATTGGCGCTACTCTATAGAAATTTGTGTGCATATTTTTTAGGTGCCGTACAAATAGTTGGCCTGATAGTACTACTGCAAATCTGGAGTTGGGAACACATCCACATCGGACGTCCCCATATTATTGAACCGACACCGGATTGGTTGGCCGTCCCGGGGGTGTCAGAGTTGTTACCTCCCTTAAGAGTATATTGGGCGTGGCGGCACACATGGGTCAATAACCCACGCCAATCTCTTACCTACTATAGAGATGAGTTGGATAACTTGCGGGACGAGTTCGTCAATTGGGAACCGTACTCGACCGCCAGGTTGGAAAGGGTTCCACCGTTTTTTTGGTTGGTGCACTTTGGTTGACAGCCGCACCACTTGTGAATTTTTCTGTTGTTGAGTTCCAGTATCCGGATAGAGTGATGCGGTAGTTCGGATATCAGCAGAAGATTCTCGACGTCCGGGTTTATGATAAAAAGTTGCACGAGGTGAGAGGAACGGGTCGAGTGCCCAACATCGATTGGGCTGATTTCCACCGGGTCCATGTGGCCAACTGGAACACCATGCGGTATCAAATGACACCGAACATGATGTACTTCGCGATACCGTATGATGGGTCCTACCAACAAATTTACATGATGTGGTACAAGCGGATTACACGATTGTATGTTTCCCCACGGGCCGCTGTACCAGCCGGTGTGCAGATTCTGATTCCCCCAACCGACCACCTTCGGCATATTCCTTTTTCCAGCCGATGTACCAACCATATGCGTCGACATATCGGAACTTGGTTAGTCAAATTTCACCCAATTTCATATATTTATTATGCATGTATTGTTATTTGAGGAGGTGGGTGATATATTTAGTATGCATGTTATTTAAATTGAAATTTCAACCTAATGTAGATTGAAAACACATGGAAAAATGTTCGGATAGCTACTCGCGTCTTCAAGAGTAAGGTACCCGAGAGCGTTAAGGAGCTAATGCAGGAGATGCTACAGCTGTGCCGCCGTAGTCTTGAGGACGTGGGTGAAGGTCCGCAACTTGATGCGTATTTGAAAGCCAACGTGCCAACAACGGGTTCTAGGCGAAAGAGCGTGACAAAATAGGGATTCACATTGCCGAGCCACAACAAGTCCAACAACAGCAACCACCTAAAGAAGTTGTGGAGGAGCAGTGGTCAGATGACCCTCAATCCCCAGGGACACAAGGCAGACGGCGAAATCCTCAAAGGAAGCGGAACCCGCCCGATCAATTCACACCAAGCGGTCGCAAACCGCGTGGCCGTAAAAGGTAGTATCTAACAATTGGTTCGTTATTAGTGGTTTAGTATTTGGTTGATGATTTTATTCTTCAAATAACTAATGCATAGTTTGTTTCTATGTTGATAAATTATTGTAGATAAATACTGGGCATGCATGGAAGCCAACCTGAACAAGCTGTTGATAAAGTTTTTTATATTTACAAAGTTTCGGGTTGTATAATTGATGTGAAAATTCTTGAGAACTGAATTGATTTGAATTGTTGAGAACATTTTGACATTATCAATTTTTGCTTTAAAATTGTTGTGAAGTGGACTCATGGCTTTTGGTCTGTGAATGAACGTTGTTAACTTTTTTGTGAATGAACTCATTCTTTGAATTGATGTGAATTGCTGAATTGGTGTGAATCATCTAGAGAAGTTGTTGTGAATGAACTAATTTTGTGAAGTTGTATTTGTATCAACCAAAGCACATAGAGTCCACACATCTGAAAGTTCTGTCAAAATCTCTCTA
Source organism: Hemerocallis citrina (assembly GCA_017893485.1). NCBI lineage: Eukaryota > Viridiplantae > Streptophyta > Magnoliopsida > Asparagales > Asphodelaceae > Hemerocallis > Hemerocallis citrina. The sequence continues at coordinate 417,630,286 of CM030358.1, read as the reverse complement.
CTTAACCCGTTATTGATGATAACGGGTTAAGTGATCTTAACCCGTCATCGTCAATAACATGCTAAGTTGTGAGATATCGGCAGACCTTCAGTCCCTACACACCAAGTTTTCAAAAAGTCGAACATTTTACACTGTTAAAATCCCTCTACTTAACCCGTTATTGACGATAACGGGTTAAGTGATCTTTACCCGTCATTGTCAATAACAGGCTAAGTTGTGAGATATCGGCCGACCTTTAGCCCCTACAGACCAAGTTTTCAAAAAGTTGAATATTTAACACTATCAAAATCCCTCTACTTAACCCGTTATTGACGATAACGGGTTAAGTGATCTTAACCTGTTATTGCCAATAACGGGCTAAGTTGTATGATATCGGCAAAGCTTCAAATAAAAAAAATAATTTATTTGTAAAAATTAATTTTTAAAAATATATTCTTACTCCTAATATGTAAATTCTTCTGCAATGCATACACCTATCCAGAAACTGTTGAGTGTAGGCTTTCAACCCAAGTAGTAACTTCTAGGTTGTTTAAGGATAGGGTTAGGGTAAGGTTAGGGTTAGGATTATGTTTTTTATGCTTTTTACAACAGTCTCTCCACTCTTTACGAACATTGTCTCCTGAACTTTGCAAAATAGACATTCATATGCTTGTACATCGTTTAGATTTTTTTATTAATTTCCATTTATAGCCACTTAACTAACCAATATAAATTTGTTAAGGTTAAACGTGGAAAAAAAATCCAGAAAATAAAATATGATATTTTCATTTGTAAAAATCATTTTTTGATATATATTTTTATCCCTAATATGTAATTTCTTCTGGAGTGCGTATACTTATCCATTTTAGCACATAACCCCTAAACATATCCCCCAAAGTGGTACTAATAAATTAGCTAGTGTTAGTGTAACATTAGGGTTAGTGTTAACAGGGGTTAGGGTAAGCTAGGGTTATGGTAGGGTTAAGGGTTAGTGTAGGGTTATGGGTTAGGGCTAATACTTGTAGTAAGAGGTTGTTTTGGGTTTTCATTAATTAGATTAATATTTGTAGTTAGAGGTAGTAAATCGCAATGAATCTTTTTCCTTATTTGGTTCTACATGTGGGGATTTACATGTGGTGCCCACTTTGTAGTGTGAAATGTAATAGTAGGCAAGTTATGGACTTGTTCTTTTCTCCAAGTTGGATCTGATGAGTCTCCGCTCTAAAGTGCACTGAATCTTTTTTCCTTATTGGGTTCTACATGTGGGGATCTACATGTGGTGCCCACTTTGTAGAGTGAAATGTAATAGTAGGCAAGTTATGGACTTTAGGTTTTTCCCATATTGGATCTGATGACTCTCCGCTCTAAAGCGCACTGAATCTTTTCCCTTATTGGGTTCTACATGTGGTGCCCACTTTTTAGAGTGAAATGTAATAGTAGGCAAGTTATGAACTTGTTCTTTTCCACACGTTGTATCTGATGACTCTCCGATCTAAAGCACACTGAATCTTTTCCCTTATTGGGTTCTACATGTGGGGATCTACATGTGGTGCAAGTTATGGAATCCATGAGTTGATAAAACTCCATTCCATTCTCATTCACATGATCCTTGTAATAATGCTCTTTGTACTTGTCACAGATTTTGCATCGTAAAGCCACAAAAAGCATTATTACAAGGATCATGTGAATGAGAATGGAATGGAGTTTTATCAACTCATGGATTTCATAACTTGCCTACTATTATATTTCACTCTACAAATTGGGTACCACATGTAGATCCCCACATGTAGAACCCAATAAGTGAAAAGATTCAGTGCGCTTTAGAGCGGAGAGTCATCAGATCCAGCTTGGGAAAAAGAACAAGTCCATAACTTACCTACTATTACATTCCCACTCTATAAAGTGGGCACAACATGTATACATCCCCACATGTAGAATCCAATAAGGAAAAAGATTCAGTGCGCTTTAGAGCGGAGAGTCATCAGATCCAACTTGGGGAAAAGAACAAGTCCATAACTTGCCTACTATTACATTTCACTCTACAAAGTGGGCACCACATGTATAGATCCCCACATGTATAATCCAATAAGGGAAAAGATTCAGTGCGTTCCAACTTGGGAAAAAGAACAAGTCCATAACTTACCTACTATTACGTTTCCCTCTACAAAGAAACTAGATTACACTCCCTAAAAAGATTTCACGTCAAGGAAATAGCTATATATTAACTTCACATTGGAGGTTTATCACTTCATATAGCATCCAAAACACTACTCATCTAAAACACTACTTCACTTGCCAAAACATTGAAGGGAGATGCTATCCAGCTTAACCCAAAATACATATACACAAGCTGTAAATATCATACATACATGGACATATTCAACAACCTAAGTTAGCTTGAATCATCTGGTTCTTTTTTTATATCCTCGGTCCTTGCTTTTTTTCTCTTCATAGTTTTCCCTTCACTCGGATAGATTTTGCTAAATCTATGTCGAGGAATGGAGTGTTCATTTTGTTTAGGATAACTTTGCCTACTATTACATTTTACTCTACAAAGTGGGTACCACATGTAGATCCCCACATGTAGAACCCAATAAGGAAAAAGATTCAGTGCGCTTTAGATCGGAGAGTCATCAGATACAACTTGAGAAAAAGAACAAGTCCATAACTTTGCCTAATATTACATTTCACTCTACAAAGTGGGCACCACATGTAGATCTCCACATGTAGAACCCAATAAGGAAAAAGATTCAGTGCGCTTTAGATCGGAGAGTCATCAGATACAACTTGTGGAAAAGAACAAGTCCATAGCTTGCCTATTATTACATTTTACTCTACAAAGTAGGCACCACATATAGAGATCCCCACAAATAGAACCCAATAAGGGAAAAGATCCAGTGCGCTTTAGAGCGGAGAGTTATCAGATCCAACTTGGGGAAAAGAACAAGTCCATAACTTGCCTTACTATTACATTTCACTCTATAAAGTAAAAACCACATGTAGAGATCTCCACAAGTCCATAACTTGCTTTTAATATCGAAGAACAGAGATGGCAAGGCAGCGGGAGGGGGGAAGGGGGGGGGTGGTGAGAGGAAGGGGGAGAAAGAGTTTTAAGATATAACCCCTAACCCTAACCCTAACCTTAACCCATAACCCTATACTAACCTTTAACAACTCATTTAACCCTAGCTTACCCTAATCCTACCTGATATGGCTAAAAATAGGATTAAATCGGGACCGTTCACATCGGACGCGAATCTCAAAGCTCAGGGGTAAAACGGTAATTTCACATACAAATGGGTCCGAAACGGGTACTGGGTCTCCTTCTGACAGATCCAATAACCCGCAAACGGATCCACCTCAGCTGGGTACGGGTCCCGACCCGATACAAACCCAGTCCGACAGGATAGAATTAGGGTCTCTGATTAAACCAAATCAACGGGCCTGATTCGCGACTATCCTCTCACCGGGAATTAAGGGATTACATTCCTAATCTGATTACGAGGATTTTACGCCTTATCAGATCACAGGAATCACATTCCTTATCTGATCCCAATGGCGACTATAAATACCCCCCACCCATCTCCATTAAGAGGTAATCAATCTTTTGCTAGTTAAACGCTCTTTCATAATCATTTATGGTTACTGACTTGAGCGTCGGAGGGTGCGTCGCCGGGATCAACCCCGGTGTCTCGCACTTCTTTGCAGGTGAACGGCGGGAGTCAACGGTCAAGCTCCGGCGGAACAGGTTAGGTATTTACTATTCAGGTTTTCCAAGAACTCACAAATACTATCTGTTTACTCCCACACCAGATTTAGCGGTAACAGATTGGCGCCGTTTGTGGGAAAACCATACGAATAGCCTCCTCCTCTTCCCGTTGGTCAGATCTTCTCCAGCCATGCCTCCTAGGAAAGTAAGATCCAGAGGGTCCAACCGTGGACCCAACCCCGTCGATCAGCAAGAGGTAGTCCCCGTCCAACCCGCTCCGCAGCAGGGACAACCCCCGCTTCAAGTAGAGGCCCCTCTTCAACAAGATCAGCCTCTCCCTCAGAATCAACAACCCCCCAAGGGTCCTTCCGGTCCACAGAATGCCGGTGCGGGGGGCTCCCGCATGAAGCAACCTCTCCATCAAGACCACGTCTCCATACACAACGCCTCTACGGGTTCCATGGCCTCCCACAATCCTCAAAATCGGCAGAAGGAAGAGGACCTGCGCTACCGTCAGGACGAGAAGCGGGCCCGAGAGGGAGCCTCCCGCCAACAACGTCCGGGTGAGCGGTCCCAAATGGCTCTCTTCCAGAGCCGAGCTCTTCACTGCGCTCACCGCCGAAGCAGACCTCTTATCGACGAGTTCGGAGCTACAGCTCTCCCCTAGAGTTGCTTCTCAAACTCATCTCACAAATGGCTCTCTTCCAGAGCCGAGCTCTTCCCTCCGCTCGCCGTCGGAGCGGATCCCTTATCAACGAGTTCGGAGCTACAGCTCTCCCCTAGAGTTGCTCCTCAAACTCATCTCACAAATGGCTCTCTTCCAGAGCCGAGCTCTTCCCTCCGCTCGCCGCCGGAGCGGATCCCTTATCAACGAGTTCGGAGCTACAGCTCTCCCCTAGAGTTGCTCCTCAAACTCATCTCACAAATGGCTCTCTTCCAGAGCCGAGCTCTTCCCTCCGCTCGCCGCCGGAGCGGATCCCTTATCAACGAGTTCGGAGCTACAGCTCTCCCCTAGAGTTGCTCCTCAAACTCATCTCACAAATGGCTCTCTTCCAGAGCCGAGCTCTTCACTCCGCTCGCCGCCGGAGCGGATCCCTTATCAACGAGTTTGGAGCTACAACTCTCCCCTAGAGTTGCTCCTCAAACTCATCTCACAAATGGCTCTCTTCCAGAGCCGAGCTCTTCCCTCCGCTCACCGTCGGAGCAGATCCCTTGTCAACGAGTTCGGAGCTACAACTCTCCCCTAGAGTTGCTCCTCAAACTCTTCTCACAAATGGCTCTCTTTCAGAGCCGAGCTCTTCCCTCCGCTCGCCGCCAAAGCGGATCCCTTATCAACGAGTTCGGAGCTACAGCTCTCCCCTAGAGTTGCTCCTCAAACTCATCTCACAAATGGCTCTCTTCCAGAGCCAAGCTCTTCCCTCCGCTCGCCGCCGGAGCGGATCCCTTATCAACGAGTTCGGAGCTACAGCTCTCCCCTAGAGTTGCTTCTCAAACTCATCTCACAAATGGCTCTCTCGCCACCGGAGCGGATCCCTTATCAACGAGTTCGGAGCTACAACTCTCCCCTAGAGTTGCTCCTCAAACTCATCTCACAAATGGCTCTCTTCCAGAGCCGAGCTCTTCCCTCCGCTCGCCGCCGAAGCGGACCTCTTCTCAACGAGTTCGGAGCTCAAAACTCTCTCCAAGAGTTGCTCCGCAAACTCATCTCACAAATGGCTCTCTTCCAGAGCCGAGCTCTTCCCTCCGCTCGCCGCCGAAGCGGACCTCTTCTCAACGAGTTCGGAGCTCAAAACTCTCTCCAAGAGTTGCTCCTCAAACTCATCTCACAAATGGCTCTCTTCCAGAGCCGAGCTCTCCACTCCGCTCCCCTCCAAAGCGGACCTCTTCTCAACGAGTCCGGAGCGCACAACTCTCTCCTAGAGTTGCTCCCAAACCCTTCTCCCAAATGACTCTCTTCCAGAGCCAAGCTCTTTGCTCCGCTCACCTCCAAGGCGGACCTCTCCTGAACGAGTTCGGGGCTCACAACTCTCTTCTAGAGTTGCTCCTCAAACTTGTCTCACAAATGGCTCTCTTCCAGAGCCGAGCTCTTTGCTCCGCTCACCTCCAAGGCGGACCTCTTCTTAACGAGTTCGGAGTCCAGCTTCTTCTACATGGCCGCTCCCACAACTTGCTAAGCACTTCACAACGAGTCCGGAGTCCTACACTTGGTTCGACTCTACTTCGCAAGCTCGCTCCTAAGCGGGCTAGAAGAGGGTCACTATTCGAAATTGCTCCCACGACCGTTGGATACCTCTAACGATGGTTCGGAGTCCAACACTCAGCTCGACTTTACTTCCCCGGCTCGCCCATAGGCGAGCCAGAAGTAGATCGCCGTTCGGAATTGCTCCCACAGCCGTTGAATGGTTCAGAGTCCAACACTTGGCTCGATTCTACTTCGCAAGTTCGCTCCTAAGCGAGCTAGAAGTAGTTCGCTATTCGGAACTGCTCCCACAACCCTTGAACTAATCTAACGATGGTTCGGAGTCCAACACTCGGCTCGACTTTACTTCCTCGGCTCGCCCATAGGCGAGCCAGAAGTAGATCGCCGTTCGGAATTGCTCCCACAGCCGTTGAATGGTTCGGAGTCCAACACTTGGCTCGATTCTACTTCGCAAGTTCGCTCCTAAGCGAGCTAGAAGTAGTTCGCCATTCGGAATTGCTCCCACAACCCATTAACTAATCTAGCAATGGTTCGGAGTCCAACACTTGGCTCGATTCTACTTCGCAAGTTCGCTTCTAAGCGAACTAGAAGTAGCTCGCCATTCGAAATTACTCCCACAGCCATCAAACTAACCTAACGATGGTCGGGGTCCTATGGCTCGACTTTACTTCACCGGCTCGTCCTTAAACGGGCCGGAGGAAGATGGCCATTCCGAACTGCCCCCACGACCACCGAGCCGAGCTACCCATCTACTGAGAAGCAAAGTGGCGGAAAATGTGCCTCAAAATCCGTGCTCGGATCTGCCGAACAAGATGCATCTGCCGAGCAGCAAAGCAGATGAAGAGCAAGAAGAAAAAGAGGCTAACGGGTCAGGGTCGGATCCAATACCCACGGTCCGACCCATACCCTTCTTAGCTCCTTCATTCTTCTCCTTCTTCAGTCTTCCTACCAAAAGTACCCAACACTTCTGCTCTTCTTCACTGTGCGAAAGAACGAGGCAGAGGAGAGAACCTGAATGCCTCTCCTCCCCTTCCTCTTTCTTCTCAGGGCCGAGCTCTTCACTTCGCTTACCTCCAAGGCGGACATCTTCTCAATGAGTTCAGAGCTAAAACTCTCTCCTAGAGTTTGCTCCTCAAACTCGTCTTCCAAATGGCTTTCTCCCAGAGCCGAGCTCTTCACTCCGCTCGCCTCCAAAGCGGAGCTCTTCTCAAAGAGTTCGGAGCACAACTCTCTCCTAGAATTCCTCCTTACACTCGTCTTCCAAATGGCTCTCTCCTAGAGCCGTGCTCTTCACTCCGCTTACCTCCAAGGCGGACCTCTTCTCAAACGAGTTCGGAGCTAAAACTCTCTCCTAGAGTTGCTCCTCAAACTTGTCTCTCAAATAGCTCTTCTAATGCCGAGCTCTTCACTCCGCTCGCCTCCAAAGCGGAGCTCTTCTCCACGAGTTCGGAGCTAAAACTCTCTCCTAGAGTTTCTCCTCAAACTCGTCTTCCAAATGGCTCTCTCCCAGAGCCGAGCTCTTCACTCCGCTCGCCTCCAAAGCGGAGCTCTTCTCAAAGAGTTTGGAGCACAACTCTCTCCTAGAATTCCTCCTTACACTCGTCTTCCAAATGGCTCTCTCCTAGAGCCGAGCTCTTCACTCCGCTTACCTCCAAGGCGGACCTCTTCTCAAACGAGTTCGGAGCTAAAACTCTCTCCTAGAGTTGCTCCTCAAACTTGTCTCTCAAATAGCTCTTCTAATGTCGAGCTCTTCACTCCGCTCGCCTCCAAAGCGGAGCTCTTCTCCACGAGTTTGGAGCTAAAACTCTCTCCTAGAGTTGCTCCTCAAACTCGTCTTCCAAGTGGATCTTCCCTAGAACCGAGCTCTTCGCTCCGCTCGCCCCCAAAGCGGACCTCTTCTCATACGAGTTCGGAGCACAACTCTCTCCTAGAGTTCCTCCTCAAACTTGTCTCTCAAATAGCTCTTCTGATGCCGAGCTCTTCACTCCGCTCGCCCCCAAAGCGGAGCTCTTCTCCACGAGTTCGGAGCTAAAACTCTCTCCTAGAGTTGCTCCTCAAACTCGTCTTCCAAGTGGCTCTTCCCTAGAACCGAGATCTTCGCTCCGCTCGCCCCCAAAGCGGACCTCTTCTCAAACGAGTTCGGAGCACAACTCTCTCCTAGAGTTCCTCCTCAAACTTGTCTCTCAAATAGCTCTTCTAATGCCGAGCTCTTCACTCCGCTCGCCCCCAAAGTGGATCTCTTCTCCACGAGTTCGGAGCTGAAACTCTCTTTTAGAGTTGCTCCTCAAACTCGTCTTCCAAGTGGCTCTACCCTAGAACCGAGCTCTTCGCTCCGCTCGCCTCCAAAGCGGACCTCTTCTCAAACGAGTTCGGAGCACAACTCCCTCCTAAAGTTGCTCCTCAAAACTCGTCTTCCAGATGGCTCTCTCCTAGAGTCGAGCTCTTCGCTCCGCTCGCCTCCAAAGCGGACCTCTTCTCAAACGAGTTCGGAGCACAACTCTCTCCTAGAGTTGCTCCTCAAAACTCGTCTTCCAGATGGCTCTCTCCTAGAGTCGAGCTCTTCACTCCGCTCGCTTCCGAGTTCGGAGCTCACAACTCTCCCCTAGAGTTGCTCCTTGCACTCACTTCAGAGAATGGGTCTTCCCAGCACCTCTTCCTAGCACCTCTTCTCCTAGGAGTGGAGCTCCTCCTCAAAAATCTCTAAAACCAAACAGAATAGAGGCAGAGCTTCAGAGCCCCTCACCTCTCCCATATGCCGACCCATCCTCCCGAGCCGAGGAGCAGAGCTTCATCGACCCATCCCCTTCATCAACTCACCGAGCTTCTCCTCACGCTCGAGCCGTCCGAACTCCGAGCTCCACTACACCGAGCTACTACGGGCAGAAGGTGAACTACTGAGTCACCGAGCCGAGCGGACGAGGAACCGACCCTCACATATGGAGAATAATGCTGCCGAGCCATCCTACCGTTGGATCATCTCAAAAAACACGCTAGAACATGATGGACGGATCAGATCGCGCCACGTCACCACAAAACGACAAGATAACATTTTCTCGAAACTCGTGCCTCTTGTCTCGTGATTCGCGCCACGATCGTGATCAACCGCCCAGATTGCTCTCCTCTTCTCCACCCCTAGGAGTGGAGCTCCTCTTCACCTCTCTAAAAAGTACCCAGCACTTCTCCTCTTCTCCACTGTGCAAAAGAACAAGGCAGAGGAGAGAACCCAAATGCCTCTCCTCCCCTTCCTCTTCCTTCTCAGAAGAGCTGCCGATCCCATCGATCCGAGGTGCCGAGGTACCGACCTCCACATATGGAGAAAAATTCTGCCGATCCGGTTTCGCCGTTAGATCATCTCAAAATTCGCACCCAAGCATGATGGACAGATCAGATCGCGCTACGTCACCACAAAATGACAAGATAACATTTTCTCGAAACTCGTGCCTCTTGCCTCGTGATTCGCGCCACGATCGTGATCAACCGTCCAGATGGCTCTCCCAGAGCCGAGCTCTTCACTCCGCTCGCCTCCTAAGCGGAGCTCTTCTCAAACGAGTTCGGAGCTAAAACTCTCTCCTAGAGTTGCTCCTCAAACTCCTCTTCCAGATGGCTCTTCTACAAATCGAGCTCCCCACTCCGCTCTCCTCCAAAGCGGAGCTCTTCCAAACGAGTTCGGAGCTAAAACTCTCTCCTAGAGTTGCTCCTCAAACTCCTCTTCCAGATGGCTCTTCTACAAATCGAGCTCCCCGCTCTGCTCGCCTCCAAAGCGGAGCTCTTCTCAAACGAGTTCGGAGCTAAAACTCCCTCCTAGAGTTGCTCCTCAAACTCCTCTTCCAGATGGCTCTTCCAGAGCCGAGCTCTTCACTCCGCTCGCCTCCTAAGCGGAGCTCTTCTCAAACGAGTTCGGAGCTAAAACTCTCTCCTAGAGTTGCTCCTCAAACTCCTCTTCCAGATGGCTCTTCTACAAATCGAGCTCCCCACTCCGCTCGCCTCCAAAGCGGAGCTCTTCCCAACGAATTCGGAGCTAAAACTCTCTCCTAGAGTTGCTCCTCAAACTCCTCTTCCAGATGGCTCTCCCAGAGCCGAGCTCTTCACTCCGCTCGCCTCCTAAGCGGAGCTCTTCTCAAACGAGTTCGGAGCTAAAATTCTCTCCTAGAGTTGCTCCTCAAACTCCTCTTCCAGATGACTCTTCTACAAATCGAGCTCCCCACTCCGCTCGCCTCCAAAGCGGAGCTCTTCCCAACGAATTCGGAGCTAAAACTCTCTCCTAGAGTTTCTCCTCAAACTCCTCTTCCAGATGGCTCTTCTACAAGTCAAGCTCTTCGCTCCGCTCGCCTCCAAAGCGGATCTCTTCTCAACGAGTTCGGAGCTAAAACTCTCTCCTAGAGTTGCTCCTCAAACTCCTCGTCCAGATGGCTCTCCTAGAGCCGAGCTCTTCACTCCGCTCACCTCCAAAGCGGAGCTCTTCTCCACAAATTCGGAGCACAACTCTCTCCTAGAGTTCCTCCTCAAACTTGTCTCTCAAATAGCTCTTCTCGACGAGATCGGAGCACAACTCTCCCCTAGAGTTGCTCCTTGCACTCACTTCAAAGAATGGGTCTTCCTATGGCTCTTACGAGGATCTTCCCAGCACCGCTTCTCCACTGTGCGAGAGAACAAGGCAGAGGAGAGAACCCAAATGCCTCTCCTCCCCTTCCTCTTCTCCTCTTCTCCGAGCTACTACGGGCAGAGGGTGAACTACTAAGTCACTGAGCCGAGCGGACGAGGGACCGACCCTCGTATATGGAGAAAAATTCTGCCGACCCGATCTCACCGTTAGATCATCTCCAAATTCGCACTCAAGCGTGATGGACGGATCAGATCGCGCCACGTCACCACAAAACGACAAGATAACGTTTTCTCGAAACTCATGCCTCTTGTCTCGTGATTCGCGCCACGATCGTGATCAACCGTCCAGATTGAGCCACGTAGCTCGGATCTGCCAATCTACCAACCTGCGGAACGGCGAAAAATGTGCCTCAAAATCCGTGCTCAGATTCACCGAACAAAGCAAGCAGATGAAGAGGAAGAAAGAAAAAGAGGCTAACGGTCGGGGTCGGATCCGATACCCACGGTCCGACCCATACCCTTCTTAGCTCCTTCATTCTTCTCCTTCTTCCCCAACACTTCTCCTCTTCTCCACTGTGCGGAAGAACAAGGCAGAGGAGAGAACCCAATTGCCTCTCCTCCCCTTCCTCTTCTCCTCTTCTCCACCGTGCAGAAGAACAAGGCAGAGGAGAGAACCCAATTGCCTCTCCTCCCCTTCCTCTTCTCCTCTTCTCCACTGTGCGAAAGAACAAGGCAGAGGAGAGAACCCAAATGCTTCTCCTCCCCTTCCTCTTCTCCTCTTCTCCACTATGCGGAAGAACAAGGCAGAGGAGAGAACCCAATTGCCTCTCCTCCCCTTCCTCTTCTCCTCTTCTCCACTATGCGAAAGAACAAGGCAGAGGAGAGAACCCAAATGCTTCTCCTCCCCTTCCTCTTCTCCTCTTCTCCACTGTGCGGAAGAACAAGGCAGAGGAGAGAACCCAATTGCCTCTCCTGCCCTTCCTCTTCTCCTTTTCTCCACTATGCGAAAGAACAAGGCAGATGAGAGAACCCAAATGCCTCTCCTCCCCTTCCTCTTCTCCTCTTCTCCACTGTGCGAAAGAACAAGGCAGAGGAGAGAACCCAAATGCCTCTCCTCCCCTTCCTCTTTCTTCTCAGAAGAGCTGCCGATCCGAGGTGCCGAGGTACCGACCCCCGCATATGGAGAAAAATTCGGCCGACCCCATCTCATCGTCGGATCGCATCAAAAAGCGTGCTAGAACATGATGAACGGCTCAGATCGCGCCACGTCTCCACAAAACGACAAGATAACATTTTCTCGAAACTCGTGCCTCTTGTCTCGTGATTCGCACCACGATCGTGATCAACCGTCCAGATTGAGCCATGTAGCTCGGATCTCAAATCCGAGCTACCGACCTACCGAACAGCAAAGTGGGAAAAAAAATTCTCCTCAAGATCCGTGCTCGGATCTGCCGAACCAGATTCATTTGCCGAGCAACAAGGAAGAGAGAAGAGAGAGAGAAAAAAAAGGGTGGGGCACAAGGGGCCGGGTTCAGACCCGTTAAGGGGATCCGACCTGAACCCCTTCCCATCTTCTTCTTCAGCATTCTGGTGCCAAAAAAAAACCCAAACGAAGCCGAAGTCTCCTCTTATCCACTGTGCGACCAAACCAACAGAGAAGGGAAGACCCAAACTCCTCTTCTTCACGTACGAGCTCCGCCTTGGCCAGCACCTCCTCCTTCCTCGCCTAGATCTGTCGAGCTGCCTTCCGAGCCCAAAGCGTCGAGCTCCTTCGACTCGAAGCCTCACCGAGCTCGACATCTCCTCCACAAGCGCCTCCGTTGGCGTCATGCTCCCCTTGCTGAGCTCCAACCCCCTCGTCGTGCTCAAGCTCACCACCGCCATTAACGAGCTCCATCGTCTTCGAGCTCCCTCGAGCGAACCCATCGTCAAACTTCCCCTCGCGAGCTCTTCCCCTTCGCCTCTTCTCTTCGTCGAGCATTGAAGCACCGAGCTCACTGGCCGAACCCAAGCTCCGAACTCCTCTCCATGCCGAACCCAACTCCTCGGCCGAGCTTTGAGCTTTGCCACCTTCGCCACGACGTCGAGCTCCTTCTCCAAGCTCGAACCCACTTGTCAAAGCTCCACGGTGCCGAGTTCACTGGCCGAACCCAACTCCTCGGCCGGGCTTCGAGCTTCGCCACCTCCTCCGATGACGTCGAGCACCCATCACCAAGCTCGCCGAACCCATCAACCCGAGCTCGCACTCCGACCTACAGTGCCGAGCTCCTTCCTCGACGAACACCGTCGCCTCCACAGCTGAAACTCCTCTCCGTCGTCGCTACCGAGCCGAGCTCCTCTCCACGGAGTCGCCGAGCTCCGAGCACGAACCACCTTCGACGAGCTCCCTCGCCGTGGCAGTTAGAACCCCTCGCCGTGCCAAGCCCCACCTCCGACGACCACCTTCGAGCTCCAGACCCCATCGCCGAGCTCCTTCGTCTGAGCCTCCTTCAACGCCGAGTCGAGTTCGGTGGAGAAAGAAACAAAGAAAGAAAGAACAGGGACGAAGCGAAAAAAGAAAAAAAAAAGAAGGGAGAAGGCCACGTGGCACTGCCACGTGGCATCATCTTGCATGATCGGCAGATTCAAATCGCCGCTGCCGAAGTGCCGAGCCGAGGTGCCGATCGACCGACCCTCGTATATGGGAAAAATACTCGCCGACCCACACGATCCGTCCGATCGTATCAAAATTCGCGTCGCGGCACGATCGACGCTCAGGAACGCGCCACATGTCCAGATCGTGATTTGCCTCGCGATGCGCGCACATCTGATCATGATGGACGGCCAGAAACACGCCACGTGTCCAGATCGTGATCTGCCTCACGATGCGCGCTCATCTGATCATGATGGACGGCTAGAAACGCGCCACGTGTCCACGTAATATTTAAATTATTTATTTATTTATTTGTTTTTTAATTTAAAAATTCCGAAAAAAATATTTAAAAATCGAAAAAAATTAATTAAAAATTCTAAAAATAATTGTTAATTCAGAAAAATTATTTTAAATTCTAAAAAAATAATTATTAAATTAGGATAATTAATTAATATTTTTGATAATTAATTATTTAATTCGGAAAATGAATAAAAAATTCAAAAAAATGAGAAAAAATTCAGAAAAATCTGGAAAAATCACCAAAAATTCAGAAAATTCTGAGAATATTTTTGGGCATTTTACAAGCCCATAATAACACCATTACACCCCGAGCAAGATTCCAAACTCCCTTAAGAACACCGATAAAATCCTGTACGCCATTAGAACAGTAAAACTACTCCTCAAAGGCTGATCAAACTCAGTCTTCAGGAGTGGGGGGCTCGTGATATGGCTAAAAATAGGATTAAATCGGGACCGTTCACATCGGACGCGAATTTCAAAGCGCAGGGGTAAAACGGTAATTTCACATACAAATGGGTCCGAAACGGGTACTGGGTCTCCTTCTCACAGATCCAATAACCCGCGAACGGATCCACCTCAGCTGGGTACGGGTCCCGACCCGATACAAACCCAGTCCGACAGGATAGAATTAGGGTCTCTGATTAAACCAAATCAACGGGCCTGATTCGCGACTATCCTCTCACCGGGAATTAAGGGATTATATTCCTAATCTGATTACGAGGATTTTATGCCTTATCAGATCACAGGAATCACATTCCTTATCTGATCTCAACGGCGACTATAAATACCCCCCATCCATCTCCATTAAGAGGTAATCAATCTTTTGCTAGTTAAACGCTCTTTCATAATCATTTCTGGTTACTGACTTGAGCGTCGGAGGGTGCATCGCCGGGATCAACCCCGGTGTCTCGCACTTCTTTGCAGGTGAACGGCGGGAGTCAACGGTCAAGCTCCGGCGGAACAGGTTAGGTGTTTGCTATTCAGGTTTTCCAAGAACTCACAAATACTATCTGTTTACCCCCACACCAGATTTAGCGGTAACACTACCCTAACCCCTGTTAACACTAGCCCTAACCTTACACTAACCCTAGCTTACCGGAACCCGAAGTCGAGGCCTATCTCTAACCCCACTCTAACCCTCTAACCCTAGCCCTAACCCTATTAACACTCTAACTCTTAAACCAAATTCAATATTTACGAAGAATGATATTACATGTTTATTTTTTATATATAAATTATATACACGATATTCAATTTGTTTGTATAGTATATTATTATTTGTTTTATGAACAGATTTTTCTTAGAAAAAATATATCCATCTTAACCCGTTATTGGGGATAACGGGTTAAGTGAGCTTAACCCGTTATTGCCAACAACGGGTTAAGGTAAAATATATTGGCCAAACTTTATCTTCAAAATGTTAAGTTTGTACAACAAAAAGCAAATACACTAGAATTATCTACCAACCTAACCCGCTTTTGAAGATGACGGGTTAAGCTCACTTAACCCATTATCTCCAATAACGGGTTAAGTAGCCCAATACTGTCCGAACTTTATCTTCAAAATTTGAAGATTGTATTACAAAGGCAATGACACTGCACATATCAATCAACCTAACCCGTTATTGTGGAAAATGGGTTAAGTTATCTTAACCCGTAATCCTAAATAACGGGCTAGGTTGTGCAATTTTAGCAGTATTTTATCTTCAAAATATTAAGTTTGTACAACAAAAAGCAAATACACTGGAAATATCTACCAACCTAACCCGTTTTAGGAGATGACGGGCTAAACTCACTTAACCCGTTATCTCCAATAACGGGTTAAGTATCCCAATACTGTCCGAACTTTATTTTCAAAATTTGAAGATTGTATCACAAAGGCGAAGACACTGCAAATATCAATCAACCTAACCCGTTATTGTGGAATAACGGGTTAAGGTTAAGTTATCTTAACCCGTTATCCTAAATAACGGGCTAGGTTGGAAGATTTTGGCAGTATTTAATCTTCAAAATGTAAGTTTCCACAATTTTCCACAAATTAAAAAAACCAACAGCATATATATAGTGCACAAATGCACAATTTGCACAGATACATAAAATTTACAAATTTCAACAGAAATAAACATTCGCTAACCAATTACAATATCAACATCCACAACAACACAGATAGTTCACAGATACACAAAATGTACACATACACAAATTGCACTCAGATTAAATACACCAGTAATCTATTTATAAATTAAAAAAGGTTAAATTGAGCATATATATACAATCAAAAGTGTAGAACTTTTCAATAATTGATTCCTTCTATGGGCACGATCAGCTTTCATTCTGGACCTACAAATAATAATAATAATAATAATAAAGTTGAAATTAATAATTCTCTTCACATCGAAAGACAAAAATAAGCAATTACAAAAAGTTTATCTTCAAAGTTTAATATGACATACATAATACAAAAAACCCCTTAGCACGAATCATCACCTTCATCGTCATCACTCTCTCCAGCGATTGGAGCTTCTTCATACGGTACCGATCCACTAAATAAGGGAGAAGAATGGGTTAGTGTCAACAACAATAAGTTCAGATTGATTGAGTCAAATTAACAAATACTTAGTCTTGGATATATTACCTTGCCATATTTTTGGGGCAATTTCTTGAATCGTGGTATACGACACGAAGGCATGTCCTGCAAAGTCTAGGTCTCTTCATTTTTTGGGATTCTCTTATGGACTTCAACCTCTTCCCTCTAGGCCTTCCCTTTGTGGTGCATTGTACAGGGTCCCTCACCGATGCATGTGCATGTACATGTCCACCACTCTCCGGTTGTGCGCTACCTTCGTATGGTGTGCTATTCCTGGATTGAATGTGAGAAAAGCCTTCGATTCCCTTAAGCATGTGGTCGAGAATGTACTTGTACGCTCCCTTTGAAGAACAACCAAGATCGACCAACTGTTTTGAGTGCATACTCAATTCACAATAACGAGAGGCAAAATTGTCACCCATACTATTGGGAACGGGTGTACTGCTTCTTGTCAGTTGATTCCGGGTCCATCGTCTACAAATATATTGCTCCGGTAGTGCAGTGTGATCGTGAACCGAAGAACCACCAATAGATGTTTGCATGGAATGCCTACGAATTCATAGATGGAACAAGGGCATTTAGCCAATTTACGGAGTTTGCAAAAAGAAATCACCTTCCACGGTTCTGAATTTCCACAAATCATTACTGTAACGCCCCAAATTCCAAATAAGACCGAATTCGAGATCCCACAGGATCTTTATACTTCATTTCATACAATTTTACAAGGAAATTATAACTTTTCAACATACATCAGAGTTCTTTACATTTTGTTTACACAGCGGAAGAATAAAAGAAATACAACATTGAAAATAAAATACAACTTATACAACTTTATCAATGTAAGTCATCAACTGCATCATAACATCTTTACTTCTTTATAAAAAGTCCATTACCTGCATATTAAGCTGTGGGCATGTCAGTCACTTACAACTGATGAAAATGTTATACTCGGCCATCCAATCTATGCCGTACATATAATGATCTCAACACTTTAACAAACCACAATATTTGAATGCAAAATAAAGTGTTAAATGTGACTACACTAAACATGTAAGTGTATGCGATGCTTTAATGCCTAATGCATATATTTTACACTAGGATGACACTAATGCATACTTGTTCGGATTCTATGCATCCCATACTACATAGGTCCAAGGGCAAGCAGCTACGTACTCCACATTTAAGGGTTCGATCCCTCGCCATGAAAACTACCCAGTAATAAGATAAGGTTTAGATCATTCCACGAATATGGATCTCAGTCCCGGAATCCACCGCCCAACTGTTATAACAGATCCCTCATCGTGCGAACCATCCCGCAAGTGCCTTTCTAGCCCCGGTATACGTATATACATTGGAGAACGGTAAACTATCTGTCTGACTATGCATAGTTCGAATTTAAAATAAAAGCCCGTCTCCCATGAAGCAACCACGGTTCCGGAATCCACCGCCCGACTGGGTCTATAGTCCCGGAATCCACCGCCTGACTATATAGAGTGTCCCACTTATGTTTGCCCAGGTTTACTACATCTTCACTTATGTGCCTAATTCTTAAGTTCAAGACATGAATAAATTTTTATACCTAGAATTAGTTTTACCTCCTACCGGACTTAATCAACAAAATACGAGATAGCTCCATGGCCATATCTCAAAATATATATACTCTTTTCAATTCAATAGTGCCGGTTCCCAAGGTCTCATTAACTCTAAATCACAACTTTTTCATGTACAAGAATCCATTGATACACATACCCTTCAATAAACATATCTTAAATAGATATTTTCATCTTCAACTTATTTACAACTTGGTACATGTCTTGTTTTAGCACCATTCATTCAATTCATTTACTATCTTTCAAAGGCAACAATTCTTTTCATGAACTCATAGCATAGATTCAAATCTCAATTAGGAACTTAATCACATAAAAATTCTTAACCACAATCAAGCAATATAGTAATTCTTTCCAAAGCTCAATATGAACTCTAACTAGATTTTAATCTCATCTAGTATTTTCTACTCAACATAAGGGTTCATTTATAACAAGAGGATCTCACAACTTAATACATATTTTTCCTTCTTTTCAAAATAAGGATCATTTATCAAAATAATAATTTGGAGTCAAAACTCATTTACTATTTCAAATCCCATATCAAAATATACAAGAAAATTTTATAACTATCTCTAGAAATTCTCATTTCATTTTATATGAATAAGAAAGTTTTATTCCAACTCGTTTTCATATAAAATACCCCAATACCTGAATAAACCCAAAAAAAATAAATCAAAAAAGTGGAATCCACCGCCCGACTGGGTCTATAGTCCCGGAATCCACCGCCTGACTATATAGAGTGTCTCACTTACGTTTGCCCAGGTTTACTACATTTTCACTTATGTGCCTAATTCTTAAGTTCAAGACATGAATAAATTTTCATACCTAGAATTAGTTTTACCTCCTACCGGACTTAATCAATAAAATACGAGATAGCTCTATGGCCATATCTCAAAATATATATACTCTTTTCAATTCAATAGTGCCGGTTCCCGAGGTCTCATTAACTCTAAATCACAACTTTTTCATGTACAAGAATCCATGGATACAGATACCCTTCAATAAACATATCTTAAACAGATATTTTCATCTTCAACTTATTCACAACTTGGTACATGTCTTGTTTTAGCACCATTCATTCAATTCATTTACTATCTTTCAAAGGCAACAATTCTTTTCATGAACTCATAGCATAGATTCAAATCTCAATTAGGAACTTAATCACATAAAAATTCTTAACCACAATCGAGCATATTCATATAGTCTTATCAAAGGCAATCAAGCAATATAGTAATTCTTTCCAAAGCTCAATATGAACTCTAACTAGATTTTAATCTCATCTAGTATTTTCTACTCAACATAAGGGTTCATTTATAACAAGAGGATCTCACAACTTAATACATATTTTTCCTTCTTTTCAAAATAAGGATCATTTATCAAAATAATAATTTGGAGTCAAAACTCATTTACTGTTTCAAATCCCATATCAAAATATACAAGAAAATTTTATAACTATCTCTAGAAATTCTCATTTCATTTTATATGAATAAGAAAGTTTTATTCCAACTCGTTTTCATATAAAAAACCCCAATACCTGAATAAAACCCAAAAAAAAAAAAAATCAAAAGGCTGGCTTGGGTTTCAAACCCAGGACCTGCCAACAACACACAGCTAGTGCCCAAGCCACAAACCCACTAGCCACTAAGTCCATTTGGACTTTTGTCAAGTACTGTAACCGAAACCCCCCTTATGCACAAGTACAGGTTCAGAAATTGATTTAGTGAATTAAAATAAAATGTGACTATCAAGTTTCGAACCCAAGATCTCTTACAAACAGTGCTCTGTGGTGCACTGGCTAACTAATAAGTCCAAGTGTAATTTCTGTTTAGGAGTTGTATTAATATAATTTTGTTCATACTATTCTCAAATTGGTTATTTTTCACAAAAAACACGTTTATCCAAAGATCCAATCTTTTAGGATTTTGAAATAAACTTTTCTCTTGACTGGGATGAATTTTAAAATAGAAATAAACTAATTTTCAAATTCATTTAAAAATATATTTCAATTTGTAAACAATTCATCTTCTCATTTTACACATAGACTTGTATTTTTCTCAAAACTTGAATTTAAGTATTGTATTTATAAAAGCTCGTTTATATTCTCACTTATACAAATTAAAAATTTATAATAATATCAACATGCCTCTCAATCATGAGAATCTCACAAAAACCTCTTTTATGCAAGAATTTATATTTTCAAAATACAACATGGCAATACACATAAGTCAACACATTGCATGCCACTAACCAAATTTGTTTTGCTTTCTTTTTTCTTTCTTAGTCATCATGATTCTAAGGCATAATTTGAATATGACATTCTTCAACAAATTTTCATATACTCAACATGTACAAAAATTTACAAGCATACTAACATGATTCATAGTATTAATTCTTTAGTCAAAATCTTCTTTTTAATTAACATGGTATCTATTATTTACTTAATCACAACAAGACTATTCTCATTCATAGCATATTACACTAGCATGAATTTTATCTACATATTTCACATCAACATCAATTTATACTACTCATTTATAGTTTTTAGCATGCATTCTCTACAATTTAGAAAGTAAGAAATCATCCACCTCTATGAAAAATAAAAATCACAAATGAAGAGACCTCTCCTAGCTCCTAGCTCCACTAGCACCTCCTTATCCTTCCCCTCCTAGCAAGCCTCCAAAGCATGAAGGTACTCTCTTTCTCTCTTTCTTTTTCCTTTCCTTATTTTTTTGTTTATTTTGAGTGTGATAAAAGAAGAGAAATGTGGGTATATTTATAGGACTAGGTGAGGGTTCAATTTGCATAATTCTCCACCTAATAAATTACTCAACTTAATTTTCAACTCTTCAAAATTCTAACTCCCCTAACTCCCAACTCTTCACATCTCCACCACTCCAAAACTCAACCCCCAACTCTTCCTCTTTCTAACTCCTAAAACCGGCCCCAACTCATCAAGAGCACACACAGAGACAGCTCTGTGTTCAAATACTCCCCTGGTGGGCCCCAGCTTCCAAGTCAGCAGAGAGGAAAGAGCTCAGCTTTGTCTTCCTCTCACAAATCGGAAGGAGAGTGGGCCCCCACCTCAAAGTTGACGTCCTCAGCCCAAAACCCCAACAGCATTTGCTGTTCACGTGGGCCCCCATCCACTATTCACTACTTCAACATATTAACCAAAAGCCATTTATACAAACAACCACTTATTCAACCTATATATATATACACACACACACACACATACACACACACACACACACGCACACACACACACACACACACACACACATTATGTAAGTTTAATTAAAAAATTATAGTGTTTCATGCACAAAATAAAATAAATACACACCCATTCCAAAATAAATACACACCCATTCCAAAATTTATTTTGAAAACAAATACACTTAAATACGCGCACCGAAAAACACGTACTTTGCACGTAAAAAAATACGAAATTCGGTTTTATCAACGGAAAAATGTTAAAGATAATAAAAATACAATATAAGAAAATATACTTATTAATTTTACGACGTAATTGCTATGTACGTAGAAAACACGTGCATTATACGTATAAAAGTATTTAGATAAAAATGCGAGAAAATAAATTTCGTTTTATAAAATGGAATTGAATACAAAAAATAAATAATTTAAACACATAGAAAATATTGCACGTAGCAGTGAAAACACATAATCGATACGTGCATCAGAAACACGTAAAGCGCATGAAAAATACAGAAATTGAAATTTAATATTTTTGTCGACTTAAAATATGGTACAAATCAATACGGAAAATGCATAAATAGTCGGTAATCAAAATACGTGGTGAATACACGTGCATAACACACAAGGGAAAAAATTGTCATTTTCAATTTTGCGGGGTGTTGCAGTTACAGAAAAAGCTGAACTATCCGGTGTATCCATACTTGCAATGACACTCACATTAAGTAATAAGCTTTTTACGAGTTCTTGTTGGAATTTGTAGTCTTTAGTGTGTATGTTCCCACCACTTTTGACTCCAACACCCATTCGGTCTTCAATTTTGGCCTCTTCTCGCGATTACGATGAGTTTCTTTAAATTTTTCGTGTCTTTGTTTTACTAAGACTCGGTCAAAGATGACGGAAAATTCATGCAATAAGTTCTTCTTATGAGTATGTTGCTTCAAGGATGAATGTAGTGATTCGCTACGTTGGGTACTCAACATGCCGCCCCAATATGAGTCTCTTGTATACACGGGAGCCCATTTCTTGTGAATCTCAAATTTATCGTTCAACCATTTGTTGCTGTCAAGTTTGTATTGCAAAATCAAAATTTTCTACTTTTGTTCAAATTCAGTTTTATATTCCGTCGTGTAGATGATAGTCTTCAAAGCATCCTAAACTCATCAATGTTATTCGACATACGCACTTCATGCAGTAACTTATTCATAATATGCCAAATGCAATATCTATGATCAGTGGCTGGGAAGACTTTCTTAACCGTAGCACTTATTCCATGATCCTCATTTGTCACGAGACCCACCGGATCACAAGCCATTACTACTCGCCACTTTTTGAAGACTCGCACAAATGAGGATGCCTTCTCATTTGGAATGAACCCGCAGCCCAGGAATATTGATTGGCAATGATGGTTGACTCCAACAAATGGTACGAATAACGTCCCGTATCGGTTTGTGTTGTAGGTAGCACCAAAGCAAACAACACTCCCAAATACTTTGAAATTCTTTCGAGCGATACCATTCACCCAAATACAATGGGATAATCGCCCTTCGAGATCACATTGGTAATCATAAAAAAATAAAGGATCGGTCTCCTTTTGGATTCAAAGAACTCAAGTAGCATTTGCCCATCATGTCCTTTTAAACCTTCCATCTCGTTTCTCCTTAGATTTCTAACATCGGTTTCAGTGAATCCAATTTTCTCATTACCTCCACTTGCACCTTCGAATAAAAGTATTTGTTCGCATATGGGGACATTAGCTTCGGTAAGTTGACCAATTACTTTTTTATCTGTATTTGTCAATATACGGTTTCTAGGTAGCAAGTAATGTCTACCGGGTGAAGTAAATTTGTGATTGTGTAGTTCATTAAATGAATAAATAATCCACCAATTACTTTGTGAGTTTAGTTTGACACGAACGAAAGCTTTGCAACCCGTTCTAGAAGTAGTTCACCGTCTAGCTTCATTCTAATTATTCGGTGACTCCCCGGCTTTATTACCTACATATGATTTATCCACTACATCATTTTCCTTGTATTTATTTCCACCCCTACGCATAGTGAAACCCACACATTTACAGTATGATGAATAAAATTTTTCAGCTTCCTCTAAAGTGGGAAATGTCACACCAATCTTCAGTTTTAGGTGCTCGTCAACATGAGGAAAAAACTCGCCAACTTGTTGTGCCCTCAAAAATTTTTCTTCGACAGCAGAGTTTCCTTCAAAACCGTCCATATCTAAGAAAACAAAAGGGAGAACAATTAGGGCTACTAATCCCATTACGGAATGTGATGAAAAATTTCTAATTTTATTTACTTATTAAGAGTAACATGAGAGAACCGAACAAAAGACATCCAAAATTTATGAAATTTTGCAACTCGGTTGAATTCACGTAACACAAGTCACTCCAACTTGGAGAAGTAAGTTTTGACTAAGGATTCGAGAGATATGGGTGTGTATCGCTTTATTTGGGTTTTATCAACCAAAAGCGATACACGCCCGTATCTCACCAACCGTCAGTCAAGACTAACATCTACAAGTTGGGGTTGCTTGTGCTATGTGAGACCATCCTACTCGCAAAGTTTCATATTTTTGGAGATCGTATGAAGAGTTTTCTACTCTAACCGCACTGAAAAAGTTCTAAGTAATTTGTTCTTCATGTGAGGAATTACAAAACTGCATAAACGGCATCCAAAATTTATAAAACTTTATAACTCAGTTGAATTTACCTAGCACAAGTCATCCCAACTTGTAGAAGTGAGTTTCGACTCACGGTACAAAACATATGGCCGTGTATCGCTTTATTTGTGTTTTTTACAACCAAAAGCGATACACACCCGTATCTCCCGAATCCCCGAGTCGAAAGTCACTTCTACAAGTTGGGATGGCTTGTGCTACGTGAGACCATCATAGTCACAAAATTTTGTATGTTATGGAGGTCGTTTGAAGGGTTTTGTAGTCCTACCGCACTAAACGCTTTCTAAGTCATTTACTTCTAATGCGAGAAACGTGGGAAAACCGCACAAACGGCATCCAAAATTTATAAAACTTTGCAACTTGCTTGAATTCACCTAGCACAAGCCATCCCAACTTGAAAAAGTGAGTTTCGACTAACGGTTCGAAAGATATGGCCGTGTATTGCTTTATTTGGGTTTTTTTAAGCAAAAGCGATGCATACTCGTATCTCTCCAACCGTGAGTCGAAATGCTACTCTACAAGTTGGAATTGCTTGTGCTACGTGAGACCATCCTACTAGCAAAGTTTCGTATTTTTTGGAGGTCGTTTGAAGGATTTTCTAGTCTAACCGCACTAAACGCTTTCTAAGTCATTTACTTCTATGCGAGGAACGTGAGAAAATCGCAAAAACGACATCCAAAATTTATAAAACATTACAGGCTTGCTTGAATTCACCTAGCACAAGCCATCCTAACTTGTAGAAGTGAGTTTTGACTCACGGTTCGAAAGATATGGCCGTGTATCGCTTTATTTGGGGTTTTTTCAACCGAAAGCGATACACGGCCGTATCTCACGAACCGTGAGTCAAAACTAACTTCTATAAGTTGTGGTTGTTTGTGCTGCGTGAGACCAACCTACTCGCAAAGTTTCGTATTTTTTGGAACCCGTTTGGAGGGTTTTCTAGCCTAACCGCACTAAAAGATTTCTAAGTCATTTACGTCTTATGCGAGGACAGTGAGAAAACCGCACAAACGGCATCCAAAATTTATAAAACTTTGCAACTTCCTTGAATTCACGTAGCACAAGCCACCACAACTTGTAGAAGTGATTTTCGACTAACGTTTCGAAAGATACGGCCGGATATGGCTTTATTTGTGTTTTTTCCAAGCAAAAGCGATACACGCCCGTATCTCTCGAACCGTGCGTCGAAACTAACATATACAAGTTGGGATTGCTTTTGCTACGTGAGACCATCCTACTTGCAAAGTTTCGTATTTTTTGGAGGTCATTTGAAGAATTTTCTAGTTTAACTGCACGAAAAGCTTTCTAAGTCATTTACTTCTAATGCGAGTAACGTGAGAAAACCGCACAAACGACATCCAAATTTTATAAAACTTTGCAGCTTGCTTGAATTCACCTAGCACAAGCCATCCCAACTTGTAGAAGTGAGCTTCGACTCACGGTTCGAGAGATACGGCCGTGTATCGCTTTATTTGTGTTTTTTCAACCGAAAGCGATATACAGGCCGTATCTCTCGAACCGTGAGTCGAAACTAACTTCTACAAATTGTGGTTGCTTGTGCTACGTTAGACCATCTTACTCGCAAAGTTTCGTATTTTTTGGAGGTTGTTTGCAGGGTTTTCTAGTCTAACCGCACTATAAATGTTCTAAAAAATTTAATATGTACGGCACGATTATAAATACAACTCAATCTACAATATCGTCGACCGATCAACAACTATTGTACTGTGTAAATTCATCAAAATACTACTTACAAATTTCTACATCTATAAATTTTTAAGGCAAATTTCATATATGGTAAAATATTGGAAAGAGAAAAACAATTTAAAAGTCAACACAATTATAATTACTAAGGCTAAGATTTAATTATTTACCTTACAAAATAAATCTGAATTTCGCCAATGTAGGTCTCATGGCCGAACTAGGGTTTCGTTTTTAGGATGACAGAGTTGGGTTTGGAAGTTTGGAGTAGAGATTGGGAGAGAGAGATTATATGGGGATCGAAGAGGAGGAGGAGCGGACTGAGGTGGAGGAGCGAACAGATGAGGAGAGGTTTCAGTTTGGGGAGCAACGGACGGAAGAGAGAGAGAGAGATAGAATCACCTGAATGCTAGAGGAGGGAAGTGAGAAAGGAGTTGCCGGAGTGAGAAATTCACGATTTCGGAGGAACTGGGTTTGGGTTCACCCAAAAAAGAAATAGAGAGTGAGGAGAAGTCGACGAGGAAGAAGAACAGTATGCAGTTCTGAGATTATATCTATGTCTAAACCCGTCTTTGGCAACGACGGGTTAAGGCAATATTTTTTAATAAAATTTAGCCTTAACCTGCCATTGCCAACGACAAGTTAAGGCTAAATTTTATTAAAAAATATATGGGTCGGCCCAGATCAACGTTCTCACGGGTCTGTGCACACAAACCCGTTTGCAATCGAAGAAGCCTATATATATATATATATATATATATATATATTATAATGGGAGAAGCCCTTAGTGTCATTTGTAAATATACCACTTTATTTGTAAATCTACCATTTTAAGTGTATTGCACGTGTAACTCAAACTCTCCCATTATACACTACTTTATTTAAATCTACCAATTTACGTGCATTATACGTATAACTCAAACTCTCTCATTATAATTTTTATATTACTTTAAAAAATATGCATTTATTAACACGTGCTATATTATATTACTTTAAAAACTATATTGATTAAAACGTGCATTGCACGTGTTAACTACTAGTATATATATATATATATATATATATATATCACTTTGAGTTTGTAACCAAACAAAGAATTTTTAAATATTTTTTTGTCACGAAACAAATACATACGTTGTATATACAACTCTAATTCTATTTATTAACACGTGCATCGCGCGTGTAAATCATAGTTTTTCCTTCACCAAACATACAAATTTTAAATTTTTTTTGTCACAAAGCAAATACGTACGTTGCATGTGCAATTCAAATCTATTTCGTAATATGTGCACTGCACGTACAATTTAAGGTTTTTCCTCAAAAATTTTTAAAAAATTGCGTATAGCATCCATTCAACTCCATTTTTTTAAAAATTTAAGGCATTCATTGCACGTGCTGATTACTACCGACTTACGTGTATCGCACGTTCAACTACAACTTTTTATCAAAACGTGCATTGCACGTGAAAATTACTAGTGTGTGTGTGTATATATATATATATAATGCTGAACCTTCCATTCTTCAGTTATAAGCATGGGGTTTAGTTGTTAGGTAGCTGAGGGGAAAAACAGCCTGGTTGCATGGATTAGTGGGAATCACAGTGTTTTGTATGCTTGACCGTGCATACCGATTTTGGTACAAAAAATAAATGCTCATTACATTCAACCCGTCAAGTTCATTACAAAATAATCGGTGGTTGCAGTATCAAGCTAAATGCTCATTTTGATGCAGGGTTTAGAGAGAAGCCTCTTATACAATATCCAGCTACTATCAGCAACCAGAGAATCAACAATGAGTTGGTTAAAGAACTGTCTGGTGTTGATGAAGCTGGCAAGGAATGCTGGAATCAAGAGGCATTGTGTGAACTTCTGACAAATATTGGTCGCGGGATCGCAATAATAACGTCAATGGAGGGGATGATTGTGCTTCTTCGAATGGGGGAGAACAAGATCATTCATTATTTTGTCAAAAAGCAAACCAGAATCTAATCAAATTCAGAAAATAAGTGACCAAGTTGCAAAATAATGCCAGGAAGAGCTGGGCAAGCAACAGGACATGGGGGGTTATGTGGAAAACAAATGATACTAATTGTTTTTTTTTTTTAAGGGAAAAGGTGGAATAAGGCCACCCCGTTTCATTAATAAGAGTTTAACGAAACAAACCCAGAGTACTGGGCCCAAATACAAACTACAGACATAAAATAAAACATACATGAAGCAACATGACTACAAACAACAAGCCCCTCCAACAACCCTGGAGGGTGGGCCGACAAACCGGCTCGGTCCAGCAAAATTGTGAGTACGTCAGTTTAGCTTCGTACAGTGCCTCCACGGCACATGCGTTCCCCTCGCTGGGGGGACCCCATCTTTGGGCCCAAGCCCCGCAGATCGAAACTCGCAGCCTCCCACAAACTTCACCACTCATCCTACAAACACGCCAGCCGCTCCTACAGCCGCTACCAAATAAATAGCCGTGAAGAGGATACCTTCACCTCTCACACGATAGCGCTTTTCTCCTGCGATTTCTCACCAAGCACCTATCTCGCTCACCCCACCTAACATCACCCTCCAGGAGAGAGCCGTGTAGAGGATACCTTATCTCTCTCACGCTCAAGCTCTCTCCGGCGATTTCTCACCACACAGACTTATCTCACCTCAGACTCCCAATACGAGGGAAGAGGCGACGCTGTCACGAGGCAGTGGCCTAAGCTGGAGGAAGCTCAATAGCCAGATAGTATGCGCTGAGGAGACTGCACCGACTACATCATAGGACACACCCGACCCACCACACCCCAACCCCACACCCCCTCACCCCCAACATACCGACTTCACACATCACGGAGGGACCCCATCTTTGGCCCAAGCTCCACAAATGTCAATCGCACAAAACTACAAGCTTTCCACCCCAGCCCCAGCAAAAGCACTGACAAAAGCACCCTCAACCACAGCAAATCAGATCGAGGGTGGGGGGCACCCAAACCGCAACCACAGCAAACGGGGTCGGGGGGGGCACCCAAACCGGGGGTGGGTGTGGTGGGTGGGGGGCTGCCTGGCCCCAAACAAAATTGCACCTCGCTGGACGCGCCGCTCGCTAGCCGCGCCGCCCCGTCGAAGGCTTTGCCAGAGCTTCGAGGGAGATCGCGCGGCGCAAAAATGTCGGGACTGGAGATCGGGGGTGGGAGTGGGGCGCAGTTGCCTGGCCCCATATCGATCTGCATCGCCGACCAGCGCTGCCCCGTCTCTGGCTTTGCCTGAGCTGCAATGGAGACAGAAGGTCGGGGCTGGAGAATCGTGGCGTTGGAAGTACGCCGTCGGTAGGGCGTAGAGAAGAGGAGATGGGGGGGGACGACGTGGAGGGGGAGCGGCGGCGCTGAGGGCAAGCCGCCGCCGCCCCTAGGGTTAGATCTAGGGTTTTGCTTTCTTTGTTTTTGGGTTCGGGAGTAGGTAGGAGGAGAGAGCAGTTCTTGTTATTGTTGTTGTTAATGATACTAATTGTTCTCAAGGTATTTATACTCAGAGAGTAAGAGAAATTTTTTACCAAAACGACCCACTTTTTGAAAGTTTTTACCAAAACGACCCGCTTGCTAACTCAGTTAGCGATCCTAGTGAAAACAAGGTTGCTAACTGAGTTAGTGAGTGTATACTTGGCCTTTTTCTTCAGTTTTTTTTTTCAAATGATGAAACCTTAAGAAAAAAACCAAGTATACACTCGCTATCTCAGTTAGCGAGTGTGGTACAAACGAATTGGGTTTAGACTCGCTATCTCAGTTAGCGAGTGTGTTTGTACCACACTCGCTAACTGAGATAGCGAGTCTAAATCAAAAAATATTTTTCTTCAAGTCAATACACTCGCTATCTCAGTTAGCGAATGTGGTACAAACACACTCGCTAACTGAGATAACAACTCTAAACGCAATGATTTTTTTATAATACAAGCCAAAATATATTTTTCCTCAATTCATTTGTACGACACTCGCTAATTGAGTTAGCGACCCTAGTCAAAACAGGGTCGCTAACTGAGGTAGCGAGTGTATACTTGACTTTTTTCTTCAGGTTTTTCTCCAAGTGGTGAAACCTGAAGAAAAAAGGTCAAGTATACACTCGCTAACTCATTTAGCGATCCTGTTTTCACTAGGGTCGCTAACTCAGTTAGCGAGTGTGTTGTTTTGGTAAAAACTTTCGAAAGTGGGTCGTTTTGGTAAAAACTTTCAAAAAGTGGGTCATTTTGGTTAAAAATTCAGAGCAAGAGTAGAGCCTACAAGCAATTAATAATGATAAAAAATTTACTTGAACTTCTTATTCTTGTGTCTTGGAGTATATTTTAAGTGTAGAAATGTGAGTACAAAAAACATTTTTCGTGGATTCTTTGAAATAAAAAAATGGAATTCTACCAATGAACTCATTGATGATGGATCATGGAGAGACATCCAATTGCCGGTGGAGGAATGTGAACTATGTCAAATTGGAAACGCCTCAACATCTCCACCGTGATAGTGTCTCAAGATAGTGGAACGAAGTGGAAAAATGGGCCGGGGGACGAATTAGGGCGTTCATGCTTGGAAGACATGATAAAGCAGCCAAGAGAAAACAGCAAGGAGGCTGGAATGTTAATGAGAGGGTCCTAGTAATACTAGGAATGACAATGTGGAGGTGGTGGAAGCTTAGGAACAGAAATCTCTTTGGGAACTTAAATAGGGACCGAAGTCAACATTAGAGTGAGTTTAGTAATGGACATTCGAGAGGTTCATGGCACAACACAAAGATGATATTAGCAGACTGGACCATTCAGCGCTAGAGATTTTCGCCCGCAAATCAAACCCCACTAGGCCACTAGTCGTGAACAGCGAGATTTATTTGAATTTTTTCCCAAACTGACCCATTTTTTGAAAGTTTTTCCCAAACAGAACTCACTTTTAAAAAAAAAAATCCCAAAACTACCAACTCGCTATCTCAAATAGCGAGTTTAGTCAAAATAAACCTGCTATCTGAGAAAGTGAGTGTTGGTTTTGGGTTTTTTGATTTCTTCCTTGGCCAAAACTTGCTGTCTCAAAAAGCGAGCTTGTTTTCACCAAACTCGCTTTTTGAGACAGCGAGTGTCTTCTTCCTCGACACAGAGCACCCCGCAAGCCCCTTCATCGTCTTCCTCCTCCTCGCCGTCGTTCCCCACGGCCGAACGCCAGCCCCACTCCACAACCGCCTCCCTTGTCTCCACCCATCGTCGCCTTTGAGCCCCGACTGCGAGCATCGACAACCCAACACACCCCGACAAGAAACTTATCGATCTCATCCATCCACGGATTCTTCTCCATCGTGGGGTCTATCCTCCTCAGCGCCTTCCAAACTGCACTGTTACATTTGAAATCTGATCCGAATTCAATCTGCCATACCCTATTTCCCTTTTTCATTCTCCCTTCGGCCAGGCCCGGCCCAAGGCCCAAGCGACCAAAGCCCTTGCTTTAGGCCTCCATTTTTTCCCCTTGTTTTAGGCCTCCAATTTTTTTTTTGTTCTACGGAAAATATCTCCTGCCTATTCACCTTCCTTTCATGTCTACTTGTCTGTCTCTTTGGTTTTCAAAAATGGCTCTTTGATTTCCCAAAAGGCCTCTTGTTAAAATTAATTTCTATAATTAATAATCCCCCAAAATCAAATCCCAATCCAGCCACATCTCTCTCTCCGAAATTCTCTCTATCTCTAATCTCCATTCCGATCGCTCCCAGCCACCCTGATCCGATCCGATCGCTCCCAGCCACATCTCTCTCTGATCCGACAACTCCCAGGCTCCCTCAAGGCCTCAACGACTCCATTTCCCTTGCCCAGTCGGCGCCACTGCGGCTCCGCTTCGCTTCCCCCGCTCCGCTCAAGTGCAGGCTGTGCAGCCACAAGGTAAGTTACTACTGCTTCTGTACTACAAGATACAAGTATGTAGCTTAGTTCCCTTTAGACACTGGACTAATTAATTAATGGGTTTCTGTTCCAGTTGGCACGACCTCGCTTCCAGTTTATGCGCCTGAGCGCCTCCGCCTCGCTTCCCCCCGACCCCTGCAACCCCGGCCCTGCTCGACTGCAACCACAGTGGCGATTAGGTTGTATTGTTCTAACTCATCTATAACTCTATTTAATTTGAATTCTATATATCTAATTTTCTTCTATAATCTCTTTATTTAGTGTTAATTTTTATTGTTTTTTTTTAAATATATAAATGTCAACTAGGAAATTAGAATCGGGTTATTCGAAACTCAAAAAAAAAAAAAGAGTTGAAGCTTTAATTGAATCACAAAAAGTGCTTTAGATAAATTTGTTAAAACAAACAAAAAAGATAATGAATTAGTTAATGAACAAGTTAACAATGTACTGAAAATAGAAAAGAAGTGTTAGTTAATGAACAAGTTACTAATGAAAATGAAAACAGAGAAGAAATGTTAGTTGATGAACAAGTTACTAATGAAAATGAAAATAGAGAAGAAGTATTAGTTAATGAACAAGATTGTATTGATTCTCATACTCATAGTGAAGATAGAGAAGAAATATTAGAAGAATCCACTATTAAAAATATATTTGATCCAAGTCAATGGACAAATATTAATACAAGTTTGAGAGATTTATTAGTAGAAAATGGTCCTATTAAAGTTACCGATATAGATTTTCCTAAGGATGAATTTGCAAGACATTTTTCGTCATCACTTTACATTCAAAAGTTGTCCAACGGAGAAAAGCGTGAAAGAAGATGGTTGGTATATTTCCAAGATTTAGATAAAGTATTTTGTTTTTGTTGTAAATTATTTAATCTCTTTCTAGTACAAGTAAATTAGCAAATGAAGGTAGTAGGGATTGGAGAAATATTAGTTCTAAGTTGAAGAGTCATGAGATAAGTAATATGAGTTCATGGAGTGATTTAGAAATGAGATTGTTAAAAAATAAAACAATTGACGAACATGTTCAAGAAAGAATAAATAGAGATAGGGAGCATTGGAGGAATGTATTATTTAGAATTATTGCAGTTGTTAAAACTCTTGGAAACAATAACTTGGCCTTTCGTGGGACAAACGAAAAGATATATCAAGAAAATAATGGAAATTTTTTATGCCTAATTGAAATGATTGCAGAATTTGATCCTATAATGCAAGAACACATTCGTCGAATTAAAGATAATGAAATTCATAATCATTATCTTGGACATAGAATACAAAATGAATTAATAAATTTGCTAGCAAATGAAATTAAAACTAAAATTTTAACAAAAATTTTGAACACAAAATATTTTTCATTCGTACTTGATTGCACTCCTGATATAAGTCATCAAGAACAAATGTCTATTGTAATACGATGTGTGGATACTTCTTCAACCAAAGTACAAATCAATGAATATTTTTTAGAATTTTTAAAAGTAGATGATACAACTGGAAAAGGTCTTTTTGATGCTATTATTAATGAAATAAATACTATTGGACTTGATATTAGTAATATGAGAGGACAAGGTTATGATAATGGGTCTAATATGAAAGGAAAACATCAAGATGTTCAAAAAAGATTTTTAGACATTAATCCTAGATCATTTTATACTACATGTGGTTGTCATAGTTTAAATTTGGTACTTTGTGATATGGCTAATTGTTGTCTTAAAGCTACATCTTTTTTTGGAGTGTTGCAACGTATATATACACTATTTTCTTCTTCAACTAAAAGATGAAAAATTCTACAAGATCATATCCCTAGCCTAACTCTTAAATCATTGTCACAAACACATTGGGATCGTCGTGTTGAAAGTGTAAAAGCTTTAAGATTTTAAACTTCACAAATAAGAGATGCTTTATTGAAATTGGGTGAAGTTAATGATGAACCTAAAATAAAAGTGAAGCTGAATGTTTAGCGACTTATGAGCTTGAAAATTTTGAGTTTTTGTTAGGCATGACTATTTGGTATGAGATATTGTTTGCGGTAAATTCAGTTAGTGTAAACTTTCAATCAAAGGATATGCGGATAGATGCTGTTATAGAACAATTGAAAGGTCTTATTTCTTTTTTTTGAAAAAATATAGGGAAGATGGATTAGAAAATGCTATAATTTCTGCTAAAGAAATTACTACTGAAATGGATATAGAACCCAAATTTCGTGAAAAACGTGTTATTCATAGAAAGAAACAATTTGATGAGATTATGGACAATGAAGTTTTAAAATCTCCTGAAGAATCATTTAAAACTGACTACTTCTTGTACATAATTGATCAAGCAATTATTTCATTCCAAAGTAGATTTGAACAATTTAAAATATATTAAGATATTTTTGGTTTTCTATGTAGTATTGAGAAATTAAGGTCATTAGAAATTGAAATTTTAAAAGAAGATTGTGTTAACCTTGAACGATCATTAAAATATGACGACAACTCAGATATTGTTGGGTTAGATTTATTTTTAGAACTGAAAATTTTAAGAGAAATTATACAAGTGGAAAATGATACACCAATTGACATACTTAATTATATTAAAAGACTTGATTCTTTTCCAAATGCATATATTGCTTATAGAATAATGTTAACAATTTCCGTAATTGTTGCTTCGGCGGAAATAAGTTTTTCAAAACTAAAATTAATAAAATCTTATCTAAGATCAACAATGTCTCAACAAAGATTAAATGGATTGGCTTTATTATCAATTGAAAAACAAATGTTAAGTGAAATTGATTACAATAATATAATAAATGATTTTGCATCTCAAAAAGCCCGAAAGATAGCATTTAAATAAAATATATTAATTTTAACAAAATATTATTATAAACTTTTAAAAGGCCTCATTTTGGAGTTCGCTTTAGGCCTCAATAAGTGTTGGGCCGGCCCTGCCTTCGGCCTCGGTATAAGCCAGTTCATACCAAAGTGAACTACTCGAAGTACTCCCAAATCGATACAATGTCATCATATATGGCTCCATATGCCATTGAGACAAGGACAAATTCTTCTCCAACTCATCGAGAACAGCTCTACCTCCTGTTACTCTTCAAAGCATCACTTGCGACCCCCATCAAGTCTTTCAACAAAGAGACCCCAATTTTCCCATCATCATCCTCGTGTTGAGTAACACAACTGAAGCACTTCTCATCGGCTCCCTTATGGGTTCATATTGTATGGACCAGTTGGTACTTTGACCTCCACCTATCAGACAGAGCGCGGGGTGTGTTGGGTTGTCGATGCTCGCAGTCGGGGCTCGAAGGCGACAATGGGTGGAGACAGGGGAGGCGGTTGCAGAGTGGGGCTGGCGTTCGGCGGTGGGGAACGACAGCAAGGAGGAGGAAGACAGAGAAGGGCCTTGTGGGGTGCTCTGTGTCGAGGAAGAAGACACTCGCTGTCTCAAAAGGCAAGTTTGGTTAAAACAAGCTCGCTGTTTGAGACAATGAGTTTTGGCAAGGAAGAAATAAAAAAAACCCAAAATTAGCACTCGCTTTCTCAGATAGCGAGTTTATTTTGACTAAACTCGCTATCTTAGATAGCAAGTGAGTCCGTTTTGGAATTTTTTTAAAAAAGTGGGTGAGTTTGGGGGAAATTTCGATTTATTTTCGCCTGCCAATCAAACCCCACTCCCCCACTCGTCCTGAACAGATGTTTTTCTTCAATTGGGTAGCTCTCCTTTTCTCCGATTGGGTAGCTAGCTCCGACCAGAGGTGTGATATTTTAGTGCAAGCTTTTAGTTTTTAGATAGTGTGGAATATGTAGTGAATTTACTGGTAGAATCAGTTGTAATTTGGTACTCGCTGTAATTGCCTTTGGCCATTTCTAATAAAAAAAATTAATAAATAAATAAATAAATAAATAATGCTCATTTTGAAGTTCAGCCAAATATTTGTATAAATGCTTCGCACCGTTGGACTTCGAATAAGATTCATCATTATTCTTTGCCTGAAAAAGGAGAATAAAGGTAGCTGACGTAAATAACGTTTGAGATTTATGCAAAGTTGGATAGTTTTCTCATTGAAGATGGAACTTCGCTCAGGTATGTGCTGCAATTTTTTGTACATCATCTATCAATCTCCTAAGTCTGAACCAAAAGAATCAAGTCAGCTTCTTAAAGTTGTGATCTACGGATAAATTAGTGAATAGACAAAGCAAGAAATGATGATCATATGACAAACAGGATTACAATCCAAAATTCAAAACAGATAAGTAGTAATACAATAATAAAGTCTAGCGATAGAATGAAAGACAACTTCGATCATAGGCATTGGCTGCAGTCAGGACAGGAGTCTGTTGCATCATTCAGAAAACACAAAAAGATCTAGAACAGCACCCGTGATATACCCAGCATTGGACCCAAAAAGGAACTTCACATGATCTGACCCCGATGGAAAGCAGCACCTAGTAAACCTGACTTTTCATACCCCTAAACCTGCACAGAAGTAAATCATAAGGTCAGTTATGCCAAATTAGAAGGGAAGTTTCAACTCGAGAAAACACGGTTCACTGGTAGTCCGGGATTGAATCACACATTTGTTCATAGATAGAGATGCAATCATACATATATACATATCATATTATGTTCGTCCTATAAACTGAGATGAAATCATCTACCACACTCATTTGTAAGCAAAGACACAATCATATACCATATTCATTACAAAGATATTGTATAATACAAGCCATGCTCGTCTAATTATTAACCTGTACCCAATTCATGTTGTCTACTTAGATCTGATGATATCTAACTATAGTGTACATGCCAAACAGTGTAATTTTTTTCCAGCCATCTCCAGCCCAACTATAAATTTTAAATGTACTATTGCCTCATGATCCATCATTATTAACAATATAAGAAACAATGCTGAGCATGATCAAGTTACAGATGATCCAGTTACAGAATTTAGGTTTGGCTTGGATATTATTTGTTCATCCTTCTCGAGAAATGGATGATTGGGCAAGCATCTATTGTAGCTTTACTCGTTAAACTAGAGAAAGTTTACACTACAATCAAATTGCTTCAGCTATTAATTTATTTTTTATTTTTTATTTTATTTTTTGATTCAACTCCACCAAACTTAATCTTTGATCATGAAAAAATAATTTAAAATTGATAAATAGAAGTATAAAAAAACAATGAGCGATTGCATCCACCTCAAATTTGAATCTCTCTCTCTCTCTCTCTCTCTCTCTCATATTTTAGTGCTTGAAATCATATCCTCCTTCCTAATTCTTCTAAATGTCTCTTTACCACCGGAAAACTGACATTAACATATTACCATCCTAGAGTTTTCACCTTAACCTAGCGTTTTTGCCTTGAATGCTCACTTAACTGTCTGCCTGAAGGCATCAAATCTGAAAAAAACAAAGCCTTGAGCCTAACCTATTATCAACCTCAACTGTGTATATATGAGGTGAGGTTGTAGAGTGCCTCACATCCATTCAGTTTCAGCTGTGTATGAACACTCATAGAAAACACAAAAGGATATTCTTTTGAAGTATTAAAGAGTACGCGAGTACAAGCTGCTAGCTGTCCGGAGTGAAAACAATGACTAAAATGGGTATTTGGTTGAAATGTTGAATAGGAAAAGATGTGGACTGAAGGGTTGGTTATGTAGTGACTTGAAGGGGCCATGAGTTTTGAGAAAATTTTCAGTAAAATAAGTACAAATATAGACTAAACGAAAAACTTAAGAAACAAAAGGAAACTTGGGGACACAGTACCAGGAATAGAATTTCACATCTATAATGCATCACACACCAAATTCATATAAAAAAATGCATCATTCATCAAGTACTCAACGCAGAAAAGGTAACTAATCTTCATTCATAGAAGATACTATTTTAGTTATGCCAGTACATTTGAAGGATAGAAAGTTTTTGGTAGAAGAAATAATGACCCCCGGTCATTGAACTATTATCATTGTAACATGTCACTCATGGTAGCTGTTAATAAATGTTGGTTTTGTTTCGTAGAATAAAAGGGTTCATATGAAACCTCAAATGTACTAGACATCCTAAATTTTCATTTGATTCACCTCACAAGCTTACTTAATCTGATCATGCTTCCACTCTGTCCCCTATTTTGATTTCCAAGTTTATACAAGCAGTTCTTACTCATTCTGGTTAGTGCAAATCAATGTACGATACAATGACTTTAGAGTTTGGTTAAGATATAACCTCGGTAGCAGGTTATTTGTTGTCTATTAGGTTTTAACAAAAAAGCACGATCATGAAGGCAGGGTCAAAAGACTTGAAACTCCTTGCTGAAGTAGTCAGAGCAGTATGGTGTTGACTATGTTAGAAAATTTTATGCAACGGCCAAATTCATTACAATCAGCACCCTCATCTCTTTAGCTGAAAATAACTCTTCGCCTCCTTATCAGCTAGATGATCAGAATGAGTTTTTGAAAAGTAAGTTACAGAGACGGTATATATTAGCAGTCGCCAAGTTTTGAACCTTTGGAGGGATCTTGATGTGTTCTTTTAATAAAGTCCATCCATAGTAGCAAAGGGTGGCCTCTCTCTCTTTTCCAAGCCCCCTAGAGCATGAATGATCTTCTAATGAATATTGATGATTTCAGACAATAACAAAGTTATTGGTTCAGTTGCTCATACCTAGCTTGATAGTTGTTAACAAAAGATCTAGGTCTACTTTGCTTTCCTGGGTAATAAAAGTGGCCTGGCAAAAAATAATAGCATCTACCTATCCTAGCAGGGGAAATGTTCTCGATCACTGAGACGGGCATGCATGGATGTAGAGTTGTGAATACTCTTATGGAGCAAAATACCAAGTTTTCTGCTTCAACCAACAATCCACTAGAACCAGAGCTTTTTATTTCTGTTCACTTAGGGCAGTCAGCTTATGAATTCTCATTCTGCTAACTCGTTTTTTGTTTCAATATTTGAAACAATCCCCAAGCCAGGAATTGATACATATCAATCTTCTTCCTGGATTCTGAGGATTTTATTATTGTTAAAGTAGTCTTATGTTTAGTCCCACATCTGAAATAAACTTAGATTAGTCTTCGTACCCTCCTATATATGTGAGGCAGTGTATTCAATTATAATCATCCAATAAAGTATTCTTTTCTATCTCTATACTATACTTTTATGTAAGGAAACACAAGCCACATCCCGACTCGCTCATCATGATGTACAATCGGTTGATTAATCAGGGGCCAACCACTTTTGTCGGTAATATCCCTAACATAGATAATTTACCTATCGATCAACGTAAGACTCAACGTATTTGTGCTCAGTATGATATTGCCAAGTTCGTTTCTTCTTCTAAGCTGAACAGATCTTTTCGAGTCTTTACATCTTCCTTGGATTCCATCTCTATTTCTAAAAATGTTCAGAAAGCACTCAAACACCCTGGTTGGATAACAACTATGAAAGATGAAATGCATATTCTTCAGCAGAATGGTACTTGGCAGTTGGTTCGCCTTCGCCTCCCTGTAGGTGGTAAGACAGTTGTAAGTGAGTATTCACAATCAAACACAGTCAAGATGGCATAGTTGAACGACTCGAAACTCGTCTTGTCGCTAAAGGTTATACGCAGAAATTTGGGGTTGATTATGAAGAGACATTTTCCCCAGTTGCAAAACTCACGTCTGTTCGGGGTCATATATCTTGGCCCCTTCATCAATTTGATGTCAATAATGCATTCCTGAATGACGACTTGAACGAGATGGTGTATATGCAACCACCTCCTGATTTTGAGCGACATAGAAAGAATCTTGTATGTTCGCTCAAAAAGTCGCTTTATGGACAAACAGTCTCCTCGAGCTTCGTTTGAAAAGTTCGGCAAAGCTGTGTGCTCATATGGGTTCTCTAGAAGTAAGGCAGACCATTCTCTCTTCACAAAGAAAGGAAACAAAGAAATTGTTATTCTGTTAATCTACGTTGATGATATCCTTATCACAGGCAGTAACTCGCAAGGTATTGTAGACATCAAACAGCAGTTAGCTCAAAACTTTCAAACAAAGGATCTTGGTCCGGTTTGATATTTTCTTGGATTGAGGTTGCACGCACAAATGATATCTTTCTTTCTCAAAGAAAGAATATATTCTTAATATTCTTACTGAGACAGGAATGTAGAGATGTCGCCCCAGTGACACCTATAAATCCCAATGTTAAGCTATTCTCCTCCAATGATGCATTATTTTCTGATTCAGGACAATATTGCAGGCTAGTTGGCAAACTCATATCTCACAGTGACTAGACCAAATATTGCCTTTACAGTTAGTCGAGTAAGTCAGTTTATGCATGCACCATCACTCATTGAGAAGCAATGGTTCACATTCTTCGCTATCTTAAGAAAGCCCTCATGACAAGGACTTCTCTTTAGGCATGATGATTCTTTTTCTTTACGAGGATATTCTGATACTGACTGGGCATGATCAGTTCATAATAGACACTCAATTAGTGGGTACTTTGTATTCTTTGGAGGAGATCTTGTATCTTGAAAAAGTAAAAAACAACCCGTGGTTGCCAAATCAAGTGCATAGTCTGAATATCGAGCCATTGAGCATTTGGTTCGAGGTTTTATGGCTCAAATCTCTTCTTCGAGACTTGGCAATCTCGTTGTTATCTCCAATTCCTTTCTACTGTGACAACAAGGCTGCTATACATATTTCTGAAAATTCGGTGTTCATGACCGCACAAAACATATCGAGGTTGATTGTCACTTCGTTCGAAATGAGTGGGAAAAGAAGGTGATTTTTTTTTCATATGCCTGGTCCCGTAAACAACTTGCTGATATTCTAACTAAAGCACTACCTCCTAAGTTTTTTCAAAATTTCTTGAACAAGCTTGGCTTCGACAATATCTACGCACCAGCTTGAGGGGGAGTGTTAAAGTTGTCTTACGTTTAGTCCCACATCTAAAATAAACTCAAATTAGTCTTTGTACTCTCTTATATATAAGAGGCAATGTATTCAGTTATAATCATCAACAAAGTATTCTTTAGTATCTCTATACTATACCTTACAATGATGTTGAAGTGGTTACCTCTAAAGATATTTGTCGCTTGACTAACTTCGCTTGACTAACTGATACCTAATGTACTGATATAAAGCCTCAAAACTTTGAAGATAAATAAACAAATTATATTGGTTAGATCCAATTTCAAATTATAACTCATGCTATTCCTGTGATCCTGTCTTTGATTCCTCCTTTATGACCTTGGTATTCATGACCCATAGTGTTTCTTCATTATGATAATCAAGCATTATTCATGTTGTAAACAATCCCCAAATCACATCTTTCATGAACTAAACATAGAATCTTGCATTTCCTCCTAGATCAAATTGTCAACACAATCCTATCTCTTCATTACTTACCCACTACTTCTAAACTTGCAGACATCTTCATCAAAGTTTGGCACCATTCATATTCCACTGATTCTGAGTCAAGCTAGGCATCTTTAACCTTTGAGCTCCAGCTTGAAGGGGAGTAAGGGAGTATTGGAGGAATCATCATAAGAATATTTTCGAGACTTGTATCTATCATACAAGCAATTATGACATCATTCTTTACTTCTGCCAATGTACATTCCTATACGGCTATCCTGAATGTCTAATTACAAGCATAGTCATTTTTGTTTCCTGCTAAACTAGGATTTTACTTGGCATGTTGCCTCATGTAGGCAAATCTCCACTCTCTTCCAACAAACCTCTAAATCAACAAGTAATGGTAGGCTGGTAGCGTCAAGGAGTATATAATCAGGAAAACATGAACTGACACGTAAAGTTGAGCAAAGTCATGTACATCTCTAATGTAATGAGCAAGCATTTTTTCTATCTGAAAGTATCATAGCAGAGAAACCTAATGAAGAAAGTCCCTATTCCATGTGCAAAAAGTGTACATTTCCTACTTTAAGGAATATAAGGTAACATTCCATGGCTCCTATTTATCTCTTAAAAATATTGAATTATATAAAAATTGATTGGTGCACCAAAGAACAAAAAAGGTGCATGTGGAGTTATCTGTATAACACACAAATAAATTTGTCAAAAGAACAACAAAAATGAAACATGGTGCAAAAATGATAAAAAAAAACTTGAGGACGTTATGTTTCAGAAATAATAGTAGAAATGATGAGATTTTCTTACCTTCACGTATTGGCATAACAAAATATGCAACCATATAATATTTTGCTTGAGTTTAGCCAAAATATCCTCTACACTTTGATGATCCACATAAGCACTTCTTTGCCCTGCCAGAACTATTGCCTCCATCACTCACACCATAATCATATGTCAGCTCTGTCATAGGAGGAATATGCTTAATTGCGTAAAACATAATGTGCGGATATCCTTCATCACCATGATCATGCAGAACAGGTTGCCAAAAGACATTGGGTGAGCAGCTATGGTTCATAAAACGAGATATGTTACCCATCTTCTTTGCACTTATGACGATAGGTAATGACCCAAGAGTCTCGCTTGAGTGGTCATCACTTGATTCTCCCAACAACTCAGGCCCATAATTCCATTTGAGAGATTTCACGCCAGCACCATCTGCTCGAAAGATATACTCATCATCATCATCGTTTCCATCATTTAAATTGATTCTATCAAACACTTCTCCAGCATACTCAGATACAAAACTACCGGCCCGAATAGGATCCCAAGAACGAACACCCCAACCCCTATCTCTTGTCTTGAAAACCTCAAATTGATGTCTAACGCCCTTTTGTGCCACTCGATTTCGGCAATTATGAGAACAGCTGCAAGAAGCATTGCACTCAAAAATGAGAGCCTTTCTTCTAATAAGAGTCCCATTCGCACTGTAGGGAAGGTTCCCTCCATTTAGCTTCGCACAAGTGCAGTTTTGATCCCCTGGAAGGCACACACTGTTGCACCTGCAAATCCCCACAGGCATCATGGAACTAAGAGGATGGGAATACTCGACCTTAGTGAAATATCTAAATTGCTTAGGTTCCCTCTCATTATCAATTTCATTTACAATGCAAACTGGTAAGTTCTCAACACCATAAGATATGTCATTCAGAGTAATTCTGCTTCTAGTGGATGGATTGTCTTTCCATTGCCTTGTCATTTTCCATGTTGCTAGTCCCTGCGGCTGATCTGGCTCTCGCAACAACTTGTACTTAAAAACATTATGGCCCAACTTTCCCTTCTCGACCCACGAGCTCTCAATCTTATAAAGACCATCATAGAAGTAAATTTTTCCATTTAGGATGGAATAATCTTTCACACTGCGTATTACTCTAATCGCATAGCCATAATGCAAGCTTCTCTGCAGTCCAAGATTTCCCCTTTCGAGCTTCTGATCAATGTTAGTATTACCCCCTTGCCCAGTATAAATCAAAGCATCCACATCAGTCTCTTCATTCTCATAGCCCCCAGCCGACACAACACTAACAGCCACAGTTTCCTCACCATCTCCAATCATCGTCTTCATGCAATCAATCCCACCCATACTCTGCGCATGCAGTCCAACCAAACACAGCTCCATCCTAAAGTAAAAAATATCCCCAATCTCAACACCAGGAACTGAACCGACCCTTTTCCCTATATTCGCCCGAAGGTCACTACCCATCAAAATAGTCCCTGCTCTCAAATCGGGCCGTTGACTCTTCCCTTCCTTTCCATCTTCCAACTGCGACAACCATCGTCTCAGCGCATCATACGTCATAAGAACAACCTCCACCGAGTCCCTAGGATCAAGAAGAGATGGTATCAATCCAGGGTCACTCCGAGGAACTACTCTTTTGGCCTTCTTTTTCTGCAACTTCCCCTTACTACTACTACCACCACCACTCCCATCATAGTGTTTTGGCTTCTTAATCTTCCTACCAGACGCCAAAGTGTGCCCACTAAGAAAAACCACTTCCTCATCATCATTTTCTTCTTCATCACTAGCATCATCATCATCCCAATCATCATCATATCCATTGGAATAGGAATGTGGCAGAACCCCGTTATGGGTTGGTGTAGTTTTTGCCGGCATTTGGTCAATGGGCTGAAAGGGGAAGCCCGAAGGGGACACATAAACGATTGTCGAGGAACTAGATTGCGAGAATGTGTTGAACCCAGGGGTTGTCGGGAACATTGGGGCAAGGGTCCTAAGGGGTTTAACATCTAAACCTCCATTAGTACTTTCATGGGCTGAAACTGAACTAGAACCTGAACCTGGGGTTATTTGTTGATGCCAATCCATGACCAAAACTAGCATCAAAAGTGAGCAATAATCAGACTACAGCTAAAAAAATTGAAACCCATGCAAGAACTTAAGCAATCTATTAAAACCCTATATTAAAAAAAAGAAAAGAAAAAGAAACCCAACAAAAATTGAGAAACAAGGGTTAGTGTAGCTTACCCAAGTTGAGATTTTGATGAAAGGGGCACTCTGGATTGTGAAAGTTTAGGGTTTTGAAATGGGGTTTTTGAGATGGGTTCAGGGATTTTGCTCAAATGAGTAGTCTTTTGAGATTCTTATGAAGGGAAAAAATAAATAATAAATTCTATTTTGTGTATTTATTATTATTTTGTGAAGGGGTGCGGTCTATTTCTTTCTCTTTCTTCCATGCATTAATTTATCATTATTTATGAGCGTTGGTGGTGGGGCCAATCCGACAAGGTGTGGTGACTGGGACAAGAAATAGGAGTCATTTGCATATTTGGGTAATG
This sequence comes from Hemerocallis citrina, assembly GCA_017893485.1. Lineage (NCBI taxonomy): Eukaryota > Viridiplantae > Streptophyta > Magnoliopsida > Asparagales > Asphodelaceae > Hemerocallis > Hemerocallis citrina. The sequence continues at coordinate 417,586,463 of CM030358.1, read as the reverse complement.
GTATACCTGCTACCAAATCTACAACTATTTTTTCTACTATCTTAGGTGACATATTATTATTGGATGTTTCTACCATATACTCTACAATAACCTCCGTTAATAGTGTGGCATCTAAGATAGTAAAGAGAATGTACTAGATTTGGTAGTACGTGTAGCAATACCCGTGCATATATATAGTTTTTTTGTTTTTTTGAGTAATGCTATACCTACACCATTTTCTACAACCTTTCTATTTATAAACTTAGGTGACGCAATACTAGTGAAAGGTAGTAGGTATAGAGTAGGTAGTAGAAACATTCAATAGTATTGTTTCATCCAAGATTGTAAATAAAAAAGTTGTAGAAACGATTGTAGGTGTAGCATTACTCTTTTTTTTAGAAAGTATTTGCGAATACAAGACACCTCTGTTGATTCTTGGTTTTGATGATTATAACATAATACAAAGTTTGTCTATCACATATCCCTTGAGAGTGTATCAAAGTCAATACCATGGTGAAATACACAAAGGCAACACAATTTGATGAAGCTTTCAAGAGTAATTGATCAAGCTTCAAGACATCTAGACAAAGGCTCAAGCTCAAGAAAAAGACTGAAGTTCAAGACAAGCTTCAAAGTGCTTCAATTGTATTAAACAAAGTGACTTGTAATATTGTAATTTTAATTATTTGAGTCTTAGAAACTTGTAAAAGCCTTGTCACACACACACTCACACATACTTTAAATAATCTGAGTGTTTTACAAAATCAAAATGTCAAAACAAGCTTGAATAAGTTCAGCTGTATGAGTACCAGTCGACCACTCCTAGGAACCAGTCGATTGTCATAGTACGAAACTGTCTGAACTTATACAAGCTCTGGTCAGTTAACTCATTATGGCAACCCAGTCGACTGTTCAAGCCGTTTCGACAGTTTTCTTGTCACGCCCCACTTCCCAAAAAGAATACGGAATACGGATACGTAACAAAAGCCCAGCGAATGATTTTCATCATCCATAAGTTGTTCAAGAATCTTTACAACATATCACAGAAATAATCAGAGTCGGAAGCAAAAGTATCAACCAACATGCATAATTGAAACAAGATACCAACAGAAATTTACTTGAACCAAAATACAATATTCTCAAATAAATCAGAGTCTGGACAACTCAAATATCCTGGGTCACATCGCCCAAATACAAATAAATATTCAAGAAATCAAGTACACTTTTATTCAAGTTCAAGCAACAATAATAATAATAATAATAAAGCAGAACTCCAGCACTAATACATTATCTCGCCAATACCATCTGGCAGTTATCCATCCTAATCTGCAATTAGTAAATTTACAGGAGAAGGAAAAAGAGAAACAAGTACCCGTCAATTGCAAGTTACGGGTCACATATAATGTAGGATACAAGCACATGGCAAACTAACTAGTAGCATGAAATAATGCATAAACAGTAATATCTAACGTGAATCAGTAAGGCAAAGTCAACTAGCATGGTATACTAACAGCACAAATGGATGTGTCAAATATAGTGTCATATGGCAGCTAACAGTATCTAGTAAAAGTAAGCTCAGTATATCAGTGATTCAGGATAACAGTATATCAGTATAAGTTCAACAGTCTCAGTCAACAGTATCAGTCTAACAGTATTCAGTCTCACAGTATCAGTTTTATGTCCTTAAAGTCTTGTGTGTAATACTAGCTAGGTAGCACTTCATGCATCTCGATTTTTACTACATGGTTGCTACAACAAACAGTTTCGCTTTTAGATTTCATAGTGGACCATGATGGGGCAGTGTACTCAGGTATCAGTAACAGTAACAGTAGCAGTAAAGTAACAGTAACAGTAGCAGAAAAGTAACAGTAACAGTAACAGTAACAGTAACAGTAACAGTACGGAACACTAGTTCCTTTCCAAGTACACGTTTCCATATTTTCCACTACTAGATCTTCCCTTAAGAAATCCCGACTTGGTTATTTTTATTATGGTCATCAAACATGCATGATGTGTACGAAATAGTATCAAACTAACATGGTATAATCAGTATTAGGTTCAGAGAAACAAATAAACAATCATAGATATTATACAGTCACATAAACGAGCAATACAGTGTATGTTCATATTCAGGACAGCATGACAGTACAGTACTAAAACAGTTACAAAAATGCAAATCTGGATCCGTCGAAGGATCTGGAAAATAGACTTCCCCACGAATCCATCGAATACAAATAAGTCACATAGTACTTCACAACATCATAACTCAAAACAGGTTCGAAAACAGAAAACATGTTCAGTCAGAAATCAGGAAAACAAATTCTCAGTTAGAAAAACAGCATCAAAACCTCTCAATTAAATTCAGAAAAAATCTGGGGTATTCTTCTATATGTCTAGAATCAAAATATAAAGTTTCGTAATATTCCAGTAAGAATAGATTAGTCATCAAAAATACGAAAGCATCAAGAAAACATAGTTTAACAAATCTGGAAATCCCAACACTGCTGTACGAAAACTAAGATATCTCGCAACCAGTGAAACGAAATTCAATTCTGCCAAAGGGATATGAAAATAGATAAAATATAATAACTTTTACATTTCACAAACATTTTTCATACAGTGAAAGGAATCATAGTGAAAATAGGGTTCTTTATAGAACAGCGAGCAAAATACCACAAGTATAGATTTTATAAACGAGCATAAAACACACATCAAACTTATCAATAAAATTCATCAAAATTCTGGTTAATCCCTAGATAGGTATAGAAAGACTGACCAAAGTTTCAGATCAAAATAATATACGTAGCATAGTTCTTTAAAATAATTTATCATCAAAATTACCGAAAAACAGAATATGGGAAAGGTCGACACCTCTGTACTAAAATAGCCATAACTCAGTCATACAAAATCAAAATCAAGCAAGGTCAGAGAGTTTTGAATGTAGACAAAATTATCTAAAACTCATGTTTTATACCGAAATTAAGATACCGACTTTAACACAGTCGAAAACAGTAAACAAAACAGAACAGTGCCAAAAATACAGATTTTTCCCCTTAAAACAAAATCAACATAGATTCAAGAAAATTGATCCAAACACATCCAAACTTGAAATAAAATCTACCAAGTGTCTAAACATCATGAATTATGGTATCTAACATGTCCACACCAAATATAACATATGGGTCTCAACCAAAACACAAATTCTCACCAAAGTCTCACATACATGAATCAAATCAAGAACGGGCGAATCCTAGGTTACTTCATATCCAAATTGTGTCGTGAGTCATCCATGGTCATATTTTCACAATAGAGACAAAACCCATCAAGCAAATCACAAACAAGAGTCGTCTCTAGACCCAACTACACTATAGGTGAACTTTTTGACTTGTATCAAATAAATGAATTGGAGTACAAGTTACTTGCCTTAATTTGGGGATGAAGAACGATGCAAATGAGAAAAGAAGCAAAACTCACGAACGAAAATCCGCAAATCCACGAATCCAAGCAACTCGAGCAAGAATCTTCTCACGAACGAACTTCCAACGCAAGAGATGATCAAAGTGGCTAGCGGCCACTTGAGAACACCACAAGAGAACTAGGGGATCAAATGATGCAAAGAGAGTTTTTGCGGTCGTGTGGTGAGTGGTCGGCAAGGAAAGGAGAAGGGGGTTCGGGTCGGTGGTGTGCCAGAGTGGGGAGTAGGCCGGAGGTGGGTGGTCGGCCTGGTGGTGTGATGGCCGGTGTCACGCCCCGCTTCCCGAATACAGGAACACAGGCACTTAACTGAGGCCCAGCGAATGATATAAGTACGCCAACTCATATCATCCATAAGCTGTACCAGTCTTAGCTCAACAATATAAAAAAAATGAATCACAACCACGCAGGAAACATAATCACATAAACGAGAATGGAATTCAATAACCAGATCTGGAAAATAAGAACTTACTGAATAGCTCGAGAGACTCATGCTCCAATTATAGAAGAGCCGCTCATCAATGCCTTCGGGCAAATTCTCTGGCTCACCTGTACTTGTTCATCTAAAAAGAAAGAATAATTTGTCCTTAGAGCAAGTACGGACAGCAAGTAGTGAAAGCAGAGAGTAAAGAAGTAAGGTACGTGTAGGAAATATGAATCAAGATCAAATTGCAAAGACAATAATGATACTAGTAACAATGGTCTTAATCAAGTATATATACATGTCAAGTATGTCTATTATCAAGTTGTTCCTCCTATCTAGTGCATGTACTACTGCGTCCCATACCACAGGTTCGATGCACGCACAACAGTGTTCGTTTTAGACTTCGTGGTGGGGTCTACAGAGCGTGTACTCGGGTATATCACGACAACAAGATAACAAGATAACAAGTTCACGTCTCCACAAGTAATTTTCTACCTTCCACGCCAAGTTTTCATGCAACAAGATAACAAGTTCACGTCTCCTCAAGTAATTCCCCACCTTCCACGCCAAGTTCATGTAACAAGATAACAAGATAACAAGTTCACGTCTCCACAAGTAATTCTCCACCTTCTCCCGAGTACATTTTCTGAGACTGTCCACTACTAGGTCAAACCTTAGAAACCCCGGCTTGTTTAGTATTTTATTACTAAGTTATACAGGTATATGCAAGTGGCTATACGAGTGTCAAGAGGATGATCATAATGCAGCAACATGATATATTACACAATAATAAACATGAAGTAGTAAATCTAAACAACAATTCTCTTTATATTACTTTAACTGATTACTAATATAACTGGGTCGAAACCTCAGTACAAGACAGACAAGACAGTATCACATAAATGTTCATCAAGTGGGCAATTATCGAATTATTGTATCATGCATGTATCAAGACTAATGTACAACAAGTAGTGTGAATTTTTCCAGTAAACAAGTCAAGTGAATTTTCCCAGTAACAAGTCAAGTTTACCACGTCAAGTTCAAGTCGCAAGATCTCAAGTAATAACATGTATTTAATCACGACGTGTTTTCTCATGTACAAGTTCTATTTATTTTATTCATGTCAAATGTATGTTTAGGCTTGGGTTTGAGTCAATGGATAATAAAAGAAGTCAAGAGTATGTCGGGTTAGCTCGTGTAAACTCTCGATACTCCTAACGGAAGGGACACAAGGCAAAGTTAACGATAAATGAATTGGAACTACTTGCATAAGAGGTCAATTAATCTTGAACTAGAATAAATAAGAGATTTCAAGTGGACTTGCCTTTTTCCCTGTAGACGGTTCAATAAATTAATAAGAATAACGGGATCAGAATCTCGGAGAGCAATCCCAAGAGCACGAGCGAAGTGAGCGCTAAAATACCAAATAGTAGATTCAACTCCACACCAGATCGGCCAGAACACGGGACGGCAAAACCCGATTCGCTGCGGCCAGAACACGGAACACCGAAACGATCAAATGAGGATTCTTCTACACACCCAATCCAGACAAAACAGCGAACAGCGGGAAAGGGATCTGGCATGGCCGAACACAGAACAGCAAGAGGCGACCAATCAGCTTCTTCTCCACACAGCAGATCGTCCCAAACACGGGACAACGAGCTCTGATTTGCTGTGGCTGAACATGAAACAGCGGAAATCACCCAATGGCTACCCTTCTCCTTCTTCGCTTCGACAGAAAGAGAGAGAGAGAGCGCGCGCGGGAGGGCGCAGCGGTGTCTGGCGACAGGGCTGGCGATGGCGTGACTGGAGGTCGCGACGACGAGCGACGGCGCGACTGGTCGGGAAGCGACATAGCGGCAACGGCTTCAACGACGACGCGATCTCTGTTTCACGCTCAAAATAGAGGAGCGAGAAGGAGGCGTGGCTGGGGTGTTTTGGAGGTGGGTTCACTGGTGGTTGAATGGAGGCGCAGGCGGTTGAGTGACAGGGTGGAGCTCGAGTGCGGAGGGTGACTGCGGAAGCGGTGTTGTGTGATGGCAATGGAGGAGTTGGCCTTGCTTCGGGTTCTCGGTGGCACTGCGGAGGAGACTGAAGTCGACAATGTGGAGGTCGACGGAGGCGATGGTAAGCTCAAGTAGCGCTGAGGAGCAGCCATGGTGCGGAGCTCGAGGGAGGAACAGGGAAATGGCGGAGCTTCGCGGAGATGGTGACAATGGCGGGGTTGGTTCGATGAGGAGGGGACGGCGATCAGCAATGGCGAGGAGCATAGTGTCGGTGGCTTCGGGAGAGGCAATGGTGGAGCCGCGAGGGTGAAGTCGATGGGTTCTCAGAGGAAGGTGACGAGTCGATGCGATGGAGGGCGAAGCTTCGGCAATGGCAGAAAGGGGTCTCGACTATCTGACGAGGTCGAAGTGTAACACCCCGCAAAATTTAAATAACAATTTTGCCCTCGGGTGTTACGCACGTGCATTTTGTACTGTTACTGATTATATCCATAATGCATTTTGATATGTATTTTGAATTCTGATTATTTATACAATCTCGTATTCTTAAAATCCCATTTGAGACAACTCAAATGCTATATTTCAATCTTTGAGTTTTACGTGCTTTTTACGTATAATCGATGCACGTGTCGATTTTGGGTATTCCACCGTTACGTGCAAAGTTTTCAATGGATTTCGATCATTTATTTTTATAAACATGTTTGAATTTTTTTGTAAACGAAAATTCAATTTTTGTCTATCTTAATTAAAATAAATCTCTACGTGCAATACACGTGTTTTCTATACGTTTGAGTATATTATCAAATATGTATATTAAATATACTTTCCGTTGCATTCCAATTGATTATAAATATTTTTCGGTTCATAAAGTCAATTTTTTTATTTTTGAGATTTTACGGGCGATGCACGTGTTTCGGTGCATGTGTTTTAAGCGTATTATTCTTTCAAAATGAATTTCATGAAATTGTGAGTGTCTATTTTTATTGTGCATGAAAAGTATAATTTTTAAGTTAATTTTACATATTTATTACATATATAAATAAGTTGCTTTAAAGAGATTGAATAAATAAATTGTTTTTGTACACAAAGCACGTGCACGTGCACACGTGCGATGTGCACATTTTTGGGGACCGGGCTGTTTAGAGAGGAGGGAAATTCTGGAGTTTTGATTTTGGAAATATGAGGGAAAGCAAGTTACAAGTTTTAGATATGGGTTAGTGGTGTTCATGTGGGAGGTAGTTATACTAACTACCCTACTACTCTCTTATAAAAATGCACTCTTAGCCTCTCTTTCTCTCATCTTTTCTCCTCCCTATCTCCTGTCATTACCGAGAAGAAAACCAACCCAAAACAGCATAGCCTTTGTCCATTCCTCCATCTAATCACCATTCCACTTGCCTATATACATATACTAATGTATATATATGTACATACATAGTATGTGTACATGAAAGAAGATGGGAGTTTGCCCTTGTTGTTGCCGAATGGAGTAGGGATGGAGATGCTCTTGATGATGGATGCTTGCCGAAATGTGGAGCTTGGAGGCTAGCTTTGGTGCGTGGATTTCGAGGATGCTGCAATTGGAGTTCTCTTTAGGAGCTTCTAATTCTAGGAGTTCATTTGGGTAACAAATCTTCAATTTAGGTGGGTGTTTCTTAAATGCTTTCTAATTTAGGAATATAATTTGCATGATAAATGATATACGATTTATTTGGTTGAAATTGAATTGATTGCATGCACATTAAATGAATCGTTAAACTTGATTGATTATGGTAAATGCAAATTACTATGCTTGTTATGATTGCTAGTTGAAGTGCTAGAATTGAAGTGATTACATGAAATTTATGCAAGTTGAGACATGATTAGAATAATGCAAATATTTTGTTGTTGAGAATGCGGCAAAGAAGTGTGATTATAACCTCAAAATGTTATTTATAAAAGTATAGAGATTTTTTGTAAAGTGATTTTGATAAAAGAAAACAGTCTATTTTGGAAAATCGATTGAATATGTGTTTTGATGAATTTTTAAGGATTTCATTTGAAAAATGAGAAACTTGAGAACTTGATAACATATACGATATTGTTTTTAAAAGGGAATATATTTTGGAAATAATCTATGTTTTTATATGGGAGTACAAATTAATTAAAAGGTCGAAAAATGTATGCAAAGATGCAATTGGTGAATTTGACAGTCGACTGATTACTTTCCACAGTCGACTGGTAAGTGTTAAAGAGTTGGTTTTCGTCAGCAGGATAGTCGACTGAATGCTTTCACAGTCGACTGATGCTGTCATAAATTTGATGTTTGAGTTTCAAGATATTTGCGGGACAGTCGACTGATACTGTCACCAGGTGACTGAACCGACTGTGTTATTACTGAAGTTTCAAGTCTCGTAGAGCAGTCGACTGTCTGCTTTCACAGTCGACTGGATCGAGCTGACTGTTGTTTTTGATGTTCAAAGTACTCACGGAACAGTCGACTCATACTGTCACCAGTCGACTGAACCGAACTATTTTCTGGTTCTTGAGTTTGGATTTGATCCTTGACAAATGAAAGTTAAATAAGTTGAATATGAGATTTTATGGTTATTAATATGTGATTGAGTTTTATTGTGAAATGCATACAAGGTTATGAAAGATGAAATTGATAAAGAAATCAAATTGAATTGTTCTCTTGTCATGAGATTATAAAAGAAATGTTTTGAGAAAAAATTTGTGAACAAAAGAAATGGAATTATTATTGGAGATTGATTATGAAATATTGTTGATCTCTAGAAAGAGATAGTTGTTGGAATCTAGAGGCTAGGCGAGACCCTAGTGACCGGCAGTTTTATTTATGATTTGAGAGCTAACCGTTGAGGGTTGAGCGTCTCTTGAGAAGTAGCCAGGTAGGCTGACTGTCTCTGTTGTTGATTTAAGTCTGGTGGGGTAAGCTAGCTCTAGGTTGTGATGATTTTCTTTTAAAACAAACTTTGTAAGGCTGTGATGGAAGTGAGAGAAAAACATGAGTATGAGAGCCTCGAGTCTACGATGCGGATGTGATCCACAGAATGCATGCTTGATGCGTCAAGACATGGCGTGGGCAATACTCCAGAATGATCGGGATCTTGGCGATGCTTGTGGGATGTTTAATGACTGCAAGAGGATCGTGTGCCATGAAGGAGGCTGAATTACTGCAGAATGCATGCTTGATGCGTCAAGACATGGCGCGGGATTCCCCTCCAGGTTTTCTGTACACGTGCTTGTACTCATAGAACATCTAGGATACTTACTGAAATTACAGATAGATACATAGTGGAGATGTAATGAAAGTGAGAGAAAACACAGGGTATGAGAACTAGAGTTTACGGTGCGGGTGTGTGAGCCACAGAATGCATGCTTGATGAGTCAAGACATGGCGTGGGCACAACTCAGTAATGATCGGACTTTAGCCACGCTTATGGGATGTTTTGGTGACTGCAAGAGGATCGTATTCAGGGAGGAAGCTGAATTACCGTAGAATGCATGCTTGATGAGTCAAGACATGGTGCGGGATTCCCCTCAGCGTCTTGGACACGTGCTTGTACTCACAGACCATCTAGGATACTCACCGTAGTTACAGGAGTAGATTAAGTCATGGCGAGGGATTGAACCCTACAAAAATGAAGAGCGATTAAGGGCTTGCCCTCGGACCTATGTAGTATGGGATGCATAGAATCCGAACAAGTGCGCATTAGTGTCATATAATATAAACAACTGCATTAAGGACTAAGTGCACCGCACAACACGACATCAATAGGATAGTCCCTTTTGTAGCTTTGTTTGTGATCAAGTTTGTGTTTGCTAAAGTATTTAAGAGTCGTTATACTGTTTCCGGCATAGAAAGGATGGCCGTGTATAATATTTCGTCAGTTGTAAGCAACTGACGCGCCCACAGTTTTATATGCAGGGTTTGGAGTTACATGAAGATATAAAGAGAATTGATGCTGTTGATTACTTAAATGTTAAATTTGTAACAATTGTACTTTTTATTATTGTTGTATTTTATTGATTCCGCTGCTTATTGATGTAAAAGACTCTGATGTAATTATTGTTGCAATAAAAGTTTTAAATTCCTTGTAAAATTGTACGAAAGAAGTGAAAAGATCCTGTAGAACTCTCGAATTCAGTTGTATTTGGGATTCGGGATGTTACACGAAGACGCGGCGATGCGGGGGCATCGTGACTAGGGCGATGATAGGCGGTGGAGGCTCAAGTGGGAGACTCAACGGGGCTTGAGCGGGAAGTAGCGAGGGAGAAGAAGACGAAGGGGAAAGCTTCGTTCGGTTTGGGTTCAGCTTTCGGTTTGGGGAAAACAGAGAGGGAGAGAGGAAGTAACGGGGGAGAGAGAGAGTGGGGGTTTAGAATAAAATAATATTAATTAGGGGTAGTTAGAGATAGTGGGGATGTGGTTACGAAGATGTGGAAAGAGTGGGGAAAAGTGGAGAGATTGTATACGGGTGTGTGCATGGGTTTGTGGGTTTGAGTCCAATAGGGGGTGGGCTTGAGTTTGGGCTTTAATAAACTTAATAATAAAATCAAAACACAACTTGGGCCACTATTTGGGCTTCAAATGAATATAACATAAATTCAATAATAATTGGGAGTTTCAAACCAAAAAGAGGAGAGACAAGATTTGTAGTTGGAATATAAATTTGGATTTCAATAGGAGATTCAAAACGATTTTAAATGCATTGGAATGATTTATACGAAATTTGAAAATATAAGAATACATGGAGAAAAGAAAAGAAATGGAAATCCGTATAATCAGAAACAGGGGTTACAGCCGGGGGGGGGTGTGCTGGTCGGGTTGGGGCGCAGCCGCAAGGAGAGGGAGAGAGAGAGGGCCGGGATGTAAGGGAGAGAAAATTAGGGTTTTGGTTTAGGGTTTAGATGAGAGGGGTTATTTATATAGGGTTTAGGATGTGGGTTAATGGGTATTGGGTTGTGGGTAGTAGGAGTTAGTAGTAGTTTTACCAAATGGGTTTTGGGTTAATTAAATAGGGATACAATAGGATTGGGAATTTATTTGGCTTTGGATATCTCATTAGGGATCAATAATAATAGGAGTGGGAAAAAGACAATCAAAACACCACCACAACACCACGAAAAATAAAAAAATAAAGATAACGAGACCAAAAATGAGGAAAGATCAAAATAAAGATAACGAAATAAAAGAGACGATCAATCAAACACAAGGAGCTCAAAATAAAATAAAATGAATAGATATTGAAAACAACTCCAATACACGGTTTAGAAAAATACAAGAGAGAAAATTACACCAAAACGAAAAAAATACAGTCAAAAATACCCAAAATGAAAAACAGGGGTTACATTTCTGATTTTAAAACTTATTTTTCAAAATCAAATCTTTTTTACTGCCATTGTATGGCAGTTGGGATACGTTCTCTCAACGTCCAAACATTTCTAACTCTATAAATAAAGTATAGAATTCATTTGACAAAGGTTACAACTCAACTCCAAGCATTCTTTAAACTCTCAAGTCTTTTGTTTTCAAGTGTTTCAAAAGCATACAAACTCTCTAAGACTTGGTTCTCTGAATTTCAGTCTAATATAACATTGATTTCGTTTTAGACTGAATTCAGAAGTTGGCCTAATAGCCACTATAGAAAGCACTATCACATACAAGGCTATAGGTTGTTGTAAACTCAATTTTTGTTGTTGTTGTCTTCACTCTCGGGTTGTGAGAGTGGTCCTCTCGGTTGGAGAGTAGGGCGCTTGGTTTTAGAGACGGTTTCACTCTAGGGTGTAGAGTGGGTTTGCTCTCTCTAGTGGTGAGAGAGGTCTATGGATTTGACATTGTTGTTGTCAAAGGCCGTAGAGTATTCTTGTACTTTTTCAAGAATAGTGGAAAATCTCAAGTGGGTTACTTGGGGACTGGATGTAGGTCGGGAGGACCGAACCAGGCTATATCGTTGTGTTTGGCTATGATTGACTCTCTGTGGTTGAATTCTCTCAACTTGCAATTTCAATTTCTCTGAGGTTTATTTCAAACACTTGTCTGGTAAGTCGACTGGTTTTCCGCTATAAGTCGATTGATCAGACTTGTAACTCTTCAGTAAAATACTCTTCTTATCTGACGCAACAGTCGACTGTATATCTTTTTCAGTCGACTTAACAGTACGAAAAGTTCAAGTTCTTAAATTTTTTTATACAACACTATTCACCCCCCTAGTGTTATTTGCCTTGCCTACAGGATCCAACAACCTCCAAATTATTTACAATAATAGTACAGTTGAAAATAGTTTTCTAAAAGGACCCTACCTTTGAAGATATTTACACAACAGTAAAATTCAAAATTTGCATAACTCACTACGTACCCTAATTAAAAACTGGATATTTTATAGAAAATAAAGAAATCAAGATTAAAAAAAATCTCAAAATTTAAAATAAGATACATTGATAGTAGACTAATAGAAAGAAAGCATATAACTGATAAGAAAATATTAAATTATTTAGTAATAACAAGTAAAGTAACTCAAAAGCTACCTAACGAAATACAAAAAAAATAGCATACAAGGTATTAGATCATAGAAACGAAGAAGCAAGTTGATATTACCAACACCTACTATTGTTGTAACACCTCATATTTTTATTTTAATTAAAAATGCATTTTTCATTTGCACGTATGACGCACGTGCTAATTTATCCATATCTTTTTCTTACTCCCATTTACTAATTTTAGCATGCATAATTTTATTTAGCCTTTTTATTTAACCCATGGACCTAAAGTTAAAATCTTAGCCCATTAGATTAATTAAAAGGAGAGCACACTAGAATAATTAAGTTAGTTAATTAAAAAGAAAGCCCATAAATCAAGCCCACCAATTAAAACCTAATTTAAGTGGAGCTTGGAATAACACATGACAAGTTACAACTTTTAGTACACAATTTAGAACCATGCGAATTGTATTTATTTTGTATATGTATGTGTGCATGTGCATACATAGGGTTGGCCGGTTTTGAAGCTAGGGGGTGGCCGGTTTTGGATGTGGAAGGAGAGAGGTTGGGAGTTAGGGCTTTGGAGAGGTTGTGAGATGAAGAGTTGGGAGTTTAGGAGTTAAGAAAATGAAGAGTTAAGTGGGCAATTAAGAGAGTGTTATTAGGTGGAAAATTTTGCTTTTTAGACCCTCACCTCATCCTATAAATACAACCTCATTCCTCCTCCTCTTTTTACAGCAAAAACAAATCAAAATAAGAGAAAGAAAAAGAAAGAGAGTAGAGTGTTCTTGCTTGGAGGAGTTCTTGCTAGGAGGAGAAAGACTTGCTAGGAGCTAGGAGTTGTTTCCAACTTTCTCATTGATTCAATCTTCATTAGAGGTAGGTGTTCTCTTACTTTCTAAATATAGAAATTTGCATGCTAATAATAATAAAATGAGTAGTTTTGATGTGATAAAGTAGAATAAATCTATGTAATGTGAATAGTAATGAAATATGTTGCATTTAGCAAATTAATTAACATCATGTTAGTTTGTAATGAGAAAAGAAATAATTGATTATTTTGCCATGAACTAGTATACATGAATGTAGAAATTTTGATTGTATGAACTATTGTTGAGACTTTTCTCTTATGATGATCAAATGAAATTTCAGTAAAGAAAACTTGATACTTATGAACTCATTTGAATGTTTATAAGAGATACAATGCACTATCTTGATTAAATTGAAATAATGCAAATTCATGTTTATTAAAAAGAAGAAATAAATTAAAAGTTAGAATTATTGTCTAAAATATGAGTTATAAATCAGTGAGTTACTGTTAGGAAGTAAACTCAGTTTCTATAAACTAATTTCAGTCTAATAAGAGATTAGATCAAATAAAGAATCGAGTTTTATAAAAATACTAGGTTTGCCCGTTTACGCGTGCCTGCGGCACGTCTTCGAAACGATACACCTTATTTGATCATATAAAATAGTTTTGAAGGTCCAGCAAATTAATTGAAGTAGCAAACATATTATATGAGAAACTTTTGGGGGTCCAACAAAAAACATATTATATGATTTTTTTGATTTTTTTGAATTATTTTTTAAGTTTTTAAGTTTTAAATTTCCTTAGTTTTTTAATTTTTTAATTTAAAAAAAATTTTAAAAATTTTATTTTCTTAATTTTTTGAATAGAAGAGGGAGGGAAAGAGAGAGGGAGAAAAATTAAATAAATATAGGAGTTGTTTTGGGTGGGTGATTTGAATTTGAATTTTGGGGGGAAACTTTTGGAGAGAAAAATATGTTTTGTGAAGTTAGATCTGGACCTTTGATTTTTGAGGGAATTGAAGGAGAGCCACTTGATAGCTTTCTTTGTGTTTTATTATATAGATGGATTAGTAGAGAGTTGAACAAAAGTCGAAGAGGGGACTTAATGTCGTTGGGCGCGTTTAGCCCTGTGGTCTGGCGTTGCACTGGTCTCCTTGTCGGCCTAGGTTCGAAACCTGTTAGCCCAAACATTTTTTCTATTTTTTTTTAAAAACCATTTAGACCCGAGAATGGGTATAAGGAGATTTCGGTGAGAGGCCTGGACACCAAGTCCATATGGACTTAGTGGCTTTCGGTGTTGGTCTTGGGCGCTGCTGTTGTGTGTCGGCTGACCCTGGTTCGAAACCTTATGCCACCTTTTATATATTTTTTTTTGAGTTTGCGTTTTATCTTCATTTCTTTGGGACTTTGCTGATTAGAAGAAGGTTGGAAATAAATTCATTTTTTTTATGAAATCACATAAAGATTTATTAGAAATAGTTTTTAAATTTAATCTTGCATTTTTTTTTTTGAGAAAGTGAAAAAGAAATTGAAATAGTAAAATGCGCTTGTTTCCAAAATTATTATTTGAGTAAATGACTCTCATTTTTTTGAAGAGAAAATATGTGATAAGTTATGAAACCCTCTCGTTATAAACAAACCCTTTTGTTGAATAAGAAATGTTAGGTGAGATTAAAAATCTAGTGAAAATTCATATAGAATTTTGGGAAGAATTAATATGTCACTTGATTGCCTTGATGAGACTATACGAATATGCTTATTTGTGGTTAAGAATTTTAATGTGATTAAATTCCTAAATGAGATTAGGATCTATACTATAAACTCATGAAAAGAATTATTGACTTAGAAAGATAGTGAATGAATTGAATGAATTATGCTAAAACAAGACATAAACCAAGTTGTGAATAGGTTGAAGATAAAGAATACTTTGAGTTAAGACATAATTATTGAAGGGTGTGAATACCCATGATTCTTGTACATGAAAAATTATGATTTATAGTTAGTAAGACCTCGGGTACCGGCACTATTTGAAATAAAAGATTTGAGGTATAATTTTGAGATATTGCCATGGAGCTATCTCGTATTTTTGTGAGTAAGTCCGGTAGGAGGTAAAACTAATTTTAGGAATAATAACTTATTCATGTCTTGAACTTAAGAATTATGCACTTAAGAGAAGTGTAGTAATCCTGGGCAAACGTAAGTGGGGCACTCTATATAGTTGGGCGGTGTACCCCGGAACTATAGACTCAGTCGGGCAGTGTACTCCGGGACTGAGGTTGCTTCGATGGAAATGAATTTTTATTTTGAAATCCGGGACTATGCGTAGTCGGGCGGATAGTTTATCATACTCCAGTGTATATACGTACACCGAGGCTAGAGGGGCACTTACGGGGTATTCGCACGACGAGGAGTCTGTATAACAGTCGGGTGGTCTACTCCGGGGTTGGGATCCATACTCGTGGAATATCTGAACCTTGTTCTTACTATTGGGTAGTATCATGGCAAGGGATGGAACCCTACAATGTGGAGTACGTAGGTGCTTGCCCTCGGACCTATGTAGTATGTGATACACAGAATCCGAACAAGTATGCATTAGTGTCATCTTAGAATAAAATTATGTGCATTAGGCATTAAGGCATCACATACACTTACATGTTTAGAATAATCACTTTTGACACTTTATTGTTCATTCAAAATTGTGATTTGATAAAGTATTGAGATCGTTATATGTACGACATAGCGAGGATGGCCGAGTATAACATTTTCGTCAGTTGTAAGTGACTGACGTGCCCACAGCTTAATATGCAGGTAATGAACTTTTTCATGAAGAAGTAAAGATGTTATGATGCAATTGATGATTTACATTGACAAAGTTGTGTAAGTTGTATTTTATTTTCAATGTTGTAATTCTTTTATCCTTCTGTTGTGTAAACAAAATGTAAAGAACTCTGATGTATGTTGAAAAGTTTTAATTTCCTTGTAAAATTCTGCGAAGTGAAGTGTAAGATCCTGTGAAATCTCGAATTCGGTCTTATTTAGAATTCAGGGCGTTACAAGTTTAACACCCCTGCCCCGAGCTCGGACAATTTATACAATTTAGAAGACAAATTATTTATAGTATAGTACAACTGTCCACCACAGGCTGCCTCTCAAAAGGTGGTTAACCGAATTGGTGACTCTTGATCATCGGAATTATTATTTATTAATATTATATTCTTGTTCAATCCCGATATGGGACTATTTCTCAAACAATTCTCGTTCTCTCTCTCTGTTCTCTCTCCTGAGAGAAACACACAGGCCCCGTGGGCCCCAGCCTTGGGCACCATGTCAGCCAGAGCACAGAGAAGACATCGGCAGAAGCTCCCCATTTCCACTGAGGTGGGCCCCTCCCACATACTGGCCACGTCAGTACAGGACCAAGCAGCCCTGCTGCTTCGTTTTGTACCATGTGTAACACCCCTGTAATTTCTAAATATATATGTATAAGTGAATGGTTTGATGGCAGTTTAGTAAATATATTGAAAATGAATGTGAAATGGTGATGGGGGGCCCACCTGGGGAATGAGGCATTGAGGAAAGAAACGCTGTCCTTGGTTCTCGATGACGTGTACACGGGATGGGTACATGATTGAGAGAAGAAGTGTTTGAAATTAGTCCCATATCGGGAATTAAACAAAAATTAATTAACTATAAATAATAATGCCTATGATCAAGAGTCACCAATTCGGTTAACCACCTTTTGAGAGGCAGCCTGTGGTGGACAATTGTACTATACTATAAATAATTTGTCTATGAAATTGTATAAATTGTCCGAGCTCGGGGTAGGGGTGTTACAACTAGCATATAGAATATTAAGGTAAGTATGTTTAATAGTCCAAAAATAGAAATATCAATACACAAATTAAATTCAAAAATAGAATCAGAAATGTATATGATAAACATTCAAGAGTTGGAAGAAGTTTACATTGGCCCCACAAAACTATAAGAAAATATTTAAAAATTGTAAATAAGAACATAAAAGAACTAAATAGATATACAACCAAAGACATAGAATAAAGAATTAGGCATAACGGAAAAAGGTATGAAGGAGTTAGAAGTCATGACATAAATTATGAACTCATAGAATATGAGAAAGACTAGTCAGAAATTAGTGAACATAATGAAATAATGGTAATGGAAGAAGATAGTGCAAGTAGTGAAGATGAGATAGAAGAATGCGAAATAAATATGATGATAGAAATAACAGAAATATGAGAACAATTAAAAATAGAAGAAAATAATGAAGAAGTAAGAGAGAGATTGAGTTTTGACATAAAAAAATACGATAAAATAATAGCATCCAAACTAGACATAAATCCGACAGAAATATTTAAACTTCCAATATTTGAAAGAAAAAGAAATATCATAATAATAGCTAGAAATAATGAACAACCTTTAAACATAGAACAAGCTAAAGGAAAAACTATAATTTCATTAATAACAGAAAGAATAATAAGCCAAGAAATGGAGAAAATAAGTGAGAAAACTAGCAAAACATTAAGACATATACATTTAGGAGCAATATAAATAATAATAAAAGCTTATTTTAAAGAAGGAATAAACACTCCCTTAGAAACATACTTAATGGATGATAGAATAATATCAACTACATAAGATACTCTAATAGAAATAGTACAATGAAATTTAATGTACAAAAAAAATGACAATAAAACTTAATTTCTCTTTAAACATGGCAGAAGAAAATAAAGACAAAAGTCTAGTCATGTATCATAGATTATCGGAATAGATATGATAGAAAAGATTAAGGTTATGAGTATACAAATTAGAAATATTTATACTTTCACTAGTAAGCATGAAGTAAAAAACAGATATACAGATAATTAACTTTAAGATAGAACCACTATTCAGAGAAATTATAAGATACAAACCAACAAGAGAAAATCCTGAAATGACTAAACCAAATTATATAGAATGTGACTTTAATAAAGCAAAAGATATTGCAGAAAAAAAAAACCACAAATAATGTTTGGAAAGATGTCACTATCAATAAGAAACAAACACCAAGCATCGAAATTAATATCAATAATAAATACATTAGACAATCATAATAATAATCAAAATTAAATAGAAATAGAATATTATGACAATGCTAAATGGAACAAATAAGTAGCCCTTATAGATACATGAGCTACTAATTCACAAATTAAACAAATAAATAAAAAACAGTTGAATTAATACCATTAGAAAACCCATATTAATATTTAGACTATTATAACAATATACATCCAATTGTTCATTAAATATTACTACCACTAAGGATAAATGGTAGAAATGAAATGCTATTACATCTACATGTAGATCCAGAATACAATGTTTTTTTTTTTGAGGAAAAGGTGGAATAATGCCACCCTGTTTCATTAATAAGTGATTAATAAACAACCCCGAAGTCCCGGGAAAAAAACAAGTACAGTGCAGGAAATAAAACATAACCCCCAACAAAACCCTGGGGGGTGGGTTACAACATCCAGCCTAAAGGCAACCAAAATACAACTACAAAATACTAAGGCCTGATACAAAATATGTAATAGTGAGGCGAGAGTCCACTCATCAGTCAAGAGTTGGCCCGATCTCTATCTCCTCGTCATCAAACTCATCCACCTGGAATACCCTTGCAATCCTCCCTCTTGCACCTGAAGCAGCAGCTGTAGCCCAAAAGGAGATTAGATGCATGATATGAGTAAGATTACTAGAAATAGAATTACATGAAGCACGGAAATAAAAATTGTTCCTATCTAGCCATAACACCCATGTGGTTGCCGCAATGGCAATAAACCATGCGTCTTTCATATCGTGACGGGCTGATGCAAATCTGGGACCAACCCACAGTTCCTCATAGTCCCTTGGATAGTCACTTGTTCCTAGTGCTCTCAGCACCTCTATCAGGACGACGGCCTTGCTTCTAGTGCAGTGAAGAAACAGGTGATTCAGACTTTCCACGTGTACGTTGCAGAACCCGCAATTGGTCGCAATGTGAGGTTGCCTCTTGGCTAGGTTCTCTCTAGTGAGAATGGCATTGTTGAGCACAAGCCAGAGGAAGACTCTAATTTTCAGAGGAGTTTTTGTCTTCCAAAGTACCGCTGCCCAGCTGGGCCTGCATCCTCGGTAGTGAATCCGGTGGTACAGTGATCTAACCGAGAACACTCCCTTGTTCTCGAGTCCCCACCGCAAGTGATCTGGGCCTTGGGCACATATTACCCCAGACTGGATTATGCGCGTTTGTAATTCATGCAGTTGCTGTGACAAACTTGGAGAAAGAGTTCCTTGGAATGACGGTCTCCAAGTCCCCCTTTTCCAAGTTTCCGCCACCGAGATATTCAGTCGATTTGTCTTAGCAAACAGCTCTGGGAAACCGTCCTTAAGAGGATGAGGACCGCACCATTTGTCCCACCAAAATCTGGTGGTTCGACCATTGCCTATCAAAGATGAGGTTGCTGAGTTGAAAGGTCCGCTGGCTTTAGCAACTCCTTTCCAGAAGCGGGAGACTTTGGATCCTACTCGAAAGCCTAGACTTCTAGTCCCTTTCCCCCGAAGGTAAGGTTGGATGAAGTCTTGCCAACCTTCTCCGCAGTGATGGAACACTTTCCACCACCACTTTCCCAGGAGTGCCAGATTCATATCTCTGAGGTCAATGATGCCTAGCCCTCCGTGCCTCTTTTTCATGCATGCGATATTCCATTTAATAAGGTGGTAGCCTCCCTTATTTGAGTCTGCACCTTTCCAAAGGAATCTTTTCCTGATACGATCAATCCTTTGGATCACCCACTTTGGGAGTTCAAAAAAGGACATGTAGTATATGGGCAGATTGGATAATACAGAGTTGATGAGTACCACTCTGCCCCCAAGAGAAAGTGATTTGCCTTTCCATCTGGACAGTCTGTCCTCCACCCTATCTATAATAGGCAACCAGTCAGCCTTAGTGAGCCTCCCTGGACGTAGCGGAAGCCCTAGGTATTTGATTGAGAATTCTTCTATCGCGCAGTTGAGAATGGTGGCATGCTCCCGAATTTCAGCTTCAGAGAGTGAAATAGGTACAAGCGAACTCTTATGGAAATTAATTCTTAGGCCTGACCAGGCTTCAAAGCAGTAAAGGACCCCTTTAAAGCATATTGTTTCCGCTCTGTTCCCATTACCAAAGATAAGGGTGTCGTCAGCGTATTGAAGGATCGTACATCCCTGATTAGCATTGCTGCTGGCCACAGGCGATATCCATCCTTTTCTTTGACAATTTTCTAGTATTCCTCTGAGCACGTCCGCTACAATAGTGAATAGAAGTGGGGACAGTGGATCCCCCTGACGGAGTCCCTTCTAACACGGGAACGAGGGCCCGGGCCTCCCATTCACTGAGATTGCCGTTTTGCTAGAGTGTAACCACTGTTTAATCCATCTTATCCATTTGTCCCCAAAGCCTCTCCCCCTGAGAGCCTCTAGCAAACATTCCCAGTCCACCGAGTCGTATGCTTTCTCAAAATCCAGTTTGAGGAGGAAGTTCTTGGAATTGCACTTGTGGCAGTGGTGGATAACTTGTTCAGCAGTAGCCACGCAGTCTAGGATACATCTGCCCTTAATGAATCCCGTCTGTGTTCTGCTGATGAGACTGTCCATGATGCCTCCCAAGCGGATGGCTAGAACCTTAGTGATGATCTTAGCCGAGCAGTTAATCAGACTAATTGGTCTAAAATCTCCGACGCACTTAGAATCCTCCCGTTTGGGGATCAACACAACTTCTGCAAAGTTGAACATTCCCAGCCTCAGGTTATTGTGAAAAAATTCCATCATTACCTCCATAAATTCTCCTTTAATTTCTTCCCAGAACACTTGGAAGAACAACATCGGAAAGCCATCTGGTCCAGGCGCCTTGTCAGCTCCCATCTGGTCAATGGCCGTTTTGACCTCTGATTCCGTGAAAGGCTCCTCCAAGGAGGAAAAGTTTTGACCTGGAGCAAGCTGATACTCCTGCCAGAAGTCTGCCCCCATTGAAACCCTAAAGTCATTCTTCTTCCCGAAAAGACCCTTATAGAATGACTGGAAGGTAGCGGAAATCACCTTTTCCTTCTGCGATGTTCCCGTAGCTGTCTGAATAGATAGGATAAGATTGGATCTCCTCCTTGCACTTGCAACCCGATGAAAGTAGGCCGTATTCGCGTCTCCCTCTTTGAGCCACGAAATTCTGGACCTCTGTTGCCACTTGATCTCTTCTAATCTATACAGATTGGCAATGTTATTACGGAGTTCTAAGAGCCTGTTTCGCTCTTCCTGCGAAAGGACTCTAGTTTCTTCCACCTTCTCAAGCTCATCAATACCTTCCAGATAGGACTCTTTATCCCGCCAGATGGTCGCGAATCTAGACCGATTCCATCTACAGAGCCTCTTTCTCAGTCTTCGAATTTTTCCACACCACCGAGATGCCGCGTCCCTGCCGGCCATTGGTAGTGCCCAATTCTCCATAACCATATGGTGGAATCCCTGAATTTCCAGCCATGCCTTTTCAAATCTGAATTTCCTAGGCTTGCGGGTACCCCGATTCCCCACATCGAGGAGGATCGGGGTGTGGTCTGAAGTTGGTCTAGGGATCGTTCTGGCCGAGGCGAGAGGAAATAATGCTTCCCAATCCAAAGATACTAGAACCCTGTCCAACTTGGCCATAACCGGATCCGCTTGCAAATTAGACCAAGTAAAAAGTCTATCATTGATTGGGATATCAATCAGTTCAAGTTCCGTGATAACTCTATTGAATTCCTCTCGGTGCCTGTCGCTAGCGCCTCTTCCCTTGTGCTCAAAAGCAAATCTAGTAATGTTGAAATCCCCACCCACAATCCAAGGTCCCGACCAGCACTGACGAATGTCGGCCAGTTCTTGCCAGAAGGCCTCTCTGTCTGCGGCCACGTTCGGCCCGTAGACCACAGTCACCGTCTGCATCCAATCATCTGAGCGTCTCTTAAGTCGGGCAGTCAAGGAAAATGTACCCCGATACTCCTCCTCGCAGGAAAGAAGATCCGAGTTAAACCCTATAGCAATCCCCCCTGATGCACCGACAGATGGGCGTAGCAACCACTCTTTGATTCTGTTACCACCAACTCTTTTGAGTTTGATCCCGTGCTGGAGTTTGGTCTCCTGCAGCCCTACTACTTCCGCCTTGGAATTACTAATAACATCCCTCACCATACCCCTCTTTCCCCTATCCCCCAACCCCCTAACATTCCAAAAGAGTGTATTCATTGGGGGGAATTGTCATGGGAGATCGTAGGGGAGGGTGTAGGGCCGGCTACATCCTCGAGAATTATAGTCGGCCCCGCGCCGACTTCAGATACCTTAACGTCAGATGACCTAACTCTTTGCATTTCCCAACCCCGAATTTTATTGAGTAGTAGGGCAATACGCTCAGTGTCCCAAACTTCTAACCCACATGTGATAGCTAGTGATAAAACATCAGAGTCTGACATGTAATTTAAAATAGAGGCTAAAAAATTTGTCGTACCTCCATTGTCGAACTTAGCTGCCTTGGCGATCCAGAATACAATGTTAACGAAATATAATTAGCAATTGACTTCCTTACATCAGTACAATCTTACTCAATACAAGAAGAAAAGATAACAATAACAGTAAATAATGAGAGTATAATAATAAATATAATATTGTGTAAAAGAATCCATTAAGAGCAACAAAAAATACATTATACATACTAACATAATTTGTATATGAAGGATACAAATCAAGAAACTATCATAGTCTAATAGACTGTAATCCTCGTTTCCATCTATACATATTTTTCGTGTATTTCTGTATTTCAATTCTTTATAAATTCTTTCCGCTCTTAAATTAATTTAAATTCATCTTGGATCTCCTACTAAAGCCCTTTCTAAACATTAAATTGTATTTTTAGTTATTTTCAAACGATTATGTAGTTTAACACAAATATTATTCCACTGTAGAAATTTATTTCTTTTCTTATTTTAGTTATTTATAACCCAACCCGAGTCTATTATTATAATTTGATTATTTTAATTATTTTGAAACCCATTCTATAAAATATCATTTGATTTATTAATTTTTTGACTTAAGCCCAAATCCGGTCTGTAATTTATTTAGCTAATTATTTTTGCAGGCCATATTTAATTTCTAGTCCATATTATATTTATTTTATTATTGATTGAAGCCCAATCGTATGTTCCTTATATTTATATATAAATTTTTTGTCTAGTGCCCAGTCTATTTTAATTATTATTATTTTTCTCCTAGCCCACGCTACAAGTTAGTTTCTTATTTTTATTGTGTAGCACATATCCACAAGCCCACACCAACCCAACAGTTCATGGCTAATTCCCAAACCCTTTATCTCTTATAACTACATAACTCTCCTCCTAATTACACCCCAATAGAGCATCCACAGTCGTGTGCTTTTTATGCATACAATGCATTTTATAGCAAACGACGAGCTACAGTCGTTTGCTATTTATGCATTTTTATGCATAAATAGCTACAGTAGATTGCTATATATGGCACAAGATATAGCAAAATGCATAATATAAGAGACGCAACTTGAAGTTGCGTCCGACAAAAAAAATATTTTTTTAATTCGTCAGACGCAACTTCACATTGCGTCCGACGTCTATAAAAAAAATGAATTTAATAAACGAAATGCAAGCGGGGAGCTCCTTGGACACAACTTGAAGTTGCGTCCAACAAAGGGGCCTACTTATTTTTTTATAACTTAAATAACGTTTTTAATTAATAAAAAAATCATAAAAATTCCTTTAAAATCGTGCGATGCAAAGTGAAGTTGTGTCTGAATTTTTTATATATTAAATTGGTATAAAATACCATTCGACGACTGTAGCAAAGAGGCAAAATGCTATATGCATTTATGCATTTATGCATTTTCTAAACAATCACGACTGTGGATGCTCTTGTAACATATTAAAACAAATTCATAACCTACCCCACTAACCCTAAATCAATTACCTATTAAATCACCCCCCATTATAATATCATTATTATATCCTATTAATTAAATAACCCCTTTCCCCCACTTCTTCTTCTTCTTGTTCTTGATACCGATTCCCCAAAGCAAACTCCACCACCTCCTACACCCTTCTCTGTCGCCGACAGCACTGCTGACCTCCAACCGCTGTACCCCACCGTCAGCTCCACCGGCGCCACCACAACCGCCTTCTTCACTCTTGCGACCGCCGCCGCTCGCCGCCACCTTGCTACCATCGAACCCATCTCATTGCACACCGAAACTCATCACTGAAGCTTCGCCTTCACCCCTCCAACCACCGACAGCCCCGAGCTCCGCCGCCATCGCAGCCCCAATCCCCACCACTGCCGCTGCAACCTAAAACCACCGCCCGTCGCTACTGCCTTACATCACCACCATTGCTCACTTCGTGCTTCTTCTGCTGCCTCCCTGAGCACCTCGCCTCCACCATCACCAACTAGCCTCGCACGACCACCACGACACCACCATCATAGCAGCCAGCCCCTCATTCTCCTTGCCGCACCACCACAACCATCAGCCTCTCCCGCTCCTCATCTTCCCACACCAACCAGCCTCACATGACCACCACGGCACCACCATCATAGCAACCGGCCCCCTTCTGCTTGCCGCACCACCACAATCATCAGCCTCTCCCGCTCCTCATCATAACACCTTCAGCCACCCTCACCGATTGGAGCACTGCCTTGCCATCACTTGCGCGCCCCAAACTCCATCGCTGCCTCCCCCCGAACACCGCAACCACCCGACCCTCATTTCCACCTTGACATTGCTCCCGACTATCTTTCGCAGCATCCCTGACTATCCCTTGCTACTCTTCATCGCAGCACCACCACAACACCATCCTCGAGCTCCATTGTTGTCGTTCTCACGCACCGTGCCGTTGAACCGTGCAACCATCTCCAGCCATCTCCACTGTTGCTACACTCTGAGCCCCTACCCCGCAAACCTAAGCCTCGAACAACAAGCCCCTGCCATTGCCAGCCATTTTCACAGCCAACACCTTCCCTGCTCGCGGCGTCGCCGCTACCGACCCTACTGTCCTCGACGATGTTACTCGCTGTCTGTCGGTGTGTCACTACCTTGCTGTGTTGCTGCCTCGCAGTGTATCACTGTGTTCTAGTTGTTGTTATTCTTGCTATTGCTGTTGCTTGCCGTTGTTGCTGCCCATGTGCCATCGCCGCCCTTCTTTGTCGCGCTCATAATCACCGTAAAAGGCAAGTATCACTCCTACAATATTTGTATTCTTGTGCAAGCATCTTTTTGATCTTCGCAAGTAATCTCATCTTTGTATCCATATTATTAATCTACTCGTTGTCGTCATATATTGTTTGAATTCGAATATATACATCGTTCATCATTTCATTCGACTTCCATCAACCCAAAAATCATAGAAATACCTGAGAACCCATTTGTATATGCATATGTTATACAAACACAAACTAGAAGCACAAAATTATAAAATAAAGAGTGATTTGAATGAATTGTGCTTGCATATGATCATATGATTATATTCGTAGTTGAATATCGTTGAAGTGCTAATATTCGTCACGTTAATAATAGAAACCATAATGACTTCTATATTTGGTTTTGTGTAACCATAAAATCAACATGTATATTTCTGGCCTGCTGTTTGTTCCAACTTGGAGTGAGAATTTGACCAAGTTACTGATGATATTATCTAGAACTTATTAATAGAAATTGTATCACACTGTGTCTAGTTTCTAGAACATCTGACAGATTCTCAATCTAACTTATAGATTGTACAATATTTAGATTCTACCACTGTACTGCCGTAATTCCAGATTCGATGTTTTATAGTTACATTGCCATGTTCAACTAATTGAAACAGTAGTTTAACATACGAGTTAAGACCTAAAAATGGCAAGAATGTTAATGAACACTGTCAGGAACTAAATTATAATTTTTGCAAGAATTTCAACTAAATTTTTGGTCGAAGTCCACATTTGATAACTTAATACTGAGTTACTGCATGAATAGTAGACTCATAAAGAATCAACCGATAGACATAGTTACTGTAGTCAGAATGTATCGTGTAAATATGCGTCGGGACCTTCAGTGAGTCTAGTTTCTAGAACTTCTGACAGAACCTGATTCTCTTTCCCGTAGCAGCGGGAAAGTTAGTTTTTGTACAACAACGTATTGCAGTCCAGGATTGTACTTCTCCTACTTTTAAACATAAATGTGTTAAACTTTGCATCTAATGAATTGCACATCATACCATTCATTATACAGTCATTGATACCTCATTGATATCATTTCTTGACACCGCTCCATCGATTGCATATGCATGATTCATCGTAATAAAATAATGACAAGTCGGGGTAAAAAGGAAAACATGTTAGTAGTGGATATTATGGAAGACTGTACTCGGGGGAGGGGCCTGTGTATCCCATATTGATTACTTATATTGATAACTATTTTATCGATTGATTGCGGATTACTGACTACAGTATCCCAACTATCGTGTACTGTACCGTCACTAAATTACTATTTATTAATTACTGTTGCCGAGTACATGAACCTATATGTCATGCCCCGCTTCCCAAAAAAGGAATACGGAATACGGATACGCAACTAAATCCAGCGAATGACTTTCCCCATTCATAAGCTGTAAGGATCTTTTCAACATTTTACAGGAATAAAAAAGAAATAATCACGGAATAATCAACCACGCATGCATGAATAAATTAACATAACCAACATGATTACTCGAAAACAAGAATACTTAATCTCAAATAATCAGATCTGGAAATGAGTCAAAAATTCTGGGACAAAATGCCCAATATAAAATCCATGTAACAACAATTATAATTTATTCAAAAACAGGAATGAACTCAAGCAAAAAGCTAGCTAAGCCTAGAACACTTGGTCACTTACTCCCTCGGGTAGCTGGTCATCAAAGTTTGCAAGTTTAAAAAATTGCAGGAAGAGAAAAAATAAACAAAACGCCCGTCAACGCAAGTTACGGGCCGCATGTAGTGCAGGAAACAAGTACTAAAACAGATAAACAAGTACAGAGTAGCAACAAGAAGTACTAAAATAAGCATTGAAGGAATGTGACAGCAAAATAGAGTAACTAACTCTAAAACCAAAGAACAGAATCAAGTGACATGATTAGATATAAGGGTTTAGGCAACATGTAATAGGTGTCAAGTAGCATGCAGGCAGGTAAACAAGTAACATGTGTCAGGTAGCATGTATAGGTAACATGAACGTGCAAGTGATCATGTTATTTTCAAGTCTTATATTTAATCCTATCTCGGTAGCACTACATGCGTCCCAAATTTTACCACATGGTTTCTACATTCAAACAAGTTATGTTTAGATCTAGTGGTGGGTTTCTATAGGACCGTGTACTCAGACGTCAGGAAACATGTAACAGGTTCATGAATCAGGTAGTAACATAACAGGTTCATGAATCAATAGATTCATGAATTAACAGGTTCATGAATCAACAAGTTCATGAATTGAATAATAGTATAACAGGTTCATGAAATAAACAGTATAACAGGTTCATGAATTAGGCATAAAGTGCGAAACACGAGCCCCCTTCCGAGTACACTTACCTATATTATCCACTACTAAGATCTTTCCCTTAAACCCCTGTTTGTTATTTATTATTATTATCAAAACATGCATATACGTGTACAAACAGGGCAAGAAAGCATGGAAAGAACAAAAGACAGATTCAAGTCCGACAGAAGCATGCACGACTAATAATAGGCTAGGACAATGAGACTTTCAATTCTGGACAACAAGACACGACTGCACCAAAACCAAGATTTCCGTTGTCACAAGAATGAAAACCTGGATCCGTCAGAAAATCTAGAAACTAGACTCTCGGCCAAATCCAGCGCATATACACAAGTCATATAACAAGTACAACAACAAGGTTCAAAACATCGTTTTACATAGAATTCAAGTTCAGCCAGAAATGCAAAGTTTTATTTATAAGCATGAAAATAGCATAAAAACACACTGATTAAATCTAAGAAAAATCTGGAAGGTTCCATAGAATGTCTAGTATCAGCAAATAAAATTTCATAAAATTTCATTAAATATAGCATAATCAATTAAATTCGGAAAACAGAAAGATACAGCCAGTTTATGAATCTGAAATCTTAGACACAACAGTACTAAAATAGTGATTGATCGCGAAGTATAACTTGAAATCCAAATCTGTCAAAGGGGTTGTAAAATAGACACAGCAGGCTACATTTCATATTCACAAAGTTTTAATTAAAAGTGACTGGAAACAGGTTGAAAATAGAGTTTTTCACCGAACAACATGCAGTTTGGAAATATATTGGTTTGTCCACAAGCATGGAATAATTTATAAAATTTATTAAATAAATCTACAAAAATTAGGGGTTGATCATAGTCATGTCTAGTCATACCCAGAAAAATATTGAATCCAAATATTACCTTTAACACCAGTTTTAAAATAAATAATCATACAACAAACTCATAAAACAGAGTCTAGAAATTTCAATATAGCTGCAGTAAAACAATAATAACTCACACATCACAAATCGAAACTGAGATCTATCGAAAGTTCTGAATAATAGACAACAAGGCCTACGAATCATATTCACAAAATAATTTAATTTACTGACCTTAACAGGGTCTAAAATACTGAACCAAAACAGGACAACAGCAAAATGAAATCTCTTCTCATGCATTTAATCAAACTCATATGCAATAGATCCAAATTAAGGTATGATGTAAGATATGATATATTAGATATTCAAAACAACATGGTATGGGTATTTAACAAGTCTACTACAAGTCCACACATCTAATACACCAAGCATGCAACAAATACACAACCTATCATAGATCACAAGGAACATATACACATGCATCAAAAGTCTAGCTAGATCTAGTTTATTTTCAAGTCGTGTGTGTGAAAACTATGAAGATGGATCATGACTATGAATGGATTAAACGAACGAGGCCAAGATTTGTTAAAAGATCATCATGAGAACGAACACAAAAATATGCAAGACTACATGCGGTATTTTGTACTTGTATACAAACAAAAATTTATACAAGTTACTTGACATAGGGTAGACGATGAATCTGACGAAATGAGAATATGGGAAACGAATCTCGGGTAACGAATACAATAACACGGATCGTGGTGTTGAAGAAGATGATCCAGATCACGATCGGACGACTAGATGTGCTTGAAGATCAATCGCATGCACAACAATAAGGCAACGACAGTGGGGATGTGCTCTGCGATGGGAGGATGATGACGGACAGGTGGCGCGATGGCGTCAGAGCTACTGGCATCAGGATGAGGGAAGGCCGAGAGAGCTGTTGTGGGTGCAGTTGGCTTCGGGAGGAGAAAGGGAGGTGATCGAGGGGGGTTGTCGTGGGTGTGGGCACAGGGCGGCGGTGTCGACAGGGGTCACCTAGGTGGGTCGCGACGGGGGGTCACCGGCAGTAGGAGGGCAGCACGACGGAGGGTAGGCCGGCGGTCGTGAAGCACACAGGAAGAGAGAGAGAGAGAGATGAGTTTAGGGTTTAAGGTTTGCTTAGGAGATAGAGACTGCAGATAGGAGTATAAAAAATCTTGTTGGGGTTTAATAATGAGATTTAGGGTAAGTTAGGATTTGAAGAATCAAGAGAATATAGGGGGGAAAATATGATCTGCTTGTTAGGCAGATATGGAGAATGTGAAGAATTATCTGAGGGCATTAGGTAGCGGGTTAGGATCCCATAGGACGGATAGTGGAGTTTAAATAGAGTAAATTGGGTAAAAACCAGATCTAATAGGGCAGAAACAAATGAATAAGCAATTAGGCCAAGACTGAGATAAATTAGAAGCAACAAATCATTCAAAAATAAATAATTGGTAGAAAATTTGAATCAAGAAGATTGAAATCACAAACGACAAAAACAATAGATGAATTTATATTGAGAATGAAGAAACAATACATGGTCCAGAGGGATGAAAGAATACAATCAGATAGAATATACTGGAAAGATAAATACAGTAGAAAAATATAAGAAACGGGATACAGGAGTTACACTATAAGATTCACCACTATAGTCGAAACGTTCACTTGATTGTATGCACCCGAACCTGTGGTATGGGACGCAGGATTGCGTGCATTAGATAGATTAATAAAAGACTGAGAGGCATAAGGATAACACTGAGCATTGACACTCGCATTATTGATTATTGAATATTGTATATCGATTATTGATTACTGAATATTGTTTATCGATCATTGATTATTGAATATTGTTTATCGATCAATGATTATTGAATATTGTTTATCGATCATTGTGTTATTGTTTACTATTTACTGATCATTGCATTATCGACTATTGTTTACCAACTCTTGCTCTCTTGATCAATGTTATTGTCTGTTATTTATTGACTTTGATATCATTTCAATTCCTTGTTCCTGTTACATCGCCCTTTCACTGTTTAACTGCTTGCTAATAATTGGGGCCCGTAGCTTGCTCTAATGGGTACCCTTCCTATTTCTTTTGAGTTAATGTATATACATGTACAGATGATGGGATACTGAAGGATTATGATGTACTATTATTATATTGCATATTCTTGGGCTATTTCTGTATGTTCTTGTATCTTAGATATTGGTTATTCATGTTATTATTATTCATGTGATTATTATTATTGTATTGTTAAGCCTACCAGTATTGTACACCTTATGGATGATATGAGTTGGTATACTTATATCATTCACTGGGCCTCAGTTACGTGTCCGTGTTTTCGTATAACGGGAAGCGGTGCGTGACATAGACACTGGAGCATGCACTAGCTTATGCCGTGAAAATATACTACCAAAATGGAAACAAGATGGATACAATAAAAAAGCAATAACTGGTTTGATAGGACAAACAATAGTACCAGACAAGTACCAAAAAAATGTCACAATATAAATAGGAAATTACATCCTAAAAATACCGATAATATACCAATTTAATGGTATGAATAATGATGTATTATTAAGAAACGACTTTTTCCAATAACTATGTCACACAAATCGGTTATATTTACAACACCTTGTAAACACCAAGCAATAGCAATTAGAATAACATAACCCTATTTTAGGACGGACTTACCACGTATTAAAGTTTCTTCAGCCTAGCATGGGGAATACCAATATTTACAAAATAAAACTAGGATACAACAAGTTCAAGTAACAATTACACAAGAAATTTTACAAAAACAATTAGAAGATCTATGTGGAGAAGACCCCTTTGACAAAATGGCATTTAAGTAAACGCACAGCTCATATAGAATTAATAAACAAGAAAAAATAATAAAAATTAAACCTATTGGACATCTATATAATAAAACACAAAGAAAGCTATCAAGTGGTTCTCCTTCAATTCCCCCAAAAATCAAAAGCCCAGATCTAACCTCACAAAACATATTTCTCCCCCAAAAGTTTCCCTCCAAAACTCAAATTCAAATCCCCCGCCCAAAACAACTCCTATATTTATTTAATTTTTTTTCTCTCTCTCTTTCCCTCCCTCTTCTATTCAAAAAATTAAGAAAATAAATTTTTAAATTTTTTTTAAAAATAAAAAAAATTAAAAACTAAAAAAAATTACAAATTTAAAAACTTTTAAAAAAGTTCAAAAAAATTAAAAAAATCATATAATATGTTTTTTACTGAACCCCCAAAAGTTTCTCATATAATATGTTTGCTACTTCAATTAATTTGCTCGACCTCCAAAATTTTTTATATGATCAAATAAGGTGCACTGTTCCGAAGACGTGCCGTAGGCACGTGTCAACAGGCAAACCTTGTACTCCAACAGATTTAGAAGAATTCAAAATACATATCAAGAACTAATGCAAAACAATTACATAAGAAAGTCACAAAATCTCCATTCATCATCTGGATTTACACTAAGAAAACACTCAGAAGGAAAAAAAAAGGTAAATCTAGAATATTAGTAAATTATAAGGAATTAAAAAAATACTAAAAGATTTGGATATCCGCTTCTAGATATGCAGATACTAATAAACAAAGTAAGAACAAGAAAAATATATTCTAAATTTGATTGCAAATCAGAATTTTACCATGTAAAACTAACAGAAGAGTCAAAACAGTCAACAACATTTAGTACACCATAAGCATTTTACGAATGGAATGCTACCATTTGGGTATAAAAACAGTCCAGGAATATTTTCAAGAATATATGGATAAAACATTTGAAAAATACAATACTTTATACTAGTATATGTAGATGATATTCTAATAGGATCCGAAAATGAAGAACAACATAAAGAGCATTTACTAAAATTCATAGAAATAGTAAAAAAATTCAAGTATTATAATATCAAAAAAGAAAATGGAATTATTTAAAACAAAGATAAATTTCTTAGGAACACAATTATCACATGAATGAATATAACAACAACCACATATAATAGAAAAAATAAAGACATTCCCAAATATTTTAAAAGAAAAACGAGAACTACAAGCTATAATCGGATTACTAAATTTAACAAGGGGATACATACCAAATTTGTCAGTAAAAACAAAATGGCTACAACAAAAACTGAAAAAGTTCAAAAAATGGAAATGGACCTCAGAAGATGAAGAAAAACATAAAATATTAAAACAACAAACTTCAGAATTAAGTAAGTTATGATTACATGTTAAAGCATGCACATGAATAATAGAGACAGATGCATTTGAAGATAGTTGGGAAGCATTGTTAAAATTTGTTGAAATAGATGAAAGGGAGAAAAACTTGCCAAATACACCAGCGGATCATTCACACAGACCCAACAAAACTATCACATAAATGAAAAAAATTATTAGCGATCTTAAAAGCAATAAATAAGTTTGGATTATTTATAATACATACACAATTCATAGTAATGACAAATAGTACCCAAGCAAAATAATGGATAAACGAAATAATAGACCCAACCATAGCCAATAAAAGACCGATAAGATGGCAAAAAGAACTAGAACATTATGATTTTACAATAGAAAACATAAAAGGAAAAGATAACATTTTAACTGATTTTCTATCAAGGAATTAACTGTTTCATTTGTTGCAGAATGGAAACTAGAGTCCAGCAAATATAACATGATATAGTTTTCCTCAAGGGAACCATGGAGCAAATAAAAGGAGCATTTAATCATTACAGTTACAAATATGTGAACTCCAAAATCTGTTCTTCCAGCATGTAAGTCAACATGTAACTACAGAAAATATGGAGAACAATGCTAGCGAAAAAATGAGTGAGGGGTGAACCTACTCATTCCTTAAAATAAGATACAATTATATCTTCAAATAAGACTACATATAAGGAGACACTCTTCACTGAGAAATCTACTATCAAAATATTAAAGAAAATAATATTTTTACAATATATTGGGAAACTATGCCAAGTAACTGAAGTGGACCAGTTCATCAAAACCATATCACAGCAACATATGAACAAGACCATCATCCTACCAGAGCTAATACGAGAACAACTAGGGCACTGTTCGAAAGAGGACTTATTCATTACATCTATCCATTCAGAGAATGTGAAGAACTTATCCACTTGCCAAGAGATATTTGTAAAGTAGCCAAGTGTTATTTTGGCCTCACAAAGGCCTAAAAAATATATGTCAGAATATATTCAGCAATTTCTGAGTATCTTGAAGAAAATGAAGAACTTCTAGCAGAACATGTCAAAAAAAAAGGAATAACTACCCAAGTGATATATGGAGCATCCAACATTATACCATACAGAGCTGAGGAATGTGAAAAACTAATCCCAGAAAGACGATCAATGGAATTCAGAAACATGTATTGTGAATTAAAAGACATAAAGTCAAGAGACAACAACATATAGATCTATGATAGTCTAAACCTAGAGAAAATAATAATGTATAGTATAGCAAAAATAAAATAGCCATAAGATAAACGTTCACTATTTGACAGCTGATACCAGATACTATCTACAGAGGCAATGACGATGATAGGACAGACAACTAGATACTACTGTAGCCTGATGAAGACAAAACATCAATATAAATATAGAACATGTGAAGATGTCTGCCAGGAGGAATCTCTTTTTCTAGAGTAGTCCACACTGTAATCAGAATAATTATTGAAGGATGATGTAAGACGTAACGTATTTGTAGCAATTATTGAACATATGATGTAAGTAGTGATGCATGTAAATCTGTTGTAAGCTGACCCCTTGGTCTATAAAGGGCAGGCTGAGTAGAGAATAAAGCAGACTATCTAAGAGGGAAAAAGTCCATATAATTTTGTAAGGAGAGTTATGTTTGTAAGAAGTTTGAAGGAAATAAAAAGAAAAATTATCTTTCTATCGGTTCTAGTAGAATATAAGGTATGAATAACTAAATTTCTTTCCTTTAGGGAGAGTTTTGTATGACTCTGCCTGAAGGATCTCGCAAAAAGACCCATTTGTAACCTTCTATAATTAGGCTGCACACCTAGTAGTAGGAAAAGAGCTAAATTATGGCTAGCTGTACCAAAGTGCTACTAGTAGTTCTAGACGTATATTTTTGGATGAAGCTATCTTGAAGAGCATAGTAGTCCTGAGATGGGATGAACGTAAAAGGAGCATTAAAATCGGGGTGCCTACCAGAGGTATTTTATCCACTGGTAGTAACTGATACAGAGCAACTCAAAGAAGTTTAACTAGGTCGGGAGCATGATGAGCCATCTTGTTCTGATTTTATGGTATCCTTAGAAATCTCTCCCTACTCCTGATTTCATACTTATTGTTTTAAATCACAAAATTACTAAAAAGAAGAATGGATAATAATAGTTTCAGTGTTGCCTCAGAAATTTATGA
Source organism: Hemerocallis citrina (assembly GCA_017893485.1). Lineage (NCBI taxonomy): Eukaryota > Viridiplantae > Streptophyta > Magnoliopsida > Asparagales > Asphodelaceae > Hemerocallis > Hemerocallis citrina. The sequence continues at coordinate 417,551,379 of CM030358.1, read as the reverse complement.
ATTAATGACTCACTATCAAGGAAGTGACAGAATGTTGATATATGATGTTTATTATCCTAAAAAAGTAACAGGCATGAATGATTTTTATGAGTTTAAATTATTTTTCCTTAGCGTGTCGCAAGTAATAATTATTACAATTAATCAAATTAATTCTGGGAAACTAGTAATATAAGTGTTGAAATAATTGATGACTTAACTTTTTGCGAAAGATGTTTTTTATTTTATGAAAATGAAGAATTTAGTAGCCATATCTGGCGCCCTACAACAACATCTAGACAATTTCTAGAAGGAAACGAACATATTGAGGAAGAAAATGAACATATAGAAGAACCCGAAGAACCCCCATATGATAGTGAAGTATCAGAAACAGAATCAGAAGCCATGGAAAATTTTGAAGTTATGCTTGATTACTTTAATATTTTTGAAATTGATAATGCACATTATTTTCAAGAATATTATTTCACAGAAGGATATCAACTTTGAAGTTTTTTGATATTCTGTTTATTTACAAGTAATTACTACAATTTCCCACATTTTATGCTTCGCACCCAGGTGGTATCAGAGCGCCTTGTTACTAGGTAAGTACTCTTACCTAATTTTCTCAAAATATTTAGTACAATTTAAGTAGTTAAAAAATTGATTAGATAAGATAAATAGAAAATATTACAAAAATAAATTTTCAATTTGCATAAAGGTCACATCTCCTATAGAAAATATTATAGGATAGAAAACATAGAATATTATTTAGAAATTATCTCTTAGTTGCAAATAGTTTGGTCATTGTCTCTTTTATCCAAATAATTTCAAAAAGAGCCCTATAAAAATAATTAACTCCAAGAAACTTTGGCAGAAATGTAGTTCGGGTTTGGGTTTGGGTTTGAGTGAGATATGGTCGGGTGCTTGTTTTACTAGGGATAGCGAACGGGTCACTCGGGCCGGGCCGGGCCCAACCCGGACGGGTTGGGACGAATTAATAACCGGGCCGGGCCGGGTTGGTCCCCTATACGGGCCGGGCCGGGCCGGGTTACATTCTCAAATGGGTGGCCCGCCCAACCCGCGAACCCTTTAGGGCTCAACCCGGGTTGGGCCGGGTCGACCCGCGGGTTGGCCCGTATAATATTTTTTTTTTTTTTTTAGTTTAAATTAAAATAATAATAATAATAATTTTTTGAATGTTGTATACTTGTATACAAACAATCATATCTTTGTTTGATGAATTATGAATACTACAATTCTTAAAAAATTATATTACTAAGTAAGTTACGTAGTATTAGTATCAAATTGAGGGATATTTCAAAAATTATGTTTGAATGTTACTAAGTAAGTAATTATATTAGTAAGTAATTTTGGGGAAATATCCCCAAGTAAGTAAAACTATCAAATATCAATAAGTAATTATAATACTAAGTAATAATACTAAGTTCACTAAGTAATAATACTTAGTATTATAAGTAATAATAATACAATTCATTAAATTCAGTAATAATAATAATAAGTAATAATACTACAATTCTTCAAATGTCCCCAAATGATGTTTAATTATAATACTAAGTAATTAATAATATTAATAAACAAAAAAAATCGTTGAAGAGTGAAGACTAATAATAAGATTGAAAGAGTGAAAATGACAACAAAATTTGGAATTTTATTCATATGAATTTAAGTTATACAATTTGAACAATTTATAACGAAATGAAGAATTCAATTCACAAATAAGTTTTATACAATAACATATTTGTTATATACAATTTTAATTGAGTACAAGTTTTCTAATTTGACATAACAAGAGAAAGCTATTGTAAGTGTTGTCATTGTTGTTGTTCTTGTTGTTGATCTTCGGGCGAGTTGCTCCCACTTGTTGAACTTGATAGTGCTTTTCCTTGCGTCCTATCTTCAGCCTTCAGCCAGTCTTCTGTGCAAACGAGCATCTCCAACGACTCCGGCTTCAACCTATTTCTGTAATCAGATAGAACCCTGCCACTTGTAGAAAATGCACTCTCAGAAGCAACTGTAGAGACAGGAGGAGTTAGCAAATCTTTAGCCATAATTGACAGAATACTAAAAGTGTGTTCATGTTCTTTCCACCACTATAAAATATCTAGTAGAGAAATAGTAGGCTCAGTATCCTGTTGGTTATACCAATTTAATTCATTTGGTTGATTAGTCCTAGGTTTTTTAGATTGAATTTGTTCAAGTAAACTAAATGTTCTATCACCAATTCTACTTTTACCCTTATCTCTAGAACTACCAGACGAAGAACTAACTACAGAAGTTGTACCACTAGAAGCAAAACGTCTATCATAATAATCATACAAGTTATTTAAGGTAGTTTCAAACTGAACTAAAAACTGATCGCAATCAATTGTTAATTCTACATTGTTCTCTAAAAATCCAAAAAACATTTGTATCAAATTCTTCGTACCTTCTAATTTGATACGGGGATCCATAACAGTAGCAACACAAATCAACATCGGAGGAGGAAAATAATACTTCAAAAATTTTTGAAATGCAGGTATTACAATGTTACTAATATAGACATCATTTAACATTTCGTTAAATATTTGTACCATGCTAACTAATTCAATAAAAATGCTACTAGAAGTAGATTCATATGTTTTAGAAAACTTTAAAGTTGCGGTTTTAAAAGATTCTAAAAATTTCAACAAAGCTTCAGCAAAAAACCAATCGGCGGGAGTCATTTCAAAATTAGGCATATTTTGTGCGATACAAAAATCATTTACAACTGCTTTATATTCGGTGACAACATTAAGTAAATCAAAAGTAGAATTCCATCGGTGTCTAACATCCTTTGGAAATTTTCTAAAAGGAACTTTCCTAACTCTACACCAAGCTTTCCATTCTTGTAGAATGCTTGGTTTTAATGCAATGAAATGTACACAATTTCTAATTTTATGTATATATGGATCAGCTATTTTTAATGCGTCTTGAACACATAAATTTATAATATGACATGCACATCTAACATGAAAAATTTTGTCAGATGGAGGGTTTAATACAGATTTTAAAGTAGTAATTGCTACATTGTTGTTAGATGCATTATCAAAACTAATAGCCATAATTTTATCGCGAATATGAAAAACATCACAAATTTCTATAATACGGTTTGCTATTTCGTCGCCACTATGGGGATACGGCAACGACGCAAGTGATATGATTCTTTTATTAAGAATCCAATCATTGTCGATCCAATGACAGGTTATTCCCATCGTTGGAATATTGTTGACACCCGTCCAAACATCCGAAGTTAAACTAACCCTACAAGTTAAACTCCATAAAATTGCAATCAACGCGTCCTTCATTTCAACATACACTTTAAAACAATCCGATTTGCAAGTGTTTCTCGGAATTCTCCTAAAATGAGGGTTTAAGGCGGTTTGATTAAAGTTTTCCAAGTTCCTACTCTTGGGATAGGAAAATGGTAACTCTTCCTTAATTACTAATCGGGCCATTTCCCGACGAACAAGTTCGGGATCATAAGGGTGGCTATCTACTTGACCGGTCCTAGGGTTTATTCTTTGTTGGCCTTGTATTTGATCAAGAAGATCTTTATGATTATTTAGGATGTGCCTACTAAGTGTACCGGTTCCGTCACCCCTCTTGAATTTGTATTGTTTATCACATGATTTACACGCTTTCACACCTATACCCGGAGTCTCACTGTCCGGGATATAATCATAAAACTTATGCCAATCGCTAGTTTCTCCTCTACTTTTCCTACTACTACGGGGTTGTGTGGTATCGGTTTGTTGTTGTTGTTGTTCTTCTTCTATTTGAATGCCACCTACAACATCCATGTCGTGTGTACCCCATTGTTCCATAGTAGGATCAATGTAATCTTGGGCGGGCTCACTAATAGGGACAATTGGTGGCCTACGTGAAGAGGAGGAGGAATCTTGTCCGCTACGACCGCTACCGCGTGATCTAGACATAGTGTAGTAATGTGGTATGTAAATAAAATCTACAATGTAGAAGCGGTGAATTATACAAATAATAACTAAAAAACAAGAGGGTTGAGATAGAGAAGTTCAAAAAACAAACAATAATATTAACTACAACGAAGAAAAAAACAACAAGAGAGATAGAGATATTTTGATACCGTTCACCGTGGAATACGCGTATAAAAAAAAACCGTGAAAATTAGAATATAATAGAAAAGATGGAGGAGCGCTTTGCCGATTGCGTAAATGAAGAGTTGAAGAGAGTTGAAGACGTTGAAGACGTTGAAGACGTTGAATTTTGTTCTCCGATACGACCGAAATTTGATCGTGTATACGCCTCCTTGTACACTTGTTTGATGATTACTACAATTCTTCAAATTTTTTTTTTTGGATGTATAATAGTAGAGAGAGTAAGAGAGAGAGGTGTGATTTTTTTGGAGATTTTTGGGAGCTATTTATAGGCTTAGGATTGGATAAAAACCAAAAAAAAAAAATAAAAAAAAAAACAACAACAGCAGCAAGCAACGGCTCTAAGAGCCGTTTGCTGCTGCTGCCGTGCCCAACGGCCCAAAACCGCCAACGGTAGGATCAGATCCAACGGCTTAAAATCCCAACGGCACCAAACCCAACGGGTCGACCCGCGGTTCAATTCGCGGGTTGAATTCACGGGTCGGAGTTCGAAATTCGCGGGTCAACCCGCGGGTTGGCGGGTCCAAATTCGCGAATTAAACGGGTTCGCGGGCCGGGTTTCGCGAATTCGATTCGCGAAAATAGCGACCCGGGTCGACCCGGTACTGTTCACCGGGTTCGACCCGAACCCGCTTAAGCCTAAACCGGGCCGGGTTCGTGGGCCGGGTCGCGGGTGGGTCGCCGGTTGACCCGGCCCAGTTGCCAACCCTATGTTTTACCCAAGAATCAACATTTCATGTGATTCTATATTTCTATGGTTGAGATATTTTGAGAAGGGAAGTGATAGAAATGCTATTGAAATACCCATGATTTTCACATAATCTTTAAGGTACCTTACTTTTTAGCTATTTAAGCTAGATCCATATAGGGATGGATAAGTGTTCAATAATTTTGACTTCTCATAAAATATGTAAGGTCTCTTAAGAAAGAGCTCTAAGAAGTAGTTGAAAAAAGTTACCATTGAATGCAAAGATAAAGACATTAATTTCAAATAGTGGAGCCTACAAGTTTATGTTTTTCAACGCAAGAATTCTACGTGGTAATATTCCATATTTTCCTAGAGAAAAATATGAGAGCGTTAAAATTTTCGAGGGTAGACACATCTATTGTGATGTGGACAAAAAGATGATGATCTAGCTAGTCGGTAGAGCTTGTAGTTATGACTGCAAGCTCAAGACATGAGAGCAAACCGTTCATATATCGTAGATAAAATTAAGTTTCTTTCTTCTCCTCTTGGGGGGGGTGAACTCGACACTCAGGTTGAGGATTTTGAGGACTGTCCCTTTTATTAGTTTGATTGATTCCAAGGGTTGTCCTTACCGGGCGGATTTATCTATATCTTTTGCCTGCAATGAGTTTGATTCTTTATTTTGTTTTTGATGGAAAAACTGAAGGTCTTCGGCATGAGTTTTAGTTTGTATTCCGAGTTGTGACAATTGTAGCTGTCGCTCATCTTGTGATGAACTTTGGTGTTTTCTGTCCACACATTGAAAGAATGGTGCGACTTTTCTAGTTTTTTTGTGCTCCCGGGTGGGTAGCATTACGTTCAACTAGAAGGCTCCTCAGGTTGGACTATCGTTTCTGACACACGGTTTTCTCGAGTGAGGCCTGTCAGATTGATCTGAGGATTCTGACACACAGTGCCAAACTGTTGTTGTGCACATAAATCTGACTTCACAAGAACAGAGATCACAAACAACAGCAAGTAAGAAAATAAGATCCATGTCAATGTTTCCTGCAATCTTAAGATTCAAGCAAAGAACAACCCCACCACTATCAGAAAGGAAATGAGTTTCTGCTGCTGGTAAGATGTAGATGCTTCAAAATCACTTGTCTTTAAGTCTACTACATTTGCATTTGCACTAGTATATGGAGGGTCACCACCATGCACCGTCCACAAACCAAAGATCATATCATCGATCTCCTACATTCATAACCCTTCAAAGCAAAGCCATGTAGTGGTGCATCTCCAAATCAACAATCTAAGCACTAGATCTCTCCCTTGACATTCATTCATGTGTTTATGTCTGTATATATACATATACCGTCTAGTTAATGTAATCACATTGTTCATTATATATCTGCTTTTCTGAAATTAAAGACAGAAGAGAGAAATGAATGCAGTATTGCGCCTGGGCTTGCTACTTACGATGATGACAATGATGTTGATGTTAGGTAATGTTGATTGTGCAGAGCGCTCCATTAATTCAGGAGCTGAATTCGACATTCTTGCAGTAGATGAGGAAGTAACGGAGGCATTGGAATTTCAATACCGGGGAAGTGGTAGGTATGATGAAGAAGATAAACAAGAACATGAAAAATGGTTCAGCAGGGGAGGAAGAGTCCCCGTGAATGTAGACAGCTTCGGTGCAGTTGGAGATGGTGTCGCAGATGATACCCAGGTAATATCGTCTTTATTACACAGTTTCTTTTTTTCCTTTTTTTTTTTTTTAATTTTTAATTTTTAATTTTATTTTTCTCTTCTTGACCTTTTAGGAGAAGTACACTTCTTAAAATTGTGGGATTTTATTCTTATTCTCTCTCTAACCTGCAACGAACTTTACCGCACTTTCATGCATTTTTACTGCCCCGAGTCAATCTTTTTTCTAGTATATAAGTCTCGAGAAAAGAAAAAAAATATAAATTAGAAATTAAATAAAAACAAAAATGACGGCTTGAATAAAACTTTTCTAAGTGAAGTGAGTAGAAAGAGAAAAAATAGCTAGAGCTGTTGGAGAGGACAAGTTCAAGAATGATATGATGTTGATTCTCCCCTTCAGCTCTCTCTCTCTCTGATTATATTAACACAAGGATGATATAGCACAACTTTCACAATGAAATCCGGTTACACCATGTTCTAGTCTTAATCCAGGATTGAGAAAGATGCGTATAATTCAATCTGAAATCAGCTCAGTGAATTAATTCTTGCGTCTTCTATGTATTATAAAGAATATTAACCATTTTACAGGCATTCCTTCAAGCATGGCAAACGGCATGCTCGTTGAAAAATGCAGTTTTCCTAGTTCCAGAGAAGCGGCGATATAAAGTTAATGTGACCAAGTTCAATGGACCATGCGAAGACAAGCTGATCATCCATGTAATAACTACTGCCCAGTACTCATTCATGTAAATGTTGCACGCTCTGCATCACCCTATATATATATATATATATTTTGATGGAAATATATATATATATGGGAAAAAGGGGTATGAGCAACTTGCTCATTTAGTAAATAAGCAATTGATGATGTGACATGCATGTGATTGGAAAATCCTTAAAAGGGTTAGTTGTCCAATATATCACATGCATGCCACATAATCACTTGCTCATTTACTAAATGAGCAAGTTGCTCATATCCCTTTTACCCTATATATATATATATATATATATATATATATATATATATATATATAATAAAACACAAAGAAAGCTATCAAGTGGTTCTCCTTCATTTGCCCCAAAAATCAAAGGTCCAGATCTAATCTCACAAAACATATTTTTCCCCCAAAAGTTTTCCCCCAAAACTCAAATTCAAATCCTCCACCCAAAACAACTCCTATATTTATTTAATTATTTTTTCTCTCTCTCTTCCTCCCTCTTCTATTTAAAAAAATAAGAAAATAAAAATTAAAATATTTAAAGTCATATAATATGTTTTTTGCTGGAACTCCAAAAGTTTTTCATATAATATGTCTGCTACTTCAATCAATTTGCTGGACCTCCAAAACTATTTTATATGATCAAATAAGGTGCACCGTTCCGAAGAGGCACGTGTCAACGGGCAAACCTAGTATATATATATGATCTGATAAGAGAGAGATGGGATAAATTTGAACAGATTAGCGGAACAATTGTGGCTCCAGACGATCCCAAACAATGGGATACGAAGAATGCAAGAATATGGCTCTTCTTCTCAAAGCTTTCCGGTGTCAAGATCCAAGGTGGTGGTGTTATTGACGGATCTGGCACTAATTGGTGGGCTTCTTCTTGCAAGATCAACAAGACAAATGTATGCGAAATATTGTAATATATATATATATATATCTGTTTCTCATTTTATTCAGTTCTTTCATTCTCTATATACTCACCCCCTGTTTTCTTCCCTTTTGACAGCCCTGCAGAGGTGCTCCAACGGTAAACCCTCCTACTTTCACAGGCACAATCTACATACCTTATTATCATTCTAAGTGATCTCCAAATATATATACGACGTTAAAGGGACTTTCTTAATATCGATTCTATGGCCATTGCCAAATAAAGGATGCACTAGCAGTCTAGCATGATACATACATGACAAAAAACAAGCTTTCTAATAACAATTTTTTATTTCATAATAAAACAAAATCATCATGTGAAAATCTTCAGGATTAGCTATATTAATATGAACCTTGTCTGCATGAGCCTGTTGTCGATGTTTGAGTTTATGCATCGTTATATAATATAATGTTGCATGCAGGCACTGACCATTGATTTAAGCTCGAGCATAAGGGTGACGGATTTGACCATTCAGAGTGCGCAGCAGATGCATTTCACTATCTCGCGATCCGATGCTGTAAGACTCTCTAACATCCTTATCAAATCTCCCCGAGACAGCCCTAACACAGATGGAATTCATATCAGTGATTCCACTAACGTCGCCATCCAAAACTGCCAAATTGGAACAGGTAAACAACTTCAGATGATGAATATATCAGTTCCTATTCTTAGAGGAAATCCTTACCACACATTTTCTAGATGATACAACAATGCCTATTTTCTGATCCACAAGCTGAAGAAAATTTCTATTCCGTTTTTAGGGGATGATTGTATTTCGATTGTGAATGGTAGCTCAAGCATAAAGATGAAAAATATTGTATGCGGACCAGGACATGGAATCAGGTATAACCGTTAACTGATACTCAGAAATGCTCATTCAAATACAATATATAAAGTTGCACTAATCTAAACACTGCACAATTGAGAGGTCAATTTAATTGATAAATCAATATAGGGTTAATTCAACATAAGTGAAGCTTATTAATTAAGATTTATTTATTTCTTTTCTCTTTCAAGGGGAAAAAATGTCCTTACCTTAGTTTTGATGTTAGCATAGGAAGCCTTGGCAAGGACAACTCGACAGCGATTGTAACTGGTATAGTGCTGGATACAGCAACACTCACAGACACCGAAAATGGCCTTAGAATCAAGACCTGGCAAGTAAGTAATCAAATATTCTGCAATGCAGTATTCCAAAGTCGATATACATCAGCAATAACCAATAAGCTTCATTTAACTACTAAAATATACACTACGTAACAGCAAATAAAAATAATTGTGCAGGGGGGCTCAGGTTATGTAAAATCAGTACGTTTTGAAAATGTCAAGATGAATGATGTGAAGAATCCAATAATCATTGATCAATTTTACTGTGACTCCTCGAAACCTTGCAAGAACCAGGTAAAAATATATTGCTCAACTTAATTTTAAATTTCTTTTTTGTTTTGAATTTCAGTTTGATCAATAAGTTTAACTCGCCTATGTTTTTCTCATTCTTCCTTAATATCAGACATCAGCTGTGAAGATAGCCCAGGTCATATACAGAAACATTAGCGGTACCTCTAAGACCCCCAATGCAATGAAGTTTGCTTGCAGCGACACAGTACCATGCAGTGGGATTGTCCTAAACAACATTAACCTCGAAAGTGATGATGGCTCAACAGAGACCTTCTGCAATTCTGCAATGGGGTTCGACTATGGATACGTGCGACCTGCAGCAGATTGCTTACATAATGACCAAAGTTCGGGTTCAGATGCAACACAGGACACAATCAAGAAGCACAATCACCATCATTTCATTAATTCTGAATTATGATCATATTTGTATATGCAAATATCTATGAAAGAGAGACAATATCCAATATGTTTGATAAATTAACACGATTACTATAGCATATAGTAGATAAAAATTGTACTTTCATTGTTTTTTTAAGAGTAAGCTAGCTTTACCGGCGTTTTTTTACACATTCACCGGCGTTTTTAAACGTCGCAGTAGATATCACCGGCGTTTTATAAATCGCCGGTGCAAGTGTCGCTGAATCGGGTGTCGCTGTATCTTAGGGACATTCCCCGGCGTTTTTTACGAATGCCGGTATAGGTTAAAACTACACCGGCGGTTGAAAAACGCCACCGAAAGGGTGGTTTCGTTTGGAACTTCTGTTTTCAGCCATCACCTACACCGGCGTTTTTGAAACGCCGGTAAAGGTCACCAGTTTTCCTGAAAAACAACACCGGCGCTTGTAAAAAACGCCGGTAAAGGTATATATTTTTTATAAAAAAAAAATTTTTTTTAAAAAATTTAAAAAAAAAATTCAACACTCTTACAATCAAAACCAATTGCAAAACTAAAAGAGACCCATTATAATATATATGAATGAAGCATAATAGTATAATATCATCAAATTGTAATCTCATAATGAAACATAATAATGTGATCTCATCACATTCATTACCAAAATATGGAGTTCAAAATATTGAGTTACAAAGAGTGAAAAAGAATATTTTCAGTGTCAAATTCTGGCAAACAAGATACTAATTGAGATGAAACTTATACTTTTATAATACTCATGAGATAATTGTCAATTGAAACCACAACATAAGTTCAAACAGGATTATTTCATCAGTAGTCACTCCTCTGTAAATCATAGTATGCAACTTCAGTTATATAATCCATCTCATCATCACTTAAAACCAATGAGAAAGAACAATCTCATTTTCAAACCCAAGCAACAAGCATAAACATTATCTTAGAAACTGATACTCATCTAGACATCATGATATAATTGTATATAAAGTTTAGATGAAAAAAATTCCATCACTAGTCACTCCTATATAAAAAAATCATAGTGCAACTTCAGATACATTATCCATCGCATCTCCAAATTCAAACAAAAAAGCAACTCGTGAAACCAAACTTCTAGACAAACCATTGCTTAGTTCTAGACAAAACAGCCCCAAACAATGAACATACATTTCGGGCTCTTAATTGAAATAAGATGTTAAAATTCCTCTGAATGACAACACAATTAACATAAATAGCGAATAGTTTCCCTCCCCAAAAATTCATTAGGTACCAAGTTTCAGATTGCATACCCCAGACATCATCCAATTTGATGAACACTTCATTTAAGAAAGGAGATAGTGAAGGGTCGATCAATGAGTATATAATAATATGTGCAACCCAAGCCACAGAAACAATCAACCTGAAAGTAGGAGAGCATTACTTCTTTCCCTTTAAATATTTGAGAGCATAAAGAAAATAATGTACACCACATGAGCAGAACCTTTTATCCTGTAGACAAATTACCAAGCACATGTTTTTAACGGTAAATATACAAGAATAAGCATTTAGATCAAAAGAGATAAAACTAGTTTGATCCCGTATTAATCTTTCCTCACAATACTTTCAGTAACAAACATGAAATCCCAAATTTTATGTGCAACCCAAGGCCTATTGTGAAAAGCACAGCGTCGAACAAAGACAGAGGGTAGTAGTTATTAGACGTCAGATTTTTGAACTTCCTCCCATGCCATCATATATTTTGATTTATATCCATTATTTCCTCACCCAATTTATCCTTTTGTTCTGTTAAGGATTTCTTCTCATGTTATTTGTGAATTCCATCAGACATCAATTACATAATGGAAAAGCTGCAACTTAAATTATTGAAATCACTTATTAAGGGCCATCTATATCAAATTAATCACCAATTCATCCTTAACTGTCTCATCCAATACTATTTCAAGTTTATCCGTAGTTTTCTTTGCTTGAGAAGCTACTATCTGTCAAGTTGCAATTTATCATTGCGATTGCACAAATATCATCTGAATTAGTTTTCCCTCGTGTTTTTCTTAATCGAAGCTATGGCTAATTTCATGAATGCACTCCCTTCTTATGTTGTAGTGTTTTGCTAACCTGAGATCTCAATATCCTCATTTTAAGTGCTCATTTTATGGATGTAGTTTTCCTTAACTATTCAAACATTGGATAAAATTCCCTTTGCTTCCATTTGGTGTCAACACTTTAATTTCTATCTTATACTTTAAGCTTCTGTTCAATCTTCTTGATTAATGATTGATTCATGAAAATTGTAACTTCTAGGTACTTCATGACCATCAGAGTGAAGTTCTTATAGTAATGTTGAAGTTACATTTGATTTACTCTGTTTTGACCCGTTGCTTAGAAATCCTCTAGATTCCCAAACTTCTCTCCACCTTTCTTATTGAGAAAGTTTTCTTCTCTAGTTTAATTAACTACGATACTTTAGCAAACAACTAAATACCAGGAACTTGATCATCAAAATACTTGGTGTGTTTTCGTGACCAATGCAAAGAGATAAAGAGTTAGTATGGTTTTTGGTGGAATCCCACGATAATATCTCCCTCCAATTACTCGCACACTGGTTACTATGTTACACATATCCTTATTTACATAAACACATAGTAGACACTTGCAGAATCTATTGCACAATCTTCTTGGGGGACCTTAAGCCTATTTATAAATCAATGAAAATCTTGCAAAGATATCCCTTTTTCTCCGTGTTTCTTTCTAATTATCTTCAATGTAAAGTAATTATTATCTCTCTCTCTCTGAATGATTCATAACCTCTGAATCATAAACTGGATCCCTTGATAGTTTCTTACTGTAACCTGCGAATCCGTGCTTACTTTGTTAATTCAAAATTCACAGGCTGATAATCAACAACATTGGAGCTGAAGAGCTGAAGAGCATAAAGCAGATACGGGTATTTTTTTTAAAAATTTTCAAATCAAAAATTTTCAACCATTCCCAAATCAAATCAAAACCCACTGCAAACCCCTCCCCAAATCCAAAACCCCTCCATCGAAATCCCAAATTTATCCACCAATCGCTCCAATTCACCCCCACAAACCCACCCAAACGCTCAAAATTTTCCAAATCAAATCAAAACCTATCTCAACCGACTCACCTTCTTCCTCGCTGCAGTCAGGCGGCTCCTCGAAAGTCGACACAGACAGCTGCTTGTGCGCGACGCCGATGTCGAAGAGGATCACCCCCGACTTGGGCTGCGGTCGTAGTGGGCGGGGAAGGGGCGGTCGAGGTGGACGGAGAGGAGGCCGGAGACGGAGTCGAGGGAGAATGATACGCCTCGACCTTTGCTTCTGGCCATGGCGGCGAAGAGAATGGAGGATTGGATTGGAGAAGAAGGTTAGAAACAGAAGTATTCAAGAAGAAGAGAGGAATTGAACAAATCACACACACCACAGTCATCAGCTGTGGGTTTCTTTTATAGACGATTTTACGTGCACTGTCCGTAAATGGACAGGCCGTTAGTCTGTTACAGAATGGGCCCCCCTTACAATCGATGGTTACGACTTATTCACATCAGATCCAATGGTTCATATTTCCCCATACCCCTTCGCCTGCTACATTTACACTTAACCCCCTCTTCTTATAGTTTATTACACACTCACTGATACATTCATGTACAGATACCCATTCAGCTGCTTCTTCTATCTCGCTTCATACTCAGCTCTCTCGCCATTCCCTTCAGCATTGCTTCTGCCATTACCATTGCTTGCCAAGTGACCTGTATCAACTCCTCCCCCCCTATATTGAGACCTTGCCTCAAGGTCGAAGAGAGGAAATTTTCGAACCAAGTCCCAATAAGACTCCCAGGTCGCAGTAGTTGCTTCTTGATGTTTCCATTTGATCAAAACCTCTGATATCAACTTCCTCCCCTTGATAACAGTTCTGCGATCCAAAATGCAATCTGGTTCAAGAAGAGCTGTAGAGGGTTGGTCTGGAAGAGAGTGTTGAACCTGCACATTTGGTCCCAAATGCTTCTTAAGAAGAGAAATATGGAAGACAGGATGGATTCTCGAAGACGCTGGCAAAGCTAATCTGTAAGCTACTGCTCCCACACGCTCCAGAATGGAATAAGGCCCATAGTATAAAGGAGCAAATTTGTGAACAACTCTTGTTGCAACTGATACTTGACGGTAGGGTTGAAGCTTGACATACACCAATTCCCCAATCTGATATTCCCTATCCCTTCGATGAGTATTAGCTTGCTTTGCCATTCTATCTTGAGCCCGTTTGAGATTATCTTTCAACAACTGAAGATTCACATCTCTAGCCAGTAGAGCTTCCTCAACCAAAGGAATCTTAGCAGTATGTGGTATGTAGGAAATGATTGTAGGTGGTTTTCGACCGTAGACAACTTCATAAGGAGTCATTTTTATAGAAGTGTGATAGGAGGTATTGTACCAGAATTCAGCCCATGATAACCACTTGCTCCAGTCATTTGGCTTGTGATGACAATAGCAGCGTAAATAAGTCTCCAAACATCTATTAACCACCTCCGTTTGGCCATCCGTTTGTGGATGGTACGCTGTAGAGAAGTGCAACTTTGTTCCTTGCAGACGCAATGTTTCCCTCATAAGAGCACTTGTGAAAATTGTTCCTCTATCACAGACAATAGAGATGGGCATGACATATAACTTGAAAATACCATCAGTGAGGACTTGGACAACTGAAGCAGCAGTATAGGGATGTTTGATAGGAAAGAAATGTGCGTACTTGCTCAGTCTATCTACCACCACAAGAATGACCGAACACTTCTGACTGAGAGGCAGAGCTTCTATAAAATCCATACTAACTTGTTCCCAAATTTGATTAGGTATAGGCAATGGTTGGAGCAACCCCGAAGGTGACTGACAAGAGTACTTATTAGTCTGGCAGATTGTACACTCCCGTACATACTGCTGGACATCAGTTTTCATTCCTTTCCACCAGAAGGATCTTCTCAATCTTTGCAACGTTTTATCATAACCAGAATGACCTCCAACTGGTGTGTTATGGTGCTCATTTATCATTAACTTCCTGAGAAAGGATGTTGGACTGATAACTACCTTGGACCCTTTATACCAAACACCTCTAAGTAGGGAAAATTTGGTGTTAGTCTGATGAGCAGCCTTAACTGCCAATTCTTCAAAATAAGAGTCCGTTTGATTCATTTTCTCAATTTCTTCCCACCAGTTTGGGGGTAGAGAGCTCAACTGCAAGAAAAAGCAATCAAGCTCTCTTCTAGAAAGTCGATCTGCTGGAATATTCTCACTTCCCTTCTTATATTCTACATCAAAGTTATAGCCATAAAGCTTAATCAACCATGAATGTTGGGCTGCGGTTGATAATCTCTGATCCAACAAGTACTTAAGTGGCTTATGATCAGTGCGGATGATAAACTTCCTGCCAAAAAGATATTGTTTCCATTTCTTTACTGCCAATAGTATAGCCAGCATCTCCTTTTCATACGCAGACCAAAACAAACACTTCCCTTTAATAGCTTGGCTGATATACGCAATGGGATGTTTGTTTTGCAACAAGACTGCACCAATTCCTTCTTTACAAGCATCGCACTCTACCACAAAAGTGCTGTTGAAATCTGGCAATTGTAGAACTGGTGCGGTTGTTAAGGCCAATTTCAATTGTTCAAAAGCTGCCGCAGCCTTCTCACTCCAAATAAAAGAATTCTTCTTAGTCAATTCAGTTAAAGGAGCTGCTATTGAGCCATAATTTCTTACAAATTTACGGTAATAACCTGAGAGACCAAGAAATCCACGCAAGGATTTAACAGATGTGGGAGTAGGCCATTCCTTGATTGCGGCTATTTTCTTTTCATCTACCGCAATACCTGAGCTAGAAACAATATGCCCCAGGTATTCCACTTCCCTTTGTCCAAAAGTGCATTTAGACAACTTCACAAATAGCTGATTCTTCTGCAATATAAGAAAGGTCTCCCGCAAGTGTTGCAAATGCTCACTCCAAGTTTTGCTGAAGATCAATATATCATCGAAAAACACCAAGATGAATTTCCGCAAGTGCAGCCTGAAAATATCGTTCATAAGAGATTGAAATGTGGATGGGGCATTACTCAACCCAAATGGCATTACAAGGAACTCATAGTGTCCGCTATGAGTTCTAAACGCCGTCTTCGATACATCATCAGGATGCATTCTTATTTGATGATAGCCGGACCTTAAATCCAGCTTAGAAAAGAAATTAGCTCCATGCAGTTCATCCAGTAGATCATCAATAATAGGGATAGGGTATTTATCCTTAATTGTTTGTTGATTGAGAGATCTATAGTCAACACAAAACCTCCATGAACCATCATGTTTTTTAACTAACACCACTGGAGAACTATAGCTGCTGTGACTTGGTCGAATAGTGCCATGCTTCAACATTTCTGCAATGATCTCCTCAATCGCATTTTTCTGCTCAAATGAATATCTATACGGTCTGATGCAAACCGGCTTGGATTCTTTCTCAAGTGGTATCTGGTGGTCACAAGACCTAGGAGGAGGTAAACCCTTGGGCTCTTCAAACAAAGATTGAAATTCACTTAATAATTCCTGCAAATAGGGATCTCCATGAACTGGTGTAGACTGCTTCTCAGAAGAAGCCAAGAAGTATAACACAAAGCCTCGATGAGTCTGGGAAGTCATTTTATTGGCCTCTCTCTCTGTTAATGCCTTCGTGGGACCTGGCTTAAGTCCTTGCAATACCCAATTAACCCCCATGTGGTGAAACTTCAACTGCTTGTGGATCAAATTAACCGTGATTTCATCTACTTTCTTCATCCATTTAGCTCCAAGAACAACATCATGACCCCCAATAGGGAAGACCAAGAAGTCATCAACGAACTCATACCCTTGACAATTAATTTTCACATTAGAACACAACCCACTCCCTTCCACTTCTTTACCTCCTGCGACTCTGACATTAAAGGATTGCTTCAGTGTAAGAGGCAACCCCACCTTTTCCAATATAAAAGGATCTATATAATTGTGTGTCGCCCCGCTATCCACCAATACATGGACATCGACACCTTTCAGCTGAGCTTTAAGAATCAAACACTCTGTATTCCCTTCTGCTTCCACCTTAAGGTGTTGCAAACTATCAGCCTCATTTTCTATCTTCCCTGCATCATCTTCACTGAGCAACTGATTCAGTTCCTCTTCACTTTGCAGCGTGAACAAATCCCAATCCCCTTCTATACACATATAAGACTTTGTTTTACACAAATGTCCCGACAGGTACTTTTCATCACAATGGAAACACAGCCCCTTCTTTCTCCTTTCCCACACTTCATTTGGAGTGAGTTTTTTCAAGACTGGTTTTTCTGAGCTGACACTATTAGGAAACTTCCCTGTTGCACTACTTGAAGTTGTTTGAGTCTGATAAGGTAGTGGATTACTGCCAGAATAAGACCCCCTGCCATACGACCTAAATGGTGTTTTGTAGTACTGTTTAGTAGCATTAAACTTCTTCTCAAACCGAAGAGCAACTTTGAATGCTTCACATAGAGACTGCGGCTCCGCCATCGCAACATCATGTTGCAATTCCTCTTTGAGTCCACTTACAAACTGCTGGACGAGGAAAGACTCACTAACTCCTTCAACTAAGCATTGTAACTTCTCAAACTTTACTTGATAATCAAGAACTGATGTTGTTTGATCAAGTCTACAAAGAGATTTGGCTGCGTCTTCATAAATTCCTAAAGCAAACCCATTACAAATCCCTTCCTTGAACTCCTTCCATGTCACCACTCCACCACTATTCTTGAGCAACCAACGGCACCATTGGATTGCTTCATCTTTGAGAAAGAAAAATGCAACCCTCACCTTTTCATCTCCTCGAATTCTATACACTTCAAAATAGTGTTCTATCTGAAATATCCAATTAAGGACATCTCCAGATCCTGAGAATATTTGAACTTCAAGTTTTGGTGGTTTTGAAAAAAAAATTCCCCCAATTGCATGCTCATTATCAAGAATTCCCACCTCATGCTCACTGCGCATAAAATTTCCTCCTCCATCAAAACCAGAATTTAGATTTTGCTTACCGACTGACTTTGGCGGTGGATCCTCCGAGGATTCTTGATTTGATCGCATCTCTCCCAATCGCTGCGTTAACATTTGCATCTGAGCTAGAACCAGCGGAATTTGGGAGACTTGAGCAGCAATGTCCTTGATCTGATTCTCCATGGTTGATACTCTGTCATTCAAGAACTGGTGGCTTACTTGCCAGCCAAACGGTGGAGCGAATCCAAGAACTCCCTCACCGATTGATTCTGGAGGAATCTCTCCCTCCTCCTCTAGATGCGCTGCAGGATCTTGCTGCTCTGATACCATTGATACACCTCGACCTTTGCTTCTGGCCATGGCGGCGAAGAGAATGGAGGATTGGATTGGAGAAGAAGGTTAGAAACAGAAGTATTCAAGAAGAAGAGAGGAATTAAACAAATCACACACACCACAGTCATCAGCTGTGGGTTTCTTTTATAGACGATTTTACGTGCACTGTCCGTAAATGGACAGGCCGTTAGTCTGTTACAGAATGGGCCCCCTTACAATCGATGGTTACGACTTATTCACATCAGATCCAATGGTTCATATTTCCCCATACCCCTTCGCCTGCTACATTTACACTTAACCCCCTCTTCTTACAGTTTATTACACACTCACTGATACATTCATGTACAGATACCCATTCAGCTGCTTCTTCTATCTCGCTTCATACTCAGCTCTCTCGCCATTCCCTTCAGCATTGCTTCTGCCATTACCATTGCTTGCCAAGTGACCTGTATCAGAGA
Organism: Hemerocallis citrina; assembly: GCA_017893485.1. Classification (NCBI taxonomy): domain Eukaryota; kingdom Viridiplantae; phylum Streptophyta; class Magnoliopsida; order Asparagales; family Asphodelaceae; genus Hemerocallis; species Hemerocallis citrina. The sequence goes on along the minus strand of CM030358.1, from coordinate 417,532,555 downwards.
AGTTGTGGACGGACTTGGGGAGGAGGCCGGCGGGGAGGGATGGGGGCGTCGATGGGAGGAGGGAGATGGAGAGAGAGATAGAGTGAAAATTGGGGGGAAATTAGGGATTTAAGTAAAATGAGAGAGATAGAGAAAGAGTGTGTACCTTTTGAATTTTTTGCCGTACTAGGCCACTTTTTGATAGTATTTGTGTTTTTAGGCCAGGTTCCAATCTATTAGCGTTCGTGGGCTAGCCACTGCCACGTCAGCAGCGGCCGCTATTGGGAATAGCGGCCTCTTCATATCCACCAAATTTGTACTCCCACACTTGGTAGAGTACGGGGGGGATTGGGCTGAGTATGTGTAAAGGAGGTCGCTAATGCCACTAGCGACCTCCTCCAACTGAGGTCGCTATTCCCAATAGCGACCACAATGGTAGGCTATTATGAGTCATATTCACAGAGGATAAGCTGATTTGGCAAACAGCATAATCGCTAATGTCAATCGCGACCTATCATACCTGTGGTCGCGATTGGTAATCGCGACCTTAGTATACAGATCACAGAGGATAAGCTGATTTGGCAAACAGCATAATCGCTAATGTCAATCGCGACCTATCATAACTGTGGTCGCAATTGGTAATCGCGACCTTAGTATAAACATCACAGAGGATAAGCTGATTTGGCAAACAGCATAATCGCTAATGTTAATCGCAACCTATCATACCTGTGGTCGCGATTGGTAATCGCGACCTTAGTATAAACATCCAAGACTCATAATAGCCTACCACTGTGGCCGCGATTGGGAGTAGCGACCTCAGTTGGAGGAGGTCGCTAGTGGCATTAGCGACCTCTTTTACACATACTTAGCCCAATCCCCCGTACTCTACCAAGTGTGGGAGTACAAATTTGGTGGATATGAAGAGGCCGCTATTCCCAATAGCGGCCGCTGCTGACGTGGCAGTGGCTAGCCCACGAACGCTAATAGTTTGGGACCTGGCCTAAAAACGCAAATACTATCAAAAAGTGGCCTAGTACGGCAAAAAACTCGTACCTTTTTACTTATTCGTCATCTACACCGGCGTTTCAACAAAAAAACACCGGTGTATACTTATATACGCCGACATTTTTCACATATGCTGGTGTAGAGTTTTTTTTTTTTTTGATGAAACGGATAGAGTCAATTGACTCCAGCCATGCATTAATCAATCAAAAAATAATACACTTAGGGTCTTACAAGTTGTAAAACAATCCAAAAGTAGGAAATGAATCTACAGAAGACGATCACGATAGACACAACTTCGACTGATGTGATGAAGACTCAGTCGACAGAAAAGGAACCACCCAGCCCGATCGAGGCTGGTGCTGAAGTTGATTGAACGCCAGGAAACCAAAATCAAACATGATCAAGGTGGGGGATCCCAAACTCCGGCCTGAAGCCTCAATGCCTAAGACAATCAGCATCGCGACCACCTGAAGATCGCAGGGGAACTGAAGGGGCGAACGCAGCTCCCCAACCAACTGGGTTAATTGCCCGGGATGGCAATAAAGCAATGGACCCAAAAGAGCAATACATGAAAAGAAGCACCAGATAGCTGGAAATTAAAACGATTAATCGGACCAGCCCGAGAGCAAACCAACAGCCACCGCCAACATAATAATAAGTAAACTACCAGCATGAAACCAAACACAGACCACAAGATCAGATCACAACCTTAAGAACGTCCATACCATAATATATGTAGAGCATGAACAATATAATTACAGGGGAGCAAAAAGCCTAGACTCGGCCAAAAATACAATCCAACCTGAGACATAGCAAACTTAACACCATGATGGAACCTCAAAAGGAAAGGAGGGTAGGTGATCAGAGACCCGCTCAAAGATAAGTAAGGACTTGGGCAGCATATACTCCCAACTAACATACCTCCACACCCCACATCCATCTACAGCCAGACCCCCCCATCAAAAAAGTGGAAGCCATGCTCAGTCAGCCCTGCAACCATACAATATGATACAGACGTGAAGTGAACATGCAACTCAAGCATAGAGGAAACAGTAGATAAAGAATGTTACAATTACAGAAATTAATAGAGCAGTATCCAATAAACAGAAAAATGCCGGTGTAGAGTTGGATTTTTTTTCTTTACATTAACTTGTTCCTACAGCGGCGTTTCTTCTAAAACGCTGCTGTAAAAATGCCGGTGTAAAACTATTTTTTTGTAGTGGCTGCAGAATATCCCTTTATATATTACAATGGTTTTGCAGATAAATATATATGATGTTTCCCAGTATCCTAAACTAAATCAACAAAAATAGCTGAACGATCATGCTTAATTTAACCAATGCAAACATTTAAGCAACCTACTTAGTATAGTAATCAGTTCATTTGTGATCTCCATAACCTGAATATGTACTCAAACCCTTGTATAGTTTGAGCTGTAAGACGAAAGGCGTATCTGAGTTTCAGGGGGCCCTAAGCAAGTTCTTAAATTGGGCCTTTCGCAAGTTGACATAATAAAAATGAAAATTATTTAAATGCAAGCAAACTTGGAGCATTGGAGAACAAACTATTTAAATGAAAATAAATTTGTATATATGCTTCCAAGAAAAATTTAATTGATAACGTATGTTTTTTTATATGAAATGTATCGTGGCAAAAAGAAACTCGGACAAACTCAAACAACAAAAACGAAATATTTCATCTCAAAGAGGTAAATATGATATATTAGATAACACGATCAGAATGAAATGATGATAAATATATGTATATGAGAATACTAGTTAGAAGCTTAAAATATAGAATAACCATATGCACTTGAAGATTTAGTTAGAAATTTATCATAAATAGGTAAATATGATATACCATAGAAAATTGACAAAAATATCATAGAGTGGCATACATGGGCTAAGTGAAAAATGATATTAAATTTATAAAATGACACGTATGACTATATGAAAAATAATTAGTTTTGAAAATAAAAAATGATTGAAAAATAAATTGGTCCATACAAGTTTTGAATCTATGACCTTCACATTATTAGCACAACACTCTAGCCAACTGAGCTAATAAACCAACTATTAATACAATGTAATTATATCTGATAATATTACATTTTTCCTTTTAACATTGTAAATGCTTAAAACATATGGGGCCTATAAAATTGAGGGTCCAAAACAGTTGCTTGTGCTGCTTGGGCCCAGATCTGCCCCTGTGTAAGACAAAAGTAGACGTTAAAAAAGGAAATCTATTCAAACTAATATATTAGATATGATACAGTATTCTTCAACATTTGCAAGAGTTTTTTTTCCAAAATGACCCACTTTTTGAAAGTATTTACAAAACCAACCCACTTTCGAAACTATTTACCAAATTGACCTACGTGATGTTTCAAAAACCCAGTGTGGTTCTATAGTTTTCACCAAAACTTGAAAAAATTTTAAACATGCACTTTCTACCTGAAATGTATATACAACTACACTATCTGAGATAGGGTCGGCCCTGAGTTCCCGGAGGCCTGAGGCTAAAGGCCTAAATAATTATTTTTAGGGGTCCTAATAACAATATAATTTTTTACACTAAAAATATGTGCTTATATTTACAAGGAAAACAAAAATTTTAGGCCCCCTAAAATTGTAAAAAATTCGGGGGCCTGAGGCGCCCACTTCACCAGCCTCAAGGTGGGGGCTGGCCTTAATCTGAGATGACGAGTTCATTTGAACTAGACTCGCTATCTCAGATGGCGAGTGTAGTTGTACTTATTTTTTCCGAGAAATTTTGAACATGAAATGTATACAACTATAGTTCAAATGAACTCGCTATCTCAGATAGTGAGTGTAGTTGTACGCATTTTTTCAGAATAATTTTGAACATGAAATATACAACTACACTCGCTATTTGTTTATTTCAAATGAACTCACTATATGAGATAGCGAATGTAGTTGTACTCATTTTTACAGAAAAAATTTATACATAATTTCTACTTGAAATGTATATAACTACACACGCTACACACGCTACACACGCTACACACGCTGTCTCAGACAGCGATTCTAGTTCAACTGATCCCATTTTCTCAGAAAGCGAGTGCAGTTGTACTCATTTTTTTAGAGAAATTTTAAACATGCAAAATCTACCTAAAATGTATAGACCTACACTCGCTATCCGAGATAGCAAGATCAATTGAAGGGGGTCAGTTTGGTAAATACTTTCAAAAAGTGGGTTATTTTTGGAAAACAAATAAATGGATTTGTGAGTAGCACAATTTTGGTGTATTGATTTTATCTTCCACCAAAAAGGAAGAGCTAGTGTACCCGGCTAAAGAAACTGACCGAAATCATTGCAGTTCTCCCTCCAAAGCAAAGCAGCCTGCATGATACAATCTAGTAAGACATTATCCGCCATCTTTTTCCTTTTCATCTTTTTGGATGATTGTAATGACCAATTGTATAAATATGAAGTAACCTACAAATAGAAAAACAAAGACAGGAACCAAGATGAAAAAAGAAACTCTCAGGTCCGGGTAGCACATAATTGGATGATGATGAAGATAGGTCACTCTTTCCCAAAGGTAATCTTCCCTTTGGGAATTCGAAGTAACCAAGATTATGAAGTAATCTTCCCAAAGGTAAAATTCGAAGTTAAATTGACTAATTTTTTAACCTAAAAACCTTTTTTAGTAGGTTCCAATGTTCCATTGTACATTTGTACATCTACATTACACAAATAATAAGGCACAATAGGATTGACGGTTCGTTAGATACGTAATATTAATACAATTTACACACTAAACTGATTAACATAAAATAAAAGGTTATAGCATGTGACATCCTTGCTCTCATGGATCTGGTACAAAGTTTCAGTACAGAAACTCTCAACCAATTTGCCTAGTGCCAATTTCTACCTGATAATCTGTACGTAATTATAACCAGTAAAGCCCAACAACTTGAAGACTTGGCAATCAAATAAAATCAGAATTTAAGGCATATCTACTTGTACAGTCGGATAATCTCCAATCCAAATGTAACCTTGTTGTGTTTGTATGTCTTGCATACACATATCCAATGAAGAAGATGATGCAGCATTGAGATGGATCGAAGAGAGGTATCGAAGAAGACGGAAAGCACTCAGCAGAAGCAAACAGGTGGAGTTGTGGTCAACCGCACTTGGTGTCGGTCGACCACCCTTCTGTATAGGGTTCCCTTGATGGGAACGGTCGACCAACTGTGGCTTTGATGGATTATTTGGGTCGGGTCTTGTAGATTCATGAGAAGCCCAACTTCGTCTTCAAGTCAGACGTACAGCTCCCAATGCAGGGTTATCTCTTCAGTTATAATCGGATGGTTAAAGTATCAAGTGTATCAAACTAGGGTTTCTCTAGATCTATAAATACATCGTAAACGGCTTCTAAAACCATATGATTTTATTGAGTGCCGAATAAAAGAAGATAGTACTTCATCTGAGAGGGTGAAAGTTTCTCCATTATAAGCAGCAACCAAGTTCTAGTTAGGCTAGAGAGGATTGTGGTGAGAATTGTAATATTCTTGTATCTTCTCTAGTTGAAATAACAGCTCGTTCTTTCATCCCCTGATTGAGGCGAAGCCCCAACTGGAACAATTTTTATGTGCTTTGTGTGATTGGTGCGATCTAGTTTACTTGGTGGTTTGTGTTGATTGTGTCGAAAACTCAACAAGATCCTCAGTTTTCCTAACAAACCTGCCTACTATAAATTATGATCTCTATCTTCCTCTTTTTCCTCACACAAGGTGAAACAAGTCCTCGTTTAATTTTCCATGAGGCATTATTCTCTGTAATAATTAAAAAAACTTCAACACCTACAATAAATAAAGCTTTCTCAAGCTCGAAACCCATCCACACCCACTCCACCCACGTCCCACCCCAAAACACACAAAACACACAAATTATTAACTATACCACAACAATATAATAATTTTAAGCTACTGAGAGTCCGAGATTATACAATAAAAATATATACTTAAAATATTTTTCTATTTGTTGTCACTTGACCATGTTGTCTCTCTCTCTCTAATACTCTCATTCGTGTTATACCTTACTAGTATTATACACGTGCTGTGCACGTGGAGAAAATGGAGGGGGGAATGAAAAGGGAAAAAAATCTACCAGCACGTGCATTGCACGGGTTGGGATATGGACAAATTACACTAAGGCCTTCTCCCATTATAGTAGTAGAGATGTAGCACGGACACGGATAAGAGATACGGGTACGACACGACTCGGGTATGCGGATACGTGATTTCTAAAAAATTTAGGATACGGGTACATTTTTGGGTACGTTGAATATAAAAATAATAAATTTATTATACATAATGTTAAAAAAAAATACAAAATTCCAAAAAAATATAATAACTAGAAAAATGATTGTAATCTAGAAATTGGAAATGTAATCATACCTCCATTTTGCACATATGACATCTATTCTTTAAGTCATTCTCAAAGAAAATCTAGGCAAAAGTATTACAAGTTATAATTAAAAACTAACAAGTAACAAACAATTATAAATATGTAAATGACAATATGACATACAAATTAGAACACTATCAAATTAGCTAGCTAACATACAAATTAGCTTCAAATGGCCTATTAAGTTAACATACAAATTAGAGACATCACACATTACCTAAATTACAGTACCTAAGTTAACACCTATTAAGTTAACAGTAGCTAACCAATAGTACCTAAATAATTCAACAATAACAACTAAAAACTAACAATTAGCTAACATACAAATTAAAACACTATCAAGTATTAACACTTAACTAACATACATCATAGAAAACAGTAACTTCAAAGTTCTGATTTTTTAGTCCAAACCCAAAACAATTAATAAGAAGACATTAAGAATAAGACACATCACACATACTTCTGATTACTGTTCTGATTCATTCCATATTAACTAATTTTTCATTCATTGAATTAACCCATATATGTAATTCTTATACAGGAAGATAAGGAATCTAAGATCGAACCTGGGAAGGAGAGGAGGCTGCGGTCGATGCTTGGGAAAGAAAGAGAAGAAGGCACGACAGAGGTCGAAGCTTGGGAAAGAGAGACACACACAGCGGTCGACGGTTGTGGCTTGGGAGAGAAAGAAGGCAGGTGACGGTGGAGCTTTGGGCTTGGAAGAGAGAGGAAAAGGCAGCGGTGGGCGGAGGCAGGCGAGGGGGGTAGAGGTCGGAGCTTGGGAGGGGGAGAGAGAGACATCGGTCGACGGTCGTACTTGGGAGAGAGAGGGTGAGAGAGAGAAGGCAGGCGACGGTGGGGCTTCAGGACTTGGGAGAGAGAGGAAGATGTAGCAGTGGGCGGAGGCTGGCGACGAAGCGACGGCTGGATTTGGGATTAGAGTTTGAGTGTGTGAGAGAGAGAGTTCTGAATGAATAGATCTAAAGTGTGTGAGAGAGAGATTTTGTTTTTGTTTTTTAAATCAATAAAACTCCAAACGAGCGCACCCTTTCGCACCTGCCCGAACCCGTTCGCACCCGCAACGCACCCCTAACGTACCCAATGTATTTTTTATTTTTCTTAATTCATTAAATACTCGGATACGCACCGGGTATGTATCCGCAACGTACCCGCGCGTATCCGCACCCGATACGCACTCGGCAAGGGTTCAACGCCCGTTTTTGAGTACCCGTGCTTCATAGGTTATACCTACTCAGAGACAATAGTATTGGGTTTATGTCTTGCATACTTGGGTTCGATGAGAAGAAGATGATGAAGCGAGAAGAGGTTGAAGAGTCGATGGAGCACATGTCAACATCAACAGTCAGCAGAAAGAGGCAGTTGGCAGACTGCCAGAGCTCTCTGGTTTGATTGCGTTCAAACATTGGTCGACTGCCACTTTGGGTAGTTGACCGGCGCGGCGGCGACGTGTAGCAACCGAGTTGGGTCTAGGTGATCTGTTTCAGGTCAAACTTTTCCTCCAAGTTAGATCGTACGTATCCTATCGTGTGTTTTTCTCTTCAAGATATATCAGACGGTTATTGTATCAAGACTACAACCTAGGGTATCTTTAGATCTCTCAATATTACTTGTATTGGCCCCATTTGAGAGACAAAAGAGTAATAGAGAGAGAGAGAGTTCTCCATTGTAAACAACATATTATCTTCCAGTGAGGCTTGAGTAGGGGTGGCAACCGGTCTTGGCAGGCTGGGTCGGGCCGGGCTGCAGCACGTCGAGCTCGACCCTGTAGCGAGTCGGGCCGGTCCTAGAGCAGGGAAACCCCAGCCCGAACCATGCCCCGCGGTTCCAGGCTGGGCAATTTTTTTAAAAATCATTAAATCACAATTTTCCCTCCTATTTTCTTAACATATAAAATAGATAAAAATATATAATATTGTAGGAAATTCCGATATACAAGAATCATAAAAACATGTATTATTTTCCTCAATTCTTGAAGTCTGGAATCATTTACGAGGGCGAAACAAAAAAATGTAATACATACAAACTACAATATTACATGGTAAAGGGGGTGATCTAGAGTTTCAAATCACCTAGGGTTAAACTGAAGAGAGAACATTGGACTACTGTCATGCACCTCAACTTAACCTAAACCTACGATCACATTGCCCTAAATTCCCTAGTGTGCTTCCATTGCAACATAGCAATAATCTTGAATCTTCATTGTTCGACTTCTGGAAATTAGGTCTTCAGTCTTCAAGGTTACGTTTTCATTGTTCGTTCTCTAGAGTATTACTACCACTTGTTTAGGCGTCTTGTATCCCTTGAGTTCTGTCCTTCACTTTCATCCATTGCACGTAAGAATCACCAAAGTCTTTGGCGTCAAGCGATTCTTTTTCTCAGTCAATATCCTGCCACTAAGAGAAAAAATACTTTCTGACGCAATAGTGGACACCAGGGGAGTTAGTAAATCTTTTTCCATATGAGAAAGAATATTATATGAACATTCATTGTGTTCCACCATGATAACAAATCAATCTTCTGTTCAATTGAAGGTTGTGTATTATACCAATGTAATTCTCTAGGTGCATTAGTCCGAGATTTTCTCGATTTAATAAGATTCAATACATCGCTTGCTGCATCTTCAAATGCAATGCCCTTACCTCTGACTCTGGAAGAAGATGATGTTGTACTTGTTGTATGTTGTGTATGAGGAGTAGATGCAAATGTTCTATCATAACTATCATATAAATTATTGAATACGTACTTAAATCTAACTATAAATGCATGATGTTTATAGGAATCATCTCTAGTGTAACTAAAAAAATAAATCAGTCAAACTTTTTCGTATCATCTAACTTGATACAAGGATCTATTACACTAGCAACACAATACAACATAGGAATATGATGGAAATATTTCATAAATTTATCGTAAGCGGAAACAACAGTTGAAGTAATCAAAGGGTCATGCATCATTTCTTGAAAAGTTTCATCATAGAAACTATTGTAAGTAAAATACCACTTGAAGTGGACGCATAAATTTTGAAAATTTAACAGTTGCAGTTTGAAAATGTTGTAAATTTTTTAACAAACTTTCGGCAAAATTCCAAAATTCATCACTCATACAAAAGTTTTCCATATGTTTTGCAATACATAAATCTTTTATAACTTATTTGTATTCACTAACCATAAGTAGGTCATAAGTAGAATTTCAACGGTGTCTAACATCTTTAGGAAAATTTCTAAAATATATTTTCTTAAGCTTACATCATTGTTTGAATGCTTGAAGATTAGGACCACTCAAATCTGTGAAATGCAAACAATCTCTTATTGCACGAGCATATGGTTCGGCTATCTTCAATGCATCTTGCACGCACAAGTTGAGAAAATGACATGCACATCTAACATGAAATATTTTAGGCCCTACAGGCTGAAACTCTTGAATTACTGGAGCAATCACCTTTGTATTATTGGCAACATTATCAAACCAATAGCAAAATTTTTATCATGAACACGAAAATAGTGCATGCTTGTATGGTATGTGATGCGATAGCTGTTGCATTATGATGATACATTAAATATTCAAACTGTATGATCATCTTTTGAAGGATCCAATCAGTATCAATCCAATGATATGTTATGCACATCATTGAAACATCGTTACAATCTTTCCAACAATCGGAGAATGGACCTTTGGTGGAGAATAAAAACAGAAAGTGGTCTATGTTTCAGGCAACTGTGTAACACCCTGAAATCGAGCACATAAAAATCGGGGACATTAGCCAACAATTAATAAGAAATTATCTTATAAATTATCTCCTCAAATGTTCTTTCTTTAAATATATTCAAAAAAAATTTCAATATCTTTGTACAAATAATCAAATATCCATCAAATAAATAAGAATACATACTAATACCAACTAAAACCTTTCGACCTTCAATCTAAAAATCAATGGCTCCATGATCTACACTATAATCCTGCAAACAAACTATGGTCTGGGTAACCTTTTGCCTAGTGAGCTCAGCATACACCATAAAAATGAAACACACTCTTCAAAAATTCATAAAACTCGTTATACAAACTTTAATAAATACTATAAAATAAACCAATATTGAAACCCTCACTTTTAAAAACACAATATGCAAATTGAAAATTAAATTCATGCAATAGAATTTAAGCACATCCACATCACAATGCGGTCAACGCTTCATACTGTGGTTGACAAGGCATACACCACTATCGTCTGTGGTTGGATTGCACAAATCTCATCACTAGAGTTGGTATCAGGTCCTTCATTACCTGGACCTGGACCTGGACCCGTTACCTCACAGGTCCAAAAATTGGACCCGGACCCGGACTTGCAAGAACCAGGTCGGATCTAAGTCCGGGTTCATGTCCTTGTTAAAAAATCTACTCGTCGGGTTCAGTAGCGGAGAATAAATATTTGCACTTTAGGATTTTGCACTCGATACCCTACGGTTCAATATTTTTTACACTTAAGTACATGAATAAATATTATATTTATAAATCTATCTTCAATAATTGCTATTTACATGTATATCCCTCTAACCCTATTATTCAAATTCCATATTTTTGGGGGTACTTTTTAGCGGGTCTGGGTCGGTTCTATTTTGAGCAGACCAGAATCAGGACCCAAAAGTGCATCGGGTCTTATTTTAGGACCCGGACCCAGAACTGTATAGATCGGGTCCGGGTATTGGGTAAATGTGACAGTGCTACTCATCACTCATAGAGTGGACATTGAGAGCCAGTGGATTACTTGGATCCCGACATATACCAGTATATTGACATGTGATGCATACAACACTTATTTTTTTAGCAAATTTCAAAATCATAACTTCATATTCAATCAATATCTATAAACTTCACAAAAACGTATGCATCACAATTTAAGACTATATGAAACTTTTTGCATAATCAACTTTTTCATCAACCAATATACAATCTCAACGACAACGACGAAAATATCAAAAGAAACATGAATAACTTATTTCAAAACATTCAATAGAATTCACATCAACCATTCATATATCTATATAATAAAACACAAAGTAAGCTATCAAGTGGCTCTCCTTCAATCCCCCCAAAAATCAAAGGCTCAGATCTTATCGTACGAAACATATTTCCCCCCCAAAACTCAAATTCAAATTTTCCACCCAAAACAACTCCTATATTTATTTATTTATTTCTCTCTCTCTCTCTCTCTCTCTTTCTCTCTCTCATTCCTCTTCTATTCAAAAAATTAAGAAAATAAAAAATTTAAAATATTAAAATAATTTAAAATTTAAAAAATTTAAAAACTTTAAAAATAATTCAAAAAAAATCATATAATATATTTTTTGCTCTATGTTTGCTACTTTAATTAATTTGCTGGACATCTGAAACTATTTTATATAATCAAATAAGGTGCACCGTTCCGAAGACGTGCCATAGGCACGTGACAACGGGCAAACCTAGTATATAAACAAAATCAATAGAATTTTTATCAATAATTCATATTCATAACTCGAATCACGAAAAATTCAACAAATCATAATAATAATTATAGAAATCAAACAAAAGCAAGGCATACGTATCACCACTCACCTTATATGACAAATCTAAGATTAGATCTAACTTGTCGACATGGACAAACCCTTTCTTTCAATGCTTTTCCATGGTTCACCATCATTATCATTATCATCATCATCGTCATCATCATCATCATCATCATCATCATCTAACTTCTTCTTCTTCTTCTTCTTCTTCTTCTTCTCTCTTGCGCTCTTTCTTTCTCTCTTGTGTTTCTTTCTTTTCTTTCTTTCTGGCAGCCGAATGCACAGAGAAAGCGCCTTACTCCTCAACTTTATAATATTTACACAACTCCAAAGTCATTGATATTTCAGTCCACACATAACTAATAATATTGAATTCCCAATAATTACCTAAAAGTTGCTCATGCAACGAAAATTTGTAGCAACGGAGGGTGCAGTGCTCTTCAAAGATAACTAATTTTAAAACTTCAAAGTTCTAGAAGGGTAGAAGGGTTGAGAAAAATTGAATCGAGAGCCCATTTTTTATGGGCTAAAGAAACAAAGATAAATGACCAACAAATTTTGGGCCAAGACTTGGATGTACATGACAAAATTCATTATACTTTTTTAAAATTCCGAAATAAATAAACGCACCCAACAAGATTCAAACCTGGGGTGCTCTAATACCATGTGACAGTCCCTGCTGTTGATTCTAAGTTTGGTATGCACAAAACGTATTATTAAGACTAATATTTTCAGTTGAGATCTACAGGATTTACAGAGATGGTAATTCAAAATAAAGAGCCAACAAGATTAGCAATCAAGCAAAAGAGGAATGTATCAAAGATTGCAAAAATCAAGAAGATTTTAACTCAAGAAACATGTGTTTCAAATCCTCAAGAAAGCTAGCAATAATCAATTATTTATTTTTATTTTTGTGAGAAAATACTATATAAAGAGTCGTTGATTGATTAATTAGTATTTAGAAAGAATATAAAGTGAATTCGTCAAATTAATGTTGAATTTGCATGATAGTGGTCAACCGTACAATATGTCGGTCGACCGTCGAAATAGTCGAACGCTCATTATAGTGAAAAGATGAGTCAGTCGACCGGTCATCGCTCGACTTTCGAGTTAAAAGATGAACAGTTGACTGCTCAACAAAGCGGTTGACCGTCTGCGTGTAGTTTTGACTATTTTGGAAATATCTTTTCATTTTTGAAAAGATACATTTTCTCGCTGTATAAATAGAGGAAAATTCACTGAGTATTCTTTACCCTTTGCAATCATAATTCTTCTGAACTAATCATTCAATCAACGATCCGAGTGTAAGAGCATTTATTGTTTTTTTCAGTCAAGATCGTTATAAATCTTGAGAGTTTTTCTTTTCTTCCACTTCGGTGAGTTTTGCGGAACTTGTTTGTAGAAGTCCTGCGAGTATAATAGGACTCTCGGTCCGAATTCCAAGAATCATTGTACAGGGTTTAAAGTATAGTGGAATGCTAGTGACAGAAAATTGCTACAAGTAGGTGGTGTGGACGTAAACCTAGGGGTCGAACCACGCTATATCGTTGTGTCATGCGTGCTTGTTCTATTTGCTTTCTCTATCTCCTTACTTTACGTATTTTATTTAAGTTTTTGATTTCCGCACAATCACCTTATTCACCCCCTAGGGTGATTTACAGTCGTATCAGAGCGATGTGCTCATTAATAGCTTAAAAGCTTGAGCAAATGGTCCAATGACCGAAATCCCTCATCTCGAAAACTTGTACACATCGGAGTCATTCATCTCCAATGGAAAAAGTTTAACACGTTCACTTTATTTTGATGGAAAATGCTATGATGTTTGTAAAATTTTTATGTCTCATTTTTTGCAGATGCTTGGAGAAAAAGTACGGAATGTTTGCGTAAACCAAGTAGATATTCCTATCAGTGATAGAAAAAGGGCTTTCCCTAAAGCTGAATTAGCAATGAAAACTGCAAATTCCAAGGCTATGACAGCACTTTATACATGTCTGAATAATGAAGAGCTAACGCGATGTGAGCGAAATTGCAAAATGGCATATGAAATTTGAAACAACATGCTAAAATGGCATGAAGGAACTGCATCTGAGGTAAAGGCAAAAATTAATTTGTTTTTATAAATTTGATATTTTTTGTATGCTTCTAGGAGAGACCGTAGATCAGATGCTAGCCCACTTTGATATTATCGCACATGAGCTTGAGATCTTAGGTAAGGAGTTAGATGATGACCGAAAGGTCGGAAAACTCATAAGCTGTCTCACACTTGAATGGAATATCAAGGCTACTGCAATGAGGGAGACATTTGAAGAGAAATGTTTCGACTACTACACATTTCAAGGAAAATTGAAGACGTATGAAATGTAGATGGGCGAAACCAAGAGATACCGACAGAATATTAGGATTATACCAAAAACTAAGGAGAAGACCATTGCCTTGAAAGCAGAAACTTCGCGACCATTAAAACCAGAGTGAGATCATGAAGAATCAGATGAAGATATCGCACTGCTGACTAAACAATTCTGTAAGTATCTCAAATGCAAAAAAGTATGACAGGTCTCAAGGAGGAAGAGAAATAGATAAAGCGGACACATGTTACAAATGCAAGAAGCCATGACACATCCGCGCAAACTGTAACGCCCCGAATCCCAAATACAACTGAATTCGAGAGTTCTACAGGATCTTTTCGCTTCATTTAGTACAATTTTACAAGGAAATTTGAACTTTTCACTTTACATCAGAGTTTATATTAAACTTTACACTTTACATTGCACAGCGGAAGTAAAATTACAACATTTGAATAAATGTACAACAACATGAATAATCTTTAAGCATCTGTTCCTCTTTAATCTTTATCATGTCATTTACCTGCATATAAGACTGTGGGTACGTCAGTTTATTCAATCGACGAACATTATACACGGCCATCCTCTCTATGCCAGAAATAGTATAACTTATTTTCCATATTTAACAAACACAAACTTGTCACATATCAAACTAAAGGGACTACCCTACTGATGTCGTGTTGTGATTGTGCAGTTAATCCTTAATGCAATTATCTATATTATATGACACTAATGCACACTTGTTCGGGTTCTATGCATCCCATACTACATTGGTCCGAGGGCAAGCCCTTAATCGTTCTTCATCTTCGTAGGGTTCAATCCCTCGTCATGACTTAATCTACTACTGTAACTACGGTAAGTATCCTAGATATTTTCTGACATACGAACTCATGTCTAGGCGCCCTGGAGGGAATCCCAACGCACTGACACATGACTCATCATGCAGACATCCTGTGGTAATTCAGCTCCTACCATAAACATGACACCACCCGTAGTCTTCAAACATCCCACGAGCGTCGCCACCGGGACGGTACTCTGGTGCAGTATCCTCGCCCTGACTCATCATGGGACATCCTGGGATACGCTCTCGCCGCTACCCAATAGCCCTCATACTCAATGTTTTTCACTTACTTTCATCACCTCCTCACTATGTAACTAATCCTTAGTTCTAATAAAAATAGAATCATGAATAAAATCAAAGCACTAGAGTTGGCCTCTCCACTAAACCGGACTTATTCATTCATTCAAATATGACCAACCTTGGTCTTTCATTTCAAATTTCATTTTCATTTCTTTTCAATTGCCGGGGGAGACTTAGCTACTCTTTTGTTTCAATTCCCATTCACAATTTCTAAAGTTGAGTGTTTCAACTCATAAGTTCACATATTGAGTTGTCATACTCAAAAATATTTCTTTTCCAATCATGATTGCTAAATCGTTCAATAGTCCATAATTATACATTAAATTCAACTATTCATCATGTAACTCATGAAATATTATTTTTACATTAAAAACCACATCACTAGTTATTTAATCAAAGATGAATATTTATGCATCATAAATGGTCACACCATTCTCCATTGAGAATAATTCACATCACTAGTTGTTTAATCAAAGATGAATATTTATACATCATGAATTGTCACACCATTCTCCATTGAGAATAATTCGCATCACTACATATAGTTCCTTTTTATTCGTATTTCTTTTCTAATATTCCACCTTAAGTCTTTTGCAACTTACAATTTTATAAAAATGCAAGTGTAGAACTTATAGTTCTAAATTATATTTTTATTCTCTAAACATACTCCACTTCATGCAAGTAATTCTCAAATTATTTTTCATTAACTCCACATATTTTTAAAATAATAAATATATTTTTTCCACATTTTTTTGATCATTAAAACACCCAAAAAAATGTTTTTTTTCCCCACAATATAAACAACAGCCGAGGCCACAGATCGAACCAGCGACCACAGGGAAACCAACCGAAGGCACAAGCCGCTAGGCCGAGGGCTACTCGCGCTTAGAAGAGAGGGCAAGAGCATTAAGTGCTCTCGGCCGTTGCTCTATACATTTTTTTAGAAATGAAAAATAAAAGTATGGCAGCCCGGGGATTCGAACCAGTAACCTCAGACTCGAGAGCCTACTGTAGCAATTAGAGCCGTCCTGACCACTTGAGCTACGTGCTCAGGTTGTCAAGGTACAACTCGAAATGCATTTAGATCAATACTCTCTGTTATCAAAACATTTCGATGTTCAACTAGTCCTCATTTCACTTTGTTTTTATAAAATTTTACTGTAAAATTCCAGATTGATTGAATCATATTCCAGTATATAGAAAATAATTTTTCCTAATGATTAAACATATTTTCCCCCAATAATTAACACATTTCTACCATACAATTTGTTAATTTGATATACTTCTACTAATGCATCCTTTTTCGACATTTTAATTTCACTAAACTCTACATCAATTTTCTGCTCTTATTCATTTCACAAACATAACAATTGCTCTCTAATTTATTCGTTACAACGTCATAACAAAACTTCCATTTTAGCACATAAGGCGACATTGTCAATCTATTAATTTGCATATAATTGTTAATGCTAATAACAATGTTTTCTTTACACATTCCATAGCCATAATCATATCTTATACAACTTGAATTTTAATAGTAGAACTACATACAATTGCACATCAACAATTTTAATAGTATTTCTGGTAACCTGACTCACATAATGCATCTAATCTCTTTTTGGGCTACAACTGCGGCCACCGGGGCAAGAGGGAGGATAGCCAAAGTGTTCCAGGTAGAGGTGTTCGACGATGAGGAGGTAGAGTTCGGGCCACCGCTGGATTGAGGGACTGGCTGCACCAGTCATGACAGTGCGTTTGCCAGCTGGGGTTTTGTTTCTCCCTACTGTACTCTCTGGTCGCTGGAGGTTGAGTAGTTAGACCCACCCCCCAGGGTTTGTTGGGGGTGTATGTTTGTTTTCTTGTATTTTTTTCCTGCACTGTATCTTATTTTGTACTGTTGTTATCTCCCGGTACGCCGGGGTTGTTTTATTAACGTCTTATTAATGAAACAGGGTGGCTTTATTCCACCTTTTCCCTCAAAAAAAAAAAAAACAATTCGATCAATTATAGCTCATTTTTCTAATTAAATGTGCACTCTTGTTAATCATTTTCATGCATCATTTTTCTAATTAAATCTAGCATGCATTCCTATTTAGAAATAGGGAAAATTTACCCACCTTAATGAAGAAAGTACAACTAGTAACCTCCTAAACGAATGTCCTTGCAACAAGAGTGCTCCTCCTCCTTGTCGACGCGCACACGAGCCTTCCACCAAGCCAAACCGAGAGCTCTCCTTGATGATAGCCGACCTTCCTTCTTCTTGGTGCAAACACAACTTTTCCCACACACAAACTCAATCTTTTACTCACTAAATAAACTACTAGATAATTGTATTTTGAACTATAGGCTTGGAGAAAATAATTTGCACAAGAATAACTAGCCAGGGGGGGGGGGGGGGGGTTTATACTAAAAATCAAGGAGAATGGATGGCTAAGATTGAAGTAGGAGTTAGGAACAAATGGCTATGATTTAAGGAGGAGTTATACTAACTACCCATGATCAAATAACCATCACCCCATGACTCCACTCAAAAATTTCCATTCCCTCCAAAAGATGCAATCCGGCCATGCAAGTGTGCTTGTGCACGTGTACGTGCAATACACGTGTATGCAACTTGGTCTCCATAAAATTTGTACATTAAATTTTGTGCAAAAATAATCTTTAAATTGTATTCTACATTACAAGTTGTATTTAAAAATAAATTAACTCATGGGCTTTAGTTTGTGGGCCAAAATAATAATTTGAAAATAAAATAAATGAATTAAATTTTGGGCTTTAAGAAGAAAAGACTTTTTGTCTAATTGAAAGAAGGCTTTTATATAGAAATAATTAAAAGCACATATTTAAATATCTATACTCATCATGATAAAAATATTTACCAAAAATATTGCACGTGCATACTACGTGCAAATACATAATTTTTCATTAAATGAAAAATCGGGGCATTACACAAACTATCCCCTATCGCAAGATAAGAACATAGATTATCATCACTCCAACTCAAGAATCAGAAAGAATGCATTGAAGGCAACATGATTAGTCAGACTCTAGCGATGAAGAGCAAGAACACGACTTTGGATTCATGGCTCTTGAGGATGGTGAGGTTCAATCATCACTCCAAGAAGAGGTAATCGAAGATATGATGATCTAGTTGACATGTGTAATGGTTTAAGAGATTATGCAAAGAAATTAAGTCGTGAGTTGAGACAATATAAGCAAATATCTAATGAATCACATGACACTTGCATTGCTAAAAACCAAAAGTTGAAAAATAAAAATTCTTTGATTATTGAAAAAATTGAGTCATTTAGTAAGGATCCATCTAGGACACTTACCGTAGTTACAGTAGTAGATTAAGTCATGACGAGGGATTGAACCCTACAAGATGAAGAACGGTTAAGGGCTTGCCCTCAGACCATGTAGTATGGGCTGCATATGTAGCGCCCCGAGTTCCACACACTGGAAGCTCGTGACACTTACCCAGAATCTTTACTTCAATGAGTACACAACACAGAAAAATTATAGGAAATTAGAAACTTACATTGCACATAGAAACTTTATCCTACACCTGGATGCTTTCCGCAGCACGATTCCCCTGCTCCACGATCAGCGATCCTGCAATTAGCAAACTGTGGGCACGTCAGTTGAATACAACTGACGCAACGCGGATGAAAACCACAATCTCCAAAATCCTCAACAATCAATATTTGATGCAGAAGAAAAGAAACGTGAAAGTCAAACCACGAGTGTCGGTGTATGTCATGTTCTAGATTCTAATGCACAACTCATATGCACATCATGCTCTTAACCTAATGCAAACTTGATTTGGAAACGTATGCATCCCATACTACATACTCCCCAAATCGAGTTCGTATTCTCCAGATGATAGGGTTTAATCCCTCGCCATGCATCCTACTCTTGTACTCCTTCCTGTTTCTGATATTCATCTAGTGACTGGTAGAGTCTGCAGTACCTGTGGTCCATTTCCGCTCCTGCAGTCGGATCGTGGTCCTTCTCCACTCTGAACGGCAGTGTCACCCTGTTCGTTCAGATCATGGTCCTTCTCCACTCCGACAGGATCGTGGTCCTTCTCCATTCTCGGTCAGGCCGGTGATCATCAGCTCTGTCGGAATCATGGTCCTTCTCCACTCCTGCCCCTACCAAAGTTATCATGAACATAAGGCGAATCGATAGGGCCACCCCTACTCCGTCCAGAGACTTAGAGTCACACTCTTTCTCCTTGTTCGTATTGATAACTCAGAACATAGACGGAAACTTAAGAGTCTATTTTCTAAGTTCCGACAGGAATTTTGACTTACGTCTGCATCCCATTCTTATCACTAAATCCCAGAAATTAACAGTCGAGACCACGCCGCACGTGTCCCAGACGAGACGACGCTGCACGTGTCCCCTTGACAGGTGAGTAGTACACGCCCAACTAGTGTCTGTCCTTACCAATCATCCTAGTTTAATTTCTCAATTCACCAACTCAACAAGTCTCATCTAGATCTAATTGGGTTCAACTTTGCTTTCAATCATGCTAAGAGGTTGGCCCAACGTGCACCACACTAGTGCACTCAATGTGCACAAAATATTACCATATGTAAATATCCAAGTATGCATACCCGCATACACAAGCATACGATATTCCATCAATCACCGTATTTATGCCTACAATCTCTTCTATGCAACCAATAGTTCTTTACTACAATCTACTTAACTTTACCATGAGTTTCTAATTAGCTAAGCATGCAACTACAACTACTAGGCATATTACTACAAGTGTGTAGTTTCATGCAATCACATCAATTTAATCATGCGAGGAGTAATCTTTTCTACTACATTATAACTAAGCTTACTAACTCATTAGTAGCTTACTAATACAATGTTAGTAGCTCACTAACACAAAACTAGTAGTTTATTAACAATGTATATTTACTAACCATAAACATTTGGTTAGTAATTGGGTTACTACGAGGTCAAGTCTACATTTCTAACTTTCTAACTTCTCACTATTATGACATTCTACCATTCTATTCTACTAATTCACTACCATACTAACATATTAACTTACTAACTTATACTAATCATTTCAACTAAGCTTACTAACATTATTAGTACAATGCTAGGAGCTTACTATCAATGTAAATTTACTAATCAAGATACTAACTTGCTAATAAAAAGGGACTTTAAACATCCAAGCATGAAAATTTTAATTAGACAATTTACTCTACAACATCTCAAAATCATATCTTTACACTTATACTATCATTCTTAACACTAAGAACAAATCTTTATTTATTCACTAGTATATTTATGTATATAAAATTCACACAAGTAAACACTCACTGCAATTTCTAGCAAGCATCAATCATTCATTCCATATATGAAGAAAAATAATAATAATAATAACACAAGAGGTATGAAGAATACCCACTACAATTTCTAGCAAGCATCAATCATTAAATTCATAATTTGAACACAAAAGGAATGGAGAATACCCACTTTTGTTTGCTTAGTGAAAAGTCTTCAATTTCCTTCTCCTCCTTGCTTCTTCTTGATCCTTCCTTGACTTCTTGCTCCCATTCAAAAGTAGTTGTAGAGTAGTATAGTAGTAGTAGTAGTAGGTAGTAAGAGTAGGAGTAGTGAAGTAGTTGTAGTAGTAATAGTTGAAGTAGTAGTAAGTAGTAGTAGTTGTGAAGTAGTAGGTAGTAGAAAAAGTAGTAGTAATTGTTGTGGAAGTAGTAAAGTAATAGTAATAGTAGTAAGTAGTAGTAGATATATAAAAAGAGAGTAGAAAGAAGCTGCTGTTGCTGGTCGGCAGTGAAAAAAAAAACAGAGAAGAGAGAAGGAAAAGTGTGGGAGAGTAAGTAGTAGTAGATGGAGTAGTATATGTTAAATACATAGGTATATATATAGAAAATGGGGAAAAGCACAGCTGTGCTGCTGCTGGCTGCCTGCAGAAAGAAAGGAAAAGAGAGAAGGAGAGGAGTGTGGAAGGGTGTAGAAGGCTTAGGTGTCCCTACTTTTTGCACATAACCCCTCAAACTTTATAAAATTGCACTTAAGCCCTAAATCTTATTGGATTGGGCTTAAGAAAGAAGGTGTTGGGCTTTTTAAAAAATCAAGTTGGGCTTTTTAAAAGAAAACATACTAGTTTCTTTAAAAATATAACTATACTAACATAAAATTAATAGTGTAGTGCATGAAAAAATGATAATAGTAATGTCAATGCATATATATATATATATATATATATATATATATATATAACAATGTATATATATATATAGTAAGAATTTTCGGGGTATTACAGCATAGACTCTGAACAAGTGCGCATTAGTGTCATATAAACAGAAATAATTGCATTAAGGGCTAAGTGCACATTCACAACACGACATCTATAGGATAGTCCCTTTAGCTTTGTTTGTGAACAAGTTTGTGGTTTGCTAAGTATTGAGAATCGTTATACTGTTTCCTACATAGAAACGATGGCCGTGTATAATATTTCGTCAGTTGAATGAACTGACGCGCCCATAGTTTTACATGCAGGGTAAAGATGCTTGACAAATTGAAGTATACCTGCTGCTCAAAGATTGATTTAACTGTTGTTTCATGTAATTACTGTAAAATTGTTTCCGTTGTAATAATGTAAAGGTATAATGTAACTTTGATGTAAGAAATGTAATTATACTCTAATGTAAAGGTATAATGCAGGGTAAAGGAACTCGTCGAACTGTTACTGCATTGCATATTCTCGAGCTTTTTGGTAAGTTCTTATATTCCAGATTTGGTTATTGAATTTCATTCTCGTTTATGTGATTATGTTTTCTGCGTGGTTGTGATTATTTCTTTTAATATTGTTGAGTTAAGACTGGTACAACTTATGGATGATGTTAAAATCATTCGCTGGGCCATGTCATGTGCTCGTATTCCTGTATTTTGGGAAGAGGGGCGTGACAAGGTTTTTAGTGGTATCAGAGCCAGGTTTGACTCTAACTTGTTTGGGGTTGGAACTTGATTAGTTGGGTTTAACTGGTTTGACTCAACAATGTGTACAACACGCGTGAATCACATGAATAATTGATAACCAATATATAATCTGGGTACTCTCTTTCATTTGATTCCTCTTTTGATCCCTTCATACTTAGTTCCTTCATCTCTTAGCTGTTTCGTCCCTTCCATTCATTCACATTCATTGGTTCTTCATTGGGTATAGATTCTTTCTTTTTGTACCAATATTCCTTTGATTCTGGAGTTGTCCATTCTTTTTTTATCGCTTGGTTCATCGATCGGCATTGGTGGATCTTCAACGACATGTTAGAGGCTTGTTTAATTTCTACGTTATTATATATTTTTATGATATATTTATTGTGTAAATTTGCTACACTGCATATTTATTTTCTCATTCACATTTGCATTGTGCTTATGCATGTATTTCATTCCGTTTTTCTCCCTACTTTTATAAATCATTTTCACTACTACTATTTTGTACTATTATGTTTGATATTTATAATCAATACATCTATTTTGATATTTTATTGTGTGACTTTCAACTCTATTTCTTACTTTTCTACTATTTTTATTTTACGAATTTCAAAACCTAACATCATACTTAAATTATATGTCCCATATCCCTGTGCATATGGAATGTTACATCTTCCAATTCACCATTTCGGTGCAACCTCATGTCGAGATGGCAAATATGCAACTCGATGTCAATGGAGGCAAATTGCAACTGGATGTCGGGGGAGGCAAAATGCGCAACCAAATATCCAGACGGCAACCTGCAACCCGATGTCGTGAAGGCAAACATGCAACTTGATGTTAAGGAGACAAGATTTTCTACCTATTTGCTAATTGATATTTCAAGACTTTTTACTTATATAATGAAACTAATGGTAAAGAAATATTTTCTTTATGATATTTTGTTTATACAATTACACTTTATATTTTCATACACTTTGAACTAGTATAGTTGATTTTACTCTATTTTGTGTTTATAAACTTTTTCATTTATGTTAAGATTGAGTACATCAACTATGGTCTAAGTTTTTGTTCTTTTGTGAATTGCTATTTATTGCCACCGTTTTCCAATTATTTAACATTTTAGATTTCTCACTTACTTTTGTTTCCACGTCCTAATTAATGATTTGACGCTTACTTTTATAATATTTAATGAACTCTTTTTAAGTCTTCTTGCATATATATATATTTTGGCCCATTTTGCTCATTACCCTTTAATGTGTTTTTTGAGTATTGATTATAATGTCAACGTTCACTAATTATTATATGTCTTTTACATTCATTGTTATTAATACTTCTTTACTTAGCTAAACTTGTTCGTATTTCTATGTATCTTGACTGGTTATTTTCCCAAAACTATTTTTTTTAATATATAACCTTTAAAGTTTGTGTTCCTTTATTGTTTGTATGGTTATCAATCTTTTTATATTTGGTTTTATCTCTTAACTTTTGACTTTTTATTCTATGTGAATAGTTTTCCTATTTTCATACGATTGGGGATTAATAGTGTATTTTGACTTCACTTTCCATTTATAATTGATCGACTATATATATTCCTGTTTGATTTATTTATAAAGCCACATTCTTATTTTGTTTTATAATGTTATTATTATTGCTATGGTTTCGTTAATATTATTGGTATCATTATTATTATTGATATTACCATTGCTATTATTATTGTTGTTTTCATTATTTTATTATTATTGTTAATATTGAATTACCTTCATACAAAAAAATGTTGAACCCAAATTATATTTTGTTTTGCATTATAATTCTTACCAGTATTATTAATATATATATATATATTATTATATATATTATTATTATATATATTATTATTATATATTATTATTATTATATATATATATATATATATATATATATATATTATTATTATTATTATTATTATTATTATTATTATTATTATTATTATTATTATTATTATTATTATTATTATTATTATTATTATTACTATTACTATTATTATTACTATTACTATTAGTATTATATATATTATTATATATTATTATTATTATTATTATTACTATTACTATTACTATTACTATTATTATTATATATATTATTATATATATTATTATATATATTATTATATATATTATTGCATTGTTTTCATGAATGTGTTGAATCATATTCTGTCATGTATGTATTATCATTATTATCAGTATTGTTAACATTTTTAAATTGTATTATTATTACTATTACCAGTATGATTATGACGATTTTTATTACTATTATTATTATTGCTATTATTATTTTTAAAATTATTGTTATTTTTATTTTTATTATTATTGATATTATTATTTTTATTATTAATGTGTGTTGTTATTATTATTGTTATTATTATTCTATTATTCTTGATATTATTATTTTTATTATTAACATTTGTTGTTATTATTATTTTTGTTAAAGCCCATTAGTTTTGATCTATAGCATATCTTTTAATTATTTAAATTGATGCCAAACTTTATATTCATTTTGCATTATTTATTTATATCTATCTTGAGCCCATACTCTCCTTGATCCTGGTGTCTCATTCTTGTCTTCCTGCTCGGTTCGTCGATTGGTACCATGTGACCTACAACGACATGTATGTTGCTTGGGACATCACCATCGGAGTTGCGCAGCGAAAGCGTGGTGGGCCCATAACCCACAGGTTCCACGATTCTCTTATCGCTTATCTTTCCTTGCACCTCTTGCTTTCTTTCATACATTTGCATTGTCTTCATTCGCCGAATATTTATTCAACATCATTCTAGATCACCTATTCCTATATATGATTTTCTTATTCTGGTGTTGCTACCATTTTGTCTTTCCCCTTGAACCCCATGTTTTGTTACCCCCATAAGTTTGCTTTCGCCTTGTCCTATGTACCGCCTACGCAAATTTCGAGGACGAAATTTTGTAGTATGGTGGGTAGAATTGTAACCCCCGTTCCCGTAAATAAGTATTTCCTAAATATTTTCTGTATTTTGATTATTTATAAACTTACTTTGTGTTAATTTCGTTTTTAATCATCTACAAAAGTATTTTCTAATAAGCAATTATATTTATTTCGGATGACAGTATATTTTAATTTTATTTTTCTATTCCAAATTGATCGACTACTTACATTATTACTATTCGTATCATTTTAATAAGTTGTTTAAATCCAATTCCTATTTGTTACATAATCTTATTATTACTATTATTATTATTGTTATTGTTATTTTCATTATTATTGCTATTTTGTTGTTGTTATTATTATTATTATTATTATTATTATTATTATTATTATTATTATTATTATTATTATTATTATTATTATTTTTATGATTATTGTTACTGTTATTATTATTTTAATTATAAACCTTTGTTATTATTGTTACTTTTGTTACCATTATTGTTATTATTTTTATTGTTTCTTAAAGCCCAATGTTATTACTACTATTATTACTATTTTGTTAAAGCCCGTTGAGGTAATCTATATTATATTTGAAGCCCATTAATTTTAATAAAATCTTGCATTATTACTTAGTATTATGAAGCCCATCATCTAAAGCCCGAATTTTATATTCATTTGCATTATTTATTCATAACCTGAGCCCAAACCAAGCCCATCTCCTATTGGATCTTGTAGCCCAAACCCACAACCCAAATTCTCCCTAACAACCAGTCGATCTCCCCCTCTAATCTGTTATTGACTAGTCAATCCCCACAATCTCTCCTAATCATCACCGTAACCCCCCACAATTGAATTCCTAATAATCAGCCCTATAATATCTCCTCATTATTATATGTCATATTTATTATATCATTTAATATTCTATAAAAATTCCCCTGTTAACTCTCTCTCCCCATTCCCCTCTCTCTGTTTTCAAAACCAAAACACAGAGCACACTCCCCCCTACCCCATCGTCTTCAACCTCGCACCCCCGACACCTCGTCAATCTCCACTCGCCAACATAGCTCCTCATCACCATCCTTGTCGTCGTCATCTCCATACTCGTCGATCTCACCACATCCGCCCCTAAAGCTCCCCCTCGTGACCACCGCCTCGACTGCGACCCATTCTCGTTGTCCTCTTCGACTGCGCCCGCATCACCGCAATCAGCCTCCGCTCTGCCACCGCCCAGTCGCCCCGTCGTCTTCCTCATCGCCTCATGCACCACCAAACCCTACCACCTGAGCCCGCTCATCTCCCTCCCCGTCTCGCTCGCCATTGCCGCTCTCCAAGCTCTCGAAGCGCCTCCCTCCTCATCTTCGATCCCTCGTCTCCGTCTCTCCGCTCACCCCCGCAACCACCAAAGTCCCCTCGCCTCATCGTCGTCGTCTACCAAGCCCCGAAAGCCCGTCGTCTTCGCTCCTCTATTTTCGGTGCGAAATAGAGCGGCGCCCATTGCCGCCGTCCCTTAGTCGCTTTCGCCGCTGCTGTCGCTTCCCGACCGCAGTGAGGTCGTCGCTGCTGCCTCCGCCCCTGACCGCCACAGTCTTCTTTGCTCTCTCTCCCTCTCTCCGTTGCATTAGAGAAGACGAAGTGGGAGTGGCCGTTTTTGGTGTTCGCTGTGTTGTAATTGGGGGATCTACTGCTGGTGTTTGCTGTTCTGCCTAGAAGAGGGATCCGATATTGGCCGATTCCTGTGTTTGGTGTTTTAGGTGTAGCAGATCCCGATCTGGTGTTCACTGTTTGGGATTCGAGTTCTGTGGTTGCTGTTTCGCTTTGGGATCCACTGTTTGTATGCTGTGGATCTTGCTATTTTGCTGTTTCAGATCTCACACGTGTTAGTGCTTCATGTTCGTGCTTCATTATCTGGGATTCTGATTCCGTTATTCTCTTGTTCATATCAGAATTGTCTTCTAACGGGCAAGCGTCTCTTGAACTTGTTTTTATTGTTTCTAGTTCAAGAAAACACTCTTTGAAATCTGGCAAGTAGTAATCAAATTGAATATCGTATTTAATTGAACTTCGTTGTTTCTTTATTGTATAATGTTATTGATTCATAGTCTTCTCATCGTACTATTATTGTTGAATTCAATCCCAAACCGTAAATTATAGTACTATTGAACATTAACATTGTAATGCCCTGATTTTCCAAATATATGAAGATTATTTATTTTGTTGCACGTGGTGTGCACGTGTAATATTTTGGCTATTATTTTCAACATGATGAGTAAGAACATTGTTTTTATAAAAGTATTTTCCCTAAAGCCCAAATGTTAATTTACTTGCTTTCTTCTAAAATAATTATTTTGGCCCAATTAATTTAAGCCCATGAACCTAATCTTTTCTTATATTTTTTTTCTATAACTTGTATGTGTAACATTCCCTTTAAAGGACTGGTTATATTGATGTACACTTTCTTGTAGGGTGATTTGTGCATACACGTGCCTGTTGCATACACGTGTAGAGCACACCCCTTTGGTTGGCCGGATTTGGGTGAAGTAGTGGGTGGAGTTGTGGGTAGTTTTGTAGAGTGTGGGTAGTTATTTCAACCCCCTAGTGCATCCTAGCCCTTGATCCATTAACCATCTACCGAATCCTGGCCCTCCATCTCACTCCTTTTGGTGTATAAATACCCCCCTCTCATCCATTGTTCTTTACACTAAGATTATTTTATAAAGAGAATTATTGTGAGTGAGGTGTGTGTGTTGTTTGTGGAGATCGGGCTTCATCTGGAGATCTTTGGCAAGGAGCAAGGAGCAAGGAACAAGGAAGGTGCGTTGCATTGAGGAGCTTTTCTGGATTTCGATTATTTCGTCAATAAGGTGGGTGTTTCTCAGGACTTCTAATGTAGAAACCTGTCATGATTATGATGATTGTTACCACGCTTGTGAAAGTGAATTTAAAATGTATTAGATTGTCTTGTGTATATTTATGTTGGTGATTAAATGATGAAGTAACGACACTTTAATTAAGAACAAATTAGTCGGTACAGTCGATTGTCACATGTACAAGTCGACTGGTACGAGACGTATCTTTCATGATTTTTAATAAATGTATGCAAAACAGAAGTAATAGTATGATTGCTAAATTCCTTTTTCCCATGTTATATATGATGGAGGAGATGCGAATAGATGAAAAAGAGCTAATGATGATTAACAAATTGAAAAGAGTCTGTACAGTCGACTGATGATATGAGCAGCCGACTGATACATTGATTAAACTATAATTATTCCATGAATTCTATGAAACGAGATACTTACATCATGTTGAATAGTGTAAATGCATGTTTAACATCACTTTGAAGAAAAGACAATGTTAGTTATTTTGAAATTTCATGTTGTTACTGAACAGTTAAGAAAATATGTAAGTATGAATATATATAGTGTAAATTGACACTATGATGCATGAGCAAGTAATGGCAGATGGGAAGATAATCCCTTAACTTGAAAATGTACTGTTAAGACCCAGAACAGTCGACTGGTCTGGGGACAGTCGACTGTCATTTGAATGATATTAAGAATATAGAAAGTTTCGGGACAGCCGACTGGCCATGTGTAGCAGTCGACTCTCCCGAGCAGTTGTGAAGAACTTGAATCGACTGGACAAGTCGACTGGACCTTCTCCAAGTCGACTGTCCAGAGTACATTTTGATGTTTCAGAATTTGATTTATTTGCTGTTTATTCTGAAGATTGTGAGCTTTATGGCTGTTGTTGGATAAATTCTACTTTGTTGCTGTACATGAAACGAATCATAGTTTTGAATCGAGAAATTGCATGAAATGAATCATAGTTTTGAATTAAGAATTAAATGAATACGAAAGCTAAGAACATGATATGCTGAGGCAATGGAAAAAGATAAATGAATTCATGAGTTGGAAATGCTCAAATTGGAAGTTGTGAATTGTAAATTGAAACCAAGAGTAGCTAAGTCTCCCCCAGCAATGGAAATGAAATGAAATTGAAAAGAAGACCAAGGTTGGTCATGTGTAAATGAAATGAATAAGTCCGGTTTGGTGGAGAGGCTAACTCTAGAGCTTTGATTTGTATTCATGATTCTAACATTTAATACATAGTGGAGATGTGATGAAAGTGAGAGAAAACATAAATATGAGAACTAGAGTTTACGGTGCGGGTGTGTGAGCCGCAGAATGCATGCTTGATGAGTCAAGACATGGCGTGGGCACAACTCAGTAATGATCGGACTTTAGCCACGCTTGTGGGATGTTTTGGTGACTGCAAGAGGATTGTGTTCAGGGAGGAGGCTGAATTGCCACAGAATGCATGCTTGATGAGTCAAGACATGGCGTGGGGTTCCCCTCCAGGGTCTAGGATACATGCTTGTACTCATAGAATCATCTAGAATACTCATTGTAATTACAGTAGTAGATTAACTCATGGCGAGGGATTGAACCCTACAAAAATGAAGTACGAATAAGAGGCTTGCCCTCGGACCTATGTAGTATAGGATGCATTGAATCCGAACAAGTGCGCATTAGTGTCATGTAAATTAAGTAATTGCATTGAGGACTAAGTGCACAATCACGACACGACATCTTTAAGATTTCCCTTTTTCTTTAATTGTTATGTGAGCAAATTTGTGATCTGTTAAGAAATGAGAATCATTATACTGTTTCTGGCATAGAGAGAATGGCCATGTATAATTATCGTCGGTTGAATAAACTGACGTACCCACAGTTTTGTATGCAGGATAAATTACATGTTAAAGAGGAATGGATGCATAAAGATTTTACCATGTTGTTGTACATTTATGTAAATGTTGTATATTCTTACTTCCGCTGTGTAAATGAAAAGTGTAATATGATGTAAACTCTGATGTAAAGTGAAAAGTTTAAATTCCTTGTAAAGTTGTACTGAAGAAAGTGAAAAGATCCTGTAGAACATCTCGAATTCAGTGTTTTGGGATTCGGGGCGTTACAAACATATACTGCCTTGTTATTTGCTTGACTTTGTATTGAGGTTTCGACCCGGTTCCTGACACAGAAACTTAAAATCTTGCACATAGAAATCGTAGTACACTTAGTCCATATATTTTTATGTTTTGCATGTAAACCGACCATGTGTATTTCATGTATTGTATAGTCTTGATATCATCTTGAAATTGTACTAGTGCTACTGGTCTCATCAATTGTAGCTGTTGCATGAGTATTGATACCATCATCCACATTGATCACATGAATGTTCATAAATGATTGTTAATAAAAGAATGTTAAAAAAGCCGGGGTTAAGGGTTGACTAGGGTAGTTGATGACATAGTGACTGTACTCGGGAATGTAGGGCCCGTGTTTCCCAAATTATCTTTATCGTCATCTTGCAAGAAATTGGAAATGGCCAGTGTTATCGTCATCTTGCAAGAAATTGTAAATGGTCAATGTTATCGTCATTATGCAAGAAATTGCAAATGGCCAGTGTTATCATTATTGTGCAAGAAATTGCTCAATAGCCAGTGATTATTATTGAAATGTTATTTTGTGCCGAGTACATGATCTATAGAATCTACCACCTTAGTCTAAACAAAATTGATTGTATGCATGGAACCTGTAGTATGAGATGCAGTAGTACGTGCATTAGTTAGGATTAAAATGAATAATAGACTTATAGACATAAATGAACATTGAACATTGACATTAATAGTATTTTACTAGTTATTAAACATTGATTCATGATTCTGAATTATTGATTATCAACTTTTGATTTTGTTATCATTTATCATTTATTGACTCCAATATCATTCCAATTTCTGTTCTTGTTATATAGTTCTTTATTTCCTATTTTACTGCTTCCTACTACTTGTTGCCCGAAGCTTGCTCTAACAGGTTCTCTTCCTCTTTCTTTTGAGTTATGTTATACAGGTACAGTGATGGGTAACCGAAAGGAACTCGTCGAATTGTTACCGCATTGCATATTCTCGAGCTTTTTTGGTAAGTTCTTATATTCCAGATTTGGTTATTGAATTTTATTCTTGTATATGTGATTATGTTTTCTGCATGGTTGTGATTATTTCTTTTCATGTTGTTAAGACTGGTACAGCTTATGGATGATGTTAAAATCATTCGCTGGACCATGTCACGTGCTCGTATTCCAGTATTTTGGGAAGCGGGGCGTGACATCTGCTCAAAGCATCTAGTATCAAATTAATCTTACCAGGATGATACTGCAAATTAATATCATAATCTGCCATCAATTCCAACCATCGCCTCTGCCTCATATTTAGCTCATTCTGAGTGAATACGTACTTGAGACTTTCGTGGTCAGTGACAATCTCCACTCGGTCACCAAGTAAGTAATGCCTCCAAAGCTTCGAGGCAAAAATCACACCTGTAAGCACCAAATAATGGGTGGGGTAATTTTTCTCATGCAGTAACTCTGCCTCGCTGCATTAGCACAGCACCCAAACCTCTGCCTAAAGCATCACAGTGAATTACGAAACCTTCGGATCCATTTGGTATGGTTAACACGGGTGCTGATGTCAACCGATTCTTCATCTCAACGAAGGCTCCATCACAGGACTCATTCCACACAAACTTCTGATCCTTCTCAGTCAACTTGGTCAACGGCCCGAAAATCTTCAAAAAATCATGAACAAACTTCCTTTAGTAACCTGCTAGTCCAAGGAAACTACGAACTTCAGATACTGACTTCGACGTCGGCCAATCCTTAACTACAGTGATCTTGGATGGGTTGACAGAAACTCCATCACCGGAAATGATGTGGCCCAAGAATGCCATACGATCCAGCCAAAACTCGCACTTGCTAAACTTCCCATAAAGCTAATTTTCTCTCAATGTCTGCAGGACTACCCTTAAGTGTTCAACATGCTCTTCATGACTCCGAGAATATACGAGGATATCGTCGATGAATACTACAACAAACTTGTCCAGGAAGGGAGAGAAGACCCGATTCATCAAACTCATGAATACAGCTGGAGCATTAGTAACTCCAAAGAGCATCACCTAGAATTCATAGTGCCCATATCGTACGAAAGGCAGTCTTTTGCACATCCTCGGATTTCACCTTGATTTGATGGTAACCAGAACGAAGTTCTAGCTTTGAAAATACAGAGGCACCCCCAAGTTGATCAAACAGATCATCAATCCTTAGCAGTGGGTACCGGTTTTTCACCGTGACATTATTCAGCTCACGGTAGTCAATACACAGCCTGCGACCACCATCCTTCATGTTGATGAACAGTACTAGAGCTCCTCAAGGTGAGATATTTGGCTTGATAAATCCTCGATTCAGTACTCCTGGATCTATTCCTTCAACTCAGCTAGCTTAACGGGTGCCATTCGGTAGGGACTCTTAGAGATAGGAGCTGTACCCGGTTGAACATCAATACCGAACACTACTTCACGATCTAGCGGTAGTCCCGACAACTATTCAGGATAAACATCCAGGAAGTCCTACACAACCAACGATGCGACTTCACCATCAGCACACACTTCTTCCATCACTCTAGCTCCCTGGCTTGCCAACTTCTCAACACAACCAAGCAGTGTTTCACCGGCATGGAATTCAAATTCTTGACAACCTGGTATTCGGAACACCACCTTATTCTCACTACAGTCAATTACAACATGAGCAACGCCCAGCCAATCCATCCCCAAGATGACGTCAAAACCCAAATTGTTGATGACGATCAAATCGGCTTTAAAATCGACACCACCAATAATTAAAGGGTTCTGCTCACAAATCTGAGAGCACACAATGACACCTCCACCTGTTGTGATATTCCACGCTGTTGGCATAGCGCTGCTGGCCAAATGAAGCAGGTCGACGAAGCGGGAGGAAACAAAGGAATGAGTAGCACCAAAGTAAAAAAGGACATGAGTGAGAAAGGAGTGAACTAAGATAATGCCTAGAAAGAAGTCAGGCAACGAGAATACGAATATGCATAATGTATGCAAAAGATATAAGAATGAATGATTAACAAAAGGAGAACAAAAGAATAGAATTGATAACAAAGCAAAACAACAAAATTATAGGCATACCTGCAACCACGCCAATGGCGGTATCAGCATCTTCCGCAGCCAGGTTCACTACAAAATGCATAAGCTTTCGCGGTGCTTTTACAAGGCTATAGCGGCATTTTTGGCGCCGTTATAGCCCATAACGACGCTTCTGAAATCGCCGCTGAAAACACCGTTACAACGTGCATCGTTATAGCCATATGGGCTATCGCGGCGTTTACCAAGCGCGCCGCTATAGGGTGTCCACCTATAACAGCGTTGCCAAGCTGCCATTATAGGAGCATTTCCGTTTCAAAATTTTCAAAAAAATAGAGCTATAGCGGCGCTTTGCCAAGCACTGGGATTGCTTTACTGAATAATAGCTAGCGGTGCAAATTAGTACCCTACAGCGGCGCGTGTAAAGCGCCGCAATAGAGGGTACTACTTTTTATATCAATAGTATCTACTGCGGCGTTTCTTGGTAAACGCCGCGATTGGACTGTTTTTTTTTTTTTTTGCATTTTTTAAAAAAGTTTTGAATTGAAAAAACCAGTAATTAATCACATATTACAAATACATGTAATCATATTAAATTTAAATTCTTAAATCTTAAAATCAATAATAACATCATAATCAACAAGCAAAAGTCACACATCACAAAAAACAACAACTCAATAGAAAACAAAATATGTAACACATATAAACTGTCATATAACGAGTGTCAAATGTATATGTTGTACAATACTTATTTATTACAAAAAATATATATAATTTCCACAAAACATTTTAAAAAAAGTCCAAGTCCGACAAACTACAGCGGTGGAGTCTCCTCGTGTGGCCCGCTGTTGCTTCCAATTCCATCGTTATTTTGCCCTAGTGTATGTGCGTGACTGGAAACTGATGGAATACGCTGGCCCTGTAGAAAAACATAAATATTTCATCATCAATTTGTCAAACAAAAGAAGAAAAAGAGCACAAATACAATAGTAACTTGACAAGCTTACCGCAGATGGTGGAACTCCTCCAAGGGCAGTGTAGAGAGAAAGCTTGCCAACAGGAATCCCCATTCCCTGCATAAAAGAGTGTTCAATCATAAAATTGAAAGGACAAAAGAGTGTTCAATCAGAATAAAAATTGTAAACTGAACAATCCATTCAGCTCATTTTTTAATAGAAAAGTGTAGGAAAAAATTTCTAGTCAATCTCCTAGAGAATTACATTGCGACAAAAGCACATAACAACGGCTAAATTACATATGCAACTTATGTAGGTTAAACCAACCCATGCTGCTGTTATAATAGAAATATTCACAGCCCAACCCTGTTTTCTTCTATGAAGCAGCACCTAACCAGACTAAAAACAGAAAACTATGTCATGGATCAGAGTCTCCTCGGATTAACCATTGAAGCATCTATTGTTCCTCTCATGGCACTACAAAATGTATACAGATAAGTGTATTAGTCACCTACAAAATAAAAAGAGAATATTCATAGTATTGAGAAATTTGGTAACTCGGGTTCAGCTCTTAAGTCTTACCGGATTCTACTTCATACCAATACCAGAAACCCACAAATTTTTATCGCTAACATGCCACTGGTAGTCTATTTTTCCTTACTATAATGGCCAAAGTGGCATGAAAAAACCAAAGCTACAAAGAAAGAACATAAATATACTGCAACATGCCTTATTATTTCATGTTCAAGGCTAAGTGAAGTTTCTTACTTTCGTTTTGTCATCATGTAAATTTGGAGGACAAAACAAATCAGCATCTACACGCATTGGCCACCCAAACCGGAAACAATCAACTGACCTACATTTTATAGAGACGAATGCTTTCTGAGATACTGCTTAATATATCAAAAGGAAAAAAAGCAAACTATGCCGGTATCAACAACGAGGAAAAAAAACCAAATATATGTTTATATCATACCAAAAGTATTCATTTAAATCAACATATTTTCTCCACTAAGAATGTCTGGATTTCTCTCTCTTGCTCTATTCAGCTTCCTGTTTTATATAGCCAAATCAGTATCAAAGAAAAGAGTTGAATATTAAAAAATAACAAATAGGCACATTGATCTCTAACGGTAAAGTAAAAAATAGTGGTGGTACCTTTGCTATTGTTTTGTAAATAGGAGTTACGACTTTTCTTAAAAATGCTAGAATCCAACAAGGGTTGTTTTTCGACTGGCTGTAGATTTGTGAAAATATGTTCAGTATCTCTAATGAAAATCCATTCAGATGTGTAAGTGCATGTGTACATATACAAATAAAATTCATGCTATCATCACAAAGGAAAAGATATGTATCATATCATATAATTTGCTCCAACTCCAAGCAACATTACAGATCACACTAAATGGAAGAAATGGCCTAAGGGTGCAAGTACCGCAAAAAAGATGAGACATCAAATTTTATTTCATTTTTTCTCCCCTAGAGCATTAAAATCCAGACGTGACAGGTAAAACAAGGTCAAAAGCTATAACAGAAACAGGAAAGTGTCTGCTAAGAATCAGAAAACAAAAATGAAAGTAGATCATATCAATTTATATAGAAACAGAGAAAGTAGGTAGATGAAAAGGGACACCCTACCAAAGCATCTATTTCATCACCAATTTGTACATGACTCTTTTTTGATAAGCATAGTTATCTAGCATGTAAGTCTGCATGTTAATATAGAATGAAATGTTCACTAAACTCCTAAGATTCCCCCAGAATAAAAAAACAATCTGACTATCAGTAGTAGAATCATTTTAACCATCTGTGCACATATTTTCACCATACAGTAGAATAACTTTATTTTCCATAAGGACTTCTGTAAAACCCAATTCTAAAAGAGATGGGAAAATGGTATGATATGATAGGATAACTTGAATATGTAAGGAATTAAACATACCCCTGACACAAGAACTTCTATAGCATACAACAAATTTGATCCTGGACTGATATCATCCTGCAAGAAATACAGATGTTCACATAAAAAAGATGCACTTCCATACTGCAAATGCTCAAAGCAGTTCAAAAAATGGAAAATCAACCAGATGTGGGGTGGGTTGGAGACCTTTGTCACTTCTGAAAAGAAGTTGATGATCTTAACAACATTTAAAGATCTTCCCTGCTATACATCCTCAACTTCTCCACATCTGTCACAAAAGCTTTTCCAACGACAAAAGAAAAAATATGTGCTTCAACTAACCTGTGAATGAGATATCAAATAGTTCACTTTAATAAAGGATGTCCAAAGAAACTACGAAACACTTAACAAAATTATCAGACACTGCAGTATGCTAGACTGCAGCATAGCTCAAAAGACAGAGGATCACTCTACGTTTAAACTAAAGGAAAAAGATCCATACTTAGTAACTAATTGTGCTACATTAGACTGCTGCTTCACTAGTCTACAAAAAGAATTTACTGCCATGTTTAACGTCATCTCTTTCTCCTGCACAACCCAAATTACAAAAACAAACAATGAGTCATCAATCAAAAGGAGTAGCGATATGGTCGATATACACACTATAATGTACAACATGGGATATGGATTAAGAGAAACCTTTTCAGAACTGGTAGAGCGAAATTCTTCCCAAAATTTCTTGAAGTCCCACTCCAGTTCATGTTTTCCTCTGCAATTATCAAAATAACCAACATAAACCAATAATAAATCAAGATTAGAGAATAGTGGAAATGGGAGAAAAATAACAACAATAACAACATTTGTTCAACTGAATCAAATTGAAATGAAGTGCGTACAACCCATGACAAAGCAAGGTAGGTCAGAAGCAAACATGCCCATCTCCTTACTGGATCCCCCAAAGAATCCAACCTATCATTTACAAACTCCAGCAAAATATAATGCCATCCCATTTACAACTAAACAATCAAAATTTACAAAAATCACTAATCTAAAAACTAAAATGTCCAGAACCCTCCAATCACAAATCCGATCTCTCAGCTCATCAGCTCGTCAGCTCGTCTTCCCTTTTAAATCTTTTCCCATTTCTATAACAAATACAAACTCAATGAAACACACACCTATCTTCTCAAATCTATTCAACAATAAACAAAAA
Source organism: Hemerocallis citrina (assembly GCA_017893485.1). Classification (NCBI taxonomy): domain Eukaryota; kingdom Viridiplantae; phylum Streptophyta; class Magnoliopsida; order Asparagales; family Asphodelaceae; genus Hemerocallis; species Hemerocallis citrina. The sequence continues at coordinate 417,495,094 of CM030358.1, read as the reverse complement.
CTTACTAAATCCCCCCAAAATACAAGATTCCAAACAGAAACCCTAAAAATGTCCATACCAGAATCAAACAAATGCAAAAGTCACCTGATCATAATGTCACCTACCTACCAATCTAAGTAATACAATAACTATAATGTCTCAAAAACACCACAATTTTCACTGAATCACTCTTTCATCTGTTCTTTCTACCCATCCAACTAATCGAAAAACATAACAAAATCAAAAAATTACTAGATCCAACCCCCCCCCCCCAAAGCAATTTGACGGTGGTGGGTGGCAACGGAGGAAGACGACGACAGTGGAAAGGAAGACAACGGTGGCTAAGGCGGTGGCGATGGAGGAGCAACAACGATGGTGGGAGAGGGACGACGAAGGCGACGTGGTGAGTCGGGGATTTGGGTTTGAGAGAGAGAGGGGGATTCGGGTGTGTGAGAAAGAGAGAGAGAGATGGGTGTGAGTAAGAGATTGTATAAATTGGGGGATTTGGGATTTGGGGAAAATTGAAAAAGTTGGAGGGCAAATGAAATAATTTGGGGGTTTAATTGGCGATCGGATAAATAACTTAAATTTTCCCCCCTGAGAAGTCCATTATAATAGTATTATAACATTATTTGCTTCTTATATATAATATCATTTGTCAGGTTAATTCTATATATGTAATACATTGTATTGGCTTGTGTTCTCCAATTTTCCTGTTGTTTTATTTTGGAGTAAAAGAACTGAATCTGGTTTCATGGCTTTGTAATAATATTTCAAACACATAATGATACATTTAAATAGTTTTCCTTATGTCATTAGCATTACAAAGAAACAGTTAACACAAGCCTTTGGATATAGATTATTAAGGACTAGGTGATGGCTTGGGGCAGGTTGAGGACTAGTTGCCCATTGCTCGTGGTTGGGAGCAACATTAAGGGCCCGCATAACGGCTATTTGAAAATCCTGGAACTCCGCCCTTGTGACTGGTGCCCCTTCAGCTTGGCGGTCCCTAGGTGTGGCTCGGCTTACTGGAGTATGACTTCTCCGCCGATGACGTTGAGGAGACTCTCTTCGCCTCCTCACGAAAGGGGGCCTTCTGGTCCTCGGTCTGTGGGGGATCCGGAATCTCGAGACCCCTGGGTGCTCAGGTTGATGGACTCCTTCAAGGGCTTTCCATCCATTCAAGCGAGTTCGGAGGTCGACCCCCTGTTGGCGGTTGACAATCACTTGACGAAGATCCTGCTCGGGAGAGCTTTGAGAAGGCATAAAGTTAACTGAAGGATTGGGGACCGCGACATGGTCATGAAGAGGATGTTGCTTTGGACGACTCCGACGAGAGCCCTCCCTGGGTAGCCCCCCGAGACCCTAGAGGGGCCTGTTGAGGAGGAGGCTATTGAGGAAGAACATCTTGAACTGGAGGAGGAAGAGGAGGAGGAAGAGGAGTTGCTCTTCGGCTGGAGACCACTGCTTCCCCTTCTCTTTCGGATGCATAACTTGAAACTACTCTCGCTGATGAAGTTAGGCTGGATTGTTTTTTTGTTTCCCACAGACGGTGCCAATCTGTTGCTGCTGATTTTGGTGCGGGAGCAAACAGATGAATTTGTGGATTCATGAGAAAATGAATAAGAAAAACCTGTTGACCTTCACCAACATGTTGACTTGTTTCTTGCTGTTGCTGCGAACCTGCACAAAGTTCGATACACTGGGATGGTTCACGGCGACGAACCCTCCGACGCTCTTGTCAGTAATCAGAAAGATTAAGAAAGAGCTTTAGGTAGAAAAATATTGATTACATTGTTATGGTGGGGGGAGAGGGGTATTTATAGTCGCCTTAGGGATCTGTTTCGAGATAAGGACAAATCTCTACTTCCCGGTATGGATGTATAAGATCTAGAGTGTAAATCGTTTTATAGAAATAACTATGAGTTTGAATTACTCTTTATCCATCTAGGTTGGTTTGTAACGGGTTATTACTCATACCCAGTAGGACAGATCCGTTTATGGATTATTGGACTTTGAAGAAAGACCCAGTTCCCATTTCAGACTCGTTTGTAGATGAAATTACCATTTTACTCCTGAGAGCTTTAAGATTCGTTCCCGATTTGAACGGTCCCAATTTGGTTTATTTTTAGCCATATCATAATAATATTAGATAAATAAATTTCGTGTTATCTACATATAAATTATTATAAAAAGAATACATATAAATAAAAATATAAAAATATTTATAGAATAAAGGGAATATATATATATATATATATATATATATATATATATATATATATATATATATATATATATATATATATATATATATATATATATATATCTGTGTGTGTGTGTGTGTACAACCCTATCCCGGCGTTTAACAAGTAAAATGCCAGGATAGATATCTAATTTATTTTAAAAAATAAAATTAAAATAGCTATCCCGGTGCGTATTAACCAAACGTCGTTATAGTACACCCTACCCCGGCGTTTATCATATAACGCGCCGGGATATCTATTTAATTTATTTTTTTAAAAATAAAATAGCGGCCTATGAGGTAGAGAGGGGTTCTCTCGGCGTTTATTTGTACAATGCCGTTATAGTTTGGTCCTATCGCGGCATTTATTCCAAACTCCGCGATAGAGAGTATTTTTTTAAAAAAAAAATTTTCCCTCACCTATAACGGCGTGTCTTAGAAACGCCACAATAAGAATGCCGCTAAAGACCAAGCATTTTGTAGTGGTTGTAGGCCTGACCACGGCCTCCAGAAGGACCCCTTCTAGGAGCGGCTCTCCTCTGATCGAATACTTTTCTCTGAGGTCGGAGTGGTGGTCCACCCTGACCACGAGCAAGCGCTCCCTGCGGAGCGGAACCTCCAACCGGTGCAAGGGGTCTGTTCCTTGGGCAGTCACGAACCATGTGGTCATTACTTCCACACAGAAGACACTGGCGATTGGCTATCCTGTAGTCATTGCACAGATGTCCAACCTTGTGGTAGTAATCACAAGTCAAATTTGACCTTGGCGCAGTAGGTGGATATGGCAATGTCCTCGCTGGAGGGGTCAGAACTGGCCTCCGAATAGGTCCTTCAGAAGACCTGGCAGCAATGGAGTGCGGAACAGATCACAGAATGACACACTTTCTCTTATGAGTATGCTCCTGAATTCTAGCAGCATCCAGGATATCTGCATACGATCGGAGTCGCAGGGCAGCAAAACGGTCGTGAATTTCAATATCCAGACCCGACAAGAATCGACGACCTTTATCTTCATCATTTTCCACCATGGAAGTAGCAAAGCGGCTCAGTCGAGTAAATTCCATAGTGTACTCGTTTATGGTCCGATTCCCCTGGGTTCTAGACGTTGTTCAGTTTAACGTTGTTATATTATGAAATAAACAACAAAATTTGCATAAATAAACACTATCTGGCAAACCTGTGTTAGCGAGACAAATTGCAGCTCCATTTCATCTTTAGTGACATTAGGAAAGAACTTCGTGAGGAAGCTCTCCGTGAAGATGGCCGAGGTGATGGGTCACCCCAGTCATTCAGTCTCTGCATGCCACTAGATGTCGGCGAGGTCAACGAGCTGGATGCTCACGACATCCACCCGATCAACATCTGAAATCTGCGCTGCTATCAACAGCTGCTTAGTCCGAATTAGCTATTGCTCGACTTCAAGAGGAGTCTTAGTGCTCGAGAATTTATCTAGATGTAGCCTCATGAAATCTGCCACATTACCAGGTCTCGGTGGTAGTAATCCAGGTGTAGGTCCATCGGGTTCCCTGTTGGCAGCCTCAAAAGCTACCCTTATCAGCTCATTGTGTTCGTGTTGCATCTACATCATCTGCTGCATCATCTGAGCAACAGTTGGCTCTTCTGACTGATCATACCCAGTTCGGGACGACGAAGCGCCCTTTCTAGCCATGGTCTGCAATAAAATCAAACGGTTAGCATCCAGATTATAGGTTGGTTATCAATTATCCATGTGATTCACGTGTTGTACATTTTGTTGAGTCAAACTGGTTAAATCCAAACTAATTAGGGTCTAACCTAGCTCCGATTCCACTAAAAACCTTGTCACGCCCCGTTTCCCAAAAACACGAAACACAAGCGCGTGACATTGGCCCAGCGAATGACTTGCGTCATCCAGAAGCTGTTATTGTTCAACTTAACAATATAACAAGATAGATACAACCATGCATGCAATAAGAACAATCACATGAATAAAAATACTTGGAATAAAATATAAAATAACTAAATTCGATAATCCAACTTTTGGAAACAAAATAACAATCTCCGGGTCAAAAGCCCATAATACAAAGTTAATAAAACTCAATACAAGAAGTTCAACAAAATAACGATCAATCTAGAAAGCAATAAATCATCAGAAAGACTGTTCTCCAAGTCCTGCAGGTAACTCTCCTTGATCACCTGTGAATACCTCCTCTAAAAAAAGGAGAAAATTTGTCCTTAGAGCAAGTCATGGATAACAAGTAGAGAAAGCAATGAACAATGGAAATACAGTATAATAATGAATTCAATTAAACAATAGGAATCAATAACAATGGACGATAGCAATAATCGATATCAATGGTATCAATACGATGGGTATAACAATAAACGATATTTCAATATTCGATATCAATAATCAATGGTTGATGTCAATATCAATAATAATGTTCAATATCAATAGCAATGACGATGTTCAATATGTAGCATCAATATTGTGTCAATTCTTAAGTCTATAGTTTTTAGCCTAACAAATGCACGTACTACTGCGTCCCATACCATAGGTTCGATGCATACAATCAATGTCATTTAGACCTAAATGGTGTACTCTATAGATCATGTACTCAGCAACGATAATCAATATTGAATAATCACGATTCAATATTCAATGCACGATACGATAATTCGGCAACAATACGATACACGATAGATTGAGATACCGTCGTAAGCCACAATCAATCGATAAAACAATAGTCGATGAAAATAATTAGGGGAACATGGGCCCCTCCTCTGAGTACAGTCTCTACATTGTCCACTACTTAAGTCACCCTTAAACTCCGGCTTGTTAAACATTTTATCGATGCAATCAATACATTATGCAATTTAGAGAAATTCGATAAACGATGGCATCAATAGAAGTAACAATAGGACGATCAATTAGAATGGGACAATTTGAGTGGTGACAATAGTATATTAGGATCATGCAGTGCAATTTATACACTTAAATCCATTCAATATAATGATATATATACAATTATATTAAGAAAATATGGAAACACAATTCTGGACAACAATATGTTAGTGTATCAAAATCAAGTTTCCAGATGTTACAGAAATCCAACACTAGATCCGCCAGAAGTTATAGAAAGTAGACTCCTTCCCGGTTCCAACGCAAATTTAAAATATGAAATCCGATAACAATAGGTAGGTTAATTACATCATTCTTTATAGATTACACGCGCTGACCGAAAAATCAAGATCAAGTTGCTATGTTTGTAAAATCAGTAAAAATACAATTTTAAATTCATAAAAAATATCCATTATGTTCCTAATCATTTTAACTAATAATCTAGAATTTATTAGGGCAATATTCTAACATTAACTTAGTTTTTTAATAACTTAAACATGAAGAAATACATGAATCAGGAATTCTGCAAGTAAAAGGCAGCAATAGTAAAATCACCATAACTTTTGCCATAAAACTCGAAATTCAAATAATTTAGATGTTCTGGAAACTAAAAACATAGGGCTATAATTTTCGTTTAAACAGCTATAATTTTTGATGTCAAATACTGGGTCAAAAAGATCACAAGTTTTAGGCAGACAGTGAAAATCAGGGTTCAACATATTTCATGAAATAAAAGCAATCTAAACATGATGAAATTCAACTCAATAGTTAACAAATCTTATATTCAGCGTGGTAAACGCAATAACATAGTGAGCACAATGAAGAATATATCCATACACTAGTTTAACATCAACAAGGTATCAATCAATCGTTTAAGCACAACAACCTAATAATCAATTCTACAATAGTTTATTTGTGAGGTGTCATGTATGAGTAACTTCTATTATCAATACTACACGAATGCATGAAAGATTCGATATTTTAGAGTCAATAATTGCACGAAGTCAAGAATATTTTGGGTTATCTCCTGTAAACCCTTAATATACTCAACAAAAGGTAAATGGTATAACAATACGATAAACATTCAGGATCTACTTGCGGAGTTTCGATGAAAAGCTGGAATGCGACACAATAATGATTCGAGAGTGAAAAGTGACTTGCCTTTAATATGATTAATCCCAGATAATAGAAAAACAGGATTAGGATCCCGGGGCAACGATGCACATGCAAATAACGGAGAAGTGACGACACATGCGAAATACGTGCAAGAGTCCACAGCAACAATAGCAAGGGCAACAATAGTAACACGTGCGATGCACGTGATCTCAACACAGCAAGGGCACAACAATGGCAATGGCGGCAACAGGGCTTCGGCTTCGGCAGCGTTAGGCAGCGGTGGGGTGATGGTCGACGGTTGCTGAAGACAGAGGAAGAACGGAGGGGAGTGATAGCAGTGGTGGGTACAGTTGACGGCAGCAAGGGGATCCGCGTGGTGGTCGACTGAGAGGCAGTCACAGCGCTGGCGAGGGGTGCGGAGGATGAGGTCGATGATCGGGGATGACGAAGATGGTGGTGACTGGATGGACTGGAGGTGGCGATGATGGTGGTCGATGAGGGCGATGGAAGCGGGGATGAGGATCGCGGGGTTGTCGAGCGGTGGTGGTGGAGTTCGACAGCGAGGTTGAGGGGTGAGCAGTGGATACGGGGGTCGAGGAGGCGATGGGGATGCTGCTCGATGGGTTTGGGTGTCGGAGGTTAGAACAGGGGAGGAAGAAGAAAGAGGGGAAGAGAGAGAGTAACGGGGGGGGGGGGGGGTTATTATAATATTTAATAGTATTATAATAATTATAATAATGGGAAAGGATTGAATGGCTGATTAATAGGGATTTAAAATTGGGGGGTTACAGGATGAGATAATGGGGATTAAGATTTCAGAATGATTAGGGGAGATAGAAAGAGAGAAATATGAAGACTGAAGGGATTGAACTAATTAGTGGTGATATGAAGGGCCGCGGGTTAGTGGGTTTGGGTGGGAACCAAAAGTGCTAGGCTTGGAAAAAGTTAGATAGATAAATGGGTTAACAAAAGATCAATAATATTGCAAGAATGATAAATTGCAACAAAAGGCTCACAACTAGCCCAGGATCCAAAATACATAAAAATAGAAAAGAACAATACAAAAATACAAGAAAAATCCGTATAACCGAAAACAGGGATTACAGGGGTATTGGAAAGGGGACGTTGTGGCGGTTAAGGACGACAGAGATGCGGAGATGAGGGTGGAGTGGATGGTGGCGTCGGAAAGGATGTGTATTTGGGAAGTGAGGGGTGGGAGGGGAGAGTTGAGATATGGTAGGCTAGAGCTTGGGTGTTTCTTGTCAGGATGTACACAAAGGCTGAGTTGTGCACATATTTTTTATGGTTAATTTCACCAAACTATACTGTTGAATATGTAATTGAAGGGAAAACTAGGGATTATTAAGGTGGCTAATGCACACAGCGAAAGCGATCGAATCGCGCAAATTACATTACAATACAAATTTCCCCCCCAATAGCGAGAATCACTATGAATTATAACGAATTAGATAAAAATAAAAGGTTTTTAGATTACCTTTCACAGATGCCAAGAAATCCTTCACGGTGGTTTCAGTAATAAGGCGCTCAAGTGTTCGTCCTCCAACAGTGATCCATGCCAAACATTTCTTGGAATATTGTCGTCGTTTCTCTCTAACTCTCTTTTGATTAGTATGCGAATGCGTCTCAATCTTCTCTTGTTTTCTTGTGTAAAGGAAAAGCTCTTCTTCCGTATTTATAGGGGATTGGAGGCCAATCTTTATAGGGCATGCAATCTTATTTCATATCAAATATATTCACAAAATATTTGTTCCATAATTATTAACCATAATGAGATTTCTTCATATCACTTAGTTAAGATATTATATCATCCCAAATATTTATTAGTTATAAATTCAAATATTCGAACTATTGAAATATTCTAGAAAAATATTATTCATCATTTAATCATGATGTGCAAAATTTATTTATCTCATAAATAAATTGACAACTATATAACATTTCGTGCTAGCAGAACTATTTGTCATATTTAATCTATCTTCATATTCGATTACGAATTTTACCAAATAAAATTCCAAATTGAATTTTCCAAGAAAAAAAGCTTGTATTGTGTGTGACCCATTGGGCCTCACATTAAGCCAGCAGTGAAGATATTAAACTTCTTTATTTCTCCACAAGTCATGAGTGACATCTAACAAGGTGTTATGACTATCCAGATAATGTGAGTTTCATTACTGAAATCAATTGTACCTTTTAGTGATTAATTCCCGTACAGTTATATCTTCCGATCATACAATGTCCCGATAAAGCTTAGGGTACAGATTAACGTCAAACCCTAACCACTTAATCATATGTGTCTGATAAGTTAGTGATTGAATCTACTGAATACTTAGAAATTCCTTCCTAAAATTCATTTTGCGACAGCCGTAGATTTCGTGAGTCAACACTTTATTGAATCACATAGGTCATTCTTTTGTTCTAATAGAAGTGATCGATTCCTTATTGATTTCTCATCCACTTCCATGAAAGCCTCACTATGCCCAGAATACCCTACGCATGTCTTAGAAAAATATGCTAAGAAATAAATCAAAACATAGATTGACATACACAAAATGCCGTGACAATCTCAGGACTCAGAATTACTTGTACCCACTATCACTCAAGAAATTATCTATTGACATTCATTTAGAATTTCCATTAAATATTCATTTTAGTGAGTCAGTTCAGTGAACTAAAACATTTAGCTCATACACTATTATATTAATGTCTGTACATAAATAATTGTGAGATCAATTATTCTCTACTTTAGAGCATATAACGAGTGCATTAGTCTTAGTGGAATCATCGATGTCAAATCTTGGTAATCCTACGAATAGGAACATTTTAGATTAATTATGTTAAGTTTAGGTCTTACTGCCATGATCTCATCATGACCCTAAACACATTTAACTAATCAATGGACTTTAACATAATAGTAAATAAATTACATAAATAAGAATAAGGCGCATATGTTGAATAAAACACCTCAAAAAACTTTATTAATCATGAATAATGTTGGCTAGAGAATTGCAAATGCGACTGACTGTAAGGGCACATTCGTCACAATCTCCCACTTGCACTAAAGCCAATCACCCCTATATTTAACACCCTTGCTATTAAGGTGATGATCAAAATGCTGCTGTGTCATTGCCTTAGTGATGGGAACTGCTATGTTCTTTGTCGTATCGACTCGTTCAATACTAACATCACCCCTCCCAATGATTTCCCTGATGAGGTGATATCGCCAAAGGATGTGCTTGGATCTTGATGAGATCTGGGTTCCTTAGCTTGGGCAACAGCTCCATTGTTGTCACAATAAAGAGGAATCAGCTGATTTACCTTCGGAACCACTCTCAACTCAGTGATGAACTTCTTCATCCACACCGCTTCTTTGGAAGCTTTGCTTGTAGAAATTTACTCTGCTTCAGTGATCGAATCAGCTACTATTTTTTGCTTGGAACTCTTCCGACTTACTGTACCACCATTCAGGATCCCCAAAATGGATTTACTATCACCAGGATCTGACTGAAAACTAGAATCGGTAAAACTGCCCAATTTCAAGTTAGACCCGCCATATATCAGAAAAACATCTATTGTCCTTTTCAAGTACTTGAGAATGTTTTTCACCGCTCTCTAGTGTTCCTTTCCCGGGTTTGACTGGAACTTGCTTACAATGCCTAAAGCATATGCAACACCAGGTCTGGTATATAGCACAACTTACATGATTGACCCAATGGCTGACGCATTTGGGATGACTTTCAACCTCTCTCTTTCTTCAGGTTTCTTTGGAGACATCCTGTGTGAAAGATGCATGCCATGTCTTAAAATTAAGTAACCTCTCTTGCTATCTTCCATGCTAAACCTTTTTAACATGGTTTCTGTGTACCTGGATTGAGATAACCCAAGCATCATTTTAGACCTGTCCCAATAGATTCTTATTCCTAGAATATAGGATGCTTCTCCCAAGTCCTTCATGAAGAAATTTGTGGAAATCCAAGCCTTGACCGACTGCAACATCAGGATATCATTCCCAATGATGAATATGTCATCCACATACAATACCAAAAAAGTAACCGCACTCCCACTGATTTTCTTATATACACAAGGCTCATCAATGTTAAAAAAAGTCAAACAATTTGATTATCTTATCAAAATGTATATTTCACCTCCTTGATGCTTGCTGTTACCCACAAATGGATTTATGCATCTTGCATGATTTTTTTTCTACACTTGAGACAAAATCTTCTGGTTGTGTCATATAAACTTCTTCCTGTAAATCACCATTTAAGTAAGAAGTTTTGACATCCATCTGCCATATCTCATAGTCGTAATATGCAGTTAGTAAAATTCTAATGAACTTAAGCATTACTACTGGCGAGAAGGTTTCATTATAGTCAACACATTGAGTTTGTCTAATACCTTTTTGGCCTTATAGGTCTCCACCTTGCCATCAGCTCCAATTTTTCTCTTAAAGATCTATTTGCACCCAATGGGTATTATCCCTTTAGGTGCTTCCATCAAAGTCCATACTTTTTTGGAATGCATAGAGTCCATTTCAGATATCATGGCTTCTTGTCATTTATTGCTATCAACATCTTTAATTACTTCCAGATAAGTTTGTGGATATTCAATTTGAAGATTATCTATGTCATTCTCAAAGACAAGATTCAATCTATTTGGTGTGTTTCGCATTCTCGTAGATTTTCGAGGATTTTCAAGAATTTTATGGGGTGCGACTGGTTGAAGAAAAGTTTTGTGGACTTTCCACAACTCTTTGTGAGTATGACTGTGGGTCTTGAACTTCACTAAGTTTAATATTTCTCTCACGTCCCCTTCTTAGATAAACTCCTTTTCCAATAGGGTGGCACGCTTACTAACAAACACGTTTTGTTCAGTTGGGGCGTAGAAATATCCTATAGTTTCTTTAGGATACCTCACGAATCTATATTTTTCAAATCTCGCACCAAGTTTATTTGCATCTATTTTTGCACATAAGAAGGACAACCCCAAATCCTTACATGTTTAGGAGTTGGTTTCTTTCCTTTCCATATCTCATAGGGAATGTTAGATACAAAATTTTTTGGGTACCTTATTGAGGAGGTACGTAGCGGTTTCTAGAGCATATCCCCAAAAGGATATTGGAAGTTTAGTGAAGAACATCATAGATCGTGCATGTCTTAGTTTTTCTTCGGAACCAATTTTGGACAGAACCCACACGTAGAAGGAGGAAACCATTGACAATCGATAATCCTGTCTCCTTCTTCGGTTTCTCCTTAAAGGTCAAAAGTTTTCAAAATGAACTACTATATATTGAGGATGGATGTCGCTGGATTTGTGCAAATAGTCACCCTCACATTGCTCGGATGAAATTTTGCCACAATTGTGGTCCAATTCGATCAACAAGTGATGGATTCGGCAACAAAAGTTCATATGATCATGAGAAATCCCGGACCCCAAAGACAAATCAAATCTAACAATAAGAAGACTTGATTTTATCAGAAAGGGGTAAGGCTCAAGGGTCAAGATACTTGGTCCCTCGTAATGGATGATCATGGAGTAGGGATAGAAAAAAGCATCATTCCAAGTAGTCGTGGGTATTAATGGTAATCAACATTTATTTTATATGAATGATATTTTCGTAAATAATTATGTCGTAATTAAATTTGAACTTTGAGCATATTATGATAATTGACAACAATTTGGTAATTATTTTTAAATGGATGGTTAATATAACCAAGCTATGGTTGAGATTAGTCTTTGGTAGTGGTGCCTAAAAGGCCCCATGCCATTGCAAAGATCTGGAACTTTGAGAAGAGTGTAGTTGGTATCTCTAAACCAACAACACATTCAAGATGAGTTCCAAAATCTGTCTTAGGTATGTTGCCTTGTTTAGTTGTTGTGTTGCTTATTTACTAATCATAATGAAGATAGGTAGTTGGTAAATGCCCCATGATCAAAGATGGTATTCGAATGAAAAACTTGAATGTCATGTGCATTTATGATACCCCCAAATGAATGTTCAGATCTACTTCAAGGCAATCAACATTGGAGTATCTATTTCTCACAACTTCAATACTTGTATTCACTAATATTGATGAAAAGGAATCACAGCTCAAGAAACAGAGGATTACACAGGAGGGTCTAGAAGAGAGAAGAAGATTGAAGAAGGAAAGTTTGTTAGAGGATTCAAGAAGAAGATAAAGTTTGTTACAATTTCATGCCCAGCTCACACACACCCTATACTCTATTTATACCCAGCTGTAGATTCTTTTCACATCTGCATTGCCTTTTCCCGCCAGATCTATTCTTCAATTCTGCTTGTGCCATGTATACTAACTGTGAAATGTTGCACTTGTACACTAACTATGTAAGCCCATAGTATCTTAATCGATCAGGCATTTTTCTCTTTCTGGAGCTCCGCCTCACCCCAGCATTAGTGTTCTTCTCAGGTTCAGCTGCTATCACCTCAGCACTTGTATCAATTTAGGAGTCCAAGCTCACTAAGCCTTCTCCTAGGAAGCTATTTCTATAAGAGGCACTATTATCTCTAAATGGGTTAGCCTTGATGTTATTGACTCCTGTGGTGGAGTTATGATAGAGTGGAATGATAATCTTTTTGAGCTAATCTATTCAGCAATTGTCATCTTTGTTTCCATTACCATGCAAGATAAGACCTCTAGAAATGAGAGGTATATTATTTTAGTGTATGCTCCATTTGAAAGAGATGATAGAGAGTTATGTTGGTATTAGATAGTTTAGAGGAGGCCATACCTAAACGATAAGTGAACTCTCTGTGGGAACTTCAATGCAGCTCTATCATATTGTGAAAGAAACAGAGGTCACAGCTCCATGAAAGATGTTGCTGCTTATTTTGGTGTGGGAGCAAACAGATAGTGAGTTTATATTTGAAGGAAACTAGTAAAGATCTAACATTTGATCTTCACCGTAAAAAGTTGTTAGAGATCCTGAGATTGAATTTGGATCGTTGATTGGACACTATGATCAGAATCCGACGGTTGTTGATGGGGATGATGGACCTACAAAAAGTTTGAAATACCGGGGATGGCCTCAACGATAGACCCTCCGACGCTCAAGTCAGAACCAGAGAGAGAAAGAGAGTTTGAGAGAGAACAATTACTTTCTGACTGAGTAAGGGGGAGGGTATTTATAGGTCTGAGAAACAGTTTAAGAGATTGATATGAATCCGTTAGATTGATATAAGTCCATTATTTCCCGTTGATTCTTCCCCATTAAAAGATAAGACTCTCTTGTCTAGGGATAAGAGGATTGACTCACAGCCCTCATGGGCTGGGTGTCTCTCCTAGTGGGTCAAGTGACTTTTAATGGTCTTAAAAGCGGCCCATGTCTTGTAGGTGAGTCTGAAGAAGGCCCGGACCTATTGAAAAGGCACGTTATGGTTAATCTGCCTGTAAAAGCTTTAAGACATACAATTTTTTGCTGATATAATTTCCACACTCAACCTTATTGATCTTCCTTTGTCAGGCAGAAAGTACACTTGGTCCAGTCTCAAATATGATCCAGCCATGGAAAGACTTGATAAATTCCTCATCTCACAGGAATAGGAAGTGCAATTTCCAAACTCTATTCAATTCTTCCTGCCAAAAGTAGCTTCTGATCACTGCCCTCTAGTACTTCAAATTTGAAAAGACTGGCTTCAGGAACCAAATTTCATCTCAATGGTTTCAAATTGGTTTAGTAATTTCTATTGCAAAGCCCCTTGCCACCCACCTTAGTAAAAGATTGATCCTTATGAAGAGACGGCTTAGAAGTGGAGTTTAAACACACCAGACAACTCCAAAGCCAAGATGCAAGCACTATTGGACACGATTCATGAGATGGATATCTTAAATGACTCTCGAGTGTTCATTCCCATAGAGAAGCAACATAGATCATCTCTGGTATCAGCATATAAGAGCCATGTCTAAATGATACAATATATTACGAGACAAAGATCCATAATTACCTGGATTAAAGAAAGGGATGCAAACTCCTAAATTTTTCACTGTATTGCAAATGGGAAAATGAGAAGAAGCTTCATCCATTCACTTATGGAAGGTGTTCAACTTGTGACAGATAGTACTCAGATCAGGTCTCTGTTAGAATATCATTTTCAGTCAATATGTGGCACAAGTGCAGTTCCTAGCTTCAATGTAGATTGAAATTCTCTTTACACCCATCCCCTTTGCTCTTTAAAAATTGGAGGCACCCTTCTCTCTTGAGGAAATCAATAAAGTTGTTTTTGGTATGAGTGGAGAAAAAGCTCTAGGTCCAGATGGACTCACAATGAGCTTTTATCAGACATTTTAGGACTGCATTCACTAGGAATTATTCTTAATGTTTTCTACTATTCATGTTGGATCAGGAGATACATGTTCTGATATTGTACTCACCCCTAAATGTGATGGTGCCAATATAGTCCAAGAATTTGGACCTATTAGCTTCATCAATTGCTCCTTCAAAATCTTTACAAGGTGCTTGCTGATAGATTGAGTCCAATCTTGGATAATCTGGTTTCTTCATCCCAAAGTGCATTCCTAAAGGAGAAGTTCACTCTTGACTGTGTTTTGGTGGCCCATGAAATTGTCAACCTATGTTCAAGAAAGAAAGCAGATGTTCTCATGATGAAGATAGATTTTAAGAAGGCATTTGATTCTGTAAATTGGGATTTCATAGAGGAGATGCTAGTGGCAAGAGGTTTTGGCTCAAATTGGTGTAGGTGGACCACGTGGTTCTTCATTCAGCTGAATCCTCTATTCTTATCAATGTAAAGAAGGGAACTTGTTTGGTATGTCTTGCATACTATGTTCGATGTGACATTCGACTGCACCAAAGGCAATCGACTGCAACTGTGCAGGTATTCATTTGACAGTCAACTCAAATGCACCAAAGGCAGTCGACTGCAAATGCTCTTTATTTTGGTCGTGACCAAGACAGTCGACTCCCTTGGGGGTAGTCGACCGCATTGGGCGGCTGTCAGCTTATTAGGCTGAATCTTAAGGAATCTTTTGGGCCCAACTTCTACTCCAGGTTTGATTGTACGGCTCCTATCGCGTGGGTTCCTCTTCAGATATATCAGATGGCTATTGTATCAAGAATCCAACCAGGTTTTCTCTAGATCTCTATAAATTTGAATATGTAATGGCTCTAATGAAAGTAAGAGCCAAAAGAGAGAGATTGTACGGCTCCTATCACGTGGGTTCCTCTTCAGATATATCAGATGGCTATTGTATTAAGAATCCAACCAGGTTTTCTCTAGATCTCTATAAATATGAATATGTAATGGCTCTAATGAAAGTAAGAGCCAAAAGAGAGAGAGAGAGAGAGAGAGAGAGAGCGAGAGAGAGAGAGAGAGAGTACGAGAGTACTTCATTGAAGAGGGTTTGAGAGGTTTTCCAATGGTAAATAACAAGTATCTTCTGGTGAGGCTGGAAAGATAGATATGTTCTTGGTGAGAGTGGTTGTAACTCTTGTATCTTCTCTAGTTGAACTCGGTTATTTCTTTCTCGGATTAGGCTTAGCAAAATTGGGGCAAAATTGTGTGCTTTGGTGTGTTCAGTTTGATCTATTATTTTGCTTGGAAGTTTGTAGTGATTGTGTTGCATAAACTCAGCAAAAAATCTTAACAACTGGTATTATAGCATTAGATTGCAGAAAGAGGTTGCTCGGGTTCGTTGGGAATGACAAATCAATTCACGAAGATCAAGTGCTTCGATGGTAAGATCAAATTTGATCTCTGGAAGGTGTACATGCATGAAGCATTGGTTCAACATGGCTTGGAACTATTCGTAGAAGGAGATAAAGGGAGATCAATTGACACAAAGCAGGAGGAGATTTATTCAAAAATCTTGGGCTTAATCCGGCTGTTATTGACGAGCTATGTTAGGTGCAACCTCATGGAGGGGAGAATCATGTCGAGTCTTTGGGCATGACTAAGAACTGCTTACTCGGAATTGCCGTTACAGGATCGAATGTATCAGAAGAGAAAGTTGTTGGGTTTCTCGAATAAGGAAAGTAACACTCTTCTAGATCATACAGTAGAGTTTAATACGTAGTTATCTGAACTGAAGGTGATGAACACAGATGATCCAAAAACTTCCTACTTTATATAATCACGGCTAAATTTATCCAACTTGAAAACCACCATGCTAGACGGAAAATCTGTAGAGGAGAAGTTTTCAGTAGCAGGTGTGGTCAAGGGCTTGGAAGAGGATGCACTTAGGTGGGAGAGTCAAAGATTGACATCTACTTTTAGATGGTACTTCGATTGGAAGGGTATATGCATGTAAGGATGGGGTTCGTTGCCACCGATGCAAAGGGATTGTGCATTACAAGAGAAACAGTTGCAAATGGTTGAATCAGAGGGGTGCCAACGTGGTCAGCGCCGTTGAATCAGGTGATAACTTAAACTGCCTTCTTGTTTCATGTTCTTTAGATGTGGATTCTTTATTTGAGTAGTTCTTCTCATATTTGCTCCGTGAGTGATATGTTTTCTACTTACGAACAGGTCATTGTGTGAGAACGAGGATTTATAAGATTTGTAAAGTAATGAGTTAGAGAACAATTGAGTTGGAGATGACAGATGAAAAGGGATACACACTAGAGAAGGTGTAACGCCCCGAATTTCAAAACACGGTAATTCGTAGCACAACATGATCTTTTACTCCAAATTCATACAATTTTAAAAGGAATTAAAACTTTTTCATATAACACTGTTCTTTTACATTAACATAGCGGAATTAAATAAATACAACATGATAAATACAACTTTAATAACAATATCTTAGATCTGAAAGCAATCTTTAGCATCAATTCATCCGTGTCTTCTTTTTTTCCAATCCAAGTCCTGCACTGAAAACTATGGGCACGTCAGTTGCTTACAACCGATGCAATATTATAAAACAGCGATCCTCACTATATAACGATTCTCGTACTTTACCAAACACAAACTTGAATGTAAAAACAAAGTGTGAAAAGTGACTATCCTAAACATGTCAGTGTATGTAATGACTTAATGCCTAATGCAGGTGTTTACGCTATGATGACACTAATGCATACTTGTTAGGGTTCTATGCATCCCATTCTATATAGGTCCGAGTGCAAGTACCTACGTACTCCACATTATATGGTTAAATCCCTTGCCATGCAACCTACTACTATGACTACTACAAGATTTAGACACTTTGCAAGTATTGGCTATCCCCCTTGGAATACTGGAAACCAATCCCACTCCGTGGATCATTCTGTGGTCCTTACATCCATCGTCCTGGAATACTGGGGATTGTCTCACTCCAAGGATCATTCTGGAGTTCATAACTCTCGTTTGCCCTTGTTCATCAAGTCTCCAACTAGTGTCTGTCCTTAAGTTTAGTTAAAATCATCACAACCTAGAGCTAGCTTACCCTAACGAACTTAAACCAATACAAGAGAAAGTCAGCCCACACTGGCTACTTCTCAAAGAGAGAGTCAACCCACACTGGTTACTCCTCAAAATCTCATTAATAACAACTGTCGGTCACTAGGGTCTCGCCTAGCCTCTAGATTCCAACAACTATCTTATTCTAGAGATCAAATAGGTTATATCTAACCTCAACAACAATATTTCAACTTTTAATCAACAATTTTTTTTTTCCATGAAGTGTTCAACTTTTGTAATTTATTCAATCAGAATTTCCAAATGAAATTTCTCATAAAAACTTTTTAATTAACAAACAAACTAATCACTTCCTAAATTATCTCGAAACTCATTTCTTCAAAATTAACCATTTCCAAATGAATAATCTATATCTCAAATCAACACTTTTCTTCAATTAACATCGTTTATTTTTAGCATCAAAACTCTTTTTAAATCATCACATAAATTTCTTGATTTTCCAATTCAAACTTTGCTTTTAAATTTCGAAAAGAATAATTTTAATATTTTCAACCATATTTATTTTGAATTTGAACTCTAACTTGCAATGAACATATCATGCCTCTTAATTCATCAAAATATCTTTAGAACAGTGCAAAATAACTCCAAAATTACTCTAGTAACATTTTATGAATTTTATGAAGTTTTCACTTGTTTTAAAAACTCAAAATACCCCCAAAAATATCTTTTCCCAAAACAGAAAACCCCCTGGCTCGAACCAGTGCCAACAGCAAGGCAACAAAGTGCCTACCCACTGAGCCAAGCTCAGATCTCAACCATATATGGCTTTGATTTATTAAATACCCAAACTTTCCTATTCATTGACTTTAAAAAAAATCGAAAACACAACAGAGCCCCCAAAGTCACTCGAACCCACAACCACACAAACCTCAGCCCGCCACGTGGCAGCGCCTAGCGCACAGACGCGTGCGCTAGCCATAAAGCCCAACGACTTAACTGACTATATGGGGGTTAGATTATTTTTAGTATCAACTCTTGGTTTAATCCATTTATTTAGAACATGAACATTCAAACAACTTAGATTCATCACAATAATTTTATTGGCTCATACAAAACAATTTAAAACGTCCAGTAACATAATCATACTAGGATTTTTTTTGTAAGAAGGTGTAACTACACAATTTAAAAGTAAGTAGCAATTTGAGACATTACAAACACTATATGCCCTTACTAAATTATAAAATATTACTCTACAACACATTCATACAATTTTTTTTTCTCTTTTCAATGACAGTTAACATGATGGGAAATTTTTCCCCAAAATTTTTATAATCAATTCAATTCATGCACCATTCAATTTCCTTCACAATTTTTCTATAAAATATACTCACACTAAAATAAAATTAGCATGACATCACATATAATCATTTGCATAACTTAAAGTTTAATTTCTCATAAAATCTACATCATCAGTTCTCCATTAATCAAGCATTTCATTCATCATTCAATAAAATTTTAAATTTTCCTACAACATGCATCACATCAAAATTTTAAAGGATAAAATATGCAATTACATCTACAATTTTAATATAAAACTCCTAAACATACAATTAAACTACAAATTAGAAAGTATATAGAAATACCCACCTAATAGAAGAGTACTAGTAGCAATAACCCCCCACAAAAGCACTCTAAGAATTCCCCAAAACCAAGCCAATTTCACCACTGAAACTCCTCAGCAAGCACACCTGAGCCCTCTGCCTATTTCCTTTTTTTTTAATATTTTGATAACAATGAATGGTGTATGAGATGATTTAGATTAGGGGGTAATTATAGGTTAATGGGTGGTTATTAAAACTAATTTCCCACTAACCCTATACACTCTCTCCACTCACCCAAGTCAGCAGCTCCATAACTGACCTCTCTCTCTTGGTGTGCACATTGCACGTGTGCACGTGCACGTGCTTTGTGTACACCACACTTTTATCATATTTTTATTTTTTTTTTGAAAATGCAAATGGGCTTATTTTTACATGAATTTCTTTGATGGCTTTTAAAAAATATATTTTTAGGCCCATGGGTTTTATAAAAAATAATGTAATGATACAAAGTGCACTAATTTAAAATGAGAAGAAAAATGTGTATTACTTCTTAGAAAATTTTAGAAACATGTATATAAAAATTCTCTCGTGCATTGCACGTGCAAAATGTCAAGAATTAATTTATTATTTTTTGGGGGTGTTACAGAAGGTCATGCGTATTGCTTTGTTAAAATAGATCCTTTTATTCAGGAGAACTCTGGTAGCTTAGGGCTGCATGTACACAGCTCGAGGAGAGTTCTACTTGTTTAGGAAAGTGTTTGTAAGGTGATGAAGGGTTAGGGAGAGATTGGGCAGAGTCAGCACAACCTTTACAAGCTTTTGGAGAACGAAAAAATCTTGTGTAAGTGATTTGAAGTCCTGCGTTCCTAAAACATTATCTAGTTTAACTGTCACTAGAATCAATGATGTGATGGAGTGTGCCTTTGAGGGGTGGCACCTTCGTGTTAATACCTACTGGGGTGTGCCTCTGAGGGGCATACAAATTAGAGAAATAATAGGTAGAGGTAGATTCAACTAGAAGAATAAACAACTAAACTAGATTGTTTGTAAGAGGGAATAAAAAAAGTATAAAAGTGTTTAATCACACGGTGTAGATTCATGAGTATGCAATCCAATGTGGAGAATGTTGGGTTTATGTCTTACATACTATATTTGATGTGAAGAGAAGACGGGTGAAGTGAGATGAGGTCGAAGCATCGCAGGAGAAGAAGAAACAAGCAGGATCATCAACTGTCTAGGTAATCATTTGATAGTCGACTGCACCAAATGCAGTCGACTACAAATGCTCTCTGTTTTGGTCGAGACCAAGATAGTTGACTGCCCTTGGGGGCAGTCGATTGCATCGGGTGGCTTGCAGCTTACTGAGCTGATTCTTGGGAAATGTTTTGGTCCCAACTTCTACTCCAGGTTAGATCGTACGAATCCTATCATGTGACTTCCTCTTCAAGATATATTGGATGACTATTGCCTCAAAAATACAACCTAGGATTTCTCTAGATCTCTATAAATATGAATATGTAATGGCTCCAATGAAAGTAAGAGCCGAGAGAGAGAGAGAGAGAGAGAGAGAGAGAGAGAGAGAGAGAACTTCATTGAAGAGGGTTTGAGAGGTTTTCCAATTGTAAACAACAAGTATCTTCTGGTTAGACTTGAGAGATAGATATGCTCTTGAGAGTGGTTGTAACTTCTTGTATCTTCTCTAGTTTAGTATTATTTAGGTTATTTCTTCCCAGGATTAGGCTTAACCAAACCGGGACAAAACTGTGTGCTTTGGTGTGTTCGGTTTGATCTATTATTTTGCTTAGTGGTTTGTAGTGATTGTGTCGCTCTCAGCAGGAAATCCTAACAGTACTCTTTACCAAGCAAGAGAGGCCTAAAACAGGGTGACCCTCTGTACCTATGCTTTTCATCCTAGCACGAAAAACAGTGCAAGATGTGCCAGAGATGGCATATGGCACATCTTGCTTGGTACAGGGATCACATGGTACATCTCTGGCACGAATAGCATCTGCAAAATATTTGAAGCAAAGAATTTGTAGCAACACAGCTCAAAACAGAAAATTAAAGCCAACTGATGATTGCTTGAAATTGCTTGATGCTATGGAAGGTATTGAGAATGAGTTATACGTCAAATCCTTGCTGATCTTGAAGGAGGAATATAATCAAAAGGTATTCCTGAATACGAAGGGTGCCAACAGATTGATAAGGTTGAGAGCGGTGACCAAAGAAGTTACTCTTTCTTGAATTTGGGTCGTACGTATGATTTTAATTTTTTCAGTTCTTGAATGTCTTATATGTAAACTTTTACATGTTGTAACAGGGTTTCATGTCCATATAAATGCCACTGTTTTTATTGGGCTTTTTTCAATGTAGAATTGTGTAATTGTTCTTAAATCGTAGCCTTTGGAGTTTATGTAGATGTGGATGAAAGTGAATGAATTTTGATTGGAGTTGACAGGCCGTGTAACTACGTAAGGCCACAGTACGTGGATGTTAGGGAAAAGTTCCAGGGCTCAGGTCTTTGGTGAAGCCTCAATAGGAAATGAGAAAGCCATGATCGTTGTTGATCGTCACTCAACTTAGTATGTATAACTTTATCGACCACCCTTTCTTTGAAGAAGCTTAGACCATAAATACATTGAAACATATGTCACTAAAGATAATCACATCCATTAATTTACAATATTTTTAGGTGAAATTGATTGTTTCTAAGTCTCGCCAGCCAACTTACAAACAAACCAAGCAAAATTTGTGTTTTAATTTGTTCCAAAAAAAGAAGATGATAATTAACTTCATTAAGGTGTTAGATCTATATTCGCTCTTAAAAATATAGAAGCATTCAGCAATAACATAAAATATGGTTGATAAATGTGAAAGAAAAAAGGGAAAAAAAGAGAGAAATATTATTAAAATTTTTTGTTAATAAAACTTGTTAAGGGTATAGAGGTGTACCAATCAGCCTTTCAGGGCTGAATGGATTCCATCAAGTTCAGTTGCTCTTGTTCGGTCCAAAGGGCACCCGCACTACTTCTGCAATTCCCTGAATCTCTCCAAAATAAAATTATTTTTCTTTGTCTTGACAAGAAGAGTCTTTTCATAAGATATTGGTATGTTCAGGGTCACTCTCGGGGGACAGGAAGTATGCGTGACCGACCTTAATACCAGCTGCTGTGGTGAAGTATGTTATGGGTTCCATGACATCCCACGAGAACGCCCAAAATGTTAGTCGCAAGAAAAAAATTGCAGTAGGAACTCCAATTCAGCGTAAAGGATGCGACGTACGTGCTTGTGTGCAATTATATTGATATTGTTGATGCTATTTTCTGTGTGGGAGCAAACATATGCGGTGAATATTTAAATGGAAAATTATCAATATCTAACCTTTACTTAATTTGATCGGAATTAACCGCCGTTAATCGCTCCATAGTCTGATTTCCTAGCGATTGTGGACGCACAGATCTGATTTGGACGACCAAGACGGCTTCGACAAACCTGCACGAAGTCAAAACCCCAGGGTGTTTCCTGTTGAAAGACCCTCCGACGCTCAAGTGAGAACTCAGAAACATAGAAGATAAGGTCAGCCGATTCCCATGGTTAGGAGATAAAGTTAGCTGATAACTCTATTTTGGATAGTAGATTTGGTCAAGAGTTTTTGATTAACCAAAACTCTACATATTGAATTGCATATCACTCCTTACTTGTAGTTCTGTTTTGAGTTTATGGGTCTATAAAAGGCCCATGTTCTCCATACAAGCATGTAGTCACTATAAAATTACTATTATGCCCCTAGAAGCTTCGAGATTCGTGCCTCAATAGTGTGGTCTAGATTTACTTCATTTTTTACCCTCATCATAAGTCTCCCACTCCAGAAGATTGAGTTTTCAGCTTCTAGGAGTATTTCGACATGTTTCATGTAATATGAATAACTTTGTGGTTTTTAGAGACGATTAGCGAGGCTAGAAACCTCTTTTGGAGCTTCTAGGAGAGGTAGCAGTTTTGCAGAACTTCTAGGAATCTTTCCAGATTTTTCTGGGTTTTCCTAAATCTTTTGGGATTTTTCTGGAAAATTTCCAATTTTTAAATATTTTTTTTCGTTTTTAATCAAATTTCAGAATATATAGTTAATTTTTTGATTTTTAATTAATTATTCTAAAATTTTAATTATTATTTCAGATAATTTAATTAATTTATCAATATTAATAATTATTTTTTAAAAAATTAATTATTTTTTTCAAAATTTTAATTATTTTTCAAAATTCTTAATTAATTTATCCGAATAATTTATCGTACTTGGACACGTGGCCCGATATGGAGCATTGGATCTGAGAAGCACAATATTTGGGGAGATCAGGTTGTCCATATTTGACCTAAGATGCGACTTACCCGGTGCGGAGCTTCGAAGTGCTTTTTTTTGGAGATACTGCGTGTTCATCAAGAGAAGCGCGCGTTTTGAGGAGATGCGCTGGCGGGAAATTGGCATTTTCGTTGTGTTGGTCGGTGCATCACTTAACCAGCGCGAAACACCGACTAGAGGCTTGATGCTGATGTGACGCTGAGCTGGCGTTAATTGGCCGCCACGTGGCGCTGACAGGCCGCTAGATTGTTGCTGACGTGACACGACACGTGGTGCCAAGTTGGCATTGACTTCCTGCAACGTGGCGCCGACTGGCCGCCGGTTGTTTCCAACGTGGCACGCCACGCGGTGCTGAGCTAGCGTTGACTGGCCGCTGCGAGGAGCGACGTAGAGCTGACATGGCACCTTCTCTCCTCTTTTTCGTCTTCTCCTCCCCCTCCCCCTTTTTTTTGCTGTTGGGCTTTAATCGGTTGGGTTTCTCCCGACTATTGGATGCCCAACGGTCGGGAGCCCAACCAATGCCCCCACTCTAAATAACTCTTCCCCCCTTATTCTCTCTACTCCACACTCACTTTCCCCCATTCTCTTTCTTCCTGTCCTCCATAACGTCTCTGTCTTTGTAGAAGAGACTCCAATGATCTTCCCTTCTTTGGCGGTGATTTTCTTTCTCCAACGATGTTATGTCTGATCATAGGATTCAAGTCATTGCTCTGTCAGATAAGGTAATTTATATTAATGTACAAGATGTTTAGGGCTTCGTCGGGTGATGACTCATCTTCTTCAAACCGATCGGGGTACTTGCTCCTCGTGTTTCGAGAAAAGAGATGGGGAAGAGGTAGCCGAGTCTTCTGTATCAAAGCATAGACAATTATAGAGGAGTATAGGAGACCAGGAGAGTTTGGGAGATATCCGACTGTTCGTTCGAGGCTTATGAGCAATACCCCAAAGATTTGGGGGATCTTGTTGAGCACAGTCTTCGATGTGAAGATCCGGAGTGTCATGAGGTCACCGAGGCCGACTCTATTTTGAGCTTCTTGACATAGGAGGATCTTCATCAGATTAGAGCCGCTTTCGAAATCTCTTCTCAGTATGAACTTCTTCTGCCCAGTCCAAAAGTCAAGGTATGCTCGGTGCTTCTCCATGAATATTGTTTGTTTTCTTTCGATGCATTCATGCTGAACTTCGTATCCTTCTGCACCCCTTTATCCAAAAAGTCTTTAAGTGGTAAACCGTTAGTTCGATACAGTTCATGCCTAATGTATAGAGGCAGGTGAACGCCTTCATGTTACATTGTTGGGAGGGGGAGTTGAGCCGAGTTTGAGAGTGCTCAAAGCGCTCTTCAAGCTTCATCAAAAGAGAAAATCGGGACACTATTTCCATCTTTTCCCTTTGATTGAGGTTCTGGACCCAATCAAGTTATGGAAAGATAAGTTCTTCATTGTGTGTAGCTGGCGCCATGGGGGTACTTGACTAAGTGGCATACCCTTGTTCTGAAGAGTGTGAGAGTGGAGCCAGTACTGTGTGAGGTTCAGAAGAAAATGTGTGAAGACCTTCTTAAGCGAGAGCCACTAAAGTTGAGGCAGGTTACAGAGGAGGTCTTCTTCCAGAGGGGTCTGAGCCCGATAGACCCTAGTACGACTTCAGCTTTTAATTGATTTCCTTTATTCCAGTACTTACTATTTTTTCCTCTTGCTTTTATCTTTTCTCATATCTTCCCTTGTTTTCCTCTGGCAGAGGCAGAGGGTATGGATTTCGCGGCAATGATGACAAAGCATCCCAGGCTCAGCTCCAAAGCGCATGAGGGGAAGAATAGAAAGCATATGGTGACTAGGCATGGGAGTGCAAAAACAACTTTGAGCTTCACTATTTCTACACTTGCACTGGATCTGGGCTCACCCCAAGGATCCAATAGGAGTCCTACCCCAGGCATTCACACACTAGTGTTCGTGCTTGAGAGGGAGTGCCCACCACTGACCGCTACGGCCGAAGCGATCCTCACCAACAGGCTTAAGTTAGTCTATACCCTGGACTGGACCATTATATTGCACGATGGCTTCCTCGGGGATGGGGATAGCTGTATGAAGGCTATTTGGCACCTCTTGACTCCGAGGATAGGGCTAGGATGGTGGCGGAGGGACTCGGCTCATTTGTTATAGAGTTTGCCCGGACCAACATTGTAACACCCCAGAACTCGTAACTGGGAAACCGTGACTTTTCCAAGACTGAAACTTCCATCTAATAATATAAACACAAATAAAACAGTGGAAATTTAAAATTTTTATTCATCCATTTACAACACAAAGGTTACATAATACATGAGACCCTCTAATTTACAACAAATAAAACGACAATGGACATCAAAGGTACACATCTTGGGTGTCGTCATCACATCTGGGTCTCTGCGTCCATCGAGCAAACCCCATATGCAAAACATAAATATGTGAGATCGTTAGCTTGTGAGGTTGACACAAGGGTGGTGAAATATGCAATAATCATGTTCTCTCCCAAACTACAAATCAATCATTACAGAATACCGATGATTATGAAATAATGTAAATGAACTTAGACATTATAAGTGATGAAAGATGTGATTATTATACTACAATACATCAAACATAAGGCTGCTATTCTAATGCAATGCTTGTTTGAATATCTATGTCGCCTATACACCATAGCTTTCGAATGCAAGTAGCAAATTGTTTATCCATTTATAGGGTTTGATCCCTCGCCATGCAAAACCTAACCTTGTGACTAGTGTTACAAAGCGTAAGCCCCGTGGGCCCAACCCCATGCTTACCGATTAACCTTAGTCTTGGAACTAAAAAAGGGCAATCCTGTGCCAAATCATTTTTTTCTTCAAAAAAGGGGGACCTCGTTAAACGCTTCCCTATCAGAGTCACTAGCTCCTCTGCCCCTGTGTTCTGAGGCGAATCTAGTGATGTTAAAATCCCCTCCCACCACCCAGGGGTGTGGCCAGTGTTCTTGGATTGCTCTTAATTCTGCCCAGAATGTCATCTTAAATGCAGTGGTGTGGGGACCATATACCACTGTGACTGATTGAGTCCACAGGTCTGATTTCCGTTGAAGCAAGATCGATAATGAAAATTGCCCGTATAGCTCATCTATACAACGGAAGGTTTCTGGGTTAAAACCTAACGCGATTCCCCCAGAAGCCCCAACAGAAGGGGACATTCTCCATTCAGATATTCGACTTTCCCCCAGCCTATTAAGTCTAGCAGTATATGAAAGTTTGGTCTTTTGGAGACCAACAATGTTAGCTTTTGATTTGGCAATGAACCCCTTAACCATTTCCCGCTTACCTCACCTTCCCAATCCTCTAACGTTCCAGAATAGGGCCTCCATTAACTACGGTTGGGTACGGGATCGAGCACATTGTACAGGTACACGTTCCAGAATAGGGCCTCCATTAACTTCCAGAATAAGACAAATATTGTACAGGTTCAAATCAAGCACATTCAAACCCATAAACAGGTTCAATCCAAGTTGAAAACTAGTATTAAACAAGTCCAGAAGAAGCTCTTGTAGGAAATTTCCTTTTACGACACATTCGTTATAACTCATTAGCTTTGAAATTCATGGTTTTTTTTTATTTAGACAAAAGTCATTGTGAATCTCATTTATTCTCTAAAGGCACGATAATTATCATTAAATTCCACGTGAGTGATACTTACTAAAATTGTACACAAAAGCACACACATGTGATGCCACACATTAATTTTCAGTACACCATCTCAACTCTCTAGTTTCATATGACACACACACAGTGGGTTACATCAAAATTAGAAGGGTTAATATAAACTACCAAGAATTTTTATTTTTCTTATTATTTTTTTATACATGCCGTATTACGTGTTTAATGTAAATTAGCAAAATAAGTTCATGGCATACAAATAGAAAGAGAAATAAGTCCATTAAGGATAATAAAATACATCGAAAGAACTTCATGGTAACTGATATGGGAAAAAATTGTGGATGATCTCAGCCAAATGACTCTAGTACGAATCACAAAGCAACAAGCTAGGCCTAGTGCCAACTCCCCTACTGGCCCAGACTAGATAGCTCCATGAACCTTCCGCAGGCCCACTTGCACACCCGGGTGAACCACCCGCCATTTGTGCCAGACGCTCCGTAGGTTACACCATAACCTTCAACCCCTAAAATCGGGGATATAATCAATCCCAGATCCGAAAGAAACGGGATTCCAATACCGCTATCTTCCTATAATGGTCTTTCTTCCCTACCTTATAAGTACAACATAAAGGGTACGGCGACAGGTGATGACTCTTTTGACTACAGAACCTTTTCCACTAAATTACTGCTTTCGGACTTAGGCATCAGAGGGTCTGTCGCTGGGAATACTCTCGGTGTTCATGCTTCCTTTTGCAGGTCGAAAAGTTAGCTCCTTCCCCAACCAATCCACTAGAATTCCCCTCAGGTCTGGAACGAAGGGTAGGATTACTGCAATTTCTTTGAATAATTGAACTCACATTATCTGTTGATCCCACACTCCAAAAAAAAAGATCGCAATAGATTGGGACCATTTGTGGGAAACCGCAGATCAATCCTACTCCCGACTCGAGTACCAAGCCGAAGCAGCTAGCCCCCATGGCCTCCAAAACTAAGAGGACCACTGTCGCGGGACCTTCGGTCCCTTCTCCCCCACCGACCCGCAGTCCCGTGAACACCCAAGGGTCGAGGAGACAGCGAGCCGAGAATCCTCTGGGACTGGCTCCGAGTGCATCCAGCTCTACCGTAAGGCAGGTTGAACGACCCACGGTGGATGACCTCTGGGACATCCTCCACCACCATTCTAGTCAGGGGGACTTCCGAAATCGGCTCAGTTGGTCGAGAGGTGAAGTCAAGCCATTGATCTCGACACCAAGCTGAAGTATCCGTCGGCCCCAAGGTCGAGATCAAGGCCCAGTCACTCTCCAAGGGATCACCAACATCCTAATGACCACGGCAAAGAGGGTCACGTCACTTGTGCCGAGTTTTAAGAGTTCCAGACCGAAGTCTTAAGGGTACTCCGCGGAAGAGTCCACGACGAACGACGTCCAGCTGAAGAACAAATTGAGGACTCCGAGGAAGAAGAATCCCATGGGTCGACGAGATCTGGGAATGGGCAGGACGATGTCCAAAGATGTCTTCATGAGATGGAAAATCGTATCGCTCGGTTAGGAAAGAACGGAGGATAACTTGGTCAGGGTCGTCAACCATCCAGACCCCCCTTCTTTGCCTGAATCCTCAACACACCTATCCCGAGGAACTTCAAATCTCCACCATTCGAGACATACAACGGAGAGACAGATCCTGTTGATCACGTAGAGGGGTTCAAAACCCTTATAATGATTCAAAGTGCCTCGAATCCTCTCCTGTGTTGCGGATCCCCAGCCACTCTATGTGGCCCAGCTCGAGAATGGTATTCAAAACTTGCCTCTGGCTCGATTTTCTCTTTCGATCAGCTCGAGGAGAGTTTCCTCGAGCACTTTGTGACTAGTCGCAAGGTGGCACTTCCCTTCTGGATCTAAAACAAAAGCACAGAGAGTCCATCCGGGCATTCATTCGAAGATTCATGATAGAAGTCAGGGCAGTCTCCTCCCTCGACGTCTGAGTTGCCTTAATGGTGTTCTGGCACAACGTCCGCCATGATCAGCTAATGGCCTCCCTCTCCAAGAAACCTCCCATCGATTTTCCTGACCTCCTCTATAGGGTTGAAAAATACATCCGAGCTGAAGAGGTTCTGCATCCCAGCGATGGGAAGGAGACCCCAGCGAGGGGAAAAAAGAAGGCCGATGAGCACGGAGGGCCAAAGAAATCACAAAAAGACCCCGTTGGTCAGAGGTGTCCGCCTCAACCCCTCGGTTCGAGAAATTCACTCCACTTACTGCAGGTGTTTCGACCATTCTCATGGAGATTGAGGACAAAGGGATAGTCAAATGTCCCCCACCGTCCAACAACAACACCAGGAGAAGGGACCAAAGGTTCTACTGTCGGTTTCACAGGGACTAACAAATGTTTAGGTTCTCATGGAGGAAATCAAATCACTCATACAAAGAGGCTACCTGGCCGAGTTCACTCAAAGAACTGGGTGAGCCTCCCCTCCTCGAAGGGTAGACAGGCATACGAAAATGGCTCCCAGGCCAGAGGGAACTGATAGGCCAGGCATCCTCCACTGTGTCCACGGAGGACCCATAGGAAGAGACTCGAACACATCCCGCAAGGCTTTCATGGGAGAGGTTAACACGGTGCACCATCAACCACCCCCCTAATGGACAGAGGTTATCGGTCTCATTTTCCAACGAAGATCTCGATGTTGTTCGACTCCCACACTGCGATGCCCTTGTCATCTGCCTTGGCTTAGCCAATCACGAAGTTTGCCAGGTTCTTGTGGACAATGGTAGCTCAGTAAACATCCTATTTCTGCAGCCTTCGAAGCCCTAAAACTCTCCAAGGAGATGCTAAAGCTAGCGCGGTACACACTCCAGGGGTTCTCAGGCACCCCTGTTCAAATATAGGGAATCGTGACCCTCGACGTTACTGCCAGGTAGGCTTCGGCCACCCAAACCGAAATCATGGACTTCATGGTAGTGAATGTTCAAGCTGCCTACAATGCTATCCTCGGTCGACCCTGTCTCGCATCCCTCTAAGCAAAACCGGTGAGGAATTTCATCTTCATGTGGGGACGATGAAGTCGAGCTGCCCTTTACGCAGTCGAGCTCCCCTTTGAAAGAAGTACGATCGACTCGAAACCAGTCGATAAACTGGAGGAGGTCCCCTTCTCCGAAGACAACCCATCCAAGTGGTTCCGAGTGAGCTGGCCCCTCCCTTCGGACCTAAGGAGAAAGATTATTTGTCAGAGTTTGGATGCTTGGGTAACCTTGGATATGCCTGCGATCTTTGAGGATCTAATACTGAATAAGCTGAGCATCCACCCGTAATCCAAACCTGTGCAACAGAGGCGTCACAAATTTGCCCCTGTAGGTGGTTAAGGAGGAAATGCATAAACTCCTCTCTGCCAATTTCATTTAGGAGGTAAGCTACTCCAAGTGGATGGCCAATGTTGTGATGGTTAAGAAAACAACTAGAAAGTGGAGGATCTGCATCGATTTCACAGAACTCAACAAGGCCTGCCCGAAGGATTCCTTCCCTCTCCCAAGCATTGATGCCCTTATCGACGCGACATCCGATCATGAAATTCTCAGTTTCATGGACGCTATCTCAGGCTACAACCGAATCAGGATGTAACCGCTCGGACATCCCCAAGACAGCTTTCATAACCGTCCAAGGGCTATATTGCTACTGCATCATGCCCTTTAGGTTAAAGACGCTGGAGCGGTGTATCGGAGACTCGTGAATCGGGTCTTCAAAGATCAAATAGGCTGGAACATGGAGGTATATGTAGACGACATGCTCGTCAAAAGCCTAAGAGGCCAAGATCATGTGAAAGACCTGGAGGAAGCATTCGGGGTCCTTCGATCCCATAACATGCGGCTAAACCCTTCAAAGTTCACCTTTGGCGTAACATCTGGAAGGTTCCTTGGATTCATGGTCAGTGAGGAATAGAGGCCAACCCCGAAAATATTCAGGCCATAATAGACATGTCCCCTCCAAGAAACATCAAGGAAGTTCAACGCCTCACGAGTCGGTTAGCAGCTATCGACCGTTTTCTCTTCAGATCTGGAGAGAAATCATTGCCATTTTTCAAAGCTCTCAGAGGGCTAAAAACTTCCAGTGGGGAGAGCTCCAGCAAAAAGCCTTCGACCAGTTGAAGACATACTTGGACAACTCCCCACTCCTCAGCAAACACGGGCCGAACGAAGTTCTCTCTCTCTACCTAGCTGCTTCCGAGCATGCACTTAGCATTGTTTTAGTATGGGACGAAGGTGAGTCACAGAAGCCAGTCTATTATGTTAGTAAAGTTCTCCGCAATGCCGAGCTCCGGTATTCCAAAAGTAGATAAAATGGCATATGTGCTTGTGATGGCAGCAAGAAAGCTTCACCTGTACTTCTAGGCCCACTCCATTCAGGTCCTTACGGACCAACCTCTCAAGAAAGTGCTCCATTAAACCGAGATGTTAGGCTGGTTGATCAAATGGTCCATCAAGTTGAGTCAACATGATATCTGCTATAAGCCCCGAACTGTTATCAAGGGCTAGGCCCTCGCCGAATTCATGATTGAGTGTACCATTCCCGATACATCTGAAGTTTAGGAAGATGAGTCAGACTGGGAAATCTACATTGATGGGTCATCCTGTGAAGGAGGGAGCAGGGCCGGAGATGAACTTAGGGGTCCAAATGCCTTCGTTCTCCAATAGAATATGAGGCAATGATTGTAGAACTCCTCTTGGCCTCAACTTTCCAGCCTTCAACAATGAGGCAGAATATGAGGCAATGATTGTAGAACTCCTCTTGGCCCATAAGACAAGAGCCAAACTCGTAAGTGTTTTTAGAACCTCCCAGCTGGTCATCAATCAGATGTCTTGGGAGTATGAGGCTCGCGATGCCCGAATGATCCTATACATGGCATTCGTTCAATTTCTTCTCTCGAACTTTCCAGAAGCAACAGTGATGCAGATTCCTTGAGAACAGAATACTCAGGTAGATGCCCTCTCTAAGCTGGCTTCTTCCTCCTTCGAAGGTTTGGATCACATTGTCTTGGTGGAGTTTCTCCTAAAACCCAGCATCGGGGTTGCCGAACTACTCGAAGTCAGCTGCATCAACCCACCCGTAGGGACGGCAACTTGGATGGAACCAATTTTAAACTTCCTTAGGGCGGTGAACTACCCCAAGATCCATCCGAAGCTAGGAAGGTTTGGGTCCTTTCAGAGAGGTTCACACTTATCGACGATACTCTCTTCAAATGCTCGTACACCAAGGTAGACTAGAGGCCTTATCTCCGTTGCCTAAATCTTGAGGAGGGCAAATATGCATTAGAAGAGATGCACGAAGGAATTGGTAGCTATACATTGACAACAAAACACTTGCAAGGAAAATACTCAATCACGGATACTACTGTTCGACCCTCCTCCAAGATGCTCAGGAACTTGAGAGAAAATGCGCCCCCTTTCAAAGGTAATCCTCCATTCGACACGCTCCCCATGTCCCCTTTTCTATTTGGGGTATGGACCTAGTCGGCCCCTTAACAAAGGGAACTGGCCAGAAGCGCTTCCTCAAAGTCGCCATAGACTATTTCACCAAGTGGGTTGAGGCGGGACTGCTTACCACCATAACTAGCATCAATCGCAACAATTCTTTTGGAAGAACATTGTTTGTCGATTTGGTATTCCTCAGATTCTCGTCACTGACAACGACACCCAGTTCACGGACAAAAACTACCACAAGTTCTATATCAACCTAGGAATCCAGCAAAGGTTCTTTTCAGTCTCACACCCCCAGTCCAATGGCTAGACTGAGAATGACAACAAGCAGACCCTGGACGGATTGAAGAAATGCCTAGATAACTCACCGAAAGGCCTATGGGTAGAAGAGTTGTCGAGTGTGATGTGGTCCTACCGAACCACTAAAAGAATCCCAACAGGCGAGTCCCCGTTCAACCTAACTATCGGAATCGAAGTAGTTATTCCTCTGAAAGTCAGCCTCCCTTCTACACACATCTTAAGCTTCGCTGAGAGTTCCAACTCAGCAGGCCTAAGAGCCAGCCTCGATATCCTGGATGAGGTGCACGAAATTTGGCTATCAGAAGGAACATCTACTAGAAGAGGGTAGAGCGCTTCTACAATAAGAAGGTGCAGCCTGACCATCATAAAAGAGGGCGACCTTGTGCTCAGATGCCTCACCATCTCTGAACCAACCAAGAAAGCCAAGCTCCCTGCAAAGTGGGAAGGTCCTTATAAGGTCTCCAAAGTGGTCAGTCCGGGGACCTACCGACTTGAAGACCTGGGAGGCAAGGCAGTCAAGAGAACTTGGAATGTGGAGCACCTGATCAAATTCTATGGAAGCCCTTAAAATGAGTCAAACTCGTAACAAGGCAAATGTATTAAGCGCCAGTTTTTAGTGGCCACTAAATAAAGTTGTTTTCTGCTTCGTTAATCAATCTTTGCCAACTCTTTTTCAAGACAAAATCTAAACCTCGTAAAGAGTGCCTCAACAGAGCACCTCGACTTTGAGTCCTATGTAGTTCTCATTCTTGAGTCTAAACCTCGGAAAGAGTGCCTTGACAAAGCATCTCAACTCCAAGTCCTATGCAGTTCTCACTGCTAAGTCTAAACCTTGGAAAGAGTACCTCAACAGAGCACCTGGACTCCAAGTCTCACATAGTTTTCACTGCTAAATCTAAACCTCAGAAAGAGTGCCTCAACAGAGCATCTCGACTCCTAGTCTTATGCAGTCCTTACTACTAAGTCTAAACCTCGAAAAAAGTGCCTCTACAGAGTACCTCAACTCCAAGTCTTACACAGTTTTTACTGCTAAACCTTGGGAAGAGTACCTCGACTTTGAGTACTATAGGGTTTTCTCTGCTACATCTAGAGCCCAAGAATCACCCCGACCCCAAACTTAATGTGGGCCTCTCCACTGCCAAGAATTCAACATCTCATATCTCGATAAAAATAGGTCAATCTACAGAAAAAGATTAATTTTATTGATCGAAAGGTGATTACAAAGGCGGTGGCCAGTCCGCAAAAGGCATACAAAATGCTGAAAGCTAAGCCTACATCTATACATGATTCGCTTCGTATCTCAGAACACTAGCGAGATAAGTCTAAACAAGGGTGGTGGTCAGTCTGCTAAGTGTAAACAGGTGAGGGCACCTCGGTAGTCGACCCCGGGACCCGCTATGGCGAAGAGAAGCTCTCATGAAAAGGCACAAGTTCCCTCTCAGCCCTTTAGTCTCCCTCGCCGCCACAGCTCAGTGATGCCCCTCACCACAGAGAAAGTATCATACCAAAGGAAAATGGTGATGATGAAGCCCCTCGGGAATCCCTGAGGGAGGATGGAAGTTGAAGCCAAAAATGCCCCGAATCTCCGTCTCTCCTGCTGACCTAGTTAAGAAAATAATAAGAGAAGGATGAAGAGTCCTCTGATATAGGTAACTCTGCATCCTCGGGTTTCGATCCTCGATCGGAAGAATCAGATCTTGTAATTCGAGTCGCAAGTGATGAACTTCGACACGATTTTGTTCCAAGCTCCCCTCGTCTCGGCAATGATGAAGCACTAACTTCCAACTGGAAAATTGCGACCAAACCTCTAATCTGAACACAAACACGGAAGAAAGAATCCCTCAAGGCTTGGTCGCAACTGTTCCAGATCTTGAAATCCGAGTCAGGGAAACTGAGACAAGGTCTCAACACTACGGGCCCTCCAAGATCAATGTCTCGAGGACTCAAACTACTCCCCGGCAACTTCATCAAGGAAATGCTCACTTGTTGGAACAATTGGCTTGGAGACTATGGGGTTTTATAGGCAACTCTTCCAAACTACCTCATTAATTATGTGTCATAAGTTAACACTTCAAATTCCAAGGTCTACTATAATCTCTATTCCCAAGAAAAGATGAGGTGAGCAGGCACATGGCAGTTTTTTGCATTCATCACTCCTTACATTCCAACATCTATTCCTCAATACTCATGAGCAAATGGGATAACATGAAAGACAAAATTTTATTCAGAAAAAGGAAGAGTACAAAGGCGGTGGCCAGTCCGCAAGAAGGCAGAGATACAAATAGCTTATTAATGGCATCGTGGAATGGATCCTTTCTCCTTAGAGGCAAGGGGTCCTTTCTCGATGACCACGACATCCAGCTCGGCCACCCGTTGCAGGTCCTCCACTTTCGCATCGAAAGCAAAACCTTCAATCTTGAGGACCGAATACCTTATCTTCATATGTGTAAGGGCCGTGCCAAACCCCACATACCGGGCTTCGAGCACCTGCAGCACGATCTCGTCCAACTCCTTCTTGTCCTTAGTTGCCTGTTGAGTCGCCTCATCCATCTCGTCACGTAGTCTCTTCTCTTCAGCTTGCCATACTAACCGCTCTCCGGACCACCTCTCCTTCTCGACCAACAACTCTTTCCGAGCCTTTTTCTCCCCTTCCAACACCTTTTCGACATCCTTAACAGCCCGCCAAAGCTCCTGATTTCGATGCACCAATTTCCTACAGTTCTCCTAAGACTCCTGGGCCCGTGCAAGCATCACACTGAGTCTTCGCTTCAGCTCAACGCCAGTAATGTAACGCCCCGAATCCCAAATACACTGAATTCGAGATGTTCTACAGGATTTTTCTGCTTCTTTAGTACAATTTTATAAGGAAATTTAAACTTTTCACTTTACATCAGAGTTTACATGATTACATTACACTTTACATTGCACAGCGGAAGTAAGCTTTACAACAATGAAACAAATGTACAACAACATGGAGTAATCTTTAAGCATTTGTTCCTTTTTAATCTTTATCAAGCCATTTACCTGCATATAAGGCTGTGGGTACGTCAGTTTATTCAACCGACGATCATTATACACGGCCATCCTCTCTATGCCGGAAATAGTATAATTTATTTTCCATATTTAGCAAACACAAACTTGTCACATTTCAAACTAAAGGGACTACCCTATTGATGTCGTGTTGTGATTGTGCACTTAGTCCTTAATGCAATTTTTTTATATTAGATGACACTAATGCGCACTTGTTCGGATTCTATGCATCCCATACTACATAGGTCCGAGGGCAAGCCCTTAATCGTTCTTCAACTTTATAGGGTTCGATCCCTCGTTATGACTTAATCTACTACTGTAATTACGGTAGGTATCTTAAATGATCTATGAGTGCAAGCACGTGTACAGAAAACCTAGAGGGGAATCCCACGTCATGTCATTACTCATCTTGAAGAACCTGTGGCAATTCAGCCTCCTTCATGGCACACGATCCTCATGCAGTCACCAAACATCCCACAAGTGTCACCACCGGGACGGTACCCTGAAGCAGTATCCACGTCATGTCACGACTCATCGTGAAGAACCTGTGAAATACTCTCCGCCGCCACGGTACCCTGGAGCAGTATCCACGTTATGTCACGACTCATCGTGAAGAACCTGTGAAATACTCTCCGCCGCAAATCCAATGGCCCTCACTCGTGTTTTTCTCCTACTTTCATCACGTCTCCCCTATGTACTAAACCTTAGTTTTTATTAAAATCATGAACAAAAATCAAAGCTCTAGAGTTAGCCTCTCCACTAAACCGGACTTATTCATTCATTTCAACATGACCAACCTTGGTCTTTCATTTCAAATTTTCATTTCATTTCTTTCCAAATGCCGGGGGAGACTTAGCTACTCTTTCTGTTTCAATTTTCAATTCACAATTCTCAAAATGAGCATTTCTAACTCATAAGTTCATGTTGAGTTATCATACTCAAAAGCAATTCTCTTTTCCAAACATGATATCTAATTTGTTCAAAAATCCATAACTATACATGGAATTCATATGCTTTATCAATTATCAATTTCACTTTGAATTTCACATCACTAATAAATATTCGCATTCCATACTTTTCACAATATTCTCGCATAGGAATAATTTGCATCACATTGCATCATGTAATTTCTTTTTGCCAAATTTAATCTTCTAATCCTTCATTTCAAGTCATTTTTGCAAGCTATAACTCTACAAAAATATAAATAAAGAACCATAGTTCTAATCATACATTTTATTCTCAAGTCATGTTTTATTTCATGCGAATAATTCCCAAACTATCTTTATAAAGTCCCATATATTTTTAGAAGAATATACATATTTTTCTCATAATTTTTTGACACTTAGAAACCCAAAAAAAAAATTATTTTTACATTCTTGCCGAGAGCAAGATTCGAACCCAGCACCCAGAGAACACAGCCGACAGCACCAGCCACTAGGCCGGCTGCTCCAATCGTCAAATGGCGGACTGATAGCATTATATGCTCTCGGTCGCTGTTATTCTTCTTTATAAAAATTCATAACTAAAAATGTGTTGTCCAGGGGATTCGAACTAGCAACCTCCGGGAAACAGGCCATGCACTACGACCACTTGAGCTACATGCTCAGGTTGTCCAGTACAAGTCGATATTCTTTTTAAAACAATTCCTTCTGTTATTAAAACATTTCGATGTTCAACTAGTCCTCATTTCATTTTGCTTTTATAGAAATTACTGAAAAAATTCCAGATTAATTTTCCCTCACATGATTTTCATACCAGTATGCATAAAATAATTTTTGTACCAATAAAAATATATTTTCATAAAATTCCTTTGAATTTTACATTATAATTACTATATTTCTCATTTTTCGACATTTCTTAGCAATTGACCTTCTAATCTCTTTATCCACAATTTTTACATTAATTCTCTGTTATTAATCTTTTACCCAACATACAAATCTATATTTGAATTTATCCATTCTCACATCAACACAAAAGATCTATTTAACTCATGCAATAGCATTAACAAACTACTAACTTTTGTATATAATTTTTGATGGTAATAAATGCATTTCCTTCAATCAATCCATGATCATAATCAATTCACATACAACTTATAATTTAATAATAAAACTACATACTATTCCATATCAACAATTCAATCAATTAGGGATCATTTTCCTAATTTAATGTGCATTCTTATTAATCATTTTCATGCTTCATTCATTCAATTTAATCTAGCATTTCTACTATAGAAATATGGAGAATTTACCACCTTATTGAAGAAAGATACAATTAACCACCTCCTAGACGAATGTCCTTGCGACGAATGCTCCTCCTCCTCCTAGTACACGCGCGCCCAAGCCTCCAAAAACCGAAAGCTTCCCTCCTTAGAATAGCCGGCCTTCTTCTCCTTGATGTTGCAAGCACAAACTCACACACTCTCAATCTTTTAACTCCCAAAAATACTACTAGATAAATGCAATTTAGACTATAGGTTTGTAGAAAGTATTAAGCACAAAAATAACTAGCCATGGGAGGGGGTATTTGTAACGCCCCGAATCCCAAATACACTGAATTCGAGATGTTCTACAGGATCTTTTCGCTTCCTTTAGTACAATTTTACAGGGAAATTTAAACTTTTCACTTTACATCGGAGTTTACATCAATATTACACTTTACATTGCACAGCGGAAGTAAAATTTACAACAATGAAACAAATATACAACAATCATGGAGTAATCTTTAAGCATTGATTCCTCTTTAATCTTTATCAAGCCATTTACCTGCATATAAGACTGTGGGTACATCAGTTTATTCAACCGACGATCATTATACACGGCCATCCTCTCTATGGCGGAAATAGTATAACTTAATTTTCCATATTTAGCGAACACAAACTTGTCACATTTCAAATTAAAGGGACTACCCTATTGATGTCGTGTTGTGATTGTGCACTTAGTCCTTAATGCATTTATTTATATTACATGACACTAATGCGCACTTGTTCGGATTCTATGCATCCCATACTACATAGGTCCGAGGGCAAGCCCTTATTCGTTTTTCATCTTTGTAGGGTTCAATCCCTCGTTATGTCTTAATCTACTACTGTAATTACGGTAGTGTCTTAGATGTCCTATGATCTACGAGCCCATGTCCAGGCAGTCTGGAGGGGAATCCCACGCACTGACACGACGCATCGAGCAGGCAACCTATGGACAATTCAGCCTCCGCCATGGAACAATGGCACCACCCATAGCCACTCGAACATCCCACAAGCGTCGCCACCGGGACGATAATTCTGGAGTAGCGCCCACGCCATGTCTTGACGCATCAAGCAGGCAGCCTGTGGATCGCTCTCACACCGCTAATCCGATGGCCCCCATACTCGTGTTTTTCTTCTACTTTCATCACGTCTCCACTATGTACTAATCCTTAGTTGTTATCAAAATCATGAACAAAAACCAAAACTCTAGAGTTAGCCTCTCCACTAAACTGGACTTATTCATTCATTTCAACATGACCAACCTTGGTCTTTCCTTTCAAATTTTATTTCATTTCATTTCCAATTGTCGAGGGAGACTTAGCTACTCTTTCAATTCAATTCCAATTCACAATTTCCACATTGAGCACTTATAACTCATATAATTCATATTCATAACCAACTGATTTCTTTTTCATTAACATGATCTCTAATTCATTCATTAATCCATAATCGTACATGAATTCATACACTTCATCAATTAATAATTTCACATTTGAAATTCACATCACTAATAAATATTCACACTTCATATTTTTTCCACGTTATTCTCAAGTGAGAATAAATTGCATTATGTCACACAACAAAGTTTCTTTTTGCCAAATCATCTTCTAATACTTCATTTCAATTTATTCTTATAAGTTATAATTTTTCACAAAGTGTATAATCTAGAACCATAGTTCTATTTATGCTTTTTATTCACAAATCATAGTTTATCTCCTTCAAATAATTCCCAAATCATTTTTATAAAGTCCCTTATATTTTTAGGAGAATAACCATATTTTTTTCACAATTTTTGGACACTTAAAAACCCCAAAAAAACATTTTTTCATACTTGCAGATAGCAAGAATCGAACCCAGGCACCCAGAGAACACAGCCGACAGCACCAGCCGCTAGGCCATATGCGCTAAGCGCTATAAAGAGGGAGCAAAGGGTATTTGTTACTCTCTGTCGGTGATTTATATGTTTACAAAAAAATGTGAAATAATATATGCGGCTACAGGGATTCGAACTGATCAACACAGAGAACCCAACCGCACCGTAGGACCACTTGAGCTACGCGCTCAGTTGTCATAAGTATAATTTCAATTCCATTTAACTTATGCTCTCTGTTATTTAGAACATTTCGATGTTCAACTAGCTTTCGTTTCATTTTGCTCTCATCAAAATATACTGTATAACTCCAGATTAATTCTACTTCACATAATTTATATATCATTGTGAGCAAAATAATTTTTGTAATAATTAAAACATATTTTTACACCATTAATTCAAATTATACATTCTAACACTACCATTTTTTTCTCTTTTTGATGTTTCTTTGCATCATAGTATTCTAATCTTTTTGTCAATACATTTCACATTAATCCACTGATTTTAATCATTTATATACATACAACTCATATTTGAATTTATTCATACCCATATCAACACAAAGGATCTATTTAATACATGAAATGGTAAAACTCAAACTACTAACTTTGTGTGTAGTTCTTTGATAGTAATAAATGTGATTTCGTTAATCAATCTATGCTTCTAGTCAAATCATGTACATCACAATTTATAGAACCACTTATCAATTTGCATATTCACATCTCAATCATTCAAGAAGTCATTCTTTTCCAATTAAAGTGTGCTCTTCCTTAATCAATTTCATGCTTCAAAATTTCTAATTAAACTAGCATGCAATTCTACTTTAGGAATAGGGAAAATTTTATCCACAACTCAATTTTAATAATAAAACCACATACAAGTTATTCATTAACATTCCAATCAATTTATAGACTAACTTTCCAATTAAAAGGTATTCTTATTAATATTTTTCATGCATCATTTCTCAATATCATACTAGCATCATTCCTAATTAGAAATAAGGAAAATTAACCCACCTTGTATGGAGAGACAACAAAATTTGCAATAAAATCCTTGCAACGAGATGCACCTCCTCCTAGACGATGCGCACACACGCTCCACAAGCACCAACCCGAGCTCCTCTCCTTGGACTAGCCGGCCTCTCCTCCTTTGAAAAATGCAAGCACAATCCCCCTCACAACTCAATCTTTTTAACACACAACTACTAGATAATGCTATTAGACTATAGATTTGGAAGGGAAGATTAATGCACAAAATAACTAGCCATGGGAGGGGGTATTTATACTAAAAATCAAATAGAATGGAGGGCTAGGATTAATTGGTTGGTTGTAGGATGGAGGGTTAGGATGAGAGTAGGAGTTACAATAACTACCCACATCTAAGTAACCACCACCATGATCACCATTACAATATTTGAATTCCCTCCAAAAGTACACAACCGGCCACTTGAAGAAGCATGCATTTTGCACGTGTACGTGTAGTGCACGTGCAAGCAACTAGGACCAAAATTGTACATTAACCTTTGTATAAAAATAAAATAATCTTTTAAATTGTATTCTATATGACAAGTTGTGTAAAAATATAGTCCATGGGCTTTAGT
The DNA here is from genome assembly GCA_017893485.1 of Hemerocallis citrina. Lineage (NCBI taxonomy): Eukaryota > Viridiplantae > Streptophyta > Magnoliopsida > Asparagales > Asphodelaceae > Hemerocallis > Hemerocallis citrina. Next base: position 417,453,365 of record CM030358.1, on the reverse strand, counting down.
TTATGGGCCAAAATAGTTACTTTAAAATAAAATCAATAAATTACATTTTGGGCTTTTAAGAAAAAGGCTTTAAAATAAGGCTTTCTATCTATTTAAAGAAAAGGGTTTTTGAAAACACACATTTAATTATTTATACACATCACAATAAAAATAATTATAAGATTTAATTCAACCAAAATATTGCAGGTGCACACTACGTGCAAAATAATATATATATATTTTTTTCATTAATTGAAAAATCAGGGTATTACAGTATTTATACTAAAATCAACTAGAATGGAGGGCTAGGATCAATTGGTTGGTTGTAAGATGGAGGGTCAAGATGAAAGTAGGAGTTGCAATAACTACCCACAACCAAGTAACCACCACCATGATCACCATTACAATTTTTGAGTTTCCCTCCAAAGAAGCATTCCCGGCCTAGGGAAGAATGTGCATATTGCACGTGTACGTGTAGTGCACGTGCATGCCACTAGGTCCAAAATTGTACATTTTACTTTTGTATAAAAATAAAATAGTTTTTAAATTGTCTTCTACATGACAAGTTGTATAAAAATAGATTAATCCATGGGCTTTAGTTTTGGGCCAAAATAATTATTTTAAAAAATAATCAAATAAATTACACTTTGGGCTTTTTAAAATAAAAGGCTTTTCATCTATTTAAAAGAAGGCTTTTGTATAAAATAATTAAAGGCACAAATTAAAATATCTTTACTCATCTTGATGAAAATATTTACAAAAAAATTGCACGTGCACACTACGTGCAAAATAAAATAATTTTTCATTAAATGAAAAATCAGGGCATTACAAGTGATGGTAGCATGCAGGAAGGAAAAGTTAGAGGAGACTAAAAACCAAGGAAAGACATAAGCGACAAGTAAAAAATTCTTACCAGGACCGAAGTCTGAGCCCAATGAGTGTAGACTTCGTCCTGGGTCTCCCTATCCAGGGACATTAGTTCTCTAGGGGTGGCCAGATTTTTGACCACCTGGGCCGCATTCGTACGCTCCGTTGTCAGATCTGCTCTGTGATAGTCCATGAGGGAATCCACGCATTCGTTGGTGATGGTGGTTTCAGTGCTGTTCCACCACCCGGTTGCAGGGTTCCCTCGGCAGCGACCAATAATCCCCTAATGTTCAGGGGGTTAGCATCCTTACCCTTCTTCTTCTGCTTAGGCGCGATTGAAGAAGGGGAGTGGGGGCGCTTCGAGGATCCCCCCTTTAGTTTCTTTCCCTTCGGGTCCTCGATCATCGCAACCTCCGCCTCGTCTGACCTGGCCTTCCCCTTTACCACCTTCTTCTCAAATTCTGCCAAGGCCTTCGCCGCCGCCTCGGCTCGAGGGTCAGCCTTGGCCTTAGCCTCGGCCTCAGCTCTGGCCTTAGCCTCTGCCGCTTCCTTCTCTACCTTTCTGGCTTGGCACCTTTCCATCAGAAGCACGTCGAAAACCATGACTGAGAGAAGAATAAAATTGAGAAGGAGGTAACGAAGGCAATGATGGGAAAATTGTGAAGGGAGAGCAGACGGAAAAAAGTAATATATAGGCATAAGGACATCAAATATTGTGCACTTACGTGACAAGCGTGGAACATGCGAGTCCCTAGACCGTTGGTTTCCCCGTTAGCGAGATCCTTCAGATTCCCACTCTGAGCATTTGTTGTTTCGAACTCGGGGTCCTACGCGGTCTCAATCACGAACATGGCTCGACTCTCCAATGCCTCCTCCTTAGATGATGATCTGACTCCAGAGGATCATCAGAGAATTTCGAAGTTCATAACAAGATCAAGGCTTAATAATAAAAAAGTCCTAATAATACAAAAGTCCTATAGAATAATTAATTAAAAAATTTTAAAATTAATAATTAAAATTTGAAAATTGAATAAAAAATTCAAAAAATGATTAAAAATAGGAAAATATTCAGAAAAATATAAAAAATTACTAACAAATCCAGAAAATTCTAAATTTTTTTTGGGTGTTTTAAAAGCTCAAAATAACACCGTTATATCTCGAGCAAGACCCCGATAACACCGATAAATTCTATGAACCATTAGAAACGGGCAAACTACTTCTCAAAGGCTGTGGAATTCAGTCTTCAGGAGTGGGGGCTTATGATATGGGTAAAAATAGAACTAAATCGACACCGTTCAAATTAGGCACGAATCTTAAAGCTCTCGGGGGTAAAACGGCAATTTCACCTATAAACGGGTCCAAAAATAGGAGATAGGTCTTTTTCAAGCCCATTAACCTAAAAACAGGTCTGTCTTACTGGGTTAGGGTGACAGCCCATTATGAACAAACCCATGATATTCTAAAGAGTAATTCAAATTCATGATTATCTTTAACAGACGGTTTTAACCACCTCTTTTATAATGAAACGATTAAAAACTCTGTTTCTTATCCATGAATACTGGGAAGTAGAGATAAATCTTTATCTGGAAACTGATCCTTAAGGCGACTATAAATACCCCTCTCCCCCCCACCATAAAGAGGTAACCAATATTTTCCTACAAAAAACTCTATCATTTTTTTGCCGATTACTGACTAGAGTGTCGGTGGGTCTGTTGCTGGGATCAATCCCTGTGTTTCAGGCATTTTGCAGGCCAGGAGGAAGCGATTGCGATAGTCAATGTCAACAAAAGTCAAAAAGTCAGATTCTTGACTATTCCACAACAGAATCCACATCACCTGGTTACTCTCGTACAGAAAAAAATAGTAACACATAGGAAACAAGGATCCTCAATATCCATTCTTGTACCAAAGCAAAAGTCATTACTGCTTCTCGAAGTTAAATAGCAAGAAGTCATTACATTTTACTACATATTTGTTGTCACCAATGTCTCTTCCTGCAGCAAAAAATGATGAAGGCTAAGATTGACAAACAAACAAAAGCGACAGACAAGCATCACAAAATTTCAATATTAACATATTGAGCTTCAGGATCAAAGGAATTTTAAGAGGGATAATTAGAGGGATTCGTATTTCATAAATTAAAGGTGAAACTCTTGAATTTATTAATGACTGAGAGCGAAAAAGTATTTGCAAAGGAAATTTTCATTAATTTACAACTGGAAAGAATGAGGAGGCCTGCAATTGAGGTTGAGAAGATGATAGACTTAAGGTTAACACTGAGCACGTGCATGTTCCTGTTTATAAGTTTACATGATTCATGTTTACATGTTACATATTCTTGTTTACATGTTACATGATTCTCGTTTACATTTTTGCATATTCCCGTTTACAAGACTTGTTCCCTGGTTACGAATCTAGATTAAATGACATCACACACACACATATATATATATATATATATATATATATATATGCATGTTTCTGAATTCATGGCTCTTGGTTCCCGACAGGGCCCTGAATTCATGGCTCTTGGTTCTCGACAGGGCCGGCCCCAGTATGGAGGCGGGTAAGGCAGCCGCCTCGGGCCCCCGCAGAATTTGCGATTTTTGGGGCACCCAATTTTGAACTTCCCTTGTAATTATAGGCACGTATTTCACGCGTAAAAAAAAAATGTTATTAGGGACCCCATTTCGGAAGTTCGCCTAGGGTCCCCGGGAACTCAGGGCCGGCCCTGGTTCCCTATTGTCGGTACTTTGGAACTTGAACGAATTGTCACTTATAACTTACAATGTCATGTTCCTACGTTGTTCTATAATTTAAATGTCAGTTCTTATTCTTTCCATGTTACTCGAATCCAAAATTGCATTTAATGAATCCACTTTATACTCAATTATATTTTATCTGAATTACGTGTTCCCACTACTGTGAATCTATTTTATGGTTTCCTTTCTTGCTTGAGTTCTTTGGGCTTATGTAACCATGGATAGAAAAATCCATGAATATAAATTATTAATTGAGAATAAAAATAAAAAGAGTTTCTAAGAAAATAAATTTTTATTTGAGGAAATAAATAACCTTAAAATATATTCACTACAATGGGAACACAATATAGAGAATATAACCAAACATGTTTTTTGACCATTAAAAGAGCTTTTACGCACTCCAAAAGATAATTTCAAATTGACCCTAAGTCCTCAGTTCGACCAGTTTGGTGATTATCTTGATAACCTATAAAATGAAAATTTTATTCACATCTGTAAACTAAAGATACTATTTGCTCTATTATTTTAATATATGTTCTGTGCTCTGTCATGAATAGCTCATTCGAAAGGTTTATTATAACTTCTTTTACTTTTTCTAGTTAAATTTATACTAGTAATTTACACGTGCAATGCACGTTTTTATAAATATATATTTGAACGTGTACTGTACGTATTTCATTGGTTTATATTGTAGAGTTTAATTAAACGTGCGTTGCACGGGTTGGGATATGGACAAATTACACTAAGGCCTTCTCCCTCTATAGTAGTTGAGATTTACCGAATTTCATTATGGGCAGAATCAAGCTTTAAATGAGCTTAAAAAAAGTTCTGAACAAGCCTGAAGAACTCTTAAATAATCTTAAGACAAATATTATACAAGTTCAAATCAAGCACATACAAACCTATAAACAGGTTCAGTCCAAGTTGAAAACTAGTATTAAACAAGTTCAGAAGAAGCTCTTGTAGGAAATTTCCTTATAGGGCACCTTCGTTTTAGTTGATTAACAACGAAATTCATGGATTTCTTTTTATTCAGACAAAAGTCATTGTGAGTCTCAGTTATTATCTAAAGACACGATAATTATCATCAATTTTCATGTAAGTGATACTAGAATTATAAAGAGAAGCACACACATGTGATGCCACACTTTAATTTTCAGTGCACCATTTCAACTCTCTAGTTACATATGACACCCAGGCAGGGGGTTACATAAAATTTAAAAGGGTTAATGTAAACTTCCATGAATTTTTATTTTTCTTATTTTTTTTTATACAGCATGTGCTTGCTCTATTAAGTGTTTAATGTAAATTAGCAAAATAAATTTATGGCATAAAATTAGAAAGAGAAATTAAGTTCATTAAGGATAATCAAATACATCGAAAGAACTTCATGGCAATATTCACAATATAGAAGTAGATTGACAATGTTTGTAATCAGAGTATAGTTTCAAGATTCATGCAAAATGTATGTGGATGTTTTCATCTGCATCAAAATATACAAATGGAGTGAAGTTTTTTTAGGAACCCTGTATTAACCAAAGAGTAATTCTACTGTTATATTTTCATTACCTTGAGGAAATACCTGTTTTTGCTTTCCTCTCATATACTGCTTTGTAGTTTGAGATTGTTGGGTTTCGAAGTCAATGACAGAGTAAATACACAACAAAAATAAATAAAAAATTCTAAAACCCAGCTGAGGTGGGAAAAATCGTGAGTAATCTCCACCGATTATTCTGGCGCGAATCGCAAAGAAACGTATTTGACTTAAAGCCAACTCCACCACTGGCCCAGGCCAGATAGCTCCATGGGCCTTCCTCTAGTCCATTTGCACATCCGGGTGAGTCATCCGCCTTTGGCACCAGCTGCTCCGTCGGTTACGCTGAAACCGTTCCCCGCCCTTTGCACCAGCCACTTCGTCGGTTACCTCATAACCACGTCATCCGAAATCAAGAAACCAATTAATCCCAGGGTGGGGATCAAGGGGATCTCTCCCCAGACCTACAAATACAGTAATTACTGTATAGTTATAGGTAACTACTCTTTCTTTCACAGAATCCCTCCACCAAAAATCAGCCTTTCTCCTTAATCATTGGAGGGTCTGTCGCCGGAACCCTTCTAGTATTTCAGACTTCATTTTGCAGTTCTACGAGGCGGCTATCAGTCACATCAACCCAATTCATACCCCCTCGGATCCAGAACGGGAAAAATTGGATTGCTGCTATTTCCATGAATAAAAAGAACTCACATAATTACTCCCACATGCCCAAAAAACACCTCAAGAAATACGCAAACCAACTCTGCTCCTGACTCAAGTTTGTTCTAGTGTAACTCGTCCTCATGGCCCCTAAAGCTAAGAGGACCACTGCAGCGGGACCTTCGGCCCTCCTACACAACCGACCTGTAGTCCTTCGATCACCCAAGGATCACGGAGGCAGCAGGCTAAGAATCCTCTGGGACCGGCTCCGAGCGCGTCCCGTTCCACTGGCCAGCCGAGCAGCCTGTGATGGGCGATCTCCGGATCGTCCTTAACAGCCGAGCTAGCCAGGGAGACCTACGAGACCAGTTCAGTCGGTCGAGAGGCGAAGCTACACCGTTGATCCCAGCACTAAGCCATAGTTCCATCGATCCCAAGGCCGAGATCAACGACGTAGTCACTCTCCAAGGAATCAACGATAACTCAACAACCACGACGGAGAGGTGTTAGGTTTCGATGGTAGTCTCAAATTAAATACACAGCAGAATATTTTACAAAGTAATATCGAAACCTAGCTATAGATCCATGCGAAAACCACAAATCGTATTTAGGAGTTATACCTTGAAGATGGATCTGTTGTCTCCAACTGATGTCGATTACAGCACTGCAATATTGTTGTGCATCTACGGTATCTACACGAACGGATCAAATCAAGCTTTCCCTCACGCCACGGTGCCAGCTGCGGGATGGGGATGTTCCTCACGATCTCTCTCTCTCTCTCTATCAATTTCTGTGATGGCTACGGTTTTCTTATGTAATCCTTTTCCACAGATACATATCATATATATAGCTGCAGAAAATCAACTCTAGGAGAGTAATGAGGCTGTTGGACTCACAATCTGACCTGGTTTAGATTCGTGTGTGGGCCTTTGAACTTTAGTCAGCCCATTTAATCTAATTAAATGTCCAACCAATGTAAGGAGTCCAAGTTTTACTTGGATACCCAATTAAATTCATCTTATGAATTTAAATCTAAATTTCGATCCATTCTAAATGTGTGACCGTATAGGTTTCCGTTACATTGACAGTAATACTAAAATCATATTCTAGTATTACAAAGAGTGAGCGGTATTTAGCAATACATCGCTGCTACTCAAGTAACCGGAATGCCAGTGATTTAGACATAACCTATCCGTGACCTATGTTACCATGTAGTCTAGACCCTTTGTCCAGATATCTTAATTGACCACATGACATAGAGCGTGCCACCCTGGTATAGTTCAATCTTTGGGTTATTGATGTCCGAGTAGACTTACTAAAACAAATGATCTCAATATCTCATATTGACTTATTTGTGCTTGGCCATGCATTTTGCACTCTCACTCAATCAAGGGGCCATAGACATCACTCCTATTATGTAAGAGGGACAAATGCTATCTAAGTCACTCACATCCCTCTGTATGATTTGTAGTATATCCAATAGTCGACTTTATAATCACCTTATTCAGAAAACGTTTGACGAAATTAAAACATATAAATTCACATGTAGAGAACCGAAGTGACTTCAAGTCAAAAGACTACATACACCATGTTCACCGTGAGAACCACTTGTGACACTCACGTAACGATCCATGTAGCATTCTCATGGTGGGTCAGTCCAGTACATTATTACTCTAATATGTACCCATGTGAAGACTTGATATCTCATATCCATGACTCGTGAGATATGGTCGTCAATCTATGCACATACTAGTCTCTATGCATTATTGTTATCCTAATTCACAATAATACTTGACAAGAGACATTTAAGAATAATGTTCTGATTAAAACCAATAGGATTTCACAATCAAGTCATGCACTTGATATTCCATGGTATTGAACATACTATTCTAAGGAATTTATTATGTTCATTTAATCATAATAAACAACACGTAAACTAGTAATGTCATGATACAATGTAAACTAGTAATGTCAATATACAACTGGCCTCTAGGGCATACACCAACAAGAGCATCACGTCACTCGTGCCGAGTTCCAAGAGTTCCAAGCTAAAGTCTTAAGGGTACTCCGCATGAGATTCCGCTACGAACAACGTGCAGTCGAGGAACAAATCGAAGACTCCGGGGAAGAAGAATCCCGTGGATCGACTAGGTCCGGGAATGGCCAGGATGATGTTCGAAGGCGTCTCCAAGAGATGGAAGACCATCTCGCCCGGCTAGAAGAAAACGGAGGACAATTGGGCCGGGATCATCAACCATCCAAACCCCCCTTCCCCACCCGCACCCTCGATGCCCCTATCCCGAGGAACTTCAAACCGCCACCATTAGAGACATTCAACGGAGAGACAAATCCTGCTCATCATATAAAGGGATTCAAAACCCTTATGATGATTCGTAGCACCTTGGATCCTCCTTTTTCGTGCCTTCCTAGCCACCCTACGTGGTCTGACTCGTGAGTGGTACTCGAAGCTCGCCCCTGGCTCGATTTTCTCCTTCGATCAGTTCGAAGAAAACTTCCTCGCACACTTCATGACTAGGTGTAAGGCAGAGAAAATGAGCACTTACCTCTTGGATCTGAGGCAAAAAGACAAGAGCCACTTCGATTCTTCGTCTGAAGATTCACAGTCGAAGCTAGGACAATCTCCTCCCTCGACGTCGGAGTTGCCTTGGCAGCGTTTCGTCATGATGTCCGCCATGCCCAGCTGAATGCTTCCCTCGCCAAGAAACCTCCCCTCGATTTTCCCGACCTCCTTTGTAGGGTTGAGAAATATATCCGAGCCAAAGAATCTCTACATCCCAGCAGTTGGAAAGAGATTGCAACAAAAGGGAAAAGGAAGGCCGATGAGTCTGCGGGCCCCGAAGAAATTACAAAAGGACCCCATCGGCAAGAGGCGGCCACCTCCAGTCCCTCGGTTCGAGAAATTTATGCCGCTCTCGGAAAATGTTTCGACCATCCTCATGGTGATTAAGGACAACAAGATGTTCAACTATCCCCCACAACCCAACAACAGCAACACGAGAATGGACTGAAGGTTCTACTGTTGGTTCCACCGACCATGGTCACAAGACCGAAAACTGTCAAGCTCTCAAGAAGGAGATAGACGCACTCATACAGATAGGCTACCTAGCTGAGTTCACTCAAAATGCTAGGCGAGCCTCTCCTCCTCGAAGGGCAGATAATCGTCTGGCAACGACCCCGGTTTAGAGGGAGTCGACGGACTAGCTATTCTCCACTGTGTTCATGGTGGACCAATGGGCAGAGACTCTAACACTTCCCGCAAGTCTTTCATTCAAGAATTCAATGCGGTCCACCACCAACCACCACCATAGCACCGGGGGCTATCGGTCTCGTTCTCCAATGAAGACCTCGAAGGTGTTTGACTCCCACATTGCGATGCCCTCATCATCAGCCTTGATTTAGCCAATCACGAGGTCCGCCGTGTCCTTGTAGACAACGGGAGTTCGGTGAACGTTTTATTCCTAACAGCCTTCGACGCCCTAAGATTCCCTAGGGAAAAGTTGAAGCCAGTGGGGTACACTCTCTAGGGGTTCTTAGGAGCCACCGTCCAGATCGAGGGAATCGTGACCCTCAACGTCACCAATGGACATGCCTTGGCTTATCGAACTGAGACCATGGACTTCATGGTGGTGAAAGTTTAAGCTGCCTACAAGGCCTTCCTCGATCGTCCTGGTCTCGCGTCCCTCCAGGCAGTACCTTCGGCATACTATATGAAGATGAAGTTCACCACTAGACACAGGGTAGGTGTTGTCCAAGGCAACCAAGAAACCGCCCAAACCTGTTACATGGTTGCTATGGGGGTAGCAGTCTTGCCCCCTGACGCAATTGATCTCCCCTTCAAAAGAAGTATGATCGGTTTGGAATCGGTCGATGAGCTGGAAGATGTCACGCCCCGCTTTTCAAAAATACGAAATACGAGTACATGACATTGGCCCAACGAATGATTAACATCACCTATAAGCTGTTTATCCGATCAACTCAACAATATAATCAATATAGAACAATTGCGCAAACAATATTAATAATCTCATGAATAATAACATTTGGAATAAACAATATGAGGTAACCAAATATAATAATAATCCAACATCTGGAAATGAATAATAACAATTTTTGGGTCAAAAGCCCATAATACAATGAAATAATAATAGTTCAATAATTAAATCTCCATGACAAAACAATAATTTATTAAGCGGCGATGCTATCAATTCCTTCACCAATGTTGTTCTCCCAATCCATCAGGAAATTCTCCATCAACACCTGTAAACACTTCATCTAAAAAGAGGAGAAAAATTGTCCTTAGTGCAAGTCATGGACATCAAGTAGAGGAAGTGAAGAACAATGGAATAATGGAATAACAATGAATTCAATGGAACAATAGGAATTAACAATATGGGACAATAATCAATAATCAATATCACGGTAATTGATGCAATGACTATAAACAATGGTTCACTATTCGATAACAATATTCAATGATCAATATCAATAACACTTAGCCAATCGATATCAATAGGAACAATAATGAACAATATGAAATGTTGACGTCGTGTCAATTCTTAAGTCTATTAATCATTTTAATCCAAACTAATGTAGCACTTCATGCGTCCCATTTATTTACCACCTGATTGCTACATACAAACAGGTTACGTTTAGACTTAGTTGTAGATTTTATAGTTCATGTACTCGGAAAATGATATAAATGATTCTCTTCAGTATTTAGTTATTTAGTTATTCAGTCATTCAGTCATTTAGTTATTCAGTATCAATATCTATGGAACAGTATATAGTAATCCAGTTATTCAGTCATTCAGTAATTGTAGGAAAACCACGAGCTCCCTTCCGAGTACAGTCTATATATTGTCCACTACTTAGGTCAACCCTTAAACCCCGGCTTGTTTAACAATTCTTTATTCAATCAATACAATACAATATGCAATCTAGAGACATTAGATGAACGATAGTAACAATACGAAAAAAAAGAGATGATAACTTGAATTGGACAATTAGAATGGTGACAATAAGACTTTAGGATCATGCAATGCAACATATACACTTCAACACATGCAATACTACGGTGTAGGATTAATTAATCTACTAAAAACTGAAAAGTGAAATTCTTGACAGAAAGAGTAGTCTATAAAAAATGCATTTTCCCGCTGTTTCAGAACTTGAAAACGGAATCCGTCAGAAAATCTAGAAACTAGACTTCCACATGGTTCCAACACATATTTAAAGTTCAAAATCCGACAACATTAGCTAGGTCAAACACAATGTTCTTTACCGATTTCATGTTCAGGCAGAAATTCGACATCATGTTGTTAAAATATTAGGGGGCGTTTGGTACACAGATTGAAAAATTCCTGGGAATAAAAGGATTCCTGAGAATGTAAGGATGGGAAATGAAGATTCTCGGGAATGTTGCATTATCGTGTTTGGTATAATACATTGCATTCCCGGAAATCCTTTATTATTGTAATTTTTTATTCTAGTTTTTTGGGTTTTTTTAATATTTTGTTATGGAAATTATATGAGAATACTCAAATCCCATGATTTTAGGGAGGAATATATTTTTTATTCTAGTTTTTTTTTGTTATTTTATTGTTTGTTATGGAAATCCCATGGGAATTCTCAAAATCCCACGGTTTTTGGGGGGAATGAAAATCCTTCACAAAAAAGGATTTTGATTCCCTTAGTAATCTTTAATTCCTTTCAAAACTATGCATGCTACATACCAAACAAGGTAATTTAAGAGGGAATATGAGATTCCCTTGCACATTCCCACGTACCAAGCTTCCCCTTAGAATCAGCAAAAACTCAATATTAAATTCGTTAAAAATATTTTCTAGACTCCTAAACATGTTAGGTAACAATCTGGAAATTATTAGAGAAAAGTTTTGGACCCGAACAAGGGGGTTCAACAGTAGGGGGTAGGGGATTGGGTTTACACAGTATAGGTGGCTAGGGTATTGGGGGCTGGGGTTAGGGTAGTATAGTATATATAGGGAATTATTGGTTATTAGGTTTCGGGTAGGATCCAATAAGAGAATGAGTTGGGGTTTGGGTTATAAATCAATTAATAGGTTTAAATCCAATAGGGGAAAATAATTAGCATTATAGGGTTTATAAAATATATATATATATATATATATATATATATATATATATATATATATATATATATATATATATATATATATATACACACACGTTAAATCAAATAGTGAAATACATATAAAATGGAGCATGTTTGGGCTAAAAACAAAATAATAATAATAATAACAATAATAATAATAACAAAAAAAATAGTAATAATACAAATAATAATAACAAAATTGGGTTTCCAATAAAGAATCAAAGGTAACAATAAAAATAATAATAATGATAATCATATTAGTAAATCAACGATAATAATAATAACAATAACAATAATAATAATAGTAACAATAATAATAATATGAATATCAAAATAAGATTTGAGTTCAACAGATTCATTAAAATCCAAATAGTAATAACATATTAGATTTGGGCTAAAATATAAATATTCGATCAATTGGAAATAGAAATAAGATCAAAATACATCATTATTCGAAATAAATAACATTTTTGTTTAGAAAAATACTTTAATAAAAGATCCGAACAGAATTTAGCACAAAATAAATTTATAAAAATTAAATTATAGAAAATACACGGAAAATACTTATTGTCGGGAATGGGGGTTATAGAAGAAATCCCATTCTCCGAAGACGACCCCTCCAAATGCTTTCAAGTAAGCCGATCCCTCCCTCCTGACCTAAGATGAGAGATCATCAACTGCGTCCGTCGAAGTAAGGATTTATTCGCCTGGGTCCCCTCAGATATGCCTGAAATGTAATACCCTGATTTTCATTTAATGTGAAATTGTTGATTTTACGTGTTGTGCACGTGCAATCTTGGATGTATTTTCTTATACAAATTAACTTTTATAAGATGAACAAATAATTATAATTCTTTCTCTTTGTTTTCTTATAAAAGCCTATTTTATGAAGCCTAAGATTTATTTCTCTATTTGAGCCCATCCTAATTATTTAATTATTTTTTTATTGGCCCTTGGATTTAAGCCCACTATTTTGAAGCCCACAACTAATTAATCTCTTAAATTGCCCTAACTTGTCATGTAGACACATTTAGTAGGCAATTGATTAATTAAATGTGTACAACTTAATAATGGGGACACTAGAAAGTTTGTGCATGCACTAAGGTGTGCAATGCACACCAATTCTAGGGTAGGCCGGGATTGGATGAGTGGGAGAGGGAGAGGGGATGAGGTGGAGGAGGAGTAGTTATTGAGTTCATGGAAGTTACTACAACTTCCCAACTTATCTTGGTCCTTAATCTTCAGCTCCTAGATTAATCCTAGCCCTTCTTTTCACCCTAAAATAATTATAAATGCCCTCCCCCTACCTTAGCTACTCTTGCACATTTTCTTCATCAAAAGACAGAGAAAAAGACACATTTTGTAAGAAAAAGATTGAGAGTTAAGTGAGATTCAAAAGATCGAGTGTGCTTTTGTGTGTGTTCCAATCAAAGGAGGCCGGCCAATTCTTTTGGAGACTAAGGGCTTGCGGCAATACCAAGGAGCAAGGAGGAGAAGGCAAATTTGCAAACTCAAACTAGGAGAAGAAGGCCTTTTGTTCATTCTAGGAGCTTTCCCCTAGGATCTTTTGTGTGTTTATCTTCAACAAGGTGGGTGTTTCTCATGCTTCTAAATTTGAAATCATGCTAGGAATGAATTGAGCAATTATTAAAGAGCAACTAGTTGAAATTAAATTCGTGTTTGCCTAATTAGAGATGAATTGATAATCTAGTAGATGTGTGGTAAAATGGTTGCTAGATTGATTAATTGTGAATGAAAGTATTAGAAAAGTTATCATGTTTGCCATATCATATGTTTAAGAATCATGCTATGTGAAGAAATTATGCTTATGAGACAAATGATGAATTGTATGTGAAATTGGTTGTGCAAACTAGAATGAACCCTATTGTAGGAAAGATGGAATTTTTGTGTTCTAAATTAATGTAGATGATTAAATAATGGAAGAACGAAGAATTAAAGCACTTTTGTAGAAACTTAGTTATGCTACTTTCATGAAAATGAAATGGTTCTAAATGTCGAAACTATGGACATTAGAAAAGAGATAAAAAATGTGTGTTATTTGAGTAATTATTGATTCTAAAATTACTGGGTTACTGTATTTTAATATAGAATAAATTCTGGAAAAGTTGGACTCAAAAAAAAAGGAGAAAAAGAACTAAAACGTTTTGAGAAATTTTGAGAATTTGATTTGAACAGAGACTTGAACAAAAACTATTATTTCAACTTTAGATCGACTTGGTCACTTAGACCATCTGGTTACTGAGTGTTTGGGTGTTCACTGTAGCCGTGGGCGATCCAAGAGGTTGCGGGTTCGAGTCCTATGCTCTACCGACTTTTGCTTTCGGTTTGTTTAAATAAACCCAGACCCGACCTAATGATACTTAAAGTATTAAACCCCCTTTATACCGTGTGAGCACTCTTGCCCAGTGGCTGGAGCTTGCACTTGTTTTCCCTCAGGTTGTGAGTTCGATTCAGGGTTTCGGCCTGAATATTTTTTTTGGGAATATCGATTTTTCTGACTTATTCTTGGTTTTTTAAAAATCCAAAAAATATATTAATTACTATAAATTCATGTAGAACTTGTGAAAATTATTGGGGATTATTTTTGACTAAAATCAAGTGAGATTAGCAGTGAAATTGTGTTGAAAACTATTGAATTCTACTCTTAGAAAGTTATAATAATGTATTGTTCCATGAGAAAATTATGATAAGTATTTAAGAAGAAATTTTTGATGAAAGGAAATGTAGTTGTAAATTTCCTATGGACTATAATTGTCAAATTAAATCTGGTTAAGTATGCAAATATGACTTTGTGATCCTTAAAGTAAATAAATGAAATGTATACAATAGTATGAGAATGAGATGAAATTAAATTGATTATGAGACGCATGAATTGCAATTGAACTTTATATATGAGACTTGATTCATGAAAAAGATTGAAAAACATGTTACTTGAAAAAGAGAACTTTTGAGTATGAAAAACTCAATGTTAGAATTGTGAATTGAAATTGAGAATTAGGGTGTAGCTAAGCCTCATACCGGCAATAAAAGAAATGTTGATATGATATTTGAGATAAAAGACCAGGTTTAGGACAAATGCGTTGATTGATGGTTAAGACCGGTATAGAGGAAAGAGTTAACCCTAGAAATTGATTTTTATTCATGATTCATACAATTAAGGACCAAACAATAAAGAAGATGTGATGAAAGTAAGAGAAAAACACAAGTATGAGGGCCTCGAGTCTACGGTGTGAGAGTGATTCATAGGTTGCCTACTTGATGAGTCAAGTCTTGGCGTGGACACTACTCCGGAATTATTCGGATTGTGGCGATGCTTTTCGGATGTTTGATTGACTACGGGTGGTGCCATGGTCCATGATGGCTGCTGAATTGATCATAGGCTCTGCATGATGCGTCATGTCACGACGTGGGATTCCTGTCAAGGCTATCTGGACATGGGCTCGTAACTCATTGGACATCTAGGATACTTACCGTAGTTACAGTAGTAGATTAAGTCATGGCGAGAGATCGAACCCTACAAGTTGAAGAACGATTAAGGACTTGCCCTCAGACCTATGTAGTATGTGTAATACCCCACAAAATAGCATATGGTTATTTTTGCATCGTAATCTGTGCGCAATTGAGAATTGCACGCGATTATGTATTTTTCTGATAACAATTGTTTTTAATTGAGAAATATAAGATATATTGTCTACTTTATTTTATAATTTTAAAGGATTATTTTGAGGTAGTTTTAATGTATTTTGTATTGTTGGTATTATTAAAGAAAAGAGTTGGGTTTTATTTAAAATATATTGAGACTTGGGGGCTTATATGTAATTATTTATATTGAGTAGGAGTATTATTTATTTATCTAATTATTTATTTATTTACTTTTATAAACCCTTCCCCCACCTTTTCCTTTCTCCCTCATCCTTTCTTTCTCTCGTGCCTTTCCCAACCGAAAGGGAAAAAACCCAACGAAACCCATTTCGGTCCTCTCTCTCCCTACCCAAATCCACTCCGTTTCTCCATGATTTTTCAATTAATTTGGAGGGATGACTAATTGAAGGGTTTTCTATATCGTGGCAGTGTCTGTTTTTCGAGAGGATTTTGGGAAGGTAAACCCTAAATTATTTTACTGTATAAAATTGAGTGTGGTTAATTTCTATTGAGTAGGAGTATTATGGTAGGAATATTAAGAGATGTTGGGAATGGTAGAGGCGAGCAGATTATTAGGGAGTTTGTAAGTTTTTAACAAATTAGGGTTTTGGGTTTGTAAAAGAGAACTATATGTGTATGAATTATTTCTCGTATAGTAATGGAAATTATAGTTGGGCCATTAGAAAATTTAGGAGTGGTTCTAGTAATTATTTGGGGATAAAAATTTCATAGGCATTAGATTATTACGTGCATCGCACGTGTGTATCCCAGGCGTTCAATAAATGCTTGTGTGATATTTGGAATAGTGTTATTAGCTCTTGTGATTGGTTTGGATGATTTGAGTCTTAATTACTTTGAAATTTGATGATAGGATATATTAGCGACCGTGGATGCGGGGTGGCATGGTGGCGCTTCGAATCTTCGCGAAATATGTGAGTATGGTTTTATATACGTATTTGATGTTTTAAAGAAGTTCGAATAAACTGAATTTTTGATATGATTTATGCATGAGGCATATTGGGATAATGTGTATTGGTATAAATTTATGGATAATGGATTAGTTATGTATATGGGGATGAGTTACACTTATATAATAATATCGAAATATGTGAGTATGATCTCTTTTGTTTTATGTACGTGGTGTGTTTTTGGGTTGTTGTTTCTCTTGTATGTATGTTGTCCTAAAACAACTTGGACAAAGTCCTAAGCTTACGAATGATGCCATGGATAAAATAAATGATCACCTAAGAAAGTGAATGGTAGGACTTTAATAAGTACATAAAGATTGAATCTTGGATTGTTGTAGGATTGAGGCTCATGCTATATACCATGCTTAGGTAGTAGTAAGAACCCATTCATGCCTGTGTGACATCCTAGTAACCAATAATGCTTGAGTTTGATGAACCCATTCATGCTTGTGATATTTAGTTGTTCTTAGTAAAAAGAACTATCATGCTTGAGTTTGATGAACCCATTTATGCTTGTGAACCCATAAAACAACATCATGCTTGAATTGTCGTCAATGTTCATATCCATGCTTAAGGTTGTAATAGACATCCATGCTTAGAGTGTAGTAGTTACTCATGCTTGAATGGTAGTAAATGCTCATGTTTAAGTTGTAGTAAATATGCATGCTAAAGTGAGTAGATATTGATGTTATGTTGCAGTAACATACATGCTTAAGTTGTAGTAACCAGTCATGCTTAAGTTGAATTCATGCTTTAGATTGTTGTAAGTCCATGCTTAAGTTGTATTCATGCTTTAGATTGTTGAAAGTCCATGCTTAAGTTGTATTCATGCTTAAGATTGTTGTGAGTACATGCTTAAGTTGTATTCATGCTTAAGAGTGTTGTAGGTTGATGTTTAAGTTATATACCATGCTTAAGGCCATTGTAGATTCGTGCTTAAGTAATAGAAAAGAATCATGTTGTTGTAGTTTTGGTGTTAACTATCGCGTTGTAGTCGTAGTATTAGTAAAGAACTATTGCGTTATAGTTGTAGTGTAGCAGAGAACTATCATGTTGTGGTGGTAGCGTTAGTGAAGAACCATCGTGTTGTAGTTGCAATACTTGAGTTGCATAGTAGTTCTAGATTCAAAGGATTCACACTTGAATTGTATTATGATTGTAGTGAAGGATTAAAAAGAACCCATGAGCCCATGCTTTTAGTCCTAGGTGATTCTAGCTCAAACTTGAAGAAAGAACCCAAGAATCTAGTACATGTAGTTCTAGTTCAATTTGGGGAGGGAAACCACGGATTCTAGTTGTATGAGACCCTAAGTAAAGTTGGACCATATCACATGAATATTACTCATCTTCATGGGTAATAAGGGTTGGGAAGGTCACTAATAATCGTTAGCTTGATAAAAGTTTGATGTCGCTTCTTGGGCTTCTCATTGGTAGAATGCCTATTTTAGACTGTTAGTAGATTCTTCTGTTGCTTCTAATTATAGAAGATCAAGTTTGCTAGTAAGCACGTGTGGTTGCTTCTAGGTTGATTACTGTATGGTTATTTTTATGTGTGGTTTTGCTCATACAAGCTCGACTGGGCCATATGTAGCTGTTTGTCTCATACGTAGCTTATTTGGCTCGTATGTATGTTGTTGTTTCATACGCGGCTCGACTGGCCCGTATGTAGCTGTTGGTCCCATACGTAGCTATTTAGCTCGTATGTGTTTTTGGTTACTCGTATGTAGCTTCTTAGCTAATACGCAGTTTGTTGTGCTCATCTAGAGTGATATCATTGCCCTAGGGCTATCGACCATTAAGATGTGTGTTTACCTTACTCCTAAAGGACTGTAGACGAGTCACTTCGCGTGTATCGTCAGATCTTAACCGTTGGTTGATCGTGAACCGGAGTGTGACGAAATCCAAATTCAGGGTAGTAGCATGCGAATACGTTCATATTGCCGGGGTCTTGGATCGATAGGCAATGAACCGGATCCTCAGGGATTCTGGTAAATCTAGGTTGAGCAGCCTAGTAGAGTCATCTTGTGAAGTCTAATTTAAGACCTAGCATGTTGTGTTTATAATATTGTCAGCCCTAGGTTGTTCAGGGTAAGTGACATCGTTAGGGTAGTAACTTATGGCTATTTACTACCTAACCATTACTTATTATCATTTTCATCGAAGGGAAAGAGTTGGTGTTAAGGGTGATTCCTTATGATCTGACCTGTCCTATAGGCCGACACTAGGCGGTGTTATTGGGTTTTACCTTTCCGTCAAAGGGATACGCATGGTGCCTTCTCACGAGTTGGGAGCACGGGTTGCGTATCTCACTTGTTAATTACTGAAATACCATGATAAGAATGGTCTGTCGGAACTAGGGGATGGACCCCAAAAATTCCGTCACGTTCTATGCCAGGGAGAGCGAACGGTCCATAGATCACGGTCTATGAGTTATGGGTGCCACAGGGTAGGCTTCGTGCTATCCTGCACTTGAGAGACCCTATGTTCGTCTGGTTTTTGAGTGAGGTCCGGTGTGCCGGGTAGTAATGGCAAACATAGACATTATTAGCGTACTGCATTGGTGGGACTTGACCACGTTTGCAACCTCATCAGTCACGTTGTATTGTTGAGAACATGTTGTGTACAAAATAGAATTCATAACGTGGGTTCAAATCTCTATATATGGAGAAACGGCTTGAGACGGGGCGTATGTAGTATGGGATGCATACTGTTCCGGAGACTCGCTTGCATTAGAATAAGAGCATCATTGCATTGGTAATCTTGCATTAGAGTTTAAGTCATGATATACACTGGCACATCAATTATATATACACATATCTTTTCCATTCAAGATGAATTGTGAGTGTGATAGTTGAAGTGTATAATGAGTGTGAAAGTGATGTACTGCGAGATGGGATGATATATGTTGTAAGAAATGAATGAATGCGATGTTATGTGATATGAGATTAAGAAGGATGGTATTTTTGAATGGAGATGAGCACGAAAGAATATAAGTCGTGAGTCTGTAAATACAAATGAATGGTAAATGAGGTGTAGTTTGTGTGGAAGTAGAGTTATTTGTGAATGTAAAGCATTATGGGAAAGTAAAGCTATAGGCATATTTGTATAAGCCTAAAGTGATGGGCGTTAAGCGACTAATTTATGAATGATTTCCAAACTAAAGATAAGTACATTATGAGCGGGTATGAATATACATACAGGTGATGACTCAGAGAGTATTTGATGTGAAATCCCATTTATGATGTTTACATGTTCAGATGTCAAGTAAAATTTGATTATCTTAGTATTCGTAAGTTCGTTCTGTTTTTACTTATAAAGTTTAATTCATTTGCTTAATTAGTAAATTATACTCACACCCAGTGTTCTAAAAGGCGGCCTAGGCGGCCGCCTAGGCGGCGCCTAGGCGCTAGGCGGCCCCCTAACGCCTCGACTAGGGCCTAGGCGTTTATGAAAATCGGAAATGGGTTCTAGGCGGTTAAAATCGGACCTAGGCGGCGTTTAATCGGTCTAGGCAGACTAGATCCGCTTAGGCCTTAAGTAATTAAAAAAAATGTAAAAAAAACCCACCGCTCTCGCCTTAAGTAATTAAAAAATATATATATATAAAAAAACCCACCGCTCTCACTTTCTCCTCCTAATAAAATTAAAGCATATCTTTAGTCTTTTTTTTATCTTGCATAATTTGACATGTATTCGCACTCTCACAGCAATCATGTTAAAACTTACAAGTATGGACTTTAATATCACTAACGCAGCCAAATAAGTGAAGTTATGCACCAAAGGGGGAAGTTTATAAGAAGTGTCATGTGCCAACAACTTCAAGGCTCAATCGGTCTACCAGATTATAAGTAGTATGCTTTTCCTCATTAGTGAAGCTATTTATTCATCTTCTATTTTCAGCTCCTAAAATGTCACCCAGATCTACATATCTTTCCAAAGCAATCTATGGATGGCCAATCCGCTTAGTGTGGGACAGCATGTCATGAGATGGGAGGAAGTTATCTGATTTAAGTGTGGTTATTAGTTAAAGTTGTTCATCGTTATCTAGCATATCATGAGATCATCTATCAACTTTATATTTATTCTCTCTTTAGAACTTGTATTTTTTTATGAGTAGCCACAACGTGGTTTACATCGGATATGGAGATGATAGAGTCCTCATGTTCACCGATACAATAATACACCGATTCGACTATGTGAAGCCCATCCTACAATTGCAAAGAGAAAAAGTTCAATAGTAAGAATGAGTAGCAATAAAGAGTAAAAAGGGGTAACAACAAAATAAACCCAAAAGATCGATAAATAAATAAATAAATAAATAAAATAAAAAAACCGCCTACCGCCTAGCCGCTTAATCCCCGATTACAAGGTCTAGGCGCTAGGCCCCCATCGGCCGCCCGACTACCGCCTAGCGCTTTTTAGAACATTGCTCACACCAGAAATGGCTAACCCTTTAGTGTTTGGGGAGTTACGGAGTCCTTGGACTACCCTAGGTCCCCTACTGTTACAGGTCCTCAGCAGTGCAGAGGTGAGGTGTAGATTCATGGTTCTGTGGAGTGGAGCTTCATTTTACAATTTGTTGTTTAAGGTTTAATTATGTGAATAGTGAAATTTATGATTTAAATTGTATTTTTGGTGTATAAGTATGTGGATGATGATGGTGAGTATAGTGTGGAGTGGCATGATATGTTTTTGACCCGTACCCATCTCGTTGTGGAGTACCGGGCCCCGTGGTATGTTTTTATAAGTTATTTTCTAAAAACTTTACTAGGTTTTCAAAGGAATTTATGGTTTTTAATTGATAATTGATATCCTGTTATGAGTTTGGCCCCCAGAGCATGATATTTATATTGCCTGTGTGATTCTGCTCATTTTGGCCTAGAGAGCCCATGATATTATTGCCTGTGATGTGAGCTACAGAATTTAGAGCAGAATTCTGTAAGCTTTTTGTGTTTCGGGGCAGAAATTTCAGGGGAAACTCTGCCAAAAATTTCTTGAAATATAACTATCTTAGTTTATGTTTTAAGTGATATAGAAATTGAAAGAATTGATTTTTGAAGTCAAAGAAAAGGGGGGAGGCGTTACAGTTTGATATGACAAATTGATATTTGTAATTATTAGTGTGTAATGACTCTGATGGCAATAAAAGTGTTTAAATTTCCGTGTTATATGCTGTGTTGAGATGCATTTGAAGGTAAAGATTCTGGCATATATCACGGTTTTCCAGTTACCGGAAATCGGGGTGTTACAGTATGGGATGCATAGAATCCGAACAAGTGTGCATTAGTGTCATCTAATAATAATAATAAATTGCATTAAGGACTAGGCGCACAATCACAACACGACATCAATAGGATAGTCCCCTTAGCTTTGTTTGTGAACAAGTTTTTGGTTTGTTAAGCTTTGAGAATTGTTATACTGTTTCGGCATAGAGAGGATGGCCGTGTATAATATCTCATCAGTTGAATGAACTGACGTGCCTACAGTCTTTATGCAAGCAGCTTAAAGAATGTTTCAAGTGTTGTACATCTATTTATGTAAATATTGTAAATTGCTTCCGCTGTTTAAGTTTAAATGTAAATGTAACTCTGATGTAAAGAAAAGTTTAAATTTCCTTGTAAAATTGTACGAAGAGAAGTGTAAAAATCCTGTGGAACTTCAAATTCAGTTGTATTTGGAATTCGGGGTGGTACATGAAATCTCCGAGGATCTTAATATGCACAAACTGATCGTCCACAAGGACTCCAAATCAGTGCAACAGAGGCACCGTAAGTTCGGCTCCAACCGACAACAAGCTGTTAAGGAGGAAGTATAGAAACTCTGCTCTGCCAATTTCATTCAGGAAGTGAGCTATCCCGAGTGGCTAGCCAACGTTGTGATGGTCAAAAAGGCCAACGGGAAGTGGAGGATCTGCATCGACTTCACAGATTTCAACACGACATGCCCGACGGACCCATTCCCAATCCTGAGTATTGACGCCCTTATCAACGTCAAGACATGAGTTCGTTAGTTTCATGGATGCTTTCTCGGGCTACAACCAAATCAGAATGTACATTCCGACATCCCCAAGATAGCTTTCGTAACCGACCAAGGGCTATACTACTACCGCGCCATGCCCTTTGGCTTGAAGAATGCCGGAGCAACATATCAAAGACTCGTGAACCAGGTCTTCAAAAATCAAATAGGTCAAAACATGGCGGTCTATGTGGACGACATGCTTGCCAAAATTCTTAAGGAATGAGATCATGTGGAAGATTTGGAGGAAGCATTCGGGGTCCTTCGATCCCACGACATGCGACTAAACCCTTCAAAGTGCGCCTTCGCCATAACCTCCGGGAAGTTCCTCGGATTCATGGCCATTCGACGGGGAATAGAAGCCAATCCCAAAAAAATTCAGGCCATACTGGACATAGACCCTCCGAGAAATGTCAAGGAAGTGCAATGCCTCACCAGTCGGCTAGCAGCTATCGACCGATTCGTCTCCAAATCTGGAGATAAGTCACTGCTGTTCTTTAAAGATCTTAAGGGGGGTAAAATGTTCGAGTAGGGAGAGCCCCAATAGTAAGCCTTCGACCAGTTGAAGTCATACCTGGCTAATCCCCGCTCCTTAGTAAACTCAAGCCGAACGAGGTACTCTCTCTACCTCGCTGCTTCCGAGCACGCACTCATAATTGTCCTAGTTCAGGATGAAAGCAGGACACATAAGTTGATCTGTTATGTCAGTTTAGTCCTCTGTGACACCGAGTTTCGATATTCCTAGGTAGAGAAAATGGCATATGCGCTTGTGATGGCAGCAAGGAAGCTTTGCCCATACTTCCAGGCTGACTCCATTCAGGTCCTTACGGACCAACTCCTCAACAAGTTCTCCATAAACCTAAAATGTTGGGCCGAATGATCAAATGGTCCATCGAGTTGCGACAACATGACATAAGCTACAAGCCTCAAACTGTTATCAATGGCCAAGTGCTCGCTGAATTCATAATCGGATGCACCATTCTTAATACTTCTGAAGCATTGGAAGATGAGCTAGAATGGGAACTTTATGTTGACGGGTCGTCCTGCGAAGGCAGGGATCGGGGCCGAAGTCATACTTAGGGGACTAAACGCTTTTGATCTCCAATACTCCCTTCGCTTCAACTTTCCCGCCTCCAACAACGAGCGAATATGAGGCGATGATCGCCGGACTCCTCTTGGCCCATAAAGCGGAGGCTAAACACATAAAGGTTTTTAGCAACTTCCAACTGGTTGTCAACCAGATCTCCGGAGAGTACGAGGCTCGTGACTCCCAAATGGTCCAATACTTGGTGCGTGTTAAGCTTATCCCTCGAGAACAGAATAGCCAGGCCGACACCCTCTCCAAGCTAGCTTCCTCCTCCTTCGAGGGTTTGGACAACATTGTTTTAGTGGAGGTTATCTTGAAGCTCAGCATCGAAACGACCGAGCCGTCCGAAGTCAACTGTGTCAACCCATCCGCAGGAGAAGCTACTTGGATGGATCTGATCTTGAACTTTCTAAGGGCGGGCGAACTACCCCACCATCCATCTGTAGACAAAAAGGTTCGGACTCTTCAGATAGGTTCACGTTAATCAACAGTACACTCTTTAAATGCTCATACACGAAAGCGGATGGGAGACCCTATCTCCACTGCCTGAATCCCTAAGAAGCTAGATGCGCGTTGGAAGAGATGCATGAAGGGATCGGCAACTGCCACATGGGCAGCAGAGCACTTGCAAGAAAAATACTTAATCACATATACTATTGGCCGGCTCCGAGATACCTATGATCTTATAAAAGAATGCGGCCCCTGTCAAGAGCACTCCTCCACGCTCCCCAGGCAGAACTAAAATTGTTGGCCAGTCCAGTACCTTTCACTATGTGGGTAATAGACCTGGTCAACCCATTTCCAGTTGCGACTGGCTAGAAATGCTTCCTCATCGTTGCCATGGATTATCTTACAAAATGGGTCGAAGTCGAACCACTCGCCACCATAAACGAGCATCAATCTCAGCAGTTCTTCTGGAAGAACATCAGTTGCCGAATTGGCATCCCTCGGGTACTCGTTACTGACAATGGCACCCAGTTTGCCTGTAAGAACTTCTGCAAGTTCTGTGCCGATTTGGGGATCCAGCAAAGGTTTTCTTCAATATCACACCCCCAATCCAATGGCTAGGCTGAGAACGACAACAAGCAAGTCCTATACTGACTGAAGAAGCACCTAAACGACTCGCCAAGGGGTTTGTGGGTGGAGGAACTACCAAGCTTCCTCTGGGCCTACCGAACTACCAAGAGGATCCCAACAGGAGAATCCCCACTCAACTTGGCTTTCGGAACAAAAACATTCATTCCTCTGAAGGTCGGTCTCCCCTTTCCCCGCATCGTATGTTTCGATAAAAATTCCAACTCCGCATGCCTCAGGGCCAACCTCGATCTCCTTAACGAGGTCCATGAGAAACCAGCCATCAGAAGGAACATTTACCAACAAAGAGTTGAACATTTTTACAATCAGAGGGTACGACCGACCAACATTGTAATCCCCATTTCTGCAAATACGTATTCTTGAATATGTTTTGTATTTCGATATTTATAAATTCATTATTTGTTAAATTCGTTTTCGATTTTATATTATAGTGTTTTTCCAATCGATAGATATAATTATTTCGAATAAACTTTGTTTCCATTTCTACTTGATCAACTATTCACATTTTAACCCTCAAAAATATTATTACTATTTGGACTATTTCAACAAATTCCTATTTTTAAATAATAATATTATTCTGATAATTGCTATTGTTGTTGTTAGTATTATTTGTTGTTATTACTATTATTACTATTATTATTATTATAATTGTCACTATTATTATTGTTAGTATTTTTATTCTTATTATTATTGTTATCATTAATTGTTATTATTAGTATTATTATTTTTATTGCCATGGTTATTATTATTATTCTTATTGTTTTGTGATTATTTATTATTACTATTGTTATTATTATTATCTCCTTCATTTGATTATTAAAACAAATCCATTCTTATTTAATAATTGTGTTTTTAATTGTTTCAAATAATTTATGTAATGTATTACAAATTATATTTTTGCTATATATAACATTTTATCAGATATCTTACTTTTTCCTATATATATACTAATATTCTATTTTAACCTAACCGTAATCTAACCCTAACCCCTCAGCCGCCACTGTGCATCCCCTTTTCCTGTTCATCGTCCCCCTCTCTCCCCCACTCTGTTACTTTCAACCCATCCGCCCCATCGCCGTCGCTCCTCCCACCCTCTCCGACCACCCACCTTCGACCCCTCACCCTCTCCTCATCATCCCCTCGTCACCATCATCCCCATCATCATCCCCGTCCTCGCCCAAGCCTCAAATTCGCTCGAACCCACCGCCTGCACCTTCCTATCCTCGTCATCGACCCCGTCTTTGCCTCTCTGTTCACCCTGCAACCACTGAAGATCTCCCGCCTCGTCATCGTCGTCGTCGAACGCCCGAACCCCTGTCATTCGTCTCCCCTATTTTTGGTGAGAAACAGAGCAGAGAGTTTCGCTCGAGCCTAGAGTTCTTGGTCGCTATGTAGCTCCTCGACCACAGCACTGTCGCTAGTCACCCCGAGCACCCTCGTCGCAGTCACCACAGTCGTCGCTAGTTCCCCCTTCGTCTAACCGCTCTCTCTCTCCATCGACTGGTTTGAGAAGAGAGAGATCTGGTTTTGGCTGTTTGGTTTTCGGCAGTTGTCACGCCCCGCTTCCCAAAATACGGAATACGAGTGCATGACGAAGCCCAGCGAATGATCTTAACATCATTCATAAGCTGTAGGATCGACTCAGCATCAGAACAAGAATATAACTAGAGAGATATACATAACCAAGCATGCATGAATAATTTATTAGCAACAGAAACAATTGAAATATAATAAAACATCCAAATAGTTTCAAGTCTGGATCAAGTTAAAACTCGGGAACATCAGCCCGTTACAAGTTCTTAAATTTGCAAGAGATAATAGTCCAAGAAAACAAATAATGCAGGAAATAAATATTCTAATCAAGTTTTTCTCCACTTGAAGGCTAAAACCTTTGCTCACTAATTCCAGCGGGTAGTTCGTCTCCAAAGTCTGCTTAATAAATATTAAAAAAAGGAGAACAGGGAAAAACAAGGGAAAATGCCCTTAGTGCAAGCTAGGGCCACAAATAGTAAAAATGAGTACAAGTATAGGGAGCAGGAATCAAGAATGTAACAGGGATATAACAAGTAATGGAAGAACCAAGAACTAGCTAATAAGAAGGATAACTCAAGTAAATAGGCTGGATAACAAATACTAGTGGTAAAAACAAGTAAGAAGTGAACACATAGGGTATCTAACCTCAAGTGACACGCATCTAGTTCAAGTGTCAGGTATCTAGTCTCAAATCTAGTGTCAAGTTGTCAGGTCACAAGTATCAAGTTATAAATGTCAAGTGTTATTATTTAAGTATCAAGTCTCATGTAACAAGTCATCAAGGTTCAAGTAAACATGTATCAAGTTCGAGTTTCATGTATCAGGTTTCATGTATCAAGTTCGAGTTTCATGTATCAGGTTTCATGTATCAAGTAACAGGTGTCATGTTCAAGTTTCATGTTCAAGTCTTGTAGTTATTACTATCTAGGTAGCACTTCATGCATCCATACTTTTACTATATGGTTGCTATAGTCAAATCAGTTACGTTTAGACTAGTAATGGAGTCCATAGGGCGGCGTACTCAGGTATCAAGTATCAAGTAAGTGATCAATTATGGACTCTAGAGGTGGCCCCCGTAGACTCTAGAGGTGGCCCCCGTCACCCATGACGTGACACTTAGTTCTACGTGGCACTTAGTTCCATGTGATCTCAACTATATATCATGTAATCATATAATGGGCTCTAGAGGTGGCCCCCGTAGACTCTAGAGGTGGCCCCCGTCACCCATGACGTGGCACTTAGTTCCATATAACATACAACATTGGGAAACACAGGCCCCCTTCCGAGTACACTTACCTATGTTGTCCACTCTATAGTCCTTCCCTTAAACCCCGGCTTGTTACATTTGTTCAGGCAGAATTGTGTATTTGAGTTTATACATGTGAAACAGGATTGAAATAATGAGAATTAATTCTAAGAAAAATTAGGGATGTCCTATAGGGTGTCCAGCAACTACATATAAAATTTCAAGTCAAACGCTCGCTGGTTACATAGCTGAATTAATGCGCAAAGTAATTGTGTGCAGCAGTTTTGCAAATCTGCGTCCACCGACACAGCTGCAGTAAAACTGCCACAACTCCTAGACCGTAACTCCGAATTCAGAACTTTCGGAAGTTATCGATATCTACACATCCAGATCTACAATTTCTATTCAGGGCTCGGGCCCATATTCAAATGATAAGGGGGTCGAAACAGCGAAAGGAAATTCAGGACAGCAACTCGTAGAAATAATTTACTAGCGTAGGTTACATGGGAAAATGTTATTTGGTGTCTAAGTCATTATGTGGCATCAATACATGATAATGGAGGTCAAACAGCAAATAATAAATGTTTTTCAAGTTATAGGGTTGCAAGTTCGTCAAATATTAAATGTAACATGTGTCTACGAATTTAGGGCTCCTAAATTCATAAGTCTATGTGTTCATGTGTTCAAGGGTAAAAGAGTCCAATAATTATAAATTAAATACAAGGAAATTTTGTGACTCTTAGAATTGTCAATTTGGAGGTTCAACATTGATCTACAACGAATTTCAAGGAGGAGTCACAATCTAACTATTTGTTGTATTTCAAAGGTGCTTGTACTAGAACAATAAAATGTACAAGGATACTTGCCTTAATTTGACGATGATTAGATCCACTTATTGTAGAAAATTGGGTTGAAAAATCCCGGGAGGAGTCCCCTAAAAGCACGTGCGAAGATCGACCCAAGAGTGAATTTTCTCCACACCCGATCATCCAAAACAGCAAACGGCGACTTGGGATCTGCTGCACCCAAAACAGCAAAACACCGAACGCACCAATCGAAACACTCCCGCGCAGCGGATCAAGCCAGAACACGGGACGGCGAGCGAGGGATTCTCTGTGGCAAAACAGCGAACAGCAATCAGGCTGGCCCTGATAGCGTGGATCTTGACACGATCCAAAGGCTGGAATTAGATCCCGCCAATCCTCCGCCTTCTTCCTTCGTTCTCTTCTTCGACGAACAGAGCGCGACTGCGACGGTGGGTTCTTCGGCGTGGTGACGCGACGGCGTGACTGCGACGATGGGGAGGACGGCGGCGGTGGAATTAACGGCACAACGTCGGGAAGCGACGCAGTGCGCGGTGGCTCTGTTCGTGGGTTCGAAACAGAGCAGCGATCGGAGGTCTGGGTTTGGGGGTGTTAGCAGTGGACGGAGGTCAAGGAGGATTGGGAGCGATGGCGAGGCGATGAGGATGTGGTGATGGTGATGGTTGACGGCATCGAGGTGTGGTGGCGAAGCGAGATGGGTTCGGGAGGTTGGGAAATGGTGATTGGGTTTCGAGGTGCTTGGGTTCGACAGAGAAGACGAAGGAGGTGTAGGGGTGGTGGTGGTGCTGTGGGGTCGACGAGGTGAAGGTCGAAGGTGGGAGAGACGATCGGAGAGGCGATCGGAAGTGGGTTGGTTGGCGCTGTGCGAAATCGAAGGAGAAGGAACGGAACGAAGGAGAAGAGTAGCGGCGGGGGTTAGATTAGGGTTTAACAGTAATAGGTTGGGATTAGGGTTAGGGTAGGGTTTAAATAGTAGGGTTTTTGGGTTCGTGGGTTTTGGGTATCCGTTTCAAAAAGAGTCCAACAAGAGAAATGGTCAAAATGCACTAAAATGGAGATTAAAGAGATAAATGAGAAGAATTGGTCAAAATGCACTAAAATGGGGATTAAAGAGATAAATGAGAAGAATTGGTCAAAATGCACTAAAATGGGGATTAAAGAGATAAATGAGAAGAATTGGTCATTTCTTCATGAAGGACGACACAAAGTGCACACAAATGAATTCGATAAAAGGACCAAAGATTGAGTCGAAACAAAAATAACAATTTTATTCAAATAGAAATAAAATACGGGATCTCAAATAGATAAAAGAATACAATTGAAAAAAAATACTGTATAAAAATACAAATACGGGGAAACAGGAGTTACAAATCCTACCCACCTTACACAAAAATTTCGTCCTCGAAATTTGCTTAGGCTGTACATAGGACAGGGTAAAAGCAATTTAGGGAAGGGTAACAAACAAGGGATCCAAAGAAAAGTCAACTTGGTGGTAACACCCAAATAAGAAGGGAGTGGATAACAACGATGTCCAATGGAATGCATGAAAGAGAATAGATGGTATCAAAAGGAAAGAACAACACAAGATAATAAAGCAAGATAAAAGTCGGCAGAACTGAAATTAGAGAGGGAGAGGACCGGAAAGAATCAAACCATTCAGTGAATCAACGGATGGGGATGAATACAAGGAACAGAGAGGGAAGCAACGATACAAAGGACTAGTCGCAACAAAGGGATCCCGGGACCGGTGGGTTATGGGCCCACCATGCTTCCGCTGCGCCACTCTGATGGTGACATTCCAAGCTCCGGACATGTCGTTGTAGGCCACGTGACACTAACCGACGATCCGAGCAGGAAGAAAGGATGAGACACCAGAATCAAAGAGAGCATGTGCTCCAAATAGAGATAGACAATAATGCAAAATGGATATAAGGCTTGAGCTTCAATCTTCATAATTAAAAGATAGAATACGTATCAAAACTAATGGCTTTTAACAGAAATAATAACACAACAAATATCAATAATAATAATATCAATAGTAACAGAATAATAATAACAATAATAAAAACAATGATAATAATAAAATTAGTAATAATAGTAACAAAAATAATAATAACAATAATAATAACATAAATCAAAATCGTCATTATCATACAGGTAATAATAACATAATAAAAATATCAACAATATTAGTAACAACATTAACTCATACATGACATAATAGAATTCAACACACTCATGAAAACAATGCAATAATAATAATAATAATAATAATAATAATAATAATAGCATTAAAAATAATATCAATAATGATAATAAATAATATGATAATAGCAATAATAACAATAATCTCTAATATTATAATGGGAGAAGGCCTTAGTGTCATTTGTCATTTTGTCATTCTACCAACATGTGCAACGCACGTGCAGTACTACTATAAAGGAGGTTTCCGGTTCGAATCTTCCCTACGTCAGAGTTTTTTATTTATATCTTTTGAAATTATTAAAACGTGCATCGCACGTGTAAATTACTAGTATCAATAAAGTAACAGTAATAATAATAAAAATAATAACAGTAATAAAGGTGATGAAAACAATAATAATAACATCAATTGAAACGACAATGATAATAATACCAATAATAACGAAAATATTCCTTTACCATCAGTTTATTTATATAAGTAACGAGTCTTGAAATATCAATTGGTAATAGGTAGAAAATCTTGCCTCCTTAACATCAAGTTGCATGTTTGCCTTCACGACATCAAGTTTCATTTTCTGTTTTTTTTAATGTATTTTTCTTTTTGGGTATTTATTTATATTGTATTTCTCCGACTCTTTTGAATCGTGTATTGGATCTTCTTATTCGATATATTCATCTATTTGAATTGTCGTCTTTTATTTGATCTTTTTGATTCAATTGTCTCCTATTATTTCATCTCTGTTTGATCAAAGCTTGTATTTTTGACCCTTATTGTTTAAATTGTTCGTGCCCTATTTTGATTATTCATTTTTTGACTATCTCAATTGTTGGAGCATTATTTCTCTTGAATCTTTTATTAAACCCAAATCCACTACCCAATAATACCCTACCCTAAACCCCTATTGGATCCTTTATACCCAAAAGCCCAATACCCATTTACACCCACACCCGTTACCCCCTAAAAACCCTACCCATCACCCTATATATATTTACCTATTGTAAACCCTACTCCCTATAAAAACCCAGCCGTCCTTCATCCCTGCATTCCCGATCCCCCCCCTAGATCCATCGCCTCGATGACCTGCCTCCCGTCGACCTCACTGCCGCTTCACCTCATCCTTTTTCATCCCCATCGTCGCGACTTCCAGCCTCTCCTTGCACCCTTTTACCCCCGAGAACCCGATGCACCTTGATCCCCTACCTCCGTCGTGACGTAGCTGCACCCCAGTGCCAAACACCTCCCTATCCTCCGCACCCTCTTGTAGTTCCTCCTGCAGCGCCGCCCAGTGATGCAGCAGGTCCCTGATGCCTTGCGCTATGCTCTTCTTGACTGCAGTGCCGCCATGCTGTGTGCCACCTCCCGGTGTAGGTAGTTTCAGCAACAACAGCATCGACAGCCACTATCATTGCCGATGTCGTGCACACCTCTCCGCCGACACCCCCCTGCCGTTGCTGAGTCTTTGTGTGCGTGTATGATCTCGTGTTGTGTTCGAGGTTTTTTCGTCGTTTGTTTGTTGAGTTCATGCTGGGAAATCCGTTCCCGTTATTCTTGTTCTTGCTTCGTTGTTTTCATCGTCATCTATAAGGCAAGTAACTTGTATACCATTCTGTTGCATATACAAGTACTAAATACCGTCTGTAGTGTAGTTGTGTTCTAGAGACAATTCTTGTGCAAAACCCCTATTATATCTTGTCTCTATGAGTTAATCCACCGTAGTTGTCGCATTACACACACGACATGAAATATAACTTAGATCTAATCAATTCTTGATGTATACGTGCATGTTGTTGCAATTCATGGCTTGTCGTATGATCTTATATGCTTGATGTGTTAGTAGTAGTAGTACAACCCGTTGTAGATCTGTTAAACACCCTATACCATGTTGCTTGGATATCTAGTATACCATATTTCTCATTTATTATATTTGGATGTGTTACAGATGAACTAGTTGGTTTTATGCATAAAGAAGATTTTAGTTTTTATTGTTATCCCGTTTTTGTGCAGTATTTTAGATCCTATTAAGGTCAGTATATGAAAATTATTTGTGAATATGAATTATAGAGAATTCTTTCTACTTTCCAGAATTTCTGACAGAGCTCAATTTCAATTTGTGTTGCAAGTTATGACTATTTTACTACAGAGGTGTTGACAAATTCCAGATTCTGTTTTATATGAATTCTGTATGGTAATTTATTTTTATACTGATGTTAAAGATAATATTTTGATCCAATATTTTTCTGAGTTCAAATAGACTTGACTGGGAATAACCCCAATTTTTTTTGGATTTAATTGATAACTTTTATAAACTATTCTATACTTGCAAAATTTTCGTGTTGTTCTGTAAAGAAACATAATTTCGTCCTGATTCTATTTGCTTTTTATAAAAAACTTTGTGAATATGAATTGTAGCCTACTGTATCTATTTTATCACCCTTTTGACGGATCTGAATTTCGACTTATATTTTGTAATCTATTGTTGTTTTAGTACTGCTATGTCTATGATTTCAGATTTACAAAATTGCTGCAACTTGATGTCTTTTGATTTTTATTGACTGTACTATCTATGTTGGAAAAATATGAAAATTTATGTGCTGATACTAAACATACTAAGGAATATCCCAGATTTTTCTTAGATTTAATTAGTAAGTTTTTATGTTGTTTTCCTGTTTATGAGTACAAACTTCTGATTCTGTCTAAACACATTTTCTGGATACAATTCTGTTTTTAGTCATGTTTTTGTAAAATACCATATGACTTATATATAATTGTTAGATTCGGACGAGAGTCTATTTTCCAGATTTTCTGACGGATCCAGGTTTGCATATTTTTGGCAACAGGAATTCCAGATTTGGTGCAGTACTGTCTTACTGTCCTGAACTAGAATTCTCATTGTCATAATCTTTTATAAGTTGTCTTTCACCTGTGCATGTTTATCTTCCGACCTGAACCTGTTACCTGTTCATGCCATGTTATTCTTGCTTTGTTTTATGACACGTGTATGCCTGTTTGATAATAATAACAAATAATCAAGCCGGGTTTAAGGGAAAGACCATAGTAGTGGACAATATAGGTAGTGTACTCAGAAAGGGGCTCTTGTTTTCCATTACCTGTTGCTATGTTTCATGATTACATGATTCATGCCTGTTATTACTATATGATGCCATGTTTCGTGATTACATGATTCATGCCTATTATTACTATATGTTGCCATGTTTCGTGATTACATGATTCATGCCTGTTCCTGTTACCGCGATTTCATGACTACGTGATTCGTGCCTGTTATCTGTTACATGACGCCTGAGTACACGTCCCTATAGAAACTCACCACTAGATCTAAACGAAATCTGCATGTAAGTAGCAACCATGTGGTAACAACCTAGGGACGCATGAAGTGCTACCTAGATAGTAATAAATATAAGACTTAACATGACATAATACCTTTTACATGATTACCTGTACATGCTGCTTAACACCTGTTACCTGTTTACCTACTCGCATGATACTTGACATCTGTTACATGTTACCCGTACCCTATTAGCACATTATGTTACTTGATTTTGTTCATAACTCATGCTAGTTGATCTATTTTGTTGCCATGTCTATTCCATGCTATGCTTGCTTCCGCTGTTACTCTATATTTGTTTATTCTTTTCCTGTACTTGTTCCTGCACTACAAGCAGACCGTAACTTGCATTGACGGGTGTTTTGTTTCTTTTTTTCTCTTCCTGTAATTTGTTAAGTTACAGATTATGGTGATCAGTTGCCTGATAGAGTAGGTGACCTGAGATTTTAGATGCTGGAGTTCTTGCTATTATTATTACTTCCTGTTGTTTATTTTGAATAAATGTATTTGCTGCATGAATTTTGTATTGGGCAGTGTGACCCAGAATTTTTGACTTGTTCAAATCTGGTTTATTTGAGATTATTAAGTTTTGGTTCAAGTAAATTCTGTTGGTATATTGATTCATTAATGCATGCGTGGTTGATTTCTTCTTGTTACTTTCTGTTATTCCTGTGAAACGTTGTTAAGATCCTGACAGCTTATGGATGATGAAAATTATTTGCTGAACTTAGTCACGTATCTGTATTCCGTATCTTCTTTTTGGGAAGCGGGACGTAACAATTAGACTACTATAGATATTTCTTGTTATTTGCTTATTTTATTGTTTTTATCATACTTTGTATTCCGGGATTTTATGACCCGAAGTTTACTTTTTTTCAGATGTTGGATATTATTTGGTGAATTTATTTCATAATTATTTTGGAATTTATTCATTGTTGATGTGGTTATATTTCTCTTGCGTGGTTGTATTCTCTTATTTATTGTTGAGTTAGACTGGTACAGCTTATGGATGATGTAAAATTATTCGCTGGGCCTTTGTTACGTGCTCGTATTCCTGTATTTTGGGAAGCGGGGCGTGATAGGTTTTTAGTGGTATCAGAGCCCAGGGTTGGATAATATATTAGTCAAACATGACCAACTTTATAGTGGTTTGGCTTTGATTTATATATTAGTCAAGTTTGGCTCTAGCCAGTTAACTCAATGATATGCATGCCACGTTGATCACATAAACATGTGATAACCAACGTATGTCTGGGTACTCACCAACTGGATGGTTTTGTAGACTATGGCTCGTGAAGATTCTTTGACTCCTCCGCCCAGGGCTGAAACATCAGAGAATGTCACCATTCTCCAGGCGATGCAACGAATGATGGAGCTACTGCGAGAACACAACGAGCTGATGAGAGCTAGTCTGGAAGAGCCCAAGAGAACGTACAGCTCACTCGACTGAGTATATTTGCGCACCAACATCATGCCTTCGCTATCATGAGGCAAACCCATAGAAGGAAGGGCCCGACGTGTAACTATTGCCACAAGAATTGTCATATATGCAAGGATTGCTGGAAAGCCAACTGCCTATGTTTTGAGGCGGAGTGAGTGATCACAAGGTTTGGGAATGCCCAAAGAAAAGGAGAAGTGCACCAACTGGAGGATCAGCTTCCAGTGGAGGACAGGCTGGAGAATGTGGTCAGGCCCACAACCAGATTGCAGAGGAAGCAGATATTGCTGAAGGTGCGATTGCAGGTGTTTTCGCTATTTTGTCGCATTTCAGTTCTTGCGTCATTTATTCTTCTGTACTTGCATTCATCATCATTTGTCGAGTATACACTCATTCTTCTCCTAACTATATTCTCTTTATATTTTTTTCCCGAATATTTTCTGTATTTCGATTATTATTTGTTATATTCATTTTGGATCTTCTATTATGTTTTCTAAGCAAAAATTATATTATTTCGAATAACGGTGTATTTTAACTTCACTATCCATTTTATAATTGATCGACTATATATATTCTTGATTGGATTATTTTAATATAGAGTTGATAAGCCAAATTCTTATTTTGTTGTATAACTAGATTTCCCTGTGACCATGTGCCTACGACACGTCTTCGGAATGATACAGCATATGAAAAATCTTGTAAACAGTAAATCAACAATTATGTAGCTGAAGTTTGAATAGTATGACGATAATTAGTTGTCAATGTTTCCATATATATATATATATATATAGAAAGAGAGAGAGAGAGAGAGAGAGAGAGAGAGAGATAAATAAATGAGTTGTTTTGGGGGATATAGATTGAGAGAATTAGATAAATAAATGAGTTGTTTTGGGGGATTTAAATTTGAGTTTTGGGGGCGAAAATATGTTTTGTGAGGTTAGATGTGGACCTTTGATTTTTGGGGGCATTGAGGGAGAGCCACTCGATAGCTTTCTTTGTGTTTTATTATATAGATGTTATTATTACTACTATTATTATTAATGCTATTGTTTTCAATATTATTATTAGTATTATTATTATTGTTATTACTATTGCTATTATCATTATTGTTTCATTATCTTTATTATGGTTGTTATTATGAATTACTTTCACAAAAAATGTTGAACCCAAATTATATTCTGTCTTGCATTATTATTCTAACCAGTATTGTTAATAATAATAATATTATTATTACTATTACTATTATTATTAATGTTGAACCCAAATTATATTCTGTCTTGCATTATTATTCTAACCAGTATTGTTAATAATAATATTATTATTATTACTATTATTGTTGTTGTTGTTGTTGTTGTTGTTGTTGTTCGTATTATTATTATTATTATATATATTATTATTTATATTATTAATGTGTGTTGTTATTATTATTTTTGTTAAAGCCCATTAGTTTTGATCTACATTATATCATTTAATTATTTAAATTGAAGCCCATCATCTAAAGCCCAATTTTATTTTCACTTGATTGCATTATTTTTTTTATACCTAACCTGAGCCCAAACTCACATCTTATTGGACCCCAAACTCAAATCCAATAACCCAAATTCTCCTACCTATACTTCTTTGATCCTGGTGTCTCATTCTTGTCTTCCTTCTCAGTTCGTCGATCGGTGTCATGTGGCCTACAGCGACATGTATGTTGCTTGGAACATCACCATCAGAGTTGCGCGGCGCAGCGTGGTGGGCCCATAGCCCACAGGTCCTAGGATTCTCTTATTGTTTCCCCTTCCTTGCACCGCTTGCTTATTTGTATTGCCTTCATTCATTAAATCTTTATTCAACATCATTCTATATCACCCCATTCCTATCTATGATTTTCTAATTCTGGTGTTGCCACCATTTTGACTTTCCCTTGAATCCCTTGTTTTGTTACCCCTAATTTGCTTTTGCCTTGTCCTATGTACCGCCTATGCAAATTTCGAGGACGAAATTTTGTTGTAAGGTGGGTACGATTGTAACCCCCATTTATGCAAATACGTATTTCTTAAATATTTTCTGTATTTCGATATTTATAAATTCATTATTTGTTAAATTCGTTTTCGATTTTATATTAAAGTGCTTTTCTAGTCGATAGTTAAAATTATTTTGAATAAACTTTGTTTCCATTTCTACTTGATCAACTATTCACATTTTAACCCTCAAAAATATTATTACTGTTTGGACTATTTCAATAAATTCCTATTTTTTTATAATCATATTATTCCGATAATTGCTATTGTTGCTGTTAGTATTATTTGTTGTTATTACTATTATTACTACTACTATTATTATTATTGTACTATTATTATTGTTAGTATTTTTATTCTTATTGTTATTGTTATCATTAATTGTTATTATTAGTATTATTATTTTTATTGTCATGGTTATTATTATTATTCTTATTGTTTTGTGATTATTTATAATTACTATTGTTATTATTATTATCTTCTTCATTTGATTATTAAAACAAATCTATTCTTATTTAATAATTGTATTTTTAATTGTTTCAAATAATTTATGTAATGTAATGCAAATTAGATTTTTTTCTATATATAACATTTTATCAGATATCTTATTCTTTTGTGTTCGGATTTATATTCATCCGTTATATGAATATCCAATCTATTTCATTTATTGGATCTAATACCCTATTACCCAATCACCCTATATCTCACTTTTCCCTATATATATATATATATATATACTAATCTTCTATTTTAACCTAACCCTAATCTAACCCTAACCCCTCAGCCGTCATTGTGCATCCCCTCTTCCTGTTCATCGTCCCGCTCTCTCTCCCTCTCTGTTACCTTCAACCCATCCGCCCCATCGCCGTCGCTCCTCCCGTCCTCTCCGACCACCCACCTTCGACCCCTCACCCTTTCCTCGTCATCCCCTCGTCACCGTCATCCCCATCATCGTCCTCGTCCTCGCCCAAGCCTCAACTCTGCTCGAACCCATTAATACTCACCGCTCGAATGCACCGCCTGCACCTCCCTATCCTTATCGTCGACCCCGTCTTTGCCACTTCGTTCACCCCGCAACCACCGAAGATCCCCCACCTCGTCGTCGTCATCGTTGTCGAATGCCCGAACCTCCACCGTTCGTCTCCCCTATTTTCGGTGCGAAACAGAGCATTGAGTTTTGCTCGAGCCCGAAGTTCATGGTCGCTGCATTGCTCCTCGACCACAGCACCGCCGCTAGTCACCCCGAGCACCCTCGTTGTAGTCACCTCAGTCGTTGCTAGTTACCCCACCGTCGAACCGCTCTCTCTTTCTCCGTTGACTGGTTTGAGAAGAGAGGGATCTGGTTTTGGCTGTTTGGTGTTTAGCAGTAGAGAGGATCGTGGATTCAATGTTTGGTGTTTGTGAAGAGGATCCAGGATCTTGGGTCTGTGTTTGCTATTCGTGAAGGAGGATTCCGAACTGTGTTCGCTGTTTAGGTGAGCATTTGTAAGTAGCTCACACGTGTTTTCGTGGATTCGTCGCCTGGGATTCTCATCCCGTTATTATATATATTTGAATCTACTTATTAAAAGGCAAGTCTCTTCTTGAACTAGTTGTTTGTTTTGTTCAAGATCTCTTTGATCTCTGCAAGTAGATCCAGTCCTTTTCTTTATCGTACTGCAATTTGAATTCTGTAAAGTTTATTAAGGATTTACACGAGCTAACCTGATATATTCTTAATATCGTGCCTACCTCCCTGATCTAAAACCTAGTCCCTATTGCTTCTTGCATATGTACATTTACATAAAAACATAAAAATAACTAGATCCCTATTGTAGATTATTTGATGAATTGAACATGTTAGATTGAATGTGATTTGATGAATTGACTACCATGCCTGTGAAATTATATCTTAAATCTAAAATTATGCATGTTAAACATCTAGTACCACTTTGATGATTAATTAGCATGAATTATTTGGTGGTATGATTAAATTGTTGTCTATTCTTGTCAAAATAAATTCTGGACTGCCATTTGTTTCATTTTGTATCAGATTTTCGACCATGTTGCTGTTATATTTTGAAATAACTTTCTGTACATGAAATTTAGCCCCACATGTCTAGTTTACTACCTTTTTTACGGATTTGAATTCCGAGTTATACTCTGTTAGATACCAGTATTTTAGTACAGCTATGTCAGAAATTTTAGATTCACAAATTCATGCTTATATTTCTGTTTCAGAATTTAATTGAACATGTTAACAGTAAAATAAAAATATGAAATAAATTTGGCTGAACCTAGACATGTATAAGAACTACCCTGAATTTTTTTAGATTTAATTGATGATTTTTCTGATCTGTTCCATATGTGTTTGCACAATTTATAACTTCTGCCTGAACATAAAATCTGAAAAGAAAAGGACATTCACCCTAGTTCCCGTAGCTTTTATATGTCGTATATATATTTGCTGGAACAGGAAGAGAGTCTAATTTCTTTAATTTCTGATGGATCCAGATTTGCTTCTCTGTAGTAGCGGTAATCTGTGTTTTTGTACAGCGATGTCATGTTGTCCATATTTTATGAATTGTGTTGTTTTAATATGAATGTCTTTTGCTTTGCTTGTAACGAGTAGAATTAGTCACACCTAGCATAATACAACATTGAAACCTTCTTGCATGCTCACATAGGATGGAAATAAACTAATAACAAGTCGGGGTATTATGGGTAGACTTGGTAGTGAAGTATCGGAAAATGTACTCGGTAAAGGCCTTCATGCTCGCATGAACACTTGACATGGAAGGAGGAGAAATATTGATTTGAATGAGAAGTATTCATTACAAATGATTAATTATTAATTATTGATTGTAAATTATTGTTATCAACTCCGAGTACACGATTCGTGAATTCACCATCAGTCTAAAACGTTTACTGTGTGCTTGCGCCGAACTTGTGGAGTGGGATGCAGTAGTACGTGCACTAGATAGGCTAATAAAATGATTAATAACCTGGATATGACATCTCATGCTTGATCCTGTATTGAACTTGACTTGACATCACTAATTACATATGTGATTAATTGTAGACCTTTGATATTATTGCCTGTCATTGCTTTGTTATTTGACTTTGATCCTGTCCTTTTTCTTTGATATACACGCTTCCTACTATTCTCTGTTTCTCTCTACTTGCTATCCACGGCTTGCTCTAAGGACATTCTTTTCTCTCTTTTTAAATCAAGAATTTACAGGTACTGAAGGAACACTACCAGACGGACTTGGTGAGCAAACTCTCTGAAGATCGGAGTTGGACTATTAGACTACTATAGCTATCTCTTGTTTTTTTCTTATTTTATTATTTTTATCATACTTTGTAATCCAGGGATTTTATGACCCGATGTTTACTTTTTCCCAGATGTTGGATATTATTTGGTGAATTTATTTCATGATCATTTTGGATTTTATTCATTATTTATGTGGTTATATTTCTCTTGCATGGTTGTATTCTCTTGTATATTGTTGGGTTATACTGGTACAGCTTATGGATGATGTACAATCATTCGCTGGGCCTTTGTTACGTGCTCATATTCCGTATTTTGGGAAGCGGGGCGCGATAATAAAATAGGGCGAACTTGTACTCTGCCGACTCACCATCTCCGAACCTACTAGATAGGGAAAGCTTGCACCAAATTGGGAAGGTCCCTATAAAGACTCCAAAGTGATACGTCCGGGGACCTACCGACTTGAAGACCTAGGGGGCAAGACATTCAAGAGAACATGAAATGTAAAGCACCTGATCAAATTCTATGAAAGCCCTTAAAATGAGTCAAACTCGTAACAAGGCAAATGTAATAAAGGCCAATCCTCAGCGGCCACCAATTAAAGTTGAATAAAAGTCATTTCTGTTCCGTCAATCCTCGCTTACTCCTTTTCAAAGTATCAGTACCTAGAAAGAGCACCTCGACTCTGTGTCTTACACAATTCTCACTGCCTGCTAAGTCTAAACCTCGAAAAGAGTACCTCGACTCTGAGTTTTACGCAGTTCTCACTGCTAAGTCTAAAACCTTGGAAATGGTACCTCGCAAGAGTACTTCGACTCTGAGTCTTATGCAATTCTAACTATT
Organism: Hemerocallis citrina; assembly: GCA_017893485.1. Lineage (NCBI taxonomy): Eukaryota > Viridiplantae > Streptophyta > Magnoliopsida > Asparagales > Asphodelaceae > Hemerocallis > Hemerocallis citrina. Next base: position 417,411,895 of record CM030358.1, on the reverse strand, counting down.
AAGTCTAAACCTCAGTAAGAGTACTTCGACTCTAAGTCTTACGCAGTTCTCACTACTAAGTCAAAACCTCAGAAAGAGTACCTCGACTCTGAGTCTTACATAGTTCTCACTTCTAAGTCTAAACCTCTGAAAGAGTACCTCAAAAGAGTACCTCGACTCTGAGTCCTACGTAATTTTCACTGCTTAGTCTAAGTCTCGGAAAGAGTACACCGACTCTCAGTCTTACGTAGTTCTCACTGCTAAGTCTAAACCTCAGAAAGAGTAGCTCGAAAGAGTACTTCAACTCTGAGTCTTACGCAGTTCTCATTCCTAAGTCTTAGCCTCGGAAATAGTACCTCGACTCTGAGTCTTACGTAGTTCTCACTTCTAAGTCTAAACCTCGGAAAGAGTACCTCATCTCTGAGTCTTATGTAGTTCTCACTACTAAGTCTAAACCTAAAAAAAACTACCTTAAAAGAGTACCTCAACTCTGAGTCATACGCAGTTCTCACTGCTAAGTCTAAACCTCAGAAAGAGTATCTCAAAAGAGTACCTCGACTCTGAGTCTTACACAGTTCTCTCTGCTAAGTTTGAACCTTGGCAAGAGTACCTCGACTCTGAGTCTTTCGCAGTTCTTACACCTAAGTCTGAACCTTGGAAAGAGTACCTCGTAAATTACCTCGACTTTGAGTCTTACGCAGTTCTCACTACTAAGTCTAAACCTCGGAAAGAGTACCTCAAAAGAATACCTCGACTCTGAGTCTTACGCAGTTTTCACTGCTAAGTCTAAACCTTGTAAAGAGTACCTCGACTCTGAGTCTTACACATTCACACTGCTAAGTCTAAACCTTGGAAAGAGTACCTCGACTCTGAGTCTTATGCAGTTCTCAATGCTAAGTCTAAACCTTGGAAAGAGTACCTCACCCCCGAGTACTATGGGATCCGCCCTGCTACATTTTGTATCGCCCTGACCTAGGACTTGAGAAGACCAGCTTAAAAACGGATGCGCTAGCGCGCTCCTATCAAATATTGCGGATCCCTCCACTGTTAGGAATTCAACATCTCAAATTTTGACAAAAATAGGTTAATCTACTGAAAAGGATAAATCTTATTGATCGAAAGGTAATTACAAAGGTGGTGGCCAGTCTGCAAAAGGCATACAAAATGCTGAAAGCTAAAGCCTACATTTATACATTACTCGCTTCACTTGCCTCGATGGCCGACCTCACATCTTCAAGTGTTTAGGAGAAGAAACAGGTGAAAGTGCCTCGTTGGTCGACCTCTCCTCTCCAAGGGTTTAGGAGCAGAAACATATGAAAACGCGTCTCGGTAGGCGACCTCGGGATTCCGTTCCATGAAAAATGACGAGAGGCAATCATGAAAAAACCAGAAGGAGATGAACCAACCGAGAGGCACCAGATACCTCTCATCTCGTCGGTCTCCATCGCCACCACAGCTCGGCGATACCCCTCCTCGGAGAGGAAGCATCATACCAACGGAAAGCATTAGTGATGAAGCCCCTAGGGAATCCCTGAGGGAGGATGGTAGTTGAAGCCAAAAACAACTTGAACCTTCCTCCCTCCTGCCGACCCAACAAAGAAAATCTAGAAAGAACAATGAGGATTCTTTGATATAGATAACTCCGCCTCGTCAGGCTTTAACGACTGGTGAGATATGTCAGATCTTGTAATCCAAGTTGCAGATAGTGAAATTCAACATGGATCACTCCCCCAACCTCCTGGTCCCCTCCACTCGATGAGATCAAGACAGAAACCCCAGTCCGAAAAATTGCGACCAAACCCCTAATGAGACTTCAGGGAACTTGATTAACCGAACTACAGATCTTAAAATCCAAGTCGGACACATCGGCATAAGCACCTAATATTCTGACCCTGAAAAGGACGAGCCTTCAGGGATCGAAATCAACCTTCCACATCTTCATTTGGGAGAGGATCACTTTGCGAGAATCTATCGATTTAAGGTCAAAGGGTTTTATACGCAACTCCGCCAAATACCTCATTAAATTTGCATTCAATTAGTCAAAAGCTTCAACTTACAAGGCATACAATAGCCTTGATTGTCGTGAAAGTAATAACTTAGGGGAATACGTAGCAATTATCTGTGCACAAACACCTAGGCACAATTATTGAGATGTGATCTCGGCTAGCTAACTCGGCGACATCCGACAAGCAAACAAGGAGTAGGAAAGGAACAGAGGCAAGTTTTATTCATTAAAAGAAAAAGGGAGAATACCAGAGCGGTGGCCAGTACGTGAAAATGGTAGAGGTACAAGCAACTCCTTAACGACGCATCGACGCCGGTCCTTTATCGCTGGGAGGGGCAGACTTTTCCTTGTAAGCTGTGGAATCCAACTTGGCCTTCCGATGCAAATCCTCTTCATTCGCGTCAAAGACCAAACCCTCAAGCGAGATGTGCAGGTACCGGATCTTCATATGCATCAGAACCTTGTCGTACCCTGCATTCTGGGCATCGAGGACCTGCAGCACTGTCTCGTCCAACTCCTATTTATCCCTAAGTCGTGGGCTGGGTCACCTCTTCCAGCATCCCCGCAATTTCTTCTCCTTGACTTGCCACGCCAACTGCTCCTCAGTCCATCTTTCCAGTCTTTGCTTCAACTTAGCCCCCATAACAGCAGCCTGTAGAAAAGAAAGGTTGTAGAGAAAAATGGATACTGAGACCAAGGAAGAACACCACCAATGAGTGAAAAACCTTACTAGGACTTAAGCCTGGGCCCAAAGAGTGTAGGCATCACCCTGGGCCTCCCTCTTCAGAGACACCAACTCTCTAGGAGTGGCTATATTTACAACCACCTAAGCCACGTTCACGTGGTTCGTCGTTAGATCTGCCTCTGTGATGGTCCAGGAAGGAACCCACGCCTTCGTCAGCGATGGCATCGTCGGTGCTATCCGTGGAGGCTCCTTCGTGCCTACCAGCAAATCCGCAACAATCAGAGTGCAGACATCTCTGCCATTCTTCCTCCCTGGAAGCACAACAGAAGGAGAAAGAGGGCTCGAAGATCCCCCCCTGCACTTTGTGCTACTCGGTTACCACGGCCACCGCGTTTCCGGCATAGCCTTCCCCTTGACCGTCTTCTTTTCCGTACCCTCCTTAACCTTCTCTCCCACCTCAGCTTGAAGGCTGGCCTTGGCCTTAGCACCAGCCTCAGCTTTGGTCCTAACCTTAGCCTCAGCTCTAGCCTGAGCCTCGGCCGCTTCCTTCTTGGCTTTCCTGGCTTGGAGCAGAAGTGCGTCAGACACCATGACAGAAAGACGAATGAAGTTCGGAAAGAAGTGGCACAAAAAAATCGTTAAGGGAGAGCAAGTGGAAGAAAACAATATGTAAGTGTGAAAGGGACACTGAACACTGCACACTCATGTGGCAAACATGGGACGCATGGGTCCCTTGACCCTTGGCCTCCTCTCCAATAAGGCCCTTTGAATTCTGTAGGTACCGTGCTACTTCAAATCCTACCCAAAAAGGTCATTCTAACCCCAAAGGAACATCAGAAAATTTTCAAAATTCACAGCGAAGTTAAGAATCAATAAATTATCTCCATAAAAAATTGTAGAATACAAGGGGCAGTGGCCAGTCCGTGTTTGGCAAAAAACAATGAAACATAAAAACTAATACGTTGAGGGCTCCCCCTGGATCCAGACGAGTATGAAAACCTCCCGCAGCTTCGGAAACAAATCCGACATCCGACCCCAACTCCGGGGGGAGCTTGGCTGGAGTCGTGGGGTGAAACCCCTGGTATGGGGAGACAAGCACGTTCTTCACCTGCATCGTCAGAAGCCTCGAGAGTGGGATCGGTACGGACCCCTCGGTCAGAAGGAATCGGGCGAGGAGTCGCAGGAGAAGTGATGAAGTCTGGATCATACTCAAGGAGACCTAGGTTAAGGTGTGGTTACCTCCGTCTAATGCGCTCGACGTCTTATCTAAAGCCACGCTCCACACCAATGACGATCTCATCCGCAACCCACACTTATTCCGACTGCATCCGGGCTAATTGGTGCTCTAGCACTTCTTACTCAACAACGCCCTGTAAGCTCTCTCACCCTTTTCCTTCAAATCCCTGGCACATTCACGCTCCTCTTCGCAGCTCTTTCTAACTGCTCCGCCGACCGAACTGCAAGGTCGAGTGAGCACTCATATTGTCTCTTCATCTCGGCACCATAGAGATTAGTCTGTAGAAAGAACTAGGGATGTCAACAAGGAATAGTTATGCCAATAAGGAAAAATACAAGGACACTCACATGCACAACCCCTTGGGAAAAGTGAAGGAAACACGAATCGGCAGTCACTTGAGAGAGGGTCTCCTGATCCCTTAAACGAGGGAGGTTCTCTACTATCTCGCGAGCCACCTCCAGCTCCATGACAAAGCCCGACTCCATCGCTGGTCAATCCTGCAAGATGTGCCCTACGGCCTCACCTGCGGTCCTCAACAACCTATCGACCGGTTGCCCCCTCGGAGCCTCTTCCAAGCTATCGATCTTCAAGGCCTTAGGCTTCTTCGGCAACTGTTCTGAGGTAGGTGCTCCGACCTTCTGCTTTCCCTTATGGTCAATCACCGGTGCCTCCCCAGGGTCCAGTGACAAGGCGACAGTCACGCCGGTGCCTGCGAAGAAAAACAGGCATCAGGCCGAGGTCGAAACACTTACCCGAACCAACGAAGCTTGAACCAGCATCGAACAACCTCTCTTCCGATACTTGTTGCCAGTCGACGCTAGTGCCCTCCCTAGAGAGCCTCTAAAACTCGGCACTCTCTACTAGGCTAAGATCACGGGGGGACGGAGGATCCGTCTTCGGCGGGTCGTCGTACGACCACTTGGTGGGTATATCCCAGGGTTTGCCACTCCGTATGACAAAATACCTCCTCTTCTAACCCTTAATGGGGTCAGGATGACTGTGTACCACCCTATACCCTCGACATGGCGAGATATACCACCGGTGGGGGTGATTCGGTAGTGCTCTGAAGCCCAAATACATCTGAAAATATTTGAGACGAAGTGGGAACCCTCTCTCATGGCAGACCACGATGAAGCACACCAGCTGCTTCCATGAATTCGGTGCATATTGCATAGGGCTTAACCCCGCCCAATTCAACACCTCCTTTACATAAGGGATGAAGGGGGAGATGAAAACCAGAATGGAACATATCAACATTCATTACACACAGCAGCCCCGAAAGATTGGCGTTCTGTCTAAGATCGGAGTTCGGAAGCATCAACCCGAATTAGGGAGGAATGCAGTAAACTGCTTGAAGCGACTCCAGTTCACTCACAGCCAAGACGCTCTTCGCCTCATCGACATCCGCTATCGACCTATTGGACGGAAGCAGAACACCAAAACCCGACTCACCCTTCAGGTCTTCTAGGTACATTCGGATGGACTTCATCCGCACGAGCGCCTAGTCCAAGCGGAATCGAGCCCCTTTGGGTTCAGCAATCCCTGTTCCCGGGGGGAAGTGGCCAACATGACCTCAACCTCTGGGGCTACCCCACCAAGAATGCCCATAGGTCTCCCCTCGACTTTCGCCAACCAACCTCCGCTCCCTCGGTCGCCTCCGCCCTCCGACACCTTAGGCAGCTCCCAGCTATAATCCCTTTTTTCGGAATCGGAGAATCCAATGATGTCCACTTTCGGTTCGGGTGAGATCTCATGTGGTGACCCCGAGTTCTTAGAATCACTTCCGCTCGAGGTGGGTCGGCTCAACGAACCAGTGGTCGACCCACTCGGTGAAGAACTTGTCTTTGATCCATCATGGTCGCTTGAAGACGACGAGCTACAAATCACTATGGTCGACATATCCAAGACTATTATCTTGAGGAGAGCGATTCCAGAAGCAAAGAAAATGACCCCTCACAATGCTGGTAGAGGGTCAAATTTATAAAGGACAATCGATTCTCGAACCGTCGGCACGTGTCGTCCCTTCGACTTCCATGTTTGATAACCCATGAATGACCCCTGTCACGTGCTAACTCATTGAGCTCCACGGAATCCAACATATCAAAAGGTGCGGATTTCGACCTTCCCCCCTTTTAGAGACATTCCCTTCACGACGCGATCATCCAGAGCTAATGTCACGCCCACGCTTCTTCCATGAGTTATCTACTCCTCGGAAACAACCACCGGCACATTCCCGAGAGTGGGGGGCTCATAAGGTGGGAAAAATCGTGAGTAATCTCCACTGATTATTCTGGCATGAATTGCAAAGCAATAGATTGGGCTTAATGCCAACTCAACCACTGGCCCAGGGTAGATAGCTCCATGGGCCTTCCGCAGACCCGTTCACACATCCAGTTAAGTCATCCGCCTTTGGTGCCAGTTGCTCCATCGGTTACATCAAAACCGTGCCCCGCCCCTTGCGCTAGCTACACTGTTGGTTACATCATAACCACGTCCTCCAAAATCAAGGAACCAATTTTTAATGCCCTGATTTTTCATTTAATGAAAAATTATTTTATTTTGCACGTAGTGTGTACGTGCAATATTTTTGGTAAATATTTTCATCATGATGAGTATAGATTTTTAAATATGTGTTTTTTAATTATTTGTTTTACAAAGCCTTCTTTCAATTAGACAAAAAGCCTTTTTTCTTAAAGCCCAAAATTTAATTCATTTATTTTTATTTTAAAATTATTATTTTGGCCTATAAACTAAAGCCCATGAGTTAATTAATTTTTGAATACAACTTGTAATGTTGGATACAATTTAAAGGTTATTTTTATACAAAATTTAATGTACAATTTTTGGAGGCAAATGCTTGCACGTGCATTGCACGTACACGTGCAAAGTGCACTTCCTATGCATGGCCGGTTGTGAGTTTGGAGGGAAACCAAAAATTTGGGTGGGATCATGGTGTGGTGGTTACTTGATTATGGGTGGTTAGTATAACTCCTCCTTAAATCTAAGCCATTTGCTCCTAACTCCTACTTCAATCTTAGCCATCCATTCTCCCATTTTTTTTAGTATAAATACCCCCCTCCCATGGCTAGTATTCTTGTGCAAATTAATTCTTCCAAACCTATAGTTCAATTACATTATCTAGTAGTTAGTAAGTGAGTAAAAGATTGAGAGATTGTGTGGGTTTGTGCTTGCAATAAGAAGAGAAGGAGAGGCCGGCATCCAAGAAGGGGAGCTCTCGGTGTGGTGTGCTTGGAGACTTGTGTGCGCGTCGACTAGGAGGAGGAGCACTCTCATTGCAAGGACATTCGTTTAGGAGGTTGCAAATTGTACTTTCTTCAATAAGGTGGGTAAATTTTCCCTATTTCTAAATAGGAATGCATGCTAGATTTAATTAAAAAAATGATGCATGAAAATGATTAATAAGAATGCACATTTAATTGGAAAAAATGATCTATAATTGATTGAATTGTTGATGTGCAAATTGTATGTGTTTCTACTGTTAAAATTCAAGTTGTGTGCGATATGATTATGGCTATGAATTGTGTAAAGAAACCTTCGTTAGTAGCATGAAAAAATATGTGCAAAGATTCATATATTGATAATGTCGCTTTATGTGCTAAATTGGAAAATTTTTGTGATGACGTTGTAACGAATGAATTAAGATGCAATTATTATGTTTGGGAAATGAATAAGGGCAGAAAATTAGTATAGGGATTAATGAAATTATAATGTCGAAAAAGAATGTATTAGTGGTAGTATATCAAATTAACCAAATTGTATGGTAGAAATGTGTTAATTATTGAAAAATATGTTTAATTATTTGAGAAAATTATTCTCATATACTGGAGTGTAATTCATGATGAAAATGATTAATCTGGAATTTTTACAGTATGTTAGTAAGAACAACTTGAAATGAAATTTTCATGAATATCGATATATTTTAAATAACAGAGAGATTTGATTTAAATAAAGTTTAAGTTGTAATGGTGACAACCCGAGCCCATAGCTCGAGTGGTCGGATCATTCTTAATCGCTACAGTATGTGTGGGGGTTTTCTTTGAGGTTGAGGGATCGAATCCCGTTGACACCATTCTTTTTATTTCGAACATTTCGAAAGAATCCGTTCGGCCGAAGAGCATTTAATGCTTTTTTCCCTTCTTCTAGACGGGTGTAGCACTCGGCCTAGTGGCTTGTGCCTTTGGTTGTTTCTCCTGTGGTCGCTGGTTGGACCCTGGCTTTCGGCAATTGTTTATGTTGTGGGAAAACAAATTTTTTTTGGATGTTTTGATAATAAAAAAATATGGAAAAAATATATTTTATTATCTTAAAAATATGGGGAGTTTATGAAAAATAAATTGAGGATTATTTGCATGAAGTGGAGCATGTTTAGAGAATAAATGTAGAATTTAGAACTATAAATTCTACACTTGCATTTGTATAAAGTTGTAGCTTACAAAAGATTTAGAATGGAATATTGGAAAGGAAATACGAATAAAAAGGAATTATGTGTAGTAATGTGAATTATTCTCGTTGGAGAATAATGTGACAAATTATGAAATGTAAATATTCATCTTTGATTGAATAACTAGTGATGTGGTTTTTAATGTGAAAATAATATTTCATGAGTTACATGATGATTAGTTGAATTTAATGTATAATTATGGACTATTGAACGATTTAGAAATCATGATTGGAAAAGAGAAATACTTTTGAGTATGATAACTCAATATGTGAACTTATGAGTTGAAACACTCAACTTTAGAAATTGTGAATGGGAATTGAAACGAAAGAATAGCTAAGTCTCCCCCGGCATTTGGAAAGAAATGGAATGAAATTTGAAATGAAAGACCAAGGTTGGTCATGTTTGAATGAATGAATAAGTCCGGTGTAGTGGAGAGGCTAACTCTAGAGCTTTGATTTTGTTCATGATTCTGATAAAAACTAAGGATTAGTACATAGTGGAGACGTGATGAAAGTAGGAGAAAAACATGAGTATGAGGGCCATTGGATTGGCGACGTGAGAGTATTCACAGGCTGTCTTCACGATGCGTCGTGACATGACGTGGATACTGCTCCAGAGTACCGTCCCGGTGGCGATGCTTGTGGAATATTTGGTGACTGCAAGAGGATTGTGTGCCATGAAGGAGGCTGAATTGCCACAGGCTATCTTCACGATGCGTCGTGACATGACGTGGGGTTCCCCTCTAGGTTTTCTGTACACGTGCTTGTACTCATAGATCATCTAGGATACCTACCGTAATTACAGTAGTAGATTAAGTCTTGGCGAGGGATTGAACCCTACCAAATGAAGAACGATTAAGGGCTTGCCCTCGGACCTATGTAGTATGGGATGCATAGAATCCGAACAAGTGTGCATTAGTGTCATGTAACATAAATAACTGCATTAAGGACTAAGTGCACAATCACAACACGACATCAATAGGGTAGTCCCTTTAGTTTGAAATGTGACAAGTTTGTGTTTGCTAAATATGGAAAATTAGTTATACTATTTCCGGCATAGAGAGGATGGTCGTGTATAATGTTCGTCGGTTGAATAAACTGACGTACCCACAGTTTTATATGCAGGTAAGTGACATGATACAGATTAAGATGCTTAAAGATTATTCAAGTTGTTGTACATTTATTTAAATGTCGTAATTTTACTTCCGCTGTGCAATGTAAAGTGTAATGTTTTACTTGTAACTCTGATGTAAAGTGAAAAGTTCAAATTTTCTTGTAAAATTGTACTAAATAAAGTGGAAAGATCCTGTAGAACTCTCGAATTCAGTTGTATTTGGGATTCGGGGCGTTACACAATTAATCCCAGGGCGGAGATCAAGGGGATCTCTCCCCAGACCCACAAATACAGTAACTACTATAAAGTTACAGGTAACGACTCTTTCTTTCATAGAATTCCTTCACCAAAAAGCGGCCTTTCTGACTTAAGCATTGGAGGGTCTGTCTCCGGGAACACTCCCGGTATTTCAGACTTCATTTGGCAGGTCTACGAGACGGCCATCAATCACATCAACCCAATTCATACCCCTTCGGATCCAGAATGGGAGAACTTGGATTGTTGTTGTTTCCACGAATAAAAAGAACTCACATTATCCGTTGCTTCCATACACCCAAAAAAACCACAACACCAGCCATGGATCCATGCAAAAACTATAAATTGTGTTAGGAGTTTTTACCTTAACATTGGAACGATTGTCTCCACAATTTACCAATCACGAGCACTGCAATGTTGCGGTGTCTCTACGGTATCCCCACAAATGAACGGAATCGGGCTCTCCTTCACGCCTCAGTGCTAGCTGAGGGAATGGGATGTTGCTCTTGCTCACTCTCTATCACTTTCTGTGACGGCTAAGGTTTATCCTTGAGCGTTTCCATCGATATCATATATATAAAGCAGGAAATCCACCCTAAGAGAGTGAAGAGGCTGTCGGGCTCACAATCTAACCTAGGTCAGATTTTTAAGTGGGCCTTCTAATTTTGGTTGACCCATTTAATCTAATTAATTGCCCAACTAATATTGGAAGCCCAAGTCTTACTTGGATTCCCAATTAAATTCATCTTATGGATATAAATCCCAATTCCAATTCATTCTAAATGTGTGCCCCTGTAGGTTTCCATTTCTTTGACAGTAATACTAAAATCATATTTTAGTGTTACAAACAGTGAGTAGTATCTAGTAATACATCACTGCTACTTAAGTAATGGAAATGCCAGTGATTTGTCGACATTACCTATTTGTGACCAATGTTACCATATAGTCTAGTCCTTTTGTCCAGATATCTTAATTGAATACAAGGCATGGAGCGTGTCAATCTAGTATATAGATCAATCTTTAGTTTCTTGATGTCCAAATAGACTTATTAAAACAAATGAGATCAATATCTCATATTGACTCATTTGAGCACAGCCATACATTTTGTAGTCTCACTCAATCAAGGGGCCCGGAAATATCACTCTTGTTATGTAAGAGGGACTAATCCTATCTAAGACACTCACATTCCTCTGCATGATTCATAGTATATCCAATAGCCAACTTTATAATCAACTTATCACATGTGATATTTGACGGTATTAAAACATATAACTTCTCATGTAGGGAACCGTAGTGACTTCAAGTTAAAAGACCACGTACACCATGGACAATCGCTCACGACACTCACGTAACGATCCATGCAGCATTCTCATGGTGGGTCAGTCAAGTACATTACTACTCTAATATGTACGAATGTGAAGACTTAATATCTCATATTCATGACTCGTGAGATATGATCATCAGTTTACGCACGACTGGTCTCTATGCATTATTGTTGTCCTAATTCACAATAATACTTGACTATGGATATTTAAGAATTGTGTTATGATTTCAACCAATAGGATCTCACAATTAAGTCATGCACTTGATGTCCCATAGTATTGAATGTACTATTGTAAGAACTTTATTATGTTAATTTAATCACAATAAAAAACACAATAAATAAAATGTCGTATATATGAAATAAATTAATGTGATGATATAATGTACCCTAGCAAGGTCAAAATAAGGCATACACAAAAAAAGATTTTAGGAAAATTCTCATGGAAAGTCGTTTAGGATATTTTACCGCAGAGTGAACCTGCAACCCCATTATGGTATATGTTAGATGATTCTAATCTAATCAGTAGTGATTCTAATCTAATATTTGGAATACTGAAGATTAGATATCCAGTGATTCTCATCTAACCCTTAAAAAATTTAAATGGCTTCTTTGATGAAATATGCATCACATAATTATTATTTCTGTATGCGAAAAGTTTCATGTCTTTTACATCACTAGGCAAACTTCTTGATCTTAATATATATTCTGCAGTTTTTATTAGACTTGAAAAAAGTTTAAACTTTTTATAACCACGGCACTGCTGCTTGCTTTCTCGTCAACCATTTATACTATTTGCTGTTTTCATTCAGATGAATCACTAATATAATCAGTCATTAGTCGTTACCTTAAACTCTAAAAATGCATGTCTCTCGTATTGTCTTTTCTCTTTAATCTTTACAGATTTTTTAAAAATTATTTGAGCTCATATTTGAATGTGTTGCATATTGGTTGAATCTTTTGATTACTTAATCAAGTTCTTTAAATACATGCGTAGTGATGCTTACAAAGATTTTGAAAAGGAGATGGCCAGGAGGCCTCGAAGAAGAAGAGGTCGGTTCGTAGCTATATTTGTTGCAATTGGAAAGAAAACTGTGATTTACAGTTGACTAAATTGATGCACATCCATGGCAGATTGATGCTGGTAAAGACGCATCAAGTTTTTCAATCATCTTCCCCTTATTTTGGAGACGAAAAGCAACTAAAACATAAATAAAATATTTGATATAAAATTTATTTTATTATTGTTATTTCTCTTGCTACAATTTACTCGACATATTCATTTGAAGTGAGCCAACAAGTCAATTATTGTAGCAGCAACATTGCGAATTCATAATAAGCAAGAATCCGCAATATCCATTCTCGTACCCATATGGTTTGCAGAAGTCTTTACAGCTTCCCGGAGTTAAATAGCAAGATGTTGTTTGTCTAAAACCACATTTTACTTCATATTTATTGTCACCAATGTATCTACCTGCAAAAAATGAAAAAAAAAGGCTAAGATCGACAAACAAACATAAGCGAGAGACAGGCAGCACAAAATTTCAATATTATGGATATTGACCTTCAGGATCAGAGGAATTTTAAGAGGGATGAGTAGAGGCATTCATATTTCATCATAAGTTAAAGATAAAACTCTTGGATTTATGAAAGACTGACAGCTAAAAAGCATTTGCAAATGAAGCTTTCATTAATTTACAAATTACAACTGGAAAGAATGAGGAGGGGACCTGCAATTGGGGTTGAGAAGAGCAACATGAGCAGAACTGAAGCCACAAGAAGACATTCCAGAAAATTCTTGGACGCCATGCTATTTGAATTCTTTGGGCTAATGTATTATGGCTTATATAAGCGCTCAACAAATTTCTAGTGAATTAATTGAATTAATTCAAGAATGAATCATTATAGTGTAGCGAATCCAAAATTGCATTTAATGAATCCACATTATACTCAATTATCTCAATTACGTGTTCCCATTATGGTGAATCTATTTTATGGTTTCCTTTGGCTTATGTAACCATGGTTAGAAAAATTCATGTATACAAGTTATTAAATGAAAATAAAAATCCCTAAAAAGAGTTTCTAAGAAAATAAATTTTTATTTGAGGAATAAATAACCCTAAAATATATTCACTACAATGGCAACACAATATAGAGAATATCTAAATGATGCGATCCTGACTAGAGAAAACCTCACTAAGCGCCAACCGAATGTGGATTCCCATTGCGGATTCTGCAGCGCCGCCCTCGAGACTAGAGACCGTCTTTTTCTTCATTGTCCTAGGAGTAAAGCGGTACTCGTAGAAGTACTCAGGGCCCTAGGGACAACACAATATCCTAGTACTTACGAGGACCTGTGGGTAGGCACAAATTTCGCAACGGAGAGGGGTGCTATGAGAGAAGCGTGGTATTTAGCTATCGCCGCAATGACCTGGGTTCTATGGCTAGACAGAAATAATCTTTATTTTCGTAGATCTTGCAATAGTATTTCTGGCTATTTGACTCACATTATGCATTTCATTTCTTTTTTGGCTAATGTGGCAGCGGCAGGTCCCAGGGGAAGGATCGCAAGTGTTTTCCAGGTAGAGCAGTTTGATGATGAGGAGATCGAGATCAGGCCGACGATCGATTAACAGTCAGCACAGCACGGCTTCTAGGCTCCGTGATACCCACCGCCCCAGGGTTTGTTGGGGGATATGATGTATCTCTATGTGGCTACTCGATGTCTGTTTTGTCCCACCCCCCATGTTGGGGGTGGAGTTTATGTGTATTTTGTCCCACTCCCCATGTTCGGGATGGAGTTTATGTAATTTTGTTCTGGTTGTAGGATGTTGTTGTAGGCTCAGTACTCTGAGTATGTTTTATTAATCTCTTATTAATGAAACAGGTGGCCAGATTCCACATTTTCTTCAAAAAAATATAGAGAATATAACCAAACATGTTTTTTGACAATTAAAAGAGCTTTTCCGGCGCTCCAAAAAATAATGTCTAATTGACTCTAAGCCCTCAGTTCGACCAGTTTGGTGATTATCTTGATAACCTATGAAATGACAATTTTTTTCACATCCGTAAACTAAAGCTACTATTTGTTCTATTATTTTAGTATATGTTCTGTGCTTTGTCAGGAATAGCTCATTCGAAAGGTCACTTAAAGGTTTATTATAACTTCTTTACTTTTTCTAGTTTACATTTACCGAATTTCATTATGGGCAGAATCAAGCTTTAATTGAGCTTAAAAAAAGCTTTGAACAAGCCTGAAGAAGTCTTAAACAAACTTACGACAAATATTATACAAGTTCAAATCAAGCACATACAAACCCATAAACATGTTCAATTCAATCCAAGTTGAAAACTAGTATTAAACAAGTTCAGAAGAAGCTCTTGTAGGAAATTTCCTTCTTGGACACCTTTGTTTAGTTGATTAGCAACGAAATTCATTGATTTCTTTTTATCCAGACAAAAGTCATTGTGAGTCTCATTTTTTCACTAAACACACGATAATTATTATCAATTTCCATGTAAAAGATACTCACTAGAATTGTACACAGAAAGACACACATGTGATGCCACACTTTAATTTCCAATTCACCATTTTAACTCTCTAGTTACATATGACACTCAAATAGTGGGTTACATCAAATTTAGAAGGGTTAATGTAAACTACCATGAATTTTTATATCTTATATTTATTTAAACCGCCATGTACATGCTCTATTATGTGTTTAATGTAAATTAGCAAAATAACTTCATGGCATAAAATTAGAAAGCGAAATTAAGTTCATTAAGGATAATAAAATACATCGAAAGAACTTCATGGTAATATTCCCAATATAGAAGTAGACTGACAGTGTCTGTAATCAGAGGATAGTTTCAAGATTCGTGCAAAATGTATGTGGATGTTTCATCAGCATTAAAATGTACAAATGGAGCGAAGTTTTATTAGGAACCTTGTATGAACCATAAAGCAATTCTACTGTCATATTTTCAATACCTTGAGGACATACATTTTTTCGCTTTCCTCATTTACAGCTTTGTAGTTTGAGATGTCTTTTAGGAAAGTTCTCCTGGAAAGTCTTTAAGGATATTTCACCGTAGAATGAACCTGCAACCCTATTATGGTATATGTAGATGACTTTTGTTAGATATTGTAATATATATTTAGTCCCATATCGGGTTATGTATCAGTTTAGCATTTCTTCCCACCTATATATATATGAGACATTGTATTCAGTTATGATAGAAGTCAATAATCCAATAATCTTTTCTCCATCTCTCTGATTTCTTTAACATGGTATAATTCCAAATTGCTTTCTCTCTCGCTAATCTCTAACCCTAATTACCAAAATCCTAACCATCAACCCCATCATCAACATCGTCATCATCAACAACAGAGAAACTCATCTCCTTCCAAATCCAACAACATGAACACCTCCCCGGTCGAAAACATCAGGAATCCAATAGCAAGATTTCTTCAACAACAAGAGCAGGCATCAATAACATCTTCAACCTCCAAACATCACCAACATCTTCAATCCCCCGAAACCCAACACCTTCAACCCAAATCTCCAACACCTCTCCAACCTCCTCCACCCAAACCAAAACCCAATATCTCCAACCTTCAAATCCCCTGAAACCCTCATCTTCAACCTCCAAATCAAATCTGAAACACCATCTCCTGTTACCTGATCCGAAACTCATTAACACCCTAGCCGCTTTCAACCTTAAGCTTAACCCTAATTTATTCTCTCCAATCTAAACCCAAAACCCGTATCCAAACCCACAATCCAACCTGACCGGAAACCCTTCTCTGTTAAAAAAATAATAATAATAAAAAATAAAAAATAAAAAATAAAAACCTACTCCATAACCACACCCGAAATCCTAACTCCGTACACAACCAAACCCTAACTCTACCCTAACCCCTACCTCTCCATCCTAACCCTAACTCTATCCAAACCCTAACTCTACCCTAACCCTAAATCTATCCAAACCCACAATCCTAACACTAACTCTACCCTAACCCTACCAGTCGACTGACTCATCTTTTTAACTATGATGAGTGGTCGACTGTTGCGACGGTCGACCGACATATTGTACGGTCGACCGATATCATGTAGACTTAACTTTTATTTGGAAAATTCACTTTATATTCTTGCCATATATTAATTAATTAATCAACAAATCTTTACATAGTATTTTTTTATCAAAAACAGAAACAAATAATTGATCATTGTTGGCATTTTAAGGATTTGAAGCACATAAACTACAACATATATGCCATTTCATAGCATTTTGTTAATGCTATTAAAGACATATGACAGCGTTTTGCAAATGCTGTCAAAGCCCCCGCTATGGTAAGTTTATAGCGTTTCCGCGAAATGCTATAAAAAGCTTAGCATTTCGAAAACGCTATATAAACCATAGCGTTTCGACAAACGCTATGGTATTTATAGCGTTTTCAAAATGCTATAAAAAGGATAGTGTTTCAACAAACGCTATGGTTTGTATAGCATTTTCAAAACGCTATAAAACCTCACTAAGCGCCAACCGAAATGCTATAAAACCTCACTAAACGCTATGGTTTTTATAGCGTTTCCAGGTAGAGAATATCTAAATGATGCGATCCTGACTAGAGAAAACCTCACTAAGCGCCAACCGAATGTGGATTCCCATTGCGGATTCTGCAGCGCTGTCACGCCCCGCTTCCCAAAAACATGGAATACAAGCGCGTGACGAAGCCCAGCGAATGATTTTAATATCATCCATAAGCTGTAGGATCGACTCAGCATCACAACAAGAATATAACAAGATATATATATCACCAAGCATGCATGAATAATTCATTAAGCAACAGGAAACAATTTAAACATTAATAATATCCAAAATGTTTTTAATGTCTGGAACAAAAGGTAAAACTCGGGAAGAAAGCCCGTTACAAGTCTTAAGCAACAACAAAAGAAATAACTCAATTACAAAATGAAATGATTAAAGAAAGATTTTCCCAAGCAAGGCCTAGAAGTCTGCTCACCGATTCCAGCAGGTAGCACGTCTTCAAAGTCTGTTTAATAAATATACAAAGAAAAAAGTAGGAAAAACAAGAGAAAATGCCCTTAGTGCAAGTTAGGGCCACAAATAGTAAAAACGAGTACAAGTAATGGGGAACAAGAACTGGAATCAAGAATGTAACAGAGATACAACAAGTAATGAAAAATCAAGAACCAACTAGCAAGAGGGACATCTTAGTAAACAGGCTGGATAACAAATACTATTGGTGAATCAAGTGACAAGGAAACCTGTAGGGGTATCTAACATCAAGTGCCAAGTCTCAAGTCTAGTATCATGTAACAAGAGCCAAGTCTAGTATTTCAAGTGTCAAGTCTCAAGTAACAAGTTGTCGAGTATCAGGTAACAAGTTGTCAAGTTCAAGTTTCATGTTTCAAGTCTCATGTATCATGTTTCATGTATCATATCATCAAGTATCAAGTAACAGGCGTCATGTTCAAGTTTCATTTTCAAGTCTTGTAGTTATTACTATCTAGGTAGCACTTCATGCATCCATATTTTTACTACATGGTTGCTACAGACAATACAATTTCGTTTAGGCCTAGTAATGGAGTCTATAGGGCGGTGTACTCAGGTATCAAGTATCAAGTATCAGGTATCAGGCAGGCACGGTTCATGAATACGAAATTAAATGACAGGTTCACGAAACGAGTTCGTGAATACTAACAGGTTCAAGGACCACACAGTGTGTCCATGAATACAACAGGTTCATGAGCCAAGTAACTGGCTCCATGAATACATCAAGTGCAACAGGTGCATGAACCGAGTACTGGGAAACACGGGCCCCCTTCTAAGTACACTTACCTATATTGTCTACTACTGTGGTCTTTCCCTTAAACCCCGGCTTGTTACATTTATGAATTTTTATCAAGCAAGCATACATGTGTGCGAAACAAGTCAAGAAATCAGGTTCATGTACATGGAATGAGCTTAGGGTAATTATATGGCATAATCGAGGGTCAACATGAATTATCCAGCTAAAATGTTCAGGCAGAATTTGTGTATATGTATTCATACATATGAAACAGTGTTGAAATAATATAAATTAATTCTAAGAAAATTTGGGGATGTCATATAGGGTGTCCAGCAACTACATATAAAATTTCGAGTCAAACGCTCGCTGTTTACATAGCTAACTTAATTCGCAAGGTAAATGTGTGCAGCAGTTTTACAAATCTGCATCTACCGACACAGCTGCAGCAAAACAGCAAAGCGGCAAACTCAGCGAATCAAAATGCTCCAAAGCAGCGGATCTGGCCAGAACATGGTACAACGGATCTGGGATTCGCTGTGGGCGAACACCGAACAGCGATCAGATCTGGCCCGTTCGCACGGATCTTGATGTGATCCGATGGTTGAGATTTGATCCCGCCTTAATTCGCTGTTCTTATTCTTCTTCGTTCACTTCTTCGACGAACCAGCAGCGAGAGCGAGATTTGGCGACGGCGGGGTCCTGCGACGGTGACGAGGCGACGACGTAACAGCGACGACGGCGGCGGAACAGTAGCGCGACGTCGAGAAGCGACGCGACGTGCGGCGGTGACTCTGCTTTTGGGTTCGAACAGAGGGTGGAGTTGGGTTCGATGGTGGACGACGATGGTTGGGTGCTGAGGTGATGGTTGGGGTCGACGAGGAGAGGGAATCGAGATGGTGAGGGGACGAGGAGACTGGCGATGGTGAGGAGTAGGTTTTCTCGGAGCTTGGGCAATGGCAGAGTTGGGTTCGGAGTTTGGTTGATGGTGGAGACGACGGTGATGGAGGTTGTGGTGGTGTTGACGACTGATGGTGGTGGACGGTGCTGTGGTGGTCGAAGGTGAAGGTGATGGAGATTGGAGGTGATGGAATTGGGTTGTTTGGCGATGCGAGAAGCGCGGACGAAGGAGACGTGGGGGTAGCAGTGGGTTGTTGGGTTTTAACGGTATAGGGCAGGGGTTAGGGTTAGGGTTAGGAGATAGGGTTTATATAGTAGGGCTTCGAGTTTGTGGGTTTTAGGGTATCCGTTTCAAATGGGATCCAACAGGAGAATTGGTCAAAATATAATAAAATGGAGATTAAAGAGATAAATGAGAATAATTGGTCAATTCTTCATGAAGAAGGACACAAAGTGCACACAAATGGATTCGATAAAAGGACCAAAAATTGAGTCGAGGCAAAAATAATGATTTTATTCAAACTGAAATAAAATACAGGATCTCAAATAGATGAAGGAGTACAATGGGACAAAAAATACAGTATAAAAATACAGATACGGAAATAGGAGTTACAAATCCTACCCACCTTACATAAAAATTTCTTCCTCGAAATTTGCTTAGGCTGTACATAAGATAAGGTAAAAGCAACTTAGGGGAGGGTAACAAACAAGGGATCCAAAAGAAAAGTCAACTTGGTGGTAACACCAAAATGAGAAGGGGGTGGATAACAACGAAGTCAAATGGAATGCATGGAAGATAATAAACGGTACCAAAAGGAAAGAACAACACAAGCTAATAAAGCAAGATAAGGAGTAGGTAGGAACTAGAGCCAGAGGGAGAAAGGACAAGGAAGAATCAAACCATTCAAGGAATCAACGGATGAAGATGAATATAAGGAACAGAGGGAAGCAACAATACAAAGGATTAGTCGCAACAAAGGAGATCCCAGGGACCTATGGATTATGGGCCCACCACGCTTCCGCTGCGCCACTCTGATGGTGACGTTCCAAGCTCCAGATATGCCGTTGTAGACCACGTGACACCAGGCGACAATCCGAGCAGAAAGAAAAGAATGAGGCACCAAAAATTCAAAGAGCATATGGGCTCCAAATAGAGATGACCAATAATGCAAGGTGAACATAGAGCTTTAGCTTCAATCTAAGTAATTAAAAGATATAATACAAATCAAAACTAATGGCTTTAACAGAAATAATAACAACAACAAATATCATTGATAATAATATCAATAGTAGTAGAATAATAATAAAATAAATAAATAAATATAGCAATGATAATAATAAAAATGTAATAATAATAACAATAATATTAAAAATATTAATAACAACCATGATTCAAGTAATAATGACCATAATAAAAATAATAATAAATTAAAAATAATAACAACAATAGTAACGGTAATCAAAATCATCATAATCATACAGGCAGTAATAAAAAATAAAAATATCAACAATACTAATAATAATGATAATACATACATGACAAAATAGAATTCAACACATTCATGAAAATAATGCAATAATAATAATAATGATGATAGCATTAATAACAATAATATCAATAAAGTAACAGTAATAATAATAATAATAATAATAATAATAAATAAGAGTACTAAAGGTAACGAAACAATAATATTAACATCAATTGAAATGACAATGATAATAATAATACCAATAATAACGAAAATATTCCTTTACCATCAGTTTCATTACATAAGTAACGAGTCTTGAAATATCAATTAGTAATAGGTAGAGAATCTTTCCTCCCCAACATCAAGTTGCATGTTTGCCTTCATGACATCAGATTGCAGCTTGCCGTCCGGATATTCGGCTGCACATTTTGCCTCGCCGATATTCAGTTGCAATTTGCCTCCATTGACATCGAGTTGCATATTTGCCATCTCGACATTTGGTTGCACCGAAGTTGTGAAATGTATATAAAATTGAGCATGCTTAGGTTCAAAACAAATTAATAATAATAATAATAATAGTACAATAAAATAATAATACCAATAACAATAATAATAACAAAATATCGATACTAATAACAATAAGAATAACAATGATCATAACAATAATAATAACAGTAATCGCAAAAAGAATGATAACAATAACAATAATATCAACAATAATATTAAAATATTAACAACACTAGTCAAAGTAATAATGCAAGACAAGATATAGTTCGGACCCAACATTTTTGTGGAAGTAATTCATCATTAATCAACAATAATAAAATAATCAAAACAACAATAAGAATATCAATAGTAGTAAAAATAATAATAATACTAGTAATGATAATGAAAATAATAGCAATAGTAATAATAGTAGTAATAACAGCATTATACAACAAAGTAAGAATTTGTCTTATCAAAATAATCCAGTAGAAATTTGTAGTCGATCAAAAATGAGAAGTGAAGTTAAAATACACTATTTTTCGGAATAACAAAATCTTTATTAAGAAACATTTTTATTGAAGATCGAAAACAAATATAACAATTAATAATCGAAATATAGAAAGTATTCGGAAAAAAAAATTATAAAGATAAAATATATAGGAGAAAAACGAAGCCACACCCAATAAAGAGTTAAAGAGGAGGATGACTAGAAGGGACAAGAGAAAATTAAGGAATTGAATACGAAGAAAGAAGGATGAGTGCAAAATCGGAATTGAAGAGAATATGGCAGAGAAGGAATAACTAG
Source organism: Hemerocallis citrina (assembly GCA_017893485.1). Taxonomy (NCBI): domain Eukaryota; kingdom Viridiplantae; phylum Streptophyta; class Magnoliopsida; order Asparagales; family Asphodelaceae; genus Hemerocallis; species Hemerocallis citrina. The sequence continues at coordinate 417,390,364 of CM030358.1, read as the reverse complement.
CATGATATTCAAATGAGTCAACAATGAAGATGAATGTAAGGCAAGGGAAGCAATGAACGACACACGAGCTGAAATAAGAAGGGATCAACGAGGCAAGCAGAAAATCAGAGATTGCTTGCACCGGAATCAAAAGAATATGGGTACGAAAAGAATAAATTTGTACCCAATAAGGAATCAATAGATCAGGATGACTGCAAGAGATGGAAGGAAGTAATGAATCAAAGAATTGAATATGAAGGGATCAAAATGGATGGGATAAGACTTGTGTCCAGATCAAGTTGACTGACAAATTATTCATGTGGTTGCATGGCCTGTTTAATGTTGAGCTAATCCTGACTGAGTCAAGCCTGTCTAATATATTAGTCAAACTAACACATTAGCCAAACCTGAGCTCTGATACCACTAAAAACTTTGTCATGCCCCGCTTTCCAAAAACATGGAATACGAGCGCGTGACGAAGCCCAGCGAATGATTTTAACATCATCCATAAGCTGTAGGATCGACTCAGCATCACAATAAGAATGTAACAAGATATATATATCACCAAGCATGCATGAATAATTCATTAAGCAACAGGAAACAATTTAAACATTAATAATATCCAAAATATTTTTAATGTCTGGAACAAAAGGTAAAACTCGGGAACAAAGCCCGTTACAAGTCTTAAGCAACAACAAAAGAAATAACTCAATTACAAAATAAAATGATTAAAGAAAGATTTTCCCAAGCAAGGCCTAGAACGTCTGCTCACCGATTCCAGCAGGTAGCACGTCTCCAAAGTCTGCTTAATAAATATACAAAGAAAAAAGTAGGGAAAACAAGACAAAATACCCTTAGTGCAAGTTAGGGCCACAAATAGGAAAAACGAGTACAAGTAATGGGGAACAAGAACTGGAATCAAGAATGTAATAGAGATACAACAAGTAGTGAAAAATCAAGAACCAACTAGCAAGAGGGACATCTTAGTAAACAGGCTGGGTAACAAATACTATTGGTGAATCAAGTGACAAGGAAACCTGTCGGGGTATCTAACATCAAGTGCCAAGTCTCAAGTCTAGTATCATGTAACAAGAGCCAAGTCTAGTATTTCAAGTGTCAAGTCTCAAGTAACAAGTTGTCGAGTATCAGGTAACAAGTTGTCAAGTTCAAGTTTCATGTTTCAAGTCTCATGTATCATGTTTCATGTATCATATCGTCAAGTATCAAGTAACAGGCGTCATGTTCAAGTTTCATGTTCAAGTCTTGTAGTTATTACTATCTAGGTAGCACTTCATGCATCCATACTTTTACTACATGGTTGCTACAGACAATGCAATTTTGTTTATGCCTAGTAATGGATTCTATAGGGCGGTGTACTCAGGTATCAAGTATCAAGTATCAGGTATCAGGCAGGCACGGTTCATGAATACGAAATTAAATGACAGGTTCACGAAACGAGTTCGTGAATACTAACAGGTTCAAGGACCACACAGTGTGTCCATGAATACAACAGGTTCATGAGCCAAGTAACTGGCTCCATGAATACATCAAGTGCAACAGGTTCATGAACCGAGTACTGGGAAACACGGGCCCCCTTCTGAGTACACTTACCTATATTGTCCACTACTATGGTCTTTCCCTTAAACCCCGGCTTGTTACATTTATGAATTTTTATCAAGCAAGCATACATGTGTGCGAAACAAGTCAAGAAATCAGGGTCATGTACATGGAATGAGCTTAGGGTAATTATATGGCATAATCGAGGGTCGACATGAATAAATTATCCAGCTAAAATGTTCAGGCAGAATTTGTGTATATGTATTCATACATATGAAATAGTGTTGAAATAATGTAAATTAATTGTAAGAAAATTTGGGGATGTCCTATAGGGTGTCCGGCAACTACATATAAAATTTTGAGTCAAACGCTCACTGTTTACATAGCTAACTTAATTCGCAAGGTAAATGTGTGCAGCAGTTTTACGAATCTGCGTCTACCGACACAGCTGCAGTAAAACTACAATAACTCCTAGACCGTAACTCCGAATTCGAAACTTTTGGAGGCTATCGACATCGATCTAGACATCCAGATCTACATTTTCTATTCAGGGCTCGGGTTCAGATTCTAATGTTAAAGGGGTAAAAACAGCGAAGCAAGATTCAGGACAGCAACATGAGGGAATATCTTACTAGTATAGATTACATGGAAATTTGTCATTAGGCGTCTAAGTTATTGTGTGATATAAAATACAGGATAATGGTGGTCAAAACAGCAAGTAATAATTGTTTTTCAAGCCGAATGGTTGCAAGTTCATCAAATACAAGATATATCATATGTCTACAAATTTAGGGCTCCTTAATTCATATGTTCATATGTTCAAGGAATAAACTGAGTCCAAGTAGTTATAATTTAACACAATGAAATTTTGTGACTCTTAAAATTATAAATTTTGGAGGTTTAATATTGATCAACAACGATAGTCAAGGAGGAGTCACAATTCTAACTATTTGTAGTATTTTTCAAGGGATGCTTGTACCAGAACAAATAGATTGTACAAGGGATACTTGCCTTAATTTGCCGACGATTTGACCCACTTGTGGAAGGAAATTGGATCAAAAAATCCCGGAAGAAGTCTCCCAAAAACACGTGTGAAGCACGTGCGAAGATCGACCGTAGATCGAGGTTTCCCTCACACCTGATCGCTCCAAAACAGCAAACACGCTTCTGGGATCTGGCGCGGCAAAACAGCAAAGCGGCAAACTCAGCGAATCAAAATGCTCCAAAGCAGCGGATCTGGCCAGAACACGGTACAGCAGATCTAGGATTCGCTATGGGTGAACACCGAACAGCGATCAGATCTGGCCCGTTCGCACGAATCTTAATGCGATCCGATGGTTGAGATTTGATCCCGCCTTAATTTGCTGTTCTTCTTCTTCTTCGTTCACTTCTTCGACGAACCAGCAGCGAGAGCGAGATTTGGCGACGGCGGGGTCCTGCGACGGTGACGAGGCGACGACGTAACAGCGACGACGGCGGCGGAACAGTAGCGCGACGTCGAGAAGCGACGCAACGTGCGGCGGTGACTCTGCTTTTGGGTTCGAACAGAGGGTGGAGTTGGGTTCGATGGTGGACGACGATGGTTAGGTGCTGAGGTGATGGTTGGGGTCGACGAGGAGAGGGAATCGAGATGGTGAGGGGACGAGGAGACTGGCGATGGTGAGGAGTGGGTTTTCTCGGAGCTTGGGCAATGGCAGAGTTGGGTTCGGAGTTTGGTTGATGGTGGAGACGACGATGATGGAGGTTGTGGTGGTGTTGACGACTGATGGTGGTGGACGGTGTTGTGGTGGTCGAAGGTGAAGGTGATGGAGATCGGAGGTGTTTGGCGATGCGAGAAGCGCGGACGAAGGAGACGTGGGGGTTGCGGCGGGTTGTTAGGTTTTAACAGTATAGGGTAAGGGGTTAGGGTTAGGGTTAGGAGATAGGGTTTATATAGTAGGGTTTCGGGTTTGTGGGTTTTAGGGTATCCATTTCAAATGGGATCCAACAGGAGAATTGGTCAAAATGCAATAAAATGGGGATTAAAGAAATAAATGAGAAGAATTGGTCAATTCTTCATGAAGAAGGACACAAAGTGCACACAAATGAATTCGATAAAAGGACAAAAAATTGAGTCGAGGCAAAAATAATGATTTTATTCAAACTGAAATAAAATACAGGATCTCAAATAGATGAAGGAGTACAATGGGACAAAAATACAGTATAAAAATACAGATACGGAAAATAGGAGTTACAAGCGCCGCCCTCGAGACTAGAGACCATCTTTTTCTTCAGTGTCCAAGGAGTAAAGCGGTACTCGTAGAAGTACTCAGTGCCCTAGGAACAACCCAATATCCTAGTACTTACGAGGACATGTGGGTAGGCACAAATTTCGCAACGGAGAGGGGTGCTATGAGAGAAGCGTGGTATTTAGCTATTGCCGCAATGACCTGGGTTCTATGGCTAGACAGAATAATCTTTATTTTCGTAGATCTTGCAATAGTATTTCTGGCAATTAGACTCACATTATGTATTTCATTTCTTTTTTGGCTAATGTGGCAGCGGCAGGTTCCAAGGGAAGGATCGCAAGTGTTTTCCAGGTAGAGGAGTTTGATGATGAGGAGATCGAGATCAGGCCGACGATCGATTAACAGTCAGCACAGCACGACTTCTAGGCTCCGTGATACCCACCGCCCTAGGGTTTGTTGGGGGATATGATGTATCTCTATGTGGCTACTCGATGTCTGTTTTTTCCCACCCCCATGTTCGGGGTGGAGTTTATGTGTATTTTGTCCCACTCCCCATGTTCGGGATGGAGTTTATGTAATTTTGTTCTGGTTGTAGGATGTTGTTGTAGGTTCAGTACTCTGAGTATGTTTTATTAATCTCTTATTAATGAAACAGGTGGCCAGATTCCACATTTTCTTCAAAAAAATATAGAGAATATAAACAAACATGTTTTTTGGCCATTAAAAGAGCTTTTACGGTGCTCCAAAAAATAATGTCTAATTGACTCTAAGCCCTCAGTTCGACCAATTTGGTGATTATCTTGAAAACCTAGGAAATGACAATTTTATTCATCACATCCGTAAACTAAAGCTACTATTTGTTCTCTTATTTTAGTATATGTTCTGTGCTTTTTCAAGAATAGCTCATTCGAAAGGTCACTTAAAGGTTTATTATAACTTCTTTACTTTTTCTAGTTTACATTTACCGAATTTCATTATGGGCAGAATCAAGCTTTAATTGAGCTTAAAAAAAGCTTTGAACAAGCCTGAAGAAGTCTTAAACAAACTTACGACAAATATTATACAAGTTCAAATCAAGCACATACAAACCCATAAACATGTTCAATTCAATCCAAGTTGAAAACTAGTATTAAACAAGTTCAGAAGAAGCTCTTGTAGGAAATTTCCTACTTGGACACCTTCGTTTAGTTGATTAGCAACAAAATTCATTGATTTCTTTTTATCCAGACAATCGTCATTATGAGTCTCATTTATTCACTAAACACACGATAATTATTATAAATTTCCATGTAAATGATACTCACTAGAATTGTACACAGAAAGACACACATGTGATGCCACACTTTAATTTCCAATTCACCATTTTAACTCTCTAGTTACATATGACACTCAAATAGTGGGTTACATCAAATTTAGAAGGGTCAATGTAAACTACCATGAATTTTTATTTCTTATATTTATTTAAACCGCCATGTACATGCTCTATTATGTGTTTAATGTAAATTAGCAAAATAACTTCATCGCATAAAATTAGAAAGCGAAATTAAGTTCATTAAGGATAATAAAATACACCGAAAGAACTTCATGGTAATATTCCCAATATAGAAGTAGACTGACAGTGTCTGTAATCAGAGGATAGTTTCAAGATTCGTGCAAAATGTATGTGGATGTTTCATCAGCATTAAAATGTACAAATGGAGCGAAGTTTTATTAGGAACCTTGTATGAACCATAAAGCAATTCTACTGTCATATTTTCATTACCTTGAGGACATACATTTTTTCGCTTTCCTCATTTACTGCTTTGTAGTTTGAGATGTCTTTTAGGAAAGTTCTCCTGGAAAGTCTTTAAGGATATTTCACCGTAGAATGAACCTGCAACCCTATTATGGTATATGTAGATGACTTTTGTTAGATATTGTAATATATATTTAGTCCCATATCGGGTTATGTATCAGTTTAGCATTTGGTTCCCTCCTATATATATATGAGACATTGTATTCAGTTATGATAGAAGTCAATAATCCAATAATCTTTTCTCCATCTCTCTGATTTCTTTAACATGGTATAATTCCAAATTGCTTTCTCTCTCGCTAATCTCTAACCCTAATTACCAAAATCCTAACCATCGACCCCATCATCAACATCGTCATCATCAACAACAGAGAAACTCATCTCCTTACAAATCCAACAGCAAGAACACCTCCCCAGTCGAAAACATCAGGAATCCAATAGCAAGATTTCTTCAACAACAAGAGCAGGCATCAATAACATCTTCAACCTCCAAACATCACCAACATCTTCAATCCCCCGAAACTCAACACCTTCAACCCAAATCTCCAACATCTCTCCAACCTCCTCCACCCGAAAACCAAAACCCAATATCTCCAACCTTCAAATCCCCTGAAACCCTCATCTTCAACCTCCAAATCAAATCTAAAACACCATCTCCTGTTACCTTATCCGAAACTCATTAACACCCTAGCCGCCTTCAACCTTAAGCTTAACCCTAATTTATTCTCTCCAATCTAAACCCAAAACCCGTATCCAAACCCACAATCCAACCCGACCCGAAACCCTTCTCTGTTAAAAAATAAAATAAAATAAAAAATAAAAAATAAAAAATGAAAACCTACTCCATAACCACACCCGAAATCCTAACTCCTTACACATCCAAACCCTAACTCTTCCCTAACCCTAAATCTATCCACACCCACAATCCTAACCCTAACTCTACCCTAACCCTACCAGTCGACTGCCTCATCTTTTTAACTATGATGAGTGGTCGACTGTTGCGACGGTCGACCGACATATTGTACGGTCGACCGCCATCATGTAGACTTAACTTTTATTTGGAAAATTCACTTTATATTCTTTCCATATATTAATTAATCAATCAACGAATTTTTACATAGTATTTTCTCACAAAAACATAAACAAATAATTGATCATTGTTGGCTTTTTAAGGATTTGAAGCACATATTTCTTGAGTTAAAATCTTCTCGATTTTTGCAATCTTCTTTGATACATTCCTCTTTTGCTTGATTGTTAATATTTTTCTCTCTTTATTTTGATTTACTTTTTCGTGTAAATCCTATATATCTAAACTAAAAATATTAGTCTTAATAATATGTTTTATGCATACCAAACTTAGGATAAAAAAATTTCCCCTTTTGGTGTGAACAAAACATACCTTAGAATTTAAAATAATGATATTCAAATGATGCCCATTAATCCAATACTCCCCCTAAATTCAAGCACATAAGAATTAAATAAGTGTGTATGCATGATGCATCCTATTTGCATAAAACAAATCCTATGAGAAAACATGCATTGATAAATATTAGTTAAAAAGTATTGTCTTGAGGGAGATGCATATTTAAAATACGGAAACACAGAAATCTACTTACATGATACCATTGATCGCAAAGCTCTTTATATACAGTGAGAGTTTTACATGGTATCATAGATTTGATATTTCAGAATTACATAGTTTGGAGAAGGTTAACAGACATGTCAAATACTAAGTTTGACGATTTTTCTAAATAGTTAAATTCCTAAGTTTGAAGATTTTTCTTAATAGTTATATTCTAAGTTCGAATTTTATACCCTTTTTTGGAACACACCAAGAGGGGGCAAAAATCAGGTACGGGCAAAAACAAGTTTTATGGTTGACTTTGTAAAATAAAAAACGACATAATAGGGGCACGGTCGACCGTCCGAAAAATCTTAACAGAGCCTGATGAAGAAAACAACTGGTCATTTGACCAATCAATATGCTTAAATCAATATTTTTAGCCAGGCATATATAAATATGAGAGTTATCATTCATATATGAACTTTCAAAGAAATTTCTTCAAGGAGACTACATTCAAAGAGGAAATGCATACAAGGAACTATCAAAGAGATACAAGATAACATGATGATCATTGCAAGTGACTACATTCAATTTCATGATAGAGGTGTTTCAAACTAAGTTTCTAAAGAGGAGCAACATTTAAGCATACAAAAGAAACTACATATGTCAAAATGTTCATCATCATAAACATTAAAACTATTCCTCATCGTCGTCGTCGTCGTCATCATCATCTTCTTCGTCACCTCCTGAATGCTAGAATGGAGCAGGTGGCACTGGCATCCATTCATCTGGATTTTGAGCAAGATCTGCTATGCTTAGATAGTATTGATACACATTAGCTTGATGTTGTTCAAACTGAGCTTGCATCATAGGAGCGGGGGGAGCTTCTCGGCGATGAGAAGAGGAGGAAGAAGAAGGTAGTTCTAGTTGGGCTTGCTGAGATTGACGACGACGGCGAGCTCGTTGGTTAAATGGCAGATCCATTCCCATTTTTTGGGGAAGTATGGGCAAAGGAGGCTTACTAAGAAGATAAGTTCCCACTGATATACGAGAATCAATAGCAAGTTGATAAATGAGAGAGCTGAAAGGAAGAGAGCAATTTCTAGTGGATGCAAAATTCATGGTGCTAATAATTGTAATATCCTGATTCCTTATTTTTAAATAAATGAAAGGTTTGTGAATTTTTACGTGTGTTGCACGTACTAATTTATGTGCATTTTTCTAGATAATTATTTATTTTGTAGCATGAACAAACATTTTCTTATCTCTCTTTCTATTTTGAAAAGCCTAATTAAAATTCTAAAGCCTAATTGTTTATTTTAAGCCCATCCTAATTATTTAATTATTTTAATTAGCCCATGGAGTTTTAGCCCACTAATTGAAAGCCCACTAGTTTATTTCTCTTTTATTTAACATGACTTGTAGTGTAGATCAATTTTGTAGACAATTAATTAATTTGTCATGCACAACTAGTAACTAAGGGTGCTACATTTGACACGTGCATTGCACTAGCACGTGTCTTGGATGTGCTTTGGGGTAGGCCGGAAATGGAGTCAAGGGAGAGTGGGAGAGTGGCTTAGTGGAGAGGTGGTTTGTGTTCATGGGTGGTTACTCTAACTCCCTAACTCATCCTAGCCCCTAATCTACAACCATCAAATTCAATCCTAGCCCTCCATTTCACCCAAAAATTAGTATAAATCCCCCCCCCTCCCCCTTCTATGCATATAGAACACTAAAAATTTTGTAAAGAAAAGAAAGAAAATACATAAGAGAGTAAAAAGATTGAGAGAGAGTTAGAAAAAGATTGAGAGTATTCTAGTTGTGTGTGTTCCATCCTTGGAGGCCGGCCATTTCACTGGAGGAAAGTGAGGGCTCGGGTTTCACTAGGCAAGGAGGAGGAGGCGATCGTGGTGGCACAAACTAGGAGGAGAAGGACCGCTCGTGTGTTTAAGGAGATTCTAGGAGCTTTTGTTGTTGTTTTCTTCTATACTTCTAATCTTAGACACCATGCTAGGTGTTTTTGATTAATGAGAATGTTAAAAAAACTAATAAGATAACCATTGTTGGCTCTAAAAAGGACTTGGTAGATGATTGAGTAAATGCTTGATAAATTGCATGCTATTGTTATAAATCATGTTTAATGCAGTAAAATTGCTTTAGTGCGAAATTGGAACCATGTTAATTGTAGAAAATTGCTTGTGAATGATTAGTAGATTAAATTGTTAAATTTGTCCTTATTAAACTATTGTGACACTAGTTCAATGAATGAAACCATGTGATTGAGTGTTGTGGATAAAAGAGGGGGAAACAGGAATTAATATTCTTTTAATGAAGTTGTAATGCAAAAATTTGGTAGAGAGTTGCTAAATTGAATTATTGAAATTGTAGGCATTGAACACAAAATTAGAATGAGAACTACATGTTTTAATGTCAAAAGAATGTTTTTAAAACACCGGTTTGTTAATAATACATAAGCTTAGTATTCTGGAAATTTTTATGGCTTTCTTTGAAAGGGAAACTAAGTTAAGAGCTTTAGAAAATTGAAGAAATTTTGATAAACAGAGAGTCGAAATAAACCTATTTTAATCTACTCTTATAACCGTTAGACACTATGGTCATACTGGTTAGAGGGGGGTGCCATTTGTGCTCTACTGTAGCTCGGCGGCACCTGTGTGTGTGGGTTCGAGTCTCGGCAGAGGATTTTTATTTCAAAATTTTGATTTTTCCCAAATCCCGAGAGCAGAGCTTAACCTTATTACTGCCTCCTTTAGAGCAGTTGAGCACTCTGTCCCTTTTGGCTAGAGCGTGGGGGTTAGTTTCGATGATTGTTCACCTGGGGGCTTGTGTGTGCGGGTTCGAAACTAGCGAGGCCACCTTTTTTTTTAAAATGTGATTTTTTTTTTCTTATACCTTTGATTTTTTGAGTTTTAATATGAAATAAAAATTGATAAAAATGTTAGGAAAGTTTTCGAACTTCATAAAAATTATTTTTTAAAATATGTGGACTTTTAGTGAGAAATAAGAGTAAAAATTGTGAGTGAAGAATTCATCTCTGATTTGATTCTTTTGGAATTTCAAAACAAACTAATGAAATTTTTGAACATAGAAAGAATTGAAAAGAGATTAATTGAGATTTTTCACTTATAATTATTGATTAGAATTAAATGAGAAATTGAATATGCAAGTTGTGCATGGAAATGTGTGAAAAAGAGAACTTGTTAAAATGTGAAATTTTGTGAACAAATAAGCTTGCTTCTATGAATATGAAAAGATGACTTAGACTAGAATTTTAGCTATGACTATACATCGGCAAGAATGAAAAGTGTTGAAAAGAGAATTATGATATTTTCACCAAGTTTGGGTCGTTGATAATGATTGATATTGGAAAGACCGATGTAGGAGTAATGCTAGATTCTAGAATATTGACCTTCATTTATACATAAGGATTAGATACATAGTGAAAATGTGATGAATATAAGAGAAAAATATGAGTATGAGGGCCAATGGATTGGCGGCGTGAGAGTATTCACAGGATGTCCCATGATGCGTCATGATTAGGGCATGAATACTACTCCAGAGTACCGTGTCGGTGGCGACGCTTATGGGGTGGTCTAATGACTACGGGTGATACCATGTCTATGGTAGGAAGTGAATTGACCACAGGATGCCTGCATGATAAGTCATGTGTCAGTGCATGGGTTTCTCTCCAGGGCGCCTAGACGTGGGCTCGTAACTCATAGAACACCTAGGATACTTACCGTAGTTACCGTAGTAGATTAAGTCATAGCGAGGGATTAACCCTACAAGATGAAGAATGGTTAAGGACTTGCCCTCGGACCTATGTAGTATGGGATGCATACTCTGAACAAGTGCGCATTAGTGTCATATAATGTAAACAACTGCATTAAGGACTAAGTGCACAACACAACACGACATCAATAGGATAGTCCCTCTGTTGCTTTGTCTGTGATCAAGTTTGTGGTTTGTTTAAGTATTGAAAATTGTTATACTATTCGGCATAGTGAGGATGGCTGTGTATAATATTTCGTTGGTTGTAAGCAACTGACGCACCCACTGTTTTCTATGCAGGATACAGTGTTTGGCAAGATTAAAGTATGCATGCTGCTTAAAGATTGATTCAAATGATGTATATGTTTTATTCATGTAATTATTGTAAATTGCTTCCGTTGTATAAGTGTAATATAAATGTAACTCTGATGTAACAAAAGTTTTTAATTCCTTATAAAATTGTACGAAGAGATGTGTAAAGATCCTGTGGAACTTTAAATTCGGTATGTTTTGGAATTCGGGGTGTTAGAATAATAAAGGATGCAAGGTCAAATTTATATTTGCCCAAATAAGAAAAATTATGAAGGACCGATCCACCCAGATTTTAGTCGTATCATTCTTTTTAGACCATATGTTGTCATTGACAATTTTATTTAGAACACGAGCAACATCCGTAAAATTTGTGGGAGTGGGACGGGGAACATGAAGAAACTCAGGTTTAACAATCATAGATTTGACGATAGATTTATCATGACCCGATATATAGTCAAGTGTATTGAAGTCAAGATGATAGGCACCGAATTCGCCTTCGGGAATATTGTATCATGAGCGAAGATTACCGGGAGTGATTTTAACATGTTTACCAAGAATAATCGATGATGATGTAGGATCATCATCTTGGGTACCCTCTAGATTTGCATAAAAATGAAGAGTGAGAGGCTGAGAATGAGTGCTAGGTGTAGTGAGATAATTTTGCCCTCCCAAAATCACAAATAATCCTAACCATTGGACAAAATTGACCACCCAAAGTTCCATGATTAATCTCACAGTTTGCAACAACCGGAGCAGAAAAGAGAGATGAAAAATAAAGATCTGCACAATTTGTATTTAGAAATATAATCCTATCTCTAGTGACATTTTTTGAGGTTACAAATTTCTTACCCTTGAACTTGTGGGAGGAAGAATGACCGTGAGAGGCCATAAGAGACCATGAAAAGAAGCAATGCCCAAAAATTTGAAGGAAAAATGCCAAAAAATTCGAAATTTTTTATGGGTTTGGGAGAAAGAGAGCTACGGTTTCGTGGAGGCTGAGGGAAGGAGAAAGGGGGTAATTATGCAAAGGAAGGGGGACCCACATGTCATAGAGAGAATTTTTTTTAGATCTAATCATTTCGATAGAACAGATGCACCGATTCATGTAGCAATTGACCGCAACTCAAAACGTAAGAGAAGTGAGCATGTAGATATTTTAACAGAGAGCGGGACAGGCGACTACGCAGTCAATCGCTCCAACCGAGATTAAGTGAGTGTTATTACAGGGTGTGATAGTGAGTAGGACAGTCGACCTTGCAGTCGACCGCATGTTTTAAAAGGTTTTGAAATTGTTTAGTTATAACATCTTTCTATAGCAATGTCTTCAAATTAATTGTAGTAGCATATTTCTAGCATGATAAGTTAATAGCAAATTTCTAAGTGTTTTGTGTATTTATGAATGAAAGTATAATAGAAATTTCCCTCATAGTCTTCCAGTATTTTTATCATTCATAATACCTTGTATTGTTGTGCTTTGATCGATTTTCCTCATCGTATTTGTCTCAAACTCATCCTACTTTTACTTAGAAATTTCCTTGCACATACTTTCATTAGCAGGATGAGATATAGTAGGAAACAAAGCAGAAATGTTTTATCTTATGCTTGTTATAGTTTATAAGTTTATTATGAGGTAATAACCATAAGTGCTTGGTTTTCGAAAATATTATTACAAAAAATTGAACAAAAATTGTTTTACCTCTAACAAATTGGCTAGTGCACAAGAAAGCACAATGTCCTTCCATTTTTCTCTTGATAGTGATGCAAAATGCTTTATTAGTATGTGATTAGAGCATCCATTATCAAGAAGCCATTGGTTGTAAGGTTGAATTTATTTATGCACCTGTATTACAATTAGTAGGTGCTCAAGTAGGTCTGCACTTGTATTTTTCTTTACCCAAACAAAGTTAGTAATACTTTTTAAATTACAATTATAAGAGATATGTCCTAATCTACAGCAATAGTGACAAGTAATGCGGTTATGTCTTGGGTCATGCACATAATTATGTACTAATATGTAATCATTTTGGTGGGTATGCATATGTGTGTGACGAGATTGCTTAGTATTTTGACATTGTATTGGCTCATTGTAACCAAGTCCTCAATTGTTATGATATGACATTGAATTCTTTGTCATAAGATAATTGGACCCTTCATATTTTTCAACCATTTTTTCGAGCTCTATTATTCTATTACAAAGTTTTTTTTTAAATTTTCTCATCGTCTAGTATTCCAACGAAGAGTGTCTAGAGTAGCATCAAGTATCCTATTATGTTCGAGAGCTTCCTTACAACCTTCCACTACCTCATCAAATTTTTTTGTGCATTCATTTAGCTCATCAGTAAGTTTAGCAATATAAGTAGATTTATCATGAATTTACTTTAGGTTTTCATTAAGTATTGCCAGAGATTTTTGAATCTGTTGTTTCAGACATTCATTTTCTTCTATCAATACATCATGATCCTGCCTAAATGACTCAAATTTTACAATAATCAGAATTTTTATTTTCTAGCTTTTGGTTTTTAGCAATGCAAGTGTAATGTGATTCATTTGACATTTGCTTAAATTGTCTCAGCTCATGATTTAATTTTTTTTTGCATAATCTCTTAGTCCATTACACATGTCAACTAAATCATCATAGGTAGGTTCTTCGATTACCTCTTCTTCGAGTGGTGATTGCACCTCACCATCTCCAAGAGCCATGAATCCAAGATCATTATGTTCTTGCTCTTCATCACTCGAATCTGAATCGAGCCATGTTGTCTTTAATGCCTTATTTCTGAATCCTGAGTTGGAGTGATGATAATCTTTGTTCCTGTCCTGCGATAGGGGACAGTTTGCGCAGATGTGTCATGCCTTCTTGCATTTATAGCATATGTCCTCTTTGTCAGTATCTCTTCCTCCTTAAGACCTGCCATATTTTTTGCGTTTGAGATACTTACAGAATTATTTAGTTAGCAGTGTGATATCTTCATCTGATTCATCATGATATGATTCTGATTTTGATGGTCGTGAAGTTTCTGCTTTTAAGGCAATGGTCTTCTCTTCAGTTTAGGGTATAATCCCAATATTCTACCGGTACATCTTTGTTTCGGCCATCTCCATCTTATAAGTCTTCAATTTTCCCTGGAATGTATAGTAGTCTAATCCTTTCTCTTCGTGTGTCTCCTTCATTGTAGTAGCTTTTATATCCCATTTAGGTGTGAGGCAGCTTATGAGTTTTCCGACCTTTCAGTCATCATCTAACCCCTTACCTAAACTCTCAAGTTCATGTGCCATAATATCAAAGCGAGCAAGCATTTGATCTATGTTTTCTCCTGGAATCATATGAAAAATATCAAACTTATTGATGATGTTGATTTAGAGGTGGGAGCAACAGATGCGAGTTCTTGTTATTTGTAGATGGAGAGATAGATCTCAACCACAGATCTGGATCTGAGATGAGAAATTTGTGAGGAGAAGGTGAAGGGGTGCTACTGGTAGTTGGCTGTCCTCAGAACTTGCAAAATGCTTAGAGACACCGGGAGAGATCCCAGCGACATGCTCTCCGACGATCTAGTTAGTTACTGGGAAAAAAATGGAGTTAGGGTTTCAATGGAGAAAAGTTCATTACCTGCAGGGGATCTATAATTTATAGGCAGAGAGAGAGAGATGGAGCCCTAACCCTAACGGGTCAAGTCGACCCACTTCTGTGGGCCTGAAGTAGTAGAAGATCCATAGGGGCAATCAGCCTGATTTGTAGAGGAGTGCAAATCTTGAGGGGATAAGACGGCTCAGGTTGAGCTGGAGTTTTACCCACATCATAGGCCCCCCACTCCTGGAGGGTTGTATGTACTAGCTGTCGAGGAGTAACCCCAATCTTGTGATGTAACACCCTGATTTTCATACACTGGGAAACCGTGACATAAGCCGGAATCTTTTCCTTCAATTATCCACGATACATAGAAAAAAAAAAGGAAAATTTAAAACTTTTTATTCAACACAAATGTATTACAAGTCTGACTCTTATAAAACTGCAATACATTACACCAGTTTTACAATAATGCTATACAAGACCAAGTGTTACAAACTTTCAACAAATTTACATCAGAGTACAATGAATAAAGAACAACACTTGGTACTTTCACTTGGGTACTTCTCAACAATTAAAAAATTATAACAAATATTACAATTGAATTAAATCCTGTACTTGTTTGCTTCTTTTTCCTTGAGTCCTCCTGAATCCTGTACTTGTAACTCTGCAATCCAGTACCTGTAATTTTGCAATCCAGTACCTATTGAAATAGGGACGTCAGTACATATACTGACGCTTTAAGGCTGAGGACTAGCAGCGATTCTCAACTTTAGACAAACAGATTGATGAAAAGAGAAACGTGTATATATAATTGATGTGTCAGTGTATGCTATGACTTAGACTCTAATGCAAGATTAACTAATGTATGGATGCTTTTATTCTACTGTAAGCAAGTCTCCAGAACAGTATGCATCTCATACTACATACGTCCATAATAAGCTGTTTCTTCATATATAGGAATTTGAACCTGCGCCATGAATTCTACTCTTGTACTCAACTTGTTTCTGAAGATACAGCGTGACTGATGAGGTTGCTCTGAAACGGTCTAATCCCGCCATTCGCAGTCATATAGTGGTGTCTCCGTTTGCCACCATTTACCGACGTACCGGACCTCACTCAAAAATCTGATGAGCCCTTGGAGTTAACTACAATACAGGTTAGCTCAAAGCATCCCCTGTGGCCCCGTAGCGGATAGACCGTAGTATTCATCTTGTTTGCCTTTAAATATGGAACATGACGGAGTTCCGGGGGTCCATCCCCCTAGCTCCGATAGGAATCGCTCCTGCCCTTATCATGGTACTTCAGAAATTAACAGACGAGATATGGATCCCGTGCTCCCAACTCGTGAGAAGGCACAGACCGTATCCCTTTGACAAGAAACCCAATAACACCACCTAGTGTTGGCCTATAGAATAGGTCAGATCATAAGGTATCACCCTTAATACCAACTTTTTCCCTTTGGCGAGAAAATGATAATAAATAAAGGTTAAGTAGTAATAGCCATAATTTACTACCCTAACAATGTCACTAACCCTAAACAACCCAAGGGATGACAACAGTACCTATTACAATATGCTAGGTCTTAAGTTAGACTTCGCAAGATAATTCTACTAGGTTCTCAACCTAGACTTACCAGAATCCCTAAGGATCCTGTTCATAGCCTATCGATCCAAGACCCCAGCAATAAGAACGTATTCGCATGCTACTGCCCTGAACTTGGATTTCGTGTACGCTCCGGTCCGCGATCAACCTACATCGGTTAAGATCTGACGGTACACGAGAATTGACTCGTCCACGGTCCCTTAGGATTAAGGAAAACACACGTCTTGATGGTCGATGGCCCTTAGGGCAATGATATCACCCTAGACGATCACAACAAACTGCATACTAGCTAATAAGCTACATACGAGTAAACAAAACACATACGAGCTAAACAAGCTACGTATGAAACCAACAACTACATACAAGCCAGGCGAGCTGCATATGAGACAACAATATACATACGAGCCAAATAAGCTACGTATGAGACCAACAATTACATACGAGCTAGACGAGCTGCGTATGAGACAACAATATACATACGAGCTAAATAAGCTACGTATGAGACCAACAACTACATACGGGTCAGGCGAGCTGTGTATGAGAAAAACAACATACAGAAGCAATCAAACGTGCTTACTAGCAAAACTTGTTCTTTTATAATTAGAAGCAACAGAAGAATCTTCTAACAGTCTCATATATACCTACTCCCAATGAAAACCCGGAAGCGACACAAAAAGCCTTCTAACACCCTAGAAGCAAACAGTGCTACGCTCATTGGAATTCGACAAAATTAGAATTGTTAGAAAGGTGAGAAAATCCCCTACAACTTCCTAGTTGAACACTTTTTCAGATTCCGTAAGGAATTCAAAATCCCGCCCGTTAAACACACGCAAACACTTAACCAATCTGCAGAATTTCAACAAAAAGCTGAAACTTCTATAGCTTATAATTTTAGCTCTACTTGTCAGAATTTAACGAAACTAGACAATTTGAAAAGGTGGTAACATCTACTACAACTTCCAAGTTGAACACTTTCTCAGATTTCGTGAGGAATTCCAAATTCCAGCCCCTCGAACATACGAACAAGTTAACCAAACTACAGAATTTCAACAAAAAGTTGAAACTTCTAAAGCTTGTATCTTTTGCTCTACTTGTCGAAATCTAACAAAATCATACAATTTAGAAAGGAGGGAACATATAATAAAACTCTCTAGTTAAACACTTTTCCAGATTTCTTATGGAATTCAATCCACCGTCCTTTGAACACATGCAAAAATTAACCAACAACAGATTTCTTAACAAAAAGCTGAAACTTTGAAATCTTGTAACTTTTGCTCTACTTGTTGGAATCTAACCAAATCATACAATTTAGAAAGGTGAAAACATATACTAAAACTCTCTAGTTGAACAATTTTCCAGATTCCTTATGGAATTCAATCCACCATCCTTTGAACACACGCAAAAATTAACCAACAGCAGATTTCTTAACAAAAAGCTGAAACTTTGAAAGCTTGTAACTTTTGCTCTACTTGTCGGAATCTAAGCAAATCATACAATTTAGAAAGGTGGGAACATATACTACAACTCTCTAGTTGAACACTTTTCCATATTCCTTATGGAATTCAATCCACCATCCTTTGAACACATGCAAAAATTAACCAATAGCAGATTTCTTAACAAAAAACTCAAACTTGTAAAGGTCATAAATTTGGCAATACTTATCAGAATCTAAATAAATAGGGCATTTTGGAAAGGTGAGAGACTCTACTACAACTCTCTAGTTGAACGCTTTTTCAGATTCAATCAATAAGAGGTGTAAGAACTTCAGGCATACAAAACAACAAGCATTCAGCAAAGGCTGGCTGCTGTGTTTTTGGAACGGTCATAACATTTGCAATACTTATCAGAATCTAACCAGATATGGCATTTTGGAAAGGTGAGAGACTCTACTACAACTCTCTAGTTGAACACCTTTTCATATTCAATCAATAAGTGGTGCAAGAACTTCAAGCAAACAAAACAGCAAGCATTCAGCCAAGGCTGGCTGCTGTGTTTTTGGAACGATAATAACTTTTGAAATACTTATTGGAATCTAACCAAATAGGACATTTTGGAAAGGTGAAAGACTATACTACAACTCTCTATTTGAGCAGGCGCACGCCACAAGCCGAACTTCGGCCACTCGCCAGCCCGACCCCCTTTGTTGTGTGGGGGATGGATCTAGTCAGCCCCTTTCCGAAGGCCATGGGCCAAAGGCGTTTTCTCATAGTGGCCATCGACTATTTTACTAAGTGGGTCGAGGCAGAACACTTGGCCATAATCACTAAGCATCAAGCCCAACAATTCTTTTGGAAGCACATCATTTGTCGGTTCGGGATCCCACGCGTTCTCATCACCGATCACGGAACTCAATTCGCCAACAAAATTTTCGAAAGTTATGCGAAGACCTCGGGGTCCAGCAGCGGTTCTCATCAACATCACATCCCCAGTCGAAAGACCAAGCCGAAAAATTCAACCACCAAATTCTTGAAGGTCTTAAAAAATGGTTGGAGAAATCTCCCAAGGTGCTGTGGTTCGATCGTCGACGAATTGCTGAGTGCCCTTTAGTCGTATCGAACAACCAAGAGGATCCCCACGGGTGAGTCCCCATCCAACCTAACTTATGGTACAGAGGCTGTCATCCCCCTAGAAATCGGGCTCCCTTCGCCTAGGATCATGAGCTTCAACGAGGAATCGAACTCGAGCGACCTCAGGGCCAACTTGGACATGATCGACGAGATCCGTAAAAAATTTGTCATCAAAAGAAATATCTTACAGCGGTGGATTGAAAGGTTCTACAACAAGAAGATCCGTTGGACCAACATTAAGGATGGTGACCTCGTACTTAGGAAGCTCGCTATTTCTGACCCCACTAAGAAAGGCAAACTAGTCCTGAACTGGAAGGGACCCGTATAAGGTCTCACAAGTGGTACGTCCAGGCACGCACCGACTCAAAGACCTGGGGGCAGAATAGTCAAGAGACCTTGGAACGCCGAGCACCTTATCAAGTTCCACGATGGACCACAAAGGCAGATATAGTTGTCAGTAATGATAGCTGGCACTACCCACTTTATGTACCTCATTCTATGTAACCAAGCTAGTAAAAGCAACACCTTTTTAGATTCAATCAATAAGAGGTACAAGAACTTCAAGCAAACAAAATAGCAAGCATTCAGCCAAGGCTGGTTGCTGTGTTTTTGGAACGGTCATAAATTTTGCACCACTTATCAGAATCTAACCAAATAGGGCATTTTGGAAAGGTAAGAACGTCTGCTACAACTTCCTAGTTGATCACTTTTTCAAATTCCACAAGGAACTCCAGATTTGGTCCGTTGAACACACAACAAAATCTAACCCAAAACTGCAAGTCATTGTTTTAGCTTAAAAACCCAATGTTTTGGGGAAACGGTTTGTTTGGCCTATCAAATTAACCCCAAAAATTCTACAAAAAATTGAGCATGATAACAACGCATATAAGAACCTCTCCAATTAATTTGGAGTCAAAATTTCACCTTTAACATGGGCAATTAATTTTAACCCTAAAACTACAAAAATTGAATCTTAATCGCCTTATTTTGTGTCCTACCACTACAACCTTTTATGCATCTTTATTCTGGTCCATATGCACATGAAATTAGTTCAGTACAACAACATACAATAATAATAACAATAATAATAACTAAAACAACACATGAGTAGATAAACCCCCACCCAATCGATGGGAAAAACTTGCTAGCTTTCTTCTCCTCCTTGCTCCTTGTTCTTGCTCCTCCTCAAGAACACCTCAAATGAAATGAAACCATGAACTCTAATTGATTTGATCTTTCTTTCTTTTTCTTTCTTCTCAATCTTTTCTATAATAAAAGCAAGTAAAAGAGAGAATGAGAAGAGATGGAGGAACACAAAAGGAAAGAGGGCTTTTGTTCTCTTGAGTTTGGTCGGCCAAAGAGTGGAGGAGGGGGGTGTTTTATAGGTTATTTTGTGGTTGAGAAGAGCCTAAGTGTCTTTCTCACATGTGGCTCAAACAATTAGGGATATGTTTGCAAATTGAAATTGCAATCAAACCCAATAAAATTGCAATCAACACCCTAATCCAATCCTAACCCTCCATCTCATCATGATGGATAAAAAATAAAAGATAATTTCCCCAAATCATATACTACACGATTTCATACAAACGTACGAAATCGATACAGTTTATATACGTACATATATCTGTATATACAGATACTTTTATTAGTTAAAACGAATCAATCTATATAAAAATAATTTAATTCGAGAAATAACAATAAAATAGTTTTATTACCGGCTCGGAAGATTTCAGTATCAATTTGATACTAAACAGATATATACAGACTAGTATTTACGTATAGATAATGTTTATTAACAAAACCGAGTGATATCCACCAAAAATATTTCAATTCTAAAAATAATAATAAAATAATAATTTTTAATATTTGCCCGGATTTTCCAGACATTTTCTCAAAAATGCCTTTTTCAAGATTTTGTACAAGTGCACAAAATTGATACAATACATATATATACTTACTAGTATATATATCCAGATAACTTTTTATTAGAAAAACCATGTAATTTCCATAAAAAATATTTTAATTTTAAAAAAAATAATTTATTCAATATAATATCCGACCGGGATATTACAATACTCCCTCGTTATAATAGTTCTGTCCTCAAAACTACGTTAAGTCAGGAAAACAAAAAAAAATCCATACTCTAAATAACTCGGGGAAAGAAAGCTTATACGGCTTTCCGGTTCCCAAGTGACTCCTCCACGAACTGGTTCTCAAAAGAACTGGACCTTGATCCCAAAGCTGCCAGCAGACTCCACCAAAATTGAGATGTAACTCTTGAATCTTGGTCAGAATCGCTGATGCTGGCACTCCATGCTACTTCATTACGCTTTCAATGTGGACTTCCGCTAATTTCTCTAGCGACTAAGTCATCTTTATCGAAAGAAAATGTGCAGACTTTGTCAACCGATCCCCAATAACCCAAATTGAGATATACATTTTCGAACTTCTGGGTAATCATGTGATGAAGTCCATAATGATATTCTTGATATTTTCCTACATCAACTTGTCGGTGCTTCAATCCCTGCATCTCCTGCCTAAGCCTTCTGACTTGCTTACTTAGGCTCGGTTGCAGTTTCCATCGTGCCAAAACTAAGCTCTAATCTTGAGTAATCACTCCAATACTTGCTTGCCTGATTTCATCATCTCGCTTCTTACTTTCTTCACGGTCTTCGGCTGAGGCCAATCCTTCACCTATCTCGACCTTTTGCGGTTCGGTAACCACTCCCTCCTTAGAATAGGACATGGCCTACGATCATCACTTCTGACTTCCAGGATTCTCTCCTATAATTTGCACAAAGCTGATGCTCCTGTAGTTGTTCAGAACTACAGTCAAAGGCTCAGCGTGCCCTTCTTGCATTCTTGCACGGTTCAACTCTAACAAATCTATACTTAAGGTCTTCCTCCGATTTGGAGTTCACAACCCTTATAGCATAAATTGGTAATGAGGATTGCTCCAGATGGTGTAATCAACGAAACCAAATCTAGAGTTGCCTCCCGCACACATCTCAACTCTTGAAAAAAAAAAAATCAGACAAAAGAATACGATGAACCACAATTGAACAAAACAGTTGCATGGATTCCATATATATATAAGTCCAACTGGTTACAAAAAGTATTACATCATATATTACTTCTTAATCCAAAATAAATTTCAAAATACAACTTTTAAACTTAGTTGCAACTTCATATGCACATACTGGTAATGGCTTTCCTGACTTCTTCAGCTTGCCTTTAGTAAGTGCGAACTCTCACCCTTGGTGAACAGGCTCCTTTCCTCTATTGTTCATTTTCGGGGTTAATCTGCCGCTACTATTATGAAGCTGGGGACAGTTCGGCCTAACATGACTAATCTCCCCACATTTGTAACAGACACGGGCCTCCATCTGAGGGTCCTTCCTCGGGCACTAGCTCATGAAATGACCTTGCTCACTACATAGGAAACAACTTCCTGTCTTGGCGCTTCTAAGTTTGCCCTCCGTTTTCTAAGTTTTCTGCTTCTGACCTTGGTTCTCGAACCCTGATGCTGGTACAGATCTTTTTCCTTGTCGTCGTGGACAAACTAATTTCTCGTGCCCAGCCTCCTCACAGAAATGGCATACTACAACCTTGGCGGTCTCCAGGACTTGCTCCCATTCATGTTGTAGTCCAATCTAGCATTAAAGTATTCCTGCTGCTCTGCCAGGCCTGCTAATGCAGCTCTACAAGCATCACCCAGTTGCTTAGCTTCACGACCTTTCCTCGTCACGTACTTCCTCAGCTTCCTCATTTCTCGATATATGCTAGCCGCCACCGCCATGCGTTGATCCACACTTAGCCCCTATAGGTGGTGAAATCTCCTTCGGTTCCTCGCTCAAGATCATCGGATCATCCATCGAAATCCACTCACTCTCTTCCATCCACACATCCTCGGTTAGGATATCCTCGAATACCATCCTTAAAACACATATACACTGGAATTAGTTCAGATATAGAAAAATTATAAAACATAAGTTGAAAGAAACAACAATATGAATTATAACTGTCTATAACTAGCTAAAACCCGACTCCTAAAAGGCATCCAAGTTTAATTTTGCCTACTGTGTTGGATTGTAAATTGAAGTCGGCTCTGATACAATTCTGTAACGCCCCGATTTCCATACATTGGGAAACCGTAACATAAGCCAGAATCTTTTCCTTCAATTAGCCACAATACACAGAAAAACAAACAGAAAAATTAAAAACTTTTATTCAACACAAATGTATCAAGTCTGAATGTTATTGTCTCGCCCCTCTTCCCAAAAATACGGAATACGAGTACGTGACATTGTCCCAGCAAATGACTAACGTCACCCATAAGCTGTTTATCCGATCAACTCAACAATATAATCGATACAGAACAATTGCGCAGGCAATAATAACAATCTCATGAATAATAATACTTGAAATTAAGCAATATAAATATCCAAGTACAATAATAATCCAACGTCTGGAAACAAATAACAATATTTGGGACATAAGTCCAATACAATAATAAATCCAATCCAAATAATAATAAGTCTCAATACATTTTATTAAAGCAGTAAGCAATTAGAAAGCAGTAGCCTTCAGACTGTTTGTTCTCCAACTCCAGCATGCAACTGTTCTCCAAAATCTGCAATTTACTAAATTGCAAAAAGAGGAAAAGAAAACAAAATGTCTGTACATATAAGTTACGGGCCGCTTGTAGTGCAGGCACAAGTACATGGGAAAAAGGATAACTAATTGTAACACCCTGAAATGCAAAACAGACTGAATTCGAAGTTCCACAGGATCTTTTCACTTCTCTTCGTACAATTTTACAAGGAAATTAAAACTTTACTTTACATCAGAGTTACATCTTTAAATTACATTTAAATAGCGGAAGCAATTTACAATAATTACATGAATAAACTGTACAACACTTGAAACATTCTTTAAGCAGCATGCATACTTTATCTTATCAATCTCTTTATCCTGCATGGAAACTGTAGGCTCGTCAGTTCATTTAACTGACGCAAAGGATATAAAACATCAAATTTCTCCTACTTAACAAGCACACACTTATCACAAGCAACCTACGGGGACTATCCGATAGATGTCGTGTTGTGTTGTGCACTTAGTCCTTAATGCAGTTATTAATATTATATGACACTAATGCGCACTTGTTCGGATTCTATGCATCTCATACTACATTGATCCGAGGGCAAGCCCTTAATCGTACTTCATCTTATAGGGTTCGATCCCTCTCCATGACTTAATCTACTACGGTAACTACGGTAAGTATTCTAGATGTTCTATGAGTTACGAGCCCATATCCAGACAGTCTGGAGGGGAATCCCACGCACTGACATGACGCATCATGCAGGTAGACTATGGACAATTCAACCTCCGTCATGGAACGACGGCACCACCCGTAGTCACCAAACACCCCACAAGCGTCGCCACCGGGACGATAATTCCGGAGTAGTGCTCACACCATGTCATGACGCATCAAGCAGGCAGTCTATGAATCACTCTCACACCGCTAATCCGATGGCCCTCATACTTGTGTTTTTCTCTTACTTTCATCACATCACCACTATGTATCTAGTCCTCAGTTTATTTGAATCATGAATAAAATCAATTCCTAGAGTTAGCTCTTTCCTCTATACCAGTCTTAAACGTCAATCAACAACATGACCAAACTTGGTCTTTTCTATTCAATAACTCATCTCAAAATATCTTTCAATACCGGTATAAGGCTTAGCTACCCTCCAGCTTTCAATTCCACTTCACGTTCATAGCATTGTGTATTCATGTTCATAAGACTTTTCATAATTCATCATGATATTGACTTTACTTTCATGTACAATTTTCATGCATAAGACAATTAAATTCATTTTCTAATTTGTCACATTCATTCTTCATTCTTTCCACTTAATTCTCTTAATCTCATTTTCCCAATACTAAATATAACATTCATACTTTAATTTTCCCATTATCAAATCTCTTTTCAAACTCTTTTAAATAATACATTTATTTTTATCCAAAGACAAATTTAAAACCTGAGAAATCAAAAATAGTCAGGACAGTCGACTGTTGAAGCATAGTCGGTCGACTGTTCAGCGAAGATAAAAAGTTGAAAATTAAATAGTCAGGATAGTCGACTGTTAAGCCATAGTCGGTTTATTGTTCAGTGAGGATAAAAATTCGAAAATTAAATAGTCAGGACAGTCGACTATTAAAAAATAGTCGGTCGACTGTTCAGCGACTAAAATCCAAATTTTGGAATTTATACAGTAACTTAAGATTTTTTAAGCCATTAAATTCTCATTTTTTTCATATAAAGTACTGCTCTTTTATTTATACAAAGTGTACATGAAATCACATAATGTTCTATTAACAACTTCTTTTTCAAAGAGACATTTTTCTTGATTATAATTTGGTTCCTCTTTATTAGACTAATGAGTTTTTCTTCTTTCCTTTGGATTAACACACAAATTGATCATTTCTTGAACTTGGCCTAATTTACAAAATGATCATTTTTTTTCAACAACTAACATACAACTTTAGGATTATCTAGTATCAATCATACTAACCATGAACATGCATAATTTACTAATCAATCTTATGGAAATTCTCAAATTTTGTATTTTTCACATAAGCACATTTCTTAAGTAGCACTTTTCCACATACATGAATATTTCAACATGGAGAATCATTCATTCTAATTTAGCATGCTAGAGCAATAACAATTACCACAACAACAATTCTAATCACATCATTTAATCAATTTCACTAGTCATTTCATGCAATTTCACATATATTTCTTTTCTCCTTAATCATGGTACTAACATAGAGCAATATTTTCACTTATCTATTCTAGCATGATCAAAATACAATCTAGCATGGTGCTACTTAGAAGTTAGAGAAAATTGCCCACCTATTTGAAAAAACCAAAAGAAAGAACTCCTAGAAATCTCCTTGAACAAAGAGCGATTCTCCTCCTCCTAGATTGTGTCGTGAATTGCCTTCTCCTCCTTGCGTTTGATGGAACCCGAGCTCCCCTTGCTCCTTGTTGATTTGGCCGGCCTCCAAAGGGATGAACACACACACTAGCACACAAACTCAATCTTTCTCTCACTTTCTCTCAATCTTTTTCTAACTCTTATGTTTCTTTATCCCTTTTTCAAGTGCAAAAGTGAGTAAATGAGAGGGGGATATTTATACATATTTTTGAGTGAATTGAATGGCTAAGATTAGATCAAATAGTTAGGGATCAAGGGCTAGGATGAGTTTGGGAGTTGTAGTAACTACCCATGACTTGAGAAACCACCTCACCACTGCTCCCATCTTTCCCTCTCTCTTGCACAATCCGGCCTACACTCCATGGTGCATTTGCACGTGCAAGTGCAATGCACATGCAAACTAGTACCCCTTACCAAAATTTGTTCATGCACATTTAATTAATTGTTTATTAAGTTGGTCTCCACTAGAAGTTAGTTTAATTAAAAGAGAAATTAAATTAATTGGGCTCACTAATGGGCCAAAAGACCATGGGCTCAAGTGAATTAATTAATAAATTAATTATAATGGCCTAGAGAGATAATTAGGCCTAGGATTTCATTTACGCTTTTAAAAATAGATCTTTTAGGAAATAAAGAGGATAATTAATAGCTTAAGCTATAAAGAAAATTTTTGTCTCTAAAAATGCATAAGAAATTATACGTGCAAAACATGTAAATCACAAACTCTTATAAATAAAAATTTAGGATGTCACACTAATAACATGGAATAGGCATGATAACGAAATATAACAACTAGCATGGCAAGATAAACAAGTGTAAGTAGAATGTAATAAGTGTCGAGTGAACAAGTATCATGTAGTAGCTAGTGTCAAGTGATTATGTTCAAGTCGTGTATTATTACTATCTAGGTAGCACTTCATGCATCCATCCTTTTAATACATGGTTGCTACATTCAAACAGTTTTGCTTTAGACTTAGGTAGTGTTTGGCCCAGCTTAAAATTAGCTTAGCTTCTCCTTTAGAAGGAGAAGCTGGGCCAAACACACATTTTGAAAAGCTCTACAAAAAAAAAAGTAGCTTTTTTTTATGAAGAAAAGGAGCTCTAAAAGAAGCTCCCAAAACCTACTTCTAGCTTCTAGCTTCTAGCTTCTGGATCAAAAAAAATTTCCCTTCCCGATGTCAGCCTCTCTCCCGTCCTCTCTCTCTCTCCCGTCCTCTTGCTGTCCTCTCTCTCTCACGGTTCTTGATGGCCATGGCGATTTCAGCGCATTTCAGATCGGGAATCCCTCTCTTCCAAAGTCTCCTCACTATCCAATCCTTCGCTGCTTCTCGCTCCATCCCAAACCCTACCATCGCCAAATCCCAGGTGAATCATTCAAACTCTTCATATCTACAGAAATGAAATTGACATTATTTTTACTGAACAATGCTGTGATTTTGTTGCAGGGTTTGAGGAATTTCGCGACGGGGAGAAAGCCTGGGGATGATTCAATTGCAAATTTCGTGGTAATGTAATTGAACTTTTCAAGAACGGCTTTCACTGATCGGAATTTTGTTCCCATAAATTAAAAAAATTTTGTTCCCATTCTTGCCGAGGTGCCGTTGCTTTCCCATAAATAAAAAAATTTTGATGTATAAAAGTAGCTTTTAATTGATATTTTACCAAACAACTTCTAGCTTAAAAGTAGCTTTAAAGTTAAAAAAAAAGCTGACTATCCAAACAGCTTCAGCTTTTAATTTCAAAGCTGTATTTTCTAGCTTCTCCTTCTGAAGTAGCTTTAAAGCTAAAAAAAGCTAGGCCAAACGCACCCTTAGTGGTGGCTCTATAGTTCATGTACTCGGCAACGATATTCAATATTCAATAGCGACTGATGACCGAATCACTCGAGATACTGTAGTCAGTAATCTACAATTAATCGATGACCGATATGACCAATAGACCAATAGACCAATAAATAGGAAAACACGGGCCCCTCCTTCGAGTACAGTCTCTATATAGTCCACTACTAAAAGTCAACCCTTAAATCCCGGCTTGTTAATTATTTTATTAATGCAACAATACAATATGCAATCTAGAGAAATGAGATGAACGATAATAACAATAGGAAAACAATAGGATGATAACATGAAATATGGTATACTAGATGTCCAAGCAACATGGACTAGGGTATTTTACAAGTATTTGACAAGTATAACACGAATAACACATCAACACAGATATCTCAAGATATCATGAACATATACATCAAAAGTGGTCAGCCCTAGGTTAATTCATGTCATATATTTCGTGAGGCAACTATGGTCAAATCATCACAATAGAGACAATAACAAGGGGTTTCACACACGAATTGTCTCTAGAATCCAACTACACTACAAGCGGTATTTAGTACTTGTATTTAAAAAGAAATTTAATACAAGTTACTTGCCTTATAAACGGTGAGAACGAATACCAAAAATAACGGGATAAGGATCCCGAAGCAATGAACCCAAAGTAACCCAAAGTAACACAGCAAACTAAGAGACAACAACAGTAACCACCACCACAGCAAGGGGTTGGCGGTCGGTGGTCGAGTGTCAGGCGAGCATCGACGAAGGCAGGCAGGGCGAAGTCAGAGAGCAGGGGACGGCGGTGCAACGGGCGGCGCTGTTGGTCCTGGTCGGCGGTCGAACAGAGGAGGAAAGGGGAATTGGGATTTGGGGCTGTTGTCGATCTGGAACAGGGTAGAGGGGAAAGGGGGTAGCGACGGGGGAGAATCGGGTGGGGGTTTGGCTGGTGCGTGTCAGGGGGTGGCGCAACGGGAGGGGGAAGGTCGTCGGAGACCAGGGAGCTCGCCGGAGAAGATGCACAGGGGTAGGTTTGGCTGTTGGGCGGGTATTCTGGTAGAGAAAAACACAGAGGAGAGCGAAAGAGAAGATAGGAGAGAGATTAGACGGCTAGGTTTCAAAATTGTATAATTTTTAGGGTTTGCATTAGGGTTGTATTTACAGAGTACATTCTGGGTACTGGGTTAGAGGGTTAGGATCTAATAATAACGGGTTTAGTTCAAGAACAAATTAAATTGTGTTTTGGGGTTCAATTAAGAGATAGATCAAAATCAATAGGGTTCAAATAAAAACACCAACAATAAATAAGAGGACAATATGATTGACAATAAAAGCTCAATCAAAAGAACAAAGAACTTTATGAATGAAAATTGAAATCCAAATAAATAGATAAATAATACAAATGAAAACAATATAAGTTGGCCTGAAATTAAATTAGAATTCACCACGAAAATCAGATCAAGTACGAAAACAAAATAATTCGTTAAATGTACTTTAATTAAATAATCAAGGAATAACAATTAATAGTTATAATTATAAAAATAATAAAATCATACAATAAAATAATTATTCGGGTTTAACAATTTATTAAAATAACCCAATAAATATATATATATATATATATATATATATATATATATATATATATATATATATATATATATATATATAATTTGGACTCAAATACAAATAGTTGATCAATAAGATCTAAAAAATAAGATCAAAACACATCGTTATTCGAAATAAATAAATTTTCGATTAGAAAAATACTTTAATATAAAATCCAAAACGATTTTAACAAATAATAAATTTATAATATCGAAATACCGAAAATATTCAGAAAATACGTATTTACGGGAATGGGGGTTACAGTTATAAAACTGCAATACATTACACCAGTGTTACAATAATGTCATACAATACCAAGTGTTACAAACTTTCAACAAATTTACATCAGAGTACAATGAATAAAGAACAACACTTGGTATTTTCATTTGGATGCATCTCAACAATTTAAAAATTACAACCAATATTACAATTGAATTAAATCAACACTTTGCTTCTTTTGCCTTGAGTCCTCCCGAATCCTTTACCTATAGCTCTGCAATCCAATACCTGTAATTTTGCAATCCAGTATCTATTGAAATGGGGACATCAGTACATATACTGACGCTTTAAGGTTGATGACTAGCAGCGATTCTCAACTTTAGACAAACAGATTGATAAAAAGAGAAACGTGTATATATAATTGATGTGTCAGTGTATGTTATGACCCATAATCTAATGCAAGATTAACTAATGCAAGGATGCTCTTATTCTAATGCAAGCAAGTCTCCGGAACAGTATGCATCCCATACTACATACGCACATAACAAGCAGTTTTTTTCATATATAAGGATTTGAACCCGCGCCATGAATTCTACTCTTGTACTCAACTTGTTTCTGAAGATACAGCGTGACAGATGAGGTTGCTCTAAAACGGTCTAATCCCGCCATTCGCATTCATATAATGGTGTCTCCGTTTGCCACTATTGCTCGACTTACCGGACCTCACTCAAAAATATGATGAACCGTTGGAGTTAACTACAACACAGGTTAGCTCGAAGCATCCCCTATGGCCCCCAAGCGGATAGACCGTAGTCTTCGGCTTGTTCGCCCTTAGATATAGAACATGACGGAGTTCCGATGGTCCATCCCCAAGCTCCGACAGGAATCGCTCCTGCCCTTATCATGGTACTTCATAAATTAACAGATGAGATGCGGATCCCGTACTCCCAACTCGTGAGAAGGCACAGACCGTATCCCTTTGACAAGAAGGGTACAACCCAATAACACCACCTAGTGTTGACCTATACAATAGGTCAGATCATAAGGTATCACCCTTAATACCAACTTTTTTCCTTCGGCGAGAAAATGATAATAAATAAAGGTTAAGTAGTAATAGCCATAAGTTACTACCCTAACAATGTCACTAACCCTAAACAACCCGAGGGATGACAACAGTACCTATAACAACATGCTAGGTCTTAAGTTAGACTTCGTAAGATAATTCTACTAGGTACTCAACCTAGACATACCAGAATCCCTAAGGATCCTGTTCATAGCCTATCGATCCAAGATCCCGGCAATACGAACCTATTCGCATGCAACTGCCCTGAACATGGATTCCGTCTACGCTCCGGTCCGCGATCAACCTACATTGGTTAAGATCTGACAGTACACGAGGAGTGACTCGTCCACAGTCCCTTAGAAGTAAGGAAAACACATGTCTTGATGGTCGATGGCCCCTAGGGCAATGATATCACCCTAGATGAACACAAAAAACTACGTACTAGCTAATAAGCTACATACGAGTAAACAAAACACATACGAGCTGAAAAAGCTACGTATGAAACCAACAACTACATACGAGGCAGACGAGCTGCGTATGAGACAACAATATACATATGAGCCAAATAAGCTATGTATGAGACCAAAAATTACATACGAGCCAAGCGAGCTACGTATGAGAGAACAACATACATACGAGTCAAATAAGCTATGTATGAGACCAACAACTACATACGAGCCAGGCGAGCTGTGTATGAGAAAAACAACATATAGAAGCAATCAAATGTGCTTGCGAGCAAAACTTGATCTTTTATAATTAGAAGCAACAAAAGCATCTTCTAACAGTCTAATATAAGCCTACTTCCAATGAAAACCCGAAAGCGACATAAAAAGCCTTCTAACGCCCTAGAAGCATATAGTGCTACACTTATCGGAATTCGACAAAATTAGACTTGTTAGAAAGGTGAGAACATCTCCTACAACTTCCTTGTTGAAAAATTTTCAGATTCCGTAAGGAATTCAAAATCCGGTCCGTTAAACACACGCAAACAATTAACCAATCTGCAAAATTTCAACAAAAAGCTGAAACTTCTATAGCTTGTAACTTTTGCTCTACTTGTCAGAATTTAATGAAACTAGAAAATTTTAAAAGGTGGGAACATCAACTACAACTTCCTAGTTGAACACTTTCACAGATTCCGTAAGGAATTCCAAATTCCAGTTCCTCGAACATACGAAAAAGTTAACCAAACTACAGAATTTCAACAAAAAGCTGAAACTTCTAAAGCTTGTAACTTTTATTCTACTTGTCGGAATCTAACCAAATCATAAAATTTAGAAAGGTGGGAACATATACTAAAACTCTCTAGTTGAACCCTTTTCCAGATTCCTTATGGAATTCAATCCACCGTCCCTTGAACACAGGCAAAAATTAACCAACAGCAGATTTCTTAACAAAAAGCTGAAACTTTGAAAGCTTGTAACTTTTGCTCCACTTGTAAGAATCTAAACAATTCATACAATTTAGAAAGGTGGGAACATATACTACAACTCTCTAGTTGAACACTTTTACAGATTCCTTATGGAATTCAATCCACCGTCATTTGAACACACACAAAAATTAACCAACAGTAGATTTCTTAACAAAAAGCTGAAACTTTGAAAGCTTGTAACTTTTTCTCTACTTGTCGGAATCTAACCAAATCATACAATTTAGAAAGGTGGGAACATATACTACAACTTTCTAATTGAACACTTTTCCAGATTCCTTATGGAATTCAATCCACCGTCCTTTGAACACATACGAAAATTAGCAAACAGCAGATTTCTTAACAAAAAGCTGAAACTTGTAAAGGTCATAACTTTTGCAATACTTATCGGAATCTAACCAAATAGGGCATTTTGGAAAGGTGAGAGACTCTAATACAACTCTCTAGTTGAACACTTTTTCAGATTCAATCAATAAGAGGTGCAGGAATTTCAAACTAACAAAACAGCAAGCATTCAGTAAAGGCTGGCTGCTGTGTTTTTGGAACAGTCAGAACTTTCGCAATACTTATTGGAATCTAACCAAATAGGGCATTTTGGAAAGGTGAGAGACTCTACTAAAACTCTCTAGTTGAACACTTTTTCAGATTCAATCAATAAGAGGTGCAAGAACTTCAAGCAAACAAAATAGCAAGCATTCAGCCAAGGTTGGCTGTTGTGTTTTTGGAACGGTCATAACTTTTGCAATACTTATCAGAATCTAACCAAATAGGGCATTTTGGAATGGTGAGAGACTCTACTACAACTCTGTAGTTTAACACTTTTTCAGATTCAATCAATAAGAGGTGCAAGAATTCAAGCAAACAAAACAGCAAGCATTCAGCCAAGGCTGGCTGCTGTGTTTTTGGAACGGTCATAACTTTTGCACCACTTATCGGAATCTAACCAAATAGGGCATTTTGGAAAGGTAAGAACGTCTACAACAAATTCCTAGTTGATCACATTTCCAAAGTCTACAAGGAACTGCAGATTTGGTCCGTTGAACACACAACAAAACCTAACCCAAAACAGCAAGTCGTTGTTTTAGCTTAAAAATCCTCTATTTTGGGGAAACAGTTTGTTTGGCCTATCAAATTAACCCCAAAAATTCTACAAAAATTTGAGCATGGTAACAACACATATGATAACCTCTCCAATTAATTTGGAGTCAAAATTCCACCTTTAACATGGGTAATTAATTCTAATCCTAGAACTACAAAAATTGAATCTTAATCGCCTTATTTTGTATTCTACCACTACAACCTTTTATGCATCATTATTATAGTCCATATGCACATGAAATTAGTTTAATACAACAACATACAACAATAATAACAATAATAATAACTAAAACAACACATGAGTAGAGAAACCCCCACCCAATCGATCGGAAGAACTTGTTAGCTTTCTTCTCCTCCTTGATCCTTGTTCTTGCTCCTCCTCAGGAACACCTCAAATGAAATGAACCTATCAACCATAATTGATTTGATCTCTCTTTCTTTTTCTTTCTTCTCAATCTTTTCTAAAATAAAAGCAAGTAAAAGAGAGAATGAGAAGAGATGGAGGAACACAGAAGGAAAGAGGGCTTTTGTTCTCTTGAGTTTGGCCGGCCAAAGAGTGGAGGAGGGGGGGGGGGGTGTTTTATAGGGTATTTTGTGGTTGAGAAGAGCCCAAGTGTCTTTCTCACTTGTGCCTCAAACAATTAGGGATCTATTTGCAAATTAAAATTGCAATCAAACCCAATAAAATTCCAATCAACACCCTAATCCAATCCTAACCCTCCATCTCATCATGATGGATCAAACATAAAAGATAATTTCCCCAAATCACATACTACGCGATTTTGTACAAATGTACGAAATCGATACAGTTGATATACTTACATATATCTGTATATACAGATAATTTTTATTGGTTAAAAAGAATCAATTTATACAAAAATAATTTAATTCCGAGAAATAAAAATAAAATAGTTTTATTACCGGCTCGAAAGATTTCAGTATCAATTTGATACTAAACAGATGTATACAGACTAGTATATACGTATAGAATATGTTTATTAACAAAACAGAGTGATATCCACACAAAAAATTTCAATTCTGAAAATAAAAAATAAAATAATAATAAAATAATAATTTTTAATATCTGCCTGGGATTTTCCAGATATTTTCTCAAAAATGCATTTTTCAAGATTTTGTACAAGTGCACAAAACTGATACAAAACATATATATATACATACTAGTATATATATCCGGATAACTTTTTATTCGAAAAACCAAGTAATTTCCGTAAAAAACATTTTAATTTTAAAAAAAATAATTTATACAATATAATATCCGACCGGGATATTACATGTGAGGAGACCAATCGAAAGTGAACACAAAGACAAGGCGGAAGATCCCCGTAAGGAGCAACCTGAGGTTGAGACTGAACTCCGCGGCACTGAGTACCGAACCCCCGAGCTCCTTGCCTCGGGGACGGAGGTTTTGAGCATCGAGCGTCGAGCATTGTCCAACAGCCAGTAGCTAGCTCGAGGTTCATGCCGAGCGTCGAGTGTCGAGAATTGTCCAACAGTCAGTAGCCAGCTTGAGGTTCATGCCCAGCGTCGAGCGACGCGTACTTGGTGAAAAAACTTGCAGCTTGCTCGAGGAGCATGCCGAGCATCGAGCGTAGTGCAGCTTGTAAAAAAGTGAGCTGGTGACTCGAGGTGCATGCCAAGTGTCGAGCGCAACTTAGCTTTGGAAAAGCTTGCTGCTAGATTGAGGAATATGTCGAGCATTGAGCATAATGCAGCTTGTGAAAAAAGCTGGCTGCTGGCTCGAGGAACATGCCGAGCATTGAATGTAGCTTAGCTTGTGAAAAAGCTTGTTGGTAGTTTGCAGAGCATGTCGAGCATCGTGCATAGTGCAGCTTGTAAAAAAGCTAGCTTCTAGCTCAAGGAGCATGCTGAGCATCGAGCGTAGGTTAACATGTGAAAAAGCTTACTACTGGCACAAGGAACATGCCAAGCATCGAGCGTAGTGCAGCTTGTGAAAAATATGGTTGCTGACTCGAGGAACATGACGTGCGTCGAGCGTAGATTTAGCTTGTGAAAAAGCTTGCTGCTGGCTCGAGGAACATGCCTAGCGTCGAGCATAGTGCAGCTTCTGAAAAAGCTGGCTGCTGGTTCGAGGAACATGCTGAGCGTCGAGCGTAACTTAGCTTGTGAAAATGCTTGTTGCTGGCACGAGGAACTTGCCGAGTGTCAAGCATGATCAAACAGACAATAGCTAGCTCGAGATTCATGCTGAGCGTCGAGCGACGCACACTTGGTGAAAAAGCTTGTAGCTAGTTCGAGGTGCATGCAAAGCATCGAGCGTAGTGCAGCTTATAAAAAAGCCGGTTGTGACTCGAGGGGTATGTCGAGTGTCGACCGTAGCTTAGGTTGTGAAAAAGCTTGCTACTGGCTCGAGGAACATGCCGAGCATCGAGTGTATTGCAGCTGGTGAAAAATTAGCTGCTGGCTCGAGGAACATGTCGAGCATCGAGGGTAGCTTAGCTTGTGAAAAAGCTTGCTGCTGGCTCGAGGAACATGCCGATCATCGAGCATGATCAAACAATCAATAGCTAGCTTGAGGTTCATGCCGAGCATCGAGTGACGCGTACTTGGTGAAAAAGTTTGTAGCTTACTCGAGGAGCATGTCGAGCATCGAGCATAGTGCAGCTTATAAAAAAGTTGACTGCTGGCTCAAGGAGCATGTGGAGCATCGAGCGCAGCTTAGCTTGTGAAAAATCTTATTGCTGGGTCGAGGACCATGGCAAGCGTCGAGCATAGTGCAACTTGTGAAAAAACTGGCTGCTGGCTCGAGAAACGTGTCGAGCGTCGAGCGTAGTGCAGCTTGTGAAAAAGTTGGCCGCTGGTTCGAGGAACATGCCGAGCGTCAAATGAAGCATACTTGGTGGAAAAGTTCACGCTTACTGTGGTTGTAGTGGACACGTGTATTGCACGTGTGATGCTGACGTCACGGTTGTGGAAATCAAAGCGTCAAAATCTCATCCACCGTTAGATTTAGATGATCCAGATTCGGTGGCTGAGATTGTTTATGGATATCGAGGTGCCATGGAGTTGTCTATATATTCCTTGTTTCCCCTATTATTTTTTACCTTGCTTTTTCTCTCTAGTTCTCAGAGCTTCTCTCTCTAGGAACCGTTTAGTAACCGGCAACCAGCTTTACGGTGAATTTTCTGGCAACAATCGTATTTAGTATTTTTAATATTATGTCGAAGGCTCGGCCTGGTTCTTCTCCCTCTACATTTGTTCTGGGCGATGAGGATCGCCTTTCCGACTCCTTTTGAGAAAGTAGTGAGAAGGTCTACAATGTCATCCTGCTTCGCAGTCATAAGCCGTTCATGTTGGAGTCAAGCGACTCTGGCGGGAGGTAGGGGCAGCAGACGTGGTTGATGATGGTGAACCGGTTGACGCGGGCACGGGTAACGAGGAAGAAGTGGAGGGAGTTGGAGATACCGAGCAAGGTGCGGAGGGTGTGGTTGGAAGATTGGTTGGTGACGAGGATGAGGACGAGGTTGTGTAAGCCGGTTCGTCAGGTGAGGCCCCTAATTCGAAAGAGCTGGATGAGTTTCTCCCAAAACATGGGCTCGACGTCCCTTATCTTCAGCAGCCAGGCTGCATTAGGATGTATCCGGACGATGTCTGGTATGGGGTGCAACCTTCCTCACCTAGCCGATCAAAGATCAGGATAGATAAGACGCAGAGTGTTTTGACACGCAATGACCTACCGCTGATACAGGAAAACTACTTTATAGGGCTGGAATATGAGTTGATGATTCCGAACTCTGGTCTCTGCTCTACGGACAATTTGGCCCCTTGGTACTGCATGTTTTCGGTAGATGCCTTTAGCTCGGGGTTGTGGTAGCCGCTGCGCCCGGTCATGAGGAAGGTATTGAATTGGAGGAGTCTGGGCCTGATGCTTTACGGCCCAAACTCTTGGAAGCAGCTTGTGTGCTTCATGTTGCTTTGCGAGGAGAGGGGAATGCCTTTGAAGCTGAAGTACTTATGAGCCATTCTGAGGGTCAGTTCGTCAGGAGAGCACGAGGGAATATATTACATCTTGTCTCGCCCCCACAAGAAGGTAGTCCATGGGCATCCAGACTCAATAAAATGGTGGAAGGAGATATACGTGATTTTTCAAAATCAGGTGCCTTGGAAAATTCCCACAAATTGGAACTTTTACAAGCCAAATCACAAGCCTCTGAAAAGAAGAGGTCTAACGAACGATGAGTGGATCCATGTAGATCGGATCATTACAAGCAACAACATCAGCTGGTCGAACGTGATCGAGAGGCACCTGGACAAGATCGGACACAGCCCCATTGACACTTGTATGTTTTTTGTTTTCTTTTTTGTTCAACTTTTTTCTTTCGTTCTTATATCTCTAGTTTCCTTTCGCAGCAATGGATGATGCCGCCATCGACACGAGGAGGGCACATTTGGCCAAGCAGAAGGGTGCTGACCAGTCGAAGCAACAGAAGAGCTCCTCTCAGGAGGACTCCGAGGGGAATTCTGATCCAAAGTCCAAGAAATAGAGAGCCTTTGCCATTCTAGGGATCCCAAGCTCGAAAAAGGCAATGCCGAGCTCAAGTAACCTTAAGGTTACCGAGCTGCTAAAGGGTGGTATTCCACTCATCCACCCCGCGGTTCAGGAAGTCATGGGTGAAGAAAGCCTCAGGCCGTGGCCCCTGAATTGGGTCGTGAAGACATCCGATTCGTTGACTGAGGGGCTAGTAGCGATCGAGGTGGTGGAACAGTTTGCCACACCTCAAGATAGGGAGGACCTGGCGACCGAGACTGCTAAATCAAGCTACATGAGGTGGGCTCAGGCCGACGTACTGGTAAGTGTTTCCCAACTCCGTTACTCAAACTTCTTCTATTTCACCTTTCCAAGTCTTAGCCCCCTGTTCACAGGCGACATTGGCCAGAGCCCAGATGAAAAGGCTGCACACCCACGAGCTCTAGCAAGAGGTGAAGAACACTCAATGGTATGAGTGCGAGATGAAGGATCAAAAGTTGAGGGCAGATGCGGCCGAGTCCCGTGAGCGTGCTCTTAAGGCCGAGCTAACTTCTCTTACTGACTAACGAGCTCGGAAGGATGCGAAGGCGAAGAAGGTGGTTGACAAAAAGTTGAAGAAGATAAGGAATACCGTCATGGATAAGGTTATCGAGGCCCAGGACAAGGCATGCAACCAGGCCCTCGAGCATGTCCTGTACTACTATCTCGAGTGTGAGCTTGAGGAGTTTTATTATGGCATGAAACTTTCCGAGCATCCGAAAAATTCCAGGGAGATGGTGAGGAGGGGGTGAGCAGCTGTCAGCCGAAGAGAACTGAGCAGAGGCGACAAACCCAGAAGCCGACACAGCGGCGACCGAAGAGGTGCCCTTCTTTTCTAAGCAGTAGCTTCACCATTTCCTTTTTTTTCTTCTTTTGCTTTGTATTTGCTGAGTGCGGAATGACCACCGCTGTTTTATAAGAATTTTGATGAATGAAATTGATTTTTTACCGAACTCTTTGACTTTGAAATTTTTGGCATAATATCTGTGATGTGATGTTTTGTGAGGCTCAGAATGATATGCCTTTTCCTGCTTTTTGTCAGATGAATGAGTCCCTCGAGGCCGATCCCCGTGATGTCAAGATTGATCACCTTAGGGGCAACTTGAAATCCACGGAGCTCGACTTGGTTTGCAATCTCAAACATTCCCGTGATCAGGAGGCAGCTGTTTCTTATTTTATGAATAAGTTGAAGGATCTGAGCTTGGAGTCGGCCCGTCTAAAAAAGACGATTGTCTACCGTGATTTGGGGAGCACCAAGACTAGATGGTCAGTGTCTTGTACTTCTTCCCAGCGGCCAACATCTGAATCATTCCATCATGAGGTTATAGTGGAGAAGGTGTAACACCCCGCAAAATAGTATATAGCTATTTTGCATTGTAATCCGTGCACATTTAAGAATTGCACGCGATTATATATTTTTCTAGTAATGATTAGTTTTAATTGAGAAATTTCAGATATATTAAGTTATACTGAACTGATGAGATAGATTCAG
Source organism: Hemerocallis citrina (assembly GCA_017893485.1). Classification (NCBI taxonomy): domain Eukaryota; kingdom Viridiplantae; phylum Streptophyta; class Magnoliopsida; order Asparagales; family Asphodelaceae; genus Hemerocallis; species Hemerocallis citrina. The sequence goes on along the minus strand of CM030358.1, from coordinate 417,351,115 downwards.
TATATCTTCTCAATTAAACTTTGGATTTAATCTGATTGTCTTGACAAGACAATCTTCGGGAAAACATATATTTTTATAAATTCAAATTATCTTATTTTTAAGTGTATATATATATATATATATATATATATATATATATATTGGATCGTATTGGATCGTATATGATATACGATTGTGGTAGGGTAAAAATGGCTTGGGGCCCAACCAGGGCCCAATACAACTCTCACTCAAAAATGGTAGAAACAGCAGTCTAGTTCGGCTTCGAGCCACTGCAGGGTCGGCGCCGAACCTCAAGTTCACCCCCACAGATCTGGTCTCCTCGTATCCGATGAGCGGCGATGGCCTTCGGCCTCCGATCCACGACAGCCCTCCGGGCCGTCCGCCCATCCTGGTGTAGAATGAAGATGACTTGGCGCACCCTACGCCACCAGATTCTCCCAGAAGCACAGAAGCCCCATGATCTGCCATGTCAGCTCCAAATACCACAAAGGGCTTTGCCGCGTCAGCCCTATACCACTCCTGGTACTGCCACGTCAGCCCTAAACCCCCTGGGCCTTCTGCCACGTCAGGCCCATGGGCTTTCGGGTTCAGACCCAGCCCCCAAGCGGATCCAAACCCGGTTGGAATTCTCTATAAATACTAGACCATCACCCACCTTTTCAGGTAACCAATCTTTTGCCACTTAAATTCACCTAGTTATTGCTACTCTCTCACAGAGACTGACTAGATCGTCGGAGGGTCCGCCACCGGGATAAACCCCGGTGTTTCAGGGCTGTCTGCAGGTACACAAGACCTCGGATCCGAACCCTCTGATCCGAGCCGAGGCATCCATCCCACTCCGAGCCCGTCGCAGGAGCCGACAGGTCACTCCGAGGGTCGTCTGACAAGCAGCTTTCTCCTTCAATACAAATCGAGTCCGAACTCACACCTGGTGCATCCACACGTCTCCCAGAAATAAACCGCATCAGGTTGGCGCCATCTGTGGGAACACTGCTTCAGAAGCCGACCCGAGCACGACCATCAAGGCACCTCGACAGCCGAACTCTCATGGCCTCCAAGGGCAAGAGGGCTGCTTCCTCCGTCAACCGACGGGACTCGCCCCCACCAACTGCTAACGCCGGTCCACACACTTCAAAACACAGGGCTCCCCATCAGGGGTCCCAAAGGAGCATCACCCGTCAAGTCCAGCCCGACCTACGGGGGGTAATCGTCAACCAACAGATTAGCCGCAGCAGGGGAAGGGCCGCTTCCAACCCGGCCCCGAACCATCCAAGACCGCAGCCCGAGGGACGGAGGCCAGCACTCAGCCACATCGGAAGGCAACCTTCAGACCGACCAAACAGGGTCGAGGGAGCCCCCGTCACTCACAAGGAGTTCCAAGACTTCCGGAGAGAAATTCTCGGGGCCCTCCGACGGGCCCCCAGGGAGGAAGCCCTCCACTCCCAAACCGGGTCGGATGCCGAGGCCAGCGTGTCGCGCCCGTCAACAATCCAGCCAGAAGACGATGGCGTACTCCTAAGGCGCCTCCAAGAAATGGAGGATCGCCTCGATCATATAGGAGACGGCGACCAACGAGCGGCTTAGGGGTACAGACCTGTCCGTCCTCCCTTCTCCGCCCCCATCCTCCAAGCGGAAATACCCAGGAATTTCCGACCACCTCAATTCGAGACCTACGATGGCGAGGGAGATCCCGCTGATCACATGGAGGGTTTCAAAATTCTCATGATGATTCACAGCGCCTCGGATCCCCTGCTATGCCGAGCCTTCCCCGCCACACTTCGGGGTCCGGCTCGTGAATGGTTCTCGAAACTCACCCCCGGCTCCATTTACTCCTTCGACCAGCTAGAGGGCAATTTTCTTACCCACTTCGTCACCAGCCGGAAGGCGGAAAGGACCAGCGCCTCTTTACTTGGGCTCAGACAGATAGAGGGAGAGTCACTCAGAGTGTTCGTCGGGAGGTTTACCGCGGAGGCAAGATCGGTCTCCTCTCTTGATCCAGGCGTCACATCTGCGGCATTTCGGCACAACGTCCGTCATGGACAGCTGAAAGCTTCTCTGGCGAAGAGACCCCCCGTCGACTTTCCCGACCTCCTCAACAGGGTCGAGAAATACATTAGGGCAGAAGAGGCCCTTAGCCCCGAAGATGCTAGGGAGGCCACCGGGAAGGGAAAATGGAAGGCCGAAGAAGTCGAACCATCAAAGAAGGCTCCGAGGGACGCGGGGGCCATGAAGAAGATCCCGCCGGTCCCCCGCTTCGAGAGGTACACTCCCTTGACACATAACGTATCCGCCATCCTCTTAGAAATCGAAGACAAAGGCATTGTTCGACTACCTCCCCGACCTAACAACAGCAAGAACCGAGATCAGCGCTTCTACTGCCGCTTCCACAGAGATCATGGGCACGAAACCGACCAATGTCGGGCCCTGAAAGACGAGATTGAGGAACTCATCTCCAGGGGGTACCTCCGAGAATTCACCCGAGAAGTCCCACGGGATCGGCGAGATACTAGGAACCGGAGGCTCTCGCCTCCGAACCCTACTCCGAACCGCATCCAGGGTCGGGATCCCGAGTCCGAGGGAGCCGCGGATACGCCATTCATCTTGCACTGTGTCCACGGAGGGCCAATGGGAGGAGAATCGAATACTTCCCGAAAAGCCTTCATCCGAGAGGTGAATGCTGTCCAAGACAACCCCTCGCCCAAGCTACAGCCAATGCCGGTCTCATTCTCAGGAGAGGACCTCGAAGGCATTCGCCTGCCCCACTGCGATGCCCTCGTCATTAGCCTCCACATGGCTAATTGTGAAGTTCGCCGAATCCTCGTCGACAACGGCAGCTCGGTTAATATTCTTTTGCTTGAAGCCTTCGAGAATCTCAAGTTACCTAGAGGCAAACTCAAGCCGGCCGAATACACCTTGCATGGGTTCTCCGGCGTCCCTGTCGTGATAGAAGGGATTGTTACCCTCGACGTTACCGCAGGATCGGCTCCCGTCAAGAGGACCGAGTCTATGGACTTCATGGTGGTCAACGTCAAGGCGGCTTACAACGCCATACTCGGCCGACCCGGACTATGCTCCCTCCAAGCAGTGCCTTCGGCTTACCATCTGAAACTTAAATTTCCCACCCCACAAGGTGTCGGCATCGTTCGAGGCAGCCAAGAAGTAGCGCGATCGTGCTACATGACCACCGTCGGGGGAGGGGTGTTCCCCCTCGACGCCGTCGAGTTCAAACCAGAAAGGGACGGCCCTGCTCCCGGACCTGCCGTCGAGCTGGAGGAATTCCCATTTGACGCCGAGCACCTAGTGAAGTTCCTTGAGGGACGAGCATAGGTTCTAACTTGGCTAGAAGTAAATCTTTTGTAAAGCTTTCGTATGTAAAGGGCCGTTTTAGCGGCCCTCCCTACCTTATACGAAAGAAATCTCTTTGTATTATACTCCAAACGCCTCGGCAGATCCGACCTAATACCAGACAAGGGGATCGACACCCAAGTCTTCACCCCGATATCATCCCCGACTCCTCGGTAGGTCCGACTCGACCTCAGGCCCGGGGGACTTCACAACGCCCCATGCCGATCCCTCACGGACCGACAGGGCCGAACCACACTCCCTTCATCATTCCTTACACTATCAACCAGAGCGAAGAGTGAAATGAATTCCTTATTCATACTCCTTTATTGGGTTATGAGAAAACAAACAAAGACCGTTACAGAAACACTCCTCTCATCTCAAACTGAAGGAAGCCGCCCTCTCAGGGCCCCTCGGGTCCGACGAATGGCGGGATCACTCCGATCGAACAACTTGGAACTTTCTCTTTGTCATGATGGTCCTTCGGTTCGGTCACGGTCGACACACCGGCCACGGAGCTCTGGGCGTCGACGGGTTGCATACGCTCCATTAGTAGCAGCGCAGAGGGTACCCCCTCCGCTCGCCGACCCCCCAAGGAAGATGTCGAGACACCCAGCATCGTCCGGTAACGGTGTATCTCCATCTCCTTCTCCACTATCACATCGCGAAGTAGCTTCTCAGAGGAGGGCCTCTGCACCGAGGAACTCGACATAGTATATCCGAGTCCGACACCCACGAGTTCCCGATCCACCATCGCCCTCCTCAGCCGGCTTGCCTCCTCACTAAGGGCTTCAGACATGTTCCTGTAATAATTAAAGGCCGCATCAGTGTCACGGGCCCCCTTACGGTACCGAACCAAAGTGGCCTCCAATGCCTCAACCCTGCTCCGGAGCCACGCCACGTCGGAACGACGGGGGTCTGCCTCGGGAAGGGAAGCCACAACCTACAAGAGAACCAACCAACTCAACACACATAAGCAAGGAGGTTCGGAAATATCCGAGGTCAAAAACACTCGGCCGGTCAAAAATACTTTTTTATAAATTGTGCAGCTTCTTACAAAAAATGCAGTGGCCAGTCCACGGAAGGCAAATACAATCGAAGGGGGGAAAAAGAAAGATAAAACTATACAACTTGTTTTCCCACCTCGGCATCGGTCGGGTTCGCAGGAGGGTCGACAGCCGGGTTACCAACGGGCCCTTCTTCGCCAGGAGTCTTCGGTGTCCCCTCGATCTCCATGTCATACTCAAAGTTGGACAGGTCGACGGTCGGGTAGAAGTGCCTCACATGACTGAGGGCCTTAGCGTAGCACTCATCCTGGCCCTTGATCACCATCCGCTGACCCGCATCCGTCAGCTCTTCCCTCTCCTTGGCGAACGCAGTCGTCAACTCCTCCTTCTCCTTGGCGAACTTCTTCTTCAAGGAGACCACCCTCTTCCCCCACTCCGCATCCTTGGCCTCGAGCTCGAGCTTCATCTGCTGCTCCCTCTTGTGCGAGCCCTCGAGCTCGATCCGCATCTCCTTCATCTCCCGCTCGCTCTTATCCGCCCGAGCTCGCTCTTGTGACAGGGACGCTTCGTAGAGGTTCTTTACGTTAGCCCCCTGCATACAAGCTTGCGACCGACAAGCACAGATAAGAAAAAGACTCCCGAAGCAAGATTAACAAGAGGGATAAGGTCGACAAGCTTATCAGCACGGTGGCCTGCGCCAGGCGCGTAAACGCCACCTCTACGGGCTCACTCTCCATCACCTGGCGATCGCGAGGGTCGCCAACTTCTCCACCACCTCAACGGCCTGGGCTTCCTCAGTCAGACAGTCGCCCATCCGAACCGACTAGTCCGGTGCCCACCGTTGCCTCAACATCTCCACCACCGGGTCCTCTTCCTCGACCTCTACCAAGGGACCTTTCCCCTTGTCGAGATCGGGTGCCCTCGCTTGCCCTTGCCCCTCGAAAGGGCCACCCCCTTGCTCGTCTCCGAGCGAGTCCTCTTAGCCCTCGGCTCGAGCGGGGCCTCCGAGATAACTATGGACGACTCCCTCGGCTTCTTCGTCGCCTCCCCCTTCTTCTTCTCGGCGTTCTCCTTCTTCATGACGAGCCTCCTTGCCTTGATCGATGCTTCATCCATATCTACAGAAAAAACCATTACGAGCAATGAGCAAGAAAGTACGAAAAGATCGAGAGAAAAGAAACAACTACATACGCAGAACGGCTGGACTCAGTCCAACGCTCGCCAGGTGGGCCTCCGTCACCTTCGTCCAATCGATACTAGGGGACAGACGGAGGCGCTCGACAAACCCCCACTCCTCGGCCGTCAAATCTCTCGGCCTCGGCGGTTGATAGCTCGGCTTAGAGTGGTTCCATCGAGTAGGAATGTCCCAGGGCTCTTCACTCCAGATCACCAGATATTTTTTCTTCCAATCCTTGATGGAGTCCGGGTGGCTGTGAACGACCTTCCCCTTACTCCGGGGGGAGATATAGTAAACACCCTCGGCCGCCGAGCTGATCATCAACATCGTTCGGAACACATTCAACCGCAGGGGTACCTTTTGTTCCTCGCACATCAGTACAAAACAAATAATCTGCTTCCAAGAGTTCGGCCCATACTGCATCGGCACCAAGGAGGCCCAGTTCAACACTTCCCGAACAAACGGGTGGACTGGCAGCCTCAGTCTAGAGATGAAGGCGTCCACTAGGAAGACGCAATACCAAGCAGAAAGGGGATCGGTTGGGCGCAGAGTAGAGCTCGGCAGCATCAATTCGTAGCCAGGACCTATGTGGTACGCCAATTGCAAAACCTCCAAGTCCCCACCCTCCAAGACGGTCGGAATCGCGTCCATCATCACCCTCTTCCGAATCGGCGAAGAAGGCTGCACGCCGAAGAGCTCCTTGTCAGATAGGTCGTCGGGATACTGACGGAAAGGCTTCGGCTGCACGGGCGAACCTGTCAACAAATTGCGGTAAACAGGCGCCTGGCTCGAACCACCAGTCCTCGGTCCTGCCTTCCTCGGAGCCTTCTTCCTCTTCTTAGTTCGCTCCGGCGAGGGGGTAGATAATGGCCCCAGACCAGTCGGCATGGAACTCGGACCCGCACGCTGAACTGTGGATCCCCTTACTGTGCCGCCCTCGCCTCCCTCCTCCTCAGAAGTCAACTCCAGAACACGGACGCCGTCCGAACCATCATTCGCTTCCTCTGACTCGCTACTCTCCACCACGAAGGGACGTCGGGAGCGTAACGGCCTCACACCGTGTACCTCCTCCTCCTCACCTACTGGTTCCTCCCACGAAACCGAATCGGAAGGCTCCACAACGTGTACTGACTCCTCCTCAAGCACGGGCTCCTCCCACGACGTCGATTTGGAGACAGGTTTCACTTCCCCCCTGGACATCGACGGTGATGAGCCAGACTGAGCCCTATCCATCTGTGCCTAAACTAAACAGACTTACCAACTAACCTGGGGTCACTTCTGAAGGACGAGCCTAGTACAGCCAACTGCAGGGACGAGCGCTGAAGTGTTGGGAGATTTTTTGAAAAGGAAAGCCGCGAGAAAGAAGTGGGCAAAAGGGGGAGAGGGGGAATATTTATAGAAGATGAAAACGACTCCTCGATTTCCGCAATTACTGTTCACCTATTGATGTGCAACTGCCGCCTGGAAAATCGCGCCACGTCCTCGAAACGTGCGCTGCTGACGTCATCCAGTGCCAGGCTGGCAGTCCAACGCAGGGGTCGGGTCGGATGGGGTATTCGGCGGAGAGAACATTTTACTTAAGATTTAAGGCACCGTCCTTCGACAGACGCCCCGGGCTCCAGGGCTCGGTCGGTTCCCCTCTCACCCGCGAGTAGCTCGGGGCTTACAGCCTCGACAGCCGAAACCCCGAACTGTTCGAGGGTGAGACAGAAACCACCATCACCTGGAGCCCTATCGGAAGACAGATTGGCCAACCTCCAATCGGAGACGACCCATCTATCCGAGGCTCTTCAGCCCCAAGTCCGGAATGTGGTTGATGCCTGATATGGCTAAAAATGGGGTTAAATCGGAACCGTCCAGATTGGGCACGAATCTTGAAACTCGGGGGTAAAATGGTAATTTCACATACAAGGTGGATCCAAAGCGGGTACTGGATCTCCTTCGCACGAGACCCAATAACCCACGAGCGGGTCCGCACCGATTGGGCACGGGTCCCGACCCGAGGCGAGCCCAGACCAGCAAGAGACAAATCAGGGCCACTGATTTGACCAAGTCAACGGGCCTGATTTGCTCTCACCGGGAATCAAGGGGTTAGTTTCCTAAACAAACTGTAAGGATTTTTCTCCTAGCAGTTACACTGGAAACCAGGCCTCTAATCACTCCCCTGGCGACTATAAATACCTCCCCTCTGCTACTGTGACCAGGTTAATCACTTTTTCACCACTTTAAGCTCTTTCTTTAATCACCACTGGTTACTAACAAGAGCATCGGAGGGTGCGTCGCCGGAATCAACCCCGGTGTCTCGCACTTCCTTGCAGGTTGCAGCAGGAGCAAGAAGGCTTGGGTCAACTGTTCAGGTTTTTCTCGAGCTCACAAATTCTATCTGTTTACCCCCACACCGAAATCAGCGGTAACAGATTGGCGCCGTCTGTGGGAAAAACCACACGAACAGCCTCAGCCCCTTCCTTGTCGTCCTCTCCAACCATGCCTCCAAAGAAGGTCAGATCTAGAGGGTCCAATCGCGGGACCAACCTCGCCGACCCTACAGAGGAAGCCCCTGTCAATCCTATTCCTCAGCCCGATCTTCCTCCGCCGGCCCAGCAGGGCCAACCTCCTCTTCCCAAGCAGCAACCCAACAATGGCCCTTCCGGCCATAATGGTCGGAAGCAGAAGCAGCCCCTCAATCCGGACCATGTTTCGGTTCGTAATGAATCCTCGGATTCAATGGCTTCTCATCATCCCGACCTCCGCAACACAATGCTGAACCGCCAGAAAGATGAGGACCTCCGCACCCACCTTGATGAGAGGCGGGCCCGAGAGGGAGCCTCCCGCCAGCGTCAGGGCGAGCGGTCCCCTCACCGCCGAGACGGTCGAAGGTCTCCGGACCACAGGGGCCGAGCGGTATCACCCGAGCGCCGAAGAAGGAGACCGCACTCCCCCGCGGATCAGCATCATCGGAGGAACAATGACGCACCGATCACTCGTGCCGAGTTCCTACAATTCCAAGACACCGTACTGCAGGCTCTCAACCTTCGGCAGAACATCCAAAATGCCCAGAGGGCTCCAACGCCCCCAAGGGATCCCAGTCCTCGTCGCCGAACCCGAAGTCCTTCCCCGGCACCCAGCCGCCAGCAGCAGCGCTACAGTCCTCGCCGATCCCAGGACTACCGGCACCGCAGTCCCCTCTCCCCTTCCTATGAAGAAGAGTCCAGGGGATCGTATGATTACCAGTGGAGAGACGATGCCCTCAACCGCCGTCTCCATGAGGTGGAGAGGCGCATTGGTCGCATGGACAGCGAGGAGGAGTCCCGAGCAGGAACCGTCCGCCCTAGCAGACCCCCTTTCTCTCGGTCGATCATGGAGGCCCACATACCGAGGGGTTTCAAACCTCCATAGTTTGAAACGTACTCAGGGGAATTCGATCCAGTTGATCACGTCGAAAGCTTCAAGACCCTGATGCTGATCCATCAAGCTTCCGACGCCGTGCTCTGCAGGACCTTCCCCGCCACCCTCATGGGGTCGGCTCGGGAATGGTATTCCAGACTCGCTCCCTCCTCCATCTTCTCGTTCGAGCAGTTTGAAACACTGTTCATAACTCACTTCGTGAGTAGCAGGCGAGCTGAGAAGACAAGCCTCTCTCTACTGAACCTGCGGCAGGAAAGGGAAGAGAAGCTGCGGGACTATGTGAAGAGATTCACCGCAGAGGTCAGGTCTATCGCCTCCTCAGACCAGTCAGTGGCGACCGTGGCGTTCCAGTCGAACGTCCTCAACGCCAACCTCCGATCATCCCTAGCTAAGAAGCCCCCGCATAACTTCGCCGACCTCCTCCTGAGGTGCGAGAAGTATATCCGAGCAGAGGAGGCTGAAGCTCTCCCAAGCTTCGGGGGGACCTCCTCCGGGTCGAAGAGGAAGGCGACGGGGGAAGAGGGGTCCAAGAAGGCGCAGAAGGACAACGGCGGCCAGCACCGTCCTCCCCCCAGGTTCGAGAAGTTCACTCCCCTCACCACTAACGTCTCCACCATCCTAATGGAAGTGGAGAAGGAGGGAGTCATCCCTCCAGCTCCGAGGATGCACACCCCGGCAAAGAGGAGGAACAAAGATAAATGGTGTTCGTTACCATCGGGACCACGGCCACGACACGAACGACTGCCGGGCATTGAGAGATGAGATAGAAGCCCTCATCCGGAGGGGGCAGTTGGCCAAATTCGTAAAGGCTAACGATCGGGCGGATCGCAACACTCCTCCGCCTCGGGGGGCTAACAAGCGCTCCGAGCGACGCGAGGAGACACCCGAGTTCGAGGAAGAACGGGTCCTGCACCTGATCCACGGAGGCCCCATGGGAGGCTCCTCTAATTCCTCTCGAAAGGCTTTCGTCCGAGAGGTCAACTCGGTCCACAGCGCCCCTCCTCCTAAAGGTCTCGGCGTCCCTGTGTCTTTCTCCGATGAAGACCTCGAAGGGGTCCGAACCCCCCACTGTGACGCCCTCGTCATCGACCTTCGCATGGCTAACTTCAAGGTGCAGAGGGTCCTAGTAGATAATGGGAGTTCGGTGAACATCCTCTTTCTCTCGGCCTTCCGAGGCCTGCAGCTGTCCCGGGACCGTCTCAAGCCGGCCGGTTACACACTCCACAGGTTCACAGGGGGTCCCAGTAACTGTCGAGGGGGTGATAACCCTAGACGTGACTGCTGGAAGCACCCCTACTACCCGGACCGAGCCGATGGACTTCATGGTCGTCGACGTCCCGGCAGCGTATAATGTCATTCTGGGCCGACCCGGCCTAGCCGCCCTGGAAGCTGTCCCCTCAGCATACCATCTTAAAATGAAGTTCCCTACTCGATCAGGAGTAGGGGAAGTCAGGGGAAGCCAAGAAACAGTCCGGAAGTGCTACATGACTTCCACTGGGGGACCAGTGCTCTCGCTCGAGACACTAGAAATCCCCGAGCCAAAAGTTCGGCCAACGTCCGAGCCGGCGGACGAGTTAGAAGAAGTGCTCTTCTCAGACGAGGACCCGAGCCGAAAGTTACTCATCAGCAAGTCCTTGCCGATCGCGCTGTGCTCCGACCTGATTAAATGCATCCGGGATAACCGTGACCTGTTTGCATGGTCGGCCACAGACATGCCCGGCATCTCCGAGGAGTTGCTCGTCCACTGCCTAAGTGTCAAACCGGGGTGCAAACCGGTTCAGCAGAAGAGACGAAAGTTCGCTCCCGAGCGACAGCAGGCCATCAAGGAGGAGGTGGATAAGCTTTTGAAGGCTAAGTTCATACAGGAGGTAAACTACCCCGAGTGGCTCTCCAATGTTGTAATGGTCAAGAAGTCCAACAGCTCTTGGAGAATATGCATCGACTTCATCGACCTCAATAAGGCGTGTCCGAAGGACCCATTCCCTCTTCCGAACATCGACACCCTCATTGATGCCACCTCGGGCCATGAGCTCCTCAGCTTCATGGACGCCTTCTCCGGCTATAATCAAATTCGAATGTTTCCTCCGGACATTCCGAAAACCTCCTTCATCACCGACCAGGGCCTCTACTGCTATCGGGTCATGCCGTTCGGGTTGAAGAACGCGGGTGCCACCTATCAGTGCCTCGTCAACAAGGTCTTCCAGAGCCAGATAGGTCGGAATATGGAGGTGTACGTTGACGACATGCTCGTCAAAAGCGTCCGAGGCACTGATCACGTAGCCGACCTCCAGGAGGCCTTCGGCGTGTTGAGAAGGCACAGCATGCGGCTGAACCCGAACAAGTGTGCATTCGGGGTTTCTTCGGGAAAATTCCTCAGCTTCATGGTAAGCCAACGGGGAATCGAAGCTAATCCCGAGAAGATCAAGGCCATATTAGACATGGCCCCGCCTCGGAACATCAAGGAGGTGCAGAAGCTTACTGGTCGGCTCGCCGCTATCGGTCGGTTCCTCTCGAAGTCGGGGAAAAAGTGCCTCCCCTTCTTCAAAGCACTTAGGGGGGCTAAGGGTTTTGAATGGGGCCAACCACAACATGAATCGTTCAACCAACTAAAGGCCTACTTGGTGAACCCCCCTCTGCTCAGCATACCGGTCCCGGGCGAGACTCTCTTCGTCTACTTGGCCGCTTCCGAGCAGACCCTAAGTGCTATCTTGGTGAGAGAGGAGGACCGGGCCCAAAGGCCTATCTACTACGTGAGCAAGGTGCTTCGGGACGCCGAGCTCCGCTATCCGAGGATAGAGAAGATGGCCTTTGCCCTGGTCATGGCAGCGAGGAAGCTTCGGCCTTACTTTCAATCCCACTCGGTCGTTGTCCTCACCGACCAACCCCTAAAGCAGATCCTCCACAAGCCAGAGACCTCGGGCCGGCTGATGAAGTGGTCCGTAGAGCTGAGTCAGCATGACATCTCTTACCAGCCTCGGACGGCAATTAAGGCACAGGCCCTCGCCGACTTCATCGTAGAGTCCACTATCCCTGAGGTCGGCCACGTCCCGAATGGACCCCCCCATTTGGACAGTCTTCGTGGACGGATCCTCCTGTAACGAAGGAAGCGGCGCCGGCATCATCCTGAACGGCCCTGACGACTTCGTCCTCTAATACGCGATCCGTATGAACTTCAAGGCCTCGAACAATGAGGCGGAGTACGAGGCACTCATTGCTGGTCTCGGACTTGCACGAAGTGCTGGGGCGCAGCGCCTCCGAATCCACAGCGATTCCCAGCTCGTCGTGAACCAAGTCTTGGGCGAGTATGAGGCCCGAGACGAGCGGATGGCAAAGTACCTCGCTAAGGTTCGGGTCCTCATGAGCCGGTTCGAGGAGGCGCTCATCCAGCGGGTCCCTCGTGAAGAGAACTCACAGGCCGATGCCCTCTCCAAGTTGGCCTCGTCCTCCCTGCAAGGTCTCGAACAGACCGTACTGATCGAAGTCCTCTCTAAGCCGAGCATCGAAGACGAGACACCTGGCTCGGCGGAATCGTTGCCGGTCATGTTACAAGATAATTGGATGAAGCCTTTAGTGGAGTTCTTAAGGGATGGGCTCCTACCCGAAGACCCCAAAGAAGCGCGCCGAGTCAGAACCTGGGCCGAGCGGTATGTCTTGATCGAGGGCATCTTATACAAACGCTCTTTCTCTCAAATAGACGGCCGACCATACCTAAGGTGCCTCTCTCCGGAGCAAGCCGAATATGCCCTACAAGAGCTCCACGAAGGCATCGGCGGGGCACATTCAGGGTCCAGGTCCTTGGCCCGAAAAGCTTTGAATTATGGATACTTCTGGCCAACCCTCCTTCAAGACGCCGAGCGACACGTTCGGCAATGCAGCTCTTGTCAGAGACACTCCAGCATCCGTCGCCTCCCTCAGGCCAACCTCGCCTCCCTATCAAGTCCTATCCCCTTCGCAATGTGGGGGATGGATTTACTAGGGCCTTTCCCTCCGGCTCCGGGTCAGTTCAAGTTCTTGGTCGTAGCCATCGACTACTTCTCGAAGTGGGTCGAGGCCGAGCCCCTCGCCACTATAACCGAGAACAAGGTGGTACAGTTCTTCTGAAAGAGCATCATCTGCAGGTTCGGCGTCCCCCGTGTCCTCGTAACGGACAACGGGACTCAGTTCACTGGTGCAGCATTCCGAGCTCTGTGCGACGACCTTGCCATTCAGCAGCGCTTCTCGTCCGTCTCCCACCCTCAGTCGAACGGACAAGCAGAAAATGCTAATCGGCAAATCCTCGCAGGCATCAAGAAAAGGCTGGACAAAAGTTCCAAAGGCTTATGGGTCAACCAACTCCCCAACGTCCTATGGAACTACCGCACGAGCAAGCAGACCCCCACAGGCGAGTCCCCTTTCAACCTCACCTATGGGTCCGAGGCCGTGATACCTCTCGAGGTCGGAATACCTTCCCCTCGGCTCATAGCCTACGACGAAGAGCAGAATGCCAGGGACCTCAGAGCAGAATTAGACCTGATAGATGAACTGAGGGAAAGAGCGTCGATTCGGCAGCAGAATTACCGAAGAAGGGTTGAACTGGCATACAACAAAAAGGTCCGACCCGCCAACCTTAAGCAAGGAGACTTAGTCTTGAGAAAACTGGCCATATCCTTCCCCAGTCAGAAGAGCAAGTTGGCTCCAGACTGGGAAGGGCCGTACATGATCACGAAGGTAGTTCGGCCCGGAACATATCGTCTTGAAGACCTAGAGGGCAGAGAGCTTCCGAGGACCTGGAATGCCGACCACCTCCTAAAATACCAAGAAAGCGCTCCGGCGCCACTCTAAGTATCATAAGATATCAAGCCCTTCCAGTCCTCTGACTTGTAACCTATTTTCATAAATTGTACTATGTAAAACGGTTCGCCGTCGATTATCAATAAAGAAAGCTCTTTCGTATTTGTGAATTCACATGTTTCTCTCCCCTCTTCTCATCTGCTTTTTAAATTGTGATTTCAACCAATGGTTCGGAGTCCACGTCCGGCTCGACTTTACCTCCTCGGCTCGTCCCCGGACGAGCCAGGGGTAGATCGCCGTTCGGGACTGCTCCCATAACCGTTGAACTACACCGATGGTTCGGAGTCTAACACTCGGCTCGACTTTACCTCCTCGGCTCGCCTCCGGACGAGCCAGGGGTAGATCGCCGTTCGAATTGCTCCCACAACCGTTGAACTACACCGATGGTTCGGAGTCCAACACTCGGCTCGACTTTACCTCCTCGGCTCGCCTCCGGACGAGCCAGGGGTAGATCGCCGTTCGGAATTGCTCCCACAACTGTTGAACTACACCGATGGTTCGGAGTCCAACACTCGGCTCGACTTTACCTCCTCGGCTCGCCTCCGGACGAGCCAGGGGTAGATCGCCGTTCGGAATTGCTCCCACAACCGTTGAACTACACCGATGGTTCGGAGTCCAACACTCCACTCAACTTTACCTCCTCGGCTCGCCTCCGGACGAGCCAGGGGTAGATCGCCGTTCGGAATTGCTCCCGCAACCGTCGAACTACACCGATGGTCCCGGAGTCCAACACTTGGCTCCCAGTCCCCCCAAGCTTGCTTCGCAGGCAGGCTGGGAGTGGTCCCCCCTCAGCTTCGCCCGTGGAGGGATACCGAAGCTACGTTCGGCAACATAATCCGAGCAATCTTGCCTAGCAGCCGAAGCCCGAAGCCCTACGCCTTCGGTCGGCTACCGAGCAAGTGCCTTCCCGAGCTCGCAAACGGAGAAAACACACTTTCTCCTCAACTTTCGCACATGATCTCGATCAGACGGCCCAGATCTTGCCACCGACACTAAACGACAAGATAGCATTTTCTTGGGAACTGAGCCGCCTCGAGATTCGTGCCTACGTTCAACGGCTCAGATCCTGCCACCTACGCTAAACGACAAGATAGTGCTTTCCTGGGGACTGAGCCACCTAGGGATTCGTGCCGTACCTTGTCAGGGTCGCTAAACGACAAAATACTGTACTCATAGGAACCCGTTCAGTTCAACACTCTCGCCGACGGAACTAACACGCTCGGTTCGAGGATCTCGGCGCGACCAACACAGTTATAAGCAAGATAAATATGCAGAGCGACGAAAGATATTTTATTAAACAACCAGGCCATAATACAAAGCACATCTTTTCCATGGTTACAAAGTGTTTGCAAACAAAATACACGCCGCCGACCCACTACACTTGGCCCTCATATGGAAATATCTTCGCTAGACTGTTCGGTCGCCTGTCCGTCCTCCTCGGCTGATGGCTCCCCTGCATCCTTCCGGAGCTTCGCTACCACAGTCCGCAAGTGTCGAATCTCCGAGAGCAAATCGTCCCGCTCGGCTATAATCTTCGACTGGTTGTGCCGAATACACTTGACCCGAAGAGCATTGCTGAAAGCAGTTTGCAAATCTTCGTCCCCTTCTGCAGGGCTCAACTCGGCGATCCTATTCTCCAGGCGTTGGATCTCGGCTTCCCGTAGGTCGAGGACGGACAAAAGGTGGGCCCGCTCACTCTCAGCTCGGCGTAACTCCAGCTCGACGCCCCTAGGACTCAGAGCCGCCGCCCCAGAAGTGGCCTCGGATTCAGAGTCATCATCCGAACCGTGGAGATCAGCATATGGGTCGGCCGCCTCGAGCTGAAAAAAGGGAAAAACAAATAGCAAGACTTCAAAACATCGCCGAGGCCCAACACTTAAAATTTTCCAAATCACAAATCCGGATTCATATTCAAACATATCAATTCTACATACAACGAGACAGATCCAACAACAGAATTTTACAGCAACAAGGAAAACATGAAACTATGTGATTAGGGCCTCTTCGGAAGGGGAATGCTTCGGTTTAGGGAAACGCGAGGACGACGAGGCCTGCCCTCCGAGCTCGATCCTAAACCAACGAAGCGCGACCCCCCTTCGCTGCTGGCTCTAACTGCGGTGCTGACCGAGGCCCCGCTCGACGAGATGGCCGCACTGCTCTGAGCGTCGGCTGGACTCTGCCTGGTCATAGGCGAGCATGTCGCAAGTTCGTAAAATGTAATCCCTCTCTCGCTCTCTTCACGGGTACATGATGTGCTCCGGACGTTGGCTCTCTCGGGCAGGGGCTTGAGCGACGCGACCTCCTCCTCCAGTTCGATGATTCTATCCCTCAAAGCAGCGTCCTTTGCCAACTTCTTCAGTCGAGGGACCCTCGACGAGCCCGAGGCGTTGGCACTATCGGTCGCAAGTCGTCGGTAATGGGTGACCTCGATCCCCCTATCTATGGTAATCCTCCTAAGCTTGTCGACCTCGGCTAGCAGCTTCTTGCGCTCAGATGACACCTTCTCCAGCTCGGAAGCAAGCTTCTCTTCTTCCGCCGAACGGCCTCGCCCCGCTACCTCCAAGTGTCGGATTTTGGCTGAGAGCTCTTCGTTCTTCCGCTCGGCGACGGCAAGCTCCCCACCTAGCCGCTCGACCTCGCCCTCAAGAGCAGAGACCGGAGGTTGTTTTCGTAGCTGCGCCAACTCGCGACACTTCGCCCTGGCCAGTGCCTTTACCTCCCCCGAGTTCCAAAAATAAGTAAAAGCGCTTATCACGGCTCAACGACAGCTCTCGCTTCGTCTTGACTAACTCCTTACGGAGGTACGAAACCTCCGTGATCGGACCGAACTTCACCTGAAAAGCAGAGATAAATCTGATGGGACAATACATGGAAACATCTACAACTAAACACGCAAATCCGAGGCTCAACACTCGGATAAATTTTGGCCAAACAAAATGTTTTCATTCAAAACCGAGGAGAAAGTTTTACAAAAGTGGTGGCCAGTTTGCAGTTAGGCTTACAAAAAGAAACAAAACAACAAAAGACTAAAAGAGACAACCGAGTCAGGGGTCGACCTTTTTGCCGCTCGGGTCCGTCGACCCCCCGGTCTTGCCCTCGCCGTCGCCCTCGCCTTCGCCTTCGCTCCCGCTCTCCTCCTCGGAGTCGTCCTCCTCCTCGCCCTCGGCCTCGGTCTCCCCTGGGCCTTCGACACCCTCCGTCTCTCCCTCAGGGTCGAGCAGCCCCTCGGGAACCTCCTCCTCCCCTTCCACGGGGTCGTAAAAACGGTAGGAGGACGTGTCGAAGCCCGGGTTCTTGGCGGCTACGTGGAGCAAGGCTCGACCGTAGGCATCCTCCATGTTCTGGAGCATGTGCTGCGCTGCCTCCTCCTGCACGGCCTTCTTCACCTTCTTCACCTTCTTTTGGTGTTTGGCCATGATCCTCTCGGCCCTCTTCCGAGCCTTCTCCGCTTCCGACCGAGCATTGGCCAGCGCCTCCTTCAGCTCGGCAGCCTCCTTCTCTGAGGCCTCAAGTTTGGCCGCCGCGTCCTTCGACAGCTGAATGGCATCGGCCAGCTGCTTCTCCAGCCCTTCCACCTCGGCACCCCTCTTCGCCGAGAGGAGCTGCTCGGCATCAAGCAGCTGCGTGGCCTTGATACGCTCCGCCCTCTCCCGTTCATTCTCCTGTTCCTTGCTCGCAAACTCCTCGAGCAAGAAATTGAAGTGGCAGAGGGTCTGAAAAAGAACATCACATTAAAACTCGAACCCAAGGACTTAGAAAAATTCTAAGAAAGAAATTTTGATGAGGGAAAGCTCGGCCTACTTACCGACATAGTATTCCGAGCGATCTACATCACGGCGTCCCCTGCTAGCCCGGCCTTCAGGGTCGCTCGATCCTTTGGGGTCGGCAGGTGCCTCACCGCCTCCATGCAGATGTTGCCGTCGCCCAAAAAGCCGTCGACGTTCATCACCTGCCAGTCAGGGACGAAGATCTGCTTATGACGCTCGGTCAAGATCTTCTCCGCCTCGGCAGTGAGGGACGGAACTTGGAGGGACAACACCTCCTTAACGCCGAACGCACCGCTCGACGAACCGGGGGCATCCCCCTTCTGGGTCGGTGTCGGTGCACCCGAAGCAGGAGGGTCGAGGACCATAACTTCCCCCTGCTCGAGGACCATGACCTTCTGCTGGTCGGCAGGCTTCGCGACCGAAGGCTTCTTCGAGGCTCGGCCGTCCTGAGGCCCTGCCGAAGGCCTCTTCTTCTTCGCCTCCTGCTCCGACCTGCCCTTCGCCATCAGAGCCTTGTAGTCCAGCTTCATTGTCTCTGCACAAGCCGAATGAAAAAACTTAGAAAAACTTTCATGAATTTTAAGCAAAGAGTATAAATACCAGAAGCATACTAGGGTCGATCGGACTGAGACCCCCTCAGAACAGATCCTCCTCGGTAATTTCTTTCCAGCTCAGCGCTGGCAGGGCGAGGAGCTTCTTCTGGACCTCCGCCTCCTCGTCACTCAGAACCGTCTCCTTCTTGGTTCGCTTGGGCAGACCACCCTTCGCCCAAACCGTCGGTATCACCCACGGCGCAGGGGCTCAGATGAGGAAGTACTTCTCCTTCCAATGTTTGATCGAGTCCGGATTCTCGATCAGCTTCACGCCCGTCCGGGGCGAAAGATAGAATCTTTGTTCGTCACGCCTTGGCCGACAAGGTCGGTAGAGACTCCGAAAGAGGAACATACTCGGCGTGGCGCCAACCTCTTGGCATCGGAGGACGAACGCCATGACGTGCCTCCATGTGTTCGGCATCAGCTGGGCAGGGGCTCAAACCGTACCACGTCAAGACATCGACAACGAACGGGTGGAGGGGAAAACGGAGTCCGGCAATAAGGGAGTCGACCGGAAAGACGCACACGTCCGATGAGGACTTTGTATTGGCTCGGAAACCCGGCCCAGGGAGGAGCAGTCCGTAGTCGGCAGGGATCCGGAAACCCTCTCGGATCAGGTGAAGGTCAGGTCTCGGTAAGAGACGAGATGGTATGGTCCACCTCGGACAGCTCCCTCGGCTCATTCTCCTCCACCAACTTAGCCGTACCTTGGGTCACCCTCTCCAAGGTATCCTCGGCGTAGTCCCGTACACCTCCCACGCTCGACAGAGCAATGGGCTGCCGACCAAACGCTCCCGCCGTCTTCGGCGTTTCCACGATCGTGATCACGGCCTTACCCTTCTGGGACACCGCCGCGACCTCCTTAGGCAGCTCGGCCACTTCGCCCTCTCTGTCCGGACGAACGACGTTCTGATCGCTCGGCTCCACCACTTCCTTCCCTTCGCCCCCTCGGCCTACTGCTTGCTCCGAGGTGGGGGTCTCATCCGAGGACGCAACCTAACCATTTTCTAAGAGAGAAGGGAGAGAGACTGACCTTGAAGTGATAGATGCGGTCGGAAAGTTCGCCGGAAACAAGAAACGCCTTGCCGTGTCAGCTAGCACCACCACCAAGGAGCTGAAAACTTCAGAGGCGAAAAGTAAGAACTGAAGAGAGAGAGTAAAAGTAAAAAATGAGACTTGGTATGAGGAAGGGGTGAAGATTTATAGTAAAAAGGAACGTCCCTTGGACTTCCAAACGAAAAGGCGCGACTCGTGGGCCGCTCTCGAAACGTCGCGAAGGCCCAACACAACTGCCTTCCTCGCCAAGACAACTAGCTCGGTATGTCGGGACCAGGAGCCGAACCATACGCCATCCGACCACGCCAGCAAAGAGACCGGTCGGCTACCGAGCAAGTACCAATCCGAGCTGGCAAACGGAGAAAACTCCCTTTCTCCTCAAACTTCGCGTAAAATCTCAACCAGACGGCCCAGACCTCGCCGAGAACACTAGACGACAAGATAGTGTTTTCTCGAGAAATGTGCCCGTCTCGAGATGCGCGACACCATCCAACAATACAAATTGCATCAAGTCGCTCGGATGGCCTACACTTCCTCCATACCCCACCTCTGTCTGAATAAACCAGAAAAAATTTTAATTTAAAGTTTTAAGGCACCGCCTTCGGCGGGCCCCCCAGGCCCCATGTTTCGGTCGGTATTCTGCCAACCCACGGGGCCCGATCAAAAACATATCGGCACACCCCCCATCTCTAACCCCTTCGAGCCGACAACCATCGGAAGCCGTCGGCCCGGAAGGAAGACAGAGATGGGAAGAGGCCCATCATTCCGAAGCTGCTGCAGTCCCGCGGTTCCGGACTAGGGTCATCACCTCTTCTACCATGACCTTCCCCGACCCTGAAACCCACGATGGGGCCCTCAGAATCGGGTGAAGATCATGGTGGAAGAACGACCACCCGTCCTACCGAGACAGGTCGTCCCTCGGCTTCGGACCTCGGTGATCTATCCTTCGGCCCAAACCTCCCTTGACCCTGACACCTCCACCCTGGCCTTCAGAGTCAGGAGAAGATTTGGGCAGGGAGAACAACCACCAGTCGTCCCGAAGCAAACCCTCCCCTCGGACCGGACTTGGGTCATCACTTCTCCTACCGTGACCCTCCGATTCTAACACCCACGCCGAGGCCGTCAGAATCGGGAGAAGATCACGGTAGGAGAACGACCACCCGTCCAACCGAGGCTCGTCCCACAAATCCGGACTCCGGTCATTACCCCTTCTACCAGGATCACCCCCGATCTTGACACCCGAATCGGGCCGGTCAAAATCGGGTGATGATCATGGTGGAAGGGTGACCACCCGTCCTTCCGAACGAACTCACCCCTCGGATTCGGACATGGATCGTCACCTCATCCACCATGATCTCCGCCGACCCTGACACCCACTGTGGGGTAACCAGAGTCGGCAGAAGATCTTGGTGGAAGAACGACCACCCGTCCTTCCGAGGTAGCTCACCCCTCGGCTTCGGACAATGGATCATCACCTCTTCCACCATGATCTCCCCTGACCCTAACACCCACGTTGGAGCAGTCAGAGTCAGGAGAAGACCATGGTGGAAGAACGACCACCCGTTCTTCCGAAGTGACTCGCCCCTCGGGTCCGGACTACGGTCGTCACCACTTCTGCCTAATTCTCTCCCGCTCCTGACATCCCCATTCGAGCCGTGAGGAACGGGAGAAGAACAAGGCAACAGAGCGACCACCCGTCCTTCGGAAGTAACTCATCCCTCGGGCCCGGACTATGGTCGTCACCACTACTGCCTCGTTCCCCCCCCGCTCCTGACATCCACTTTGGGGCCGTCAGAACGGGAGAAGAAAAAGGCAAAAGAGCAACAACCCCTTCGGACCTCGAAAGATAAGTTACCCAAGGCCAACACTTCCGAGGTTTGAAACTCTACATTGCTGCGATTGAAATGACAAAGGGAATGGAGTACTTATAAGCTCTCCTCCAAGGTCTGACCATTATGACCCTCGGAAGTTGAAGCGTCACGCATTAATTGAAGGAGTTATCCTTAATGACCTGGGGAAAGTGGAACGCCGCACAAACCTCGGGGCACCATTAATGTCCTTGGGAACAGGATCATCTCGAGACAGACTGCGCCACGTCACTCGACCTGCCGAGACCCCCTGTCTTCGGTCGGCGTCCGAGCAAATGCCTTTCCGAGCTTGCAAATGGAGAAAACTCACTTTCTCCTCAACTTTCGCGCATGATCTCGATCAGACGGCCCAGATCTCGCCAAGGACACTAGGCGACAAGATAGTGTTTTCTTGAGAAATGTGCCCATCTTGAGATGCGCGTCGTCATCCGACAGCTCAGATTGCGCCACGTCGCTCGACTTGCCGAGACCCCCTGTCTTCGGTCGGCGGCCGAGCAAGTGCCTTTCCGAGCTCGCAAACGGAGAAAAAAGACACCGAGCTACTACAACCGCTGGATCTCTCAAAAATTCGCGCCCGTCTATGATCAACGGCCCGGATCGATCCACGTCATAAATCGGTATTTAAAATCATTTTTTACCTATTTTAATCGATTTGTTTATTTAAAAATTGTGAAAAATTGCTAAAAATTCGGGGAAATTGACTAAAAATTCTGGAAAATAATTAAAAATTCGTGGGTATATTTTTGAGCCCCCAAACGAACAATTATTACCTAGAAAGTACTGTTAAGGCCCCCGAACGATTAGTAAACACATCGCAAAATTAAATAAATAGCCCGAAAAAATAAATAAAGACCGCCAAATACTCGATATGGCTAGAGAACAGCACATAGCATCAAAAATTACCTCACTACCCCCTTCAAGATTCAAAATCCTCTACTTGGACTCCGATACAACTCCACTAGCCACTAAAACAGTTAAACTACTCCTCAAAGGCTGATCACCCTCAGTCTTTAGGAGTGGGGGGCTCGTGATATGGCTAAAAATGGGGTTAAATCGGAACCGTCCAGATTGGGCGCGAATCTTGAAACTCGGGGGTAAAATGGTAATTTCACATACAAGGTGGATCCAAAGCGGGTACTGGATCTCCTTCGCACGAGACCCAATAACCCATGAGCGGGTCCGCACCGATTGGGCACGGGTCCCAACCCGAGGCGAGCCCAGACCAACAAGAGACAAATCAGGGCCACTGATTTGACCAAGTCAACGGGCCTGATTTGCTCTCACCGGGAATCAAGGGGTTAGTTTCCTAAACAAACTGTGAGGATTTTTCTCCTAGCAGTTACACTGGAAACCAGGCCTCTAATCACTCCCCTGGCAACTATAAATACCTCCCCTCTGCCACTATGACCAGGTTAATCACTTTTTCACCACTTTAAGCTATTTCTTTAATCACCACTGGTTACTGACAAGAGCGTCGAAGGGTGCGTCGCCGGAATCAACCCCGGTGTCTCGCACTTCCTTGCAGGTTGCAGCAGGAGCAAGAAGGCTTGGGTCAACTGTTCAGGTTTTTCTCGAGCTCACAAATTCTATCTGTTTACCCCCACACCGAAATCAGCGGTAACAATGCCCCTCCCGTCTGGATCTCTCTCGGGCCAAACAACCATATCAAGGTCGTCTGACCCGAAAAAGGATCCAGACGGCAGAGCCACCACCAATCCGAGGCTCCTTATCTACCGGTCCGGATTTCGGTCGTTACCCCTCTCGCCCTGATCTCCCCTGGATCTGGCTACCGTATCAGAGCCATCAAATCCAAGAGAAGATCCGGGCGGCAGAGCAACCACCTCTTCGACACGACTGGGGGTAAAATTTTGCAAGAGACAGACGTCCGCCGGAGCAGACACCTCTGATGGCCAATAGACCACCCTTGCTGTGATCCAACCCACTGCAGAGGGAGGGGTACTTATAGCCTCCCCCATAGGCCGGCCTTTATGACGTGGGGAAAACCAAACAATAGAAGCCCATGCGCCATGCATTTATTAGGCGGCGCAATTAAGGCCCCTTGGGAAATTGGAACGTCACACAGATCCCGGAGCGCCTTCAATGCTCCGCAAAGACAGCGGGCTACCCTGCTCAACATTCCTAAGGCACAACAGTTTCGCCCCCACCCTTGCCGACCCGTAACCCCTTGCCAGCTCGAGTCCAAGTCTAGTACCAGGGTAGTCATATCAGGGAGGCTCAAACGGCTCGCCATCGCCCTTGCCGACCCGTAATCCCTCGCCGGCTCGAGATCAGGTCTGGCACCAGGATAGTCTTCTCGAAAAGGCTCAACGACTCACCCTCACCCTTGTTGACCCATAATCTCTCGCCAGCTCGAGGTCAGGTCTAGCACCAGGGTAGTCTTCTCAGGAAGACTCCACAGCTCGCCATCGCCCTTGCTGACCCGTAATCCCTCGCCAAGCTCGAGGTCAGGTCTGGCACCAGGGTAGTCTTCTCAGGAAGGCTCAACGGCTCGCCAACACCCTTGTTGGCCTGTAATCCCTCGCCAGCTCGAGGTCAGGTCTAGCACCAGGGTAGTCTTCTCAGGAAGACTCCACGGCTCGCCATCGCCCTTGCCGACCCGTAATCCCTCGCCAAGCTCGAGGTCAGGTCTGGAACCAGGGTAGTCTTCTCAGGAAGGCTCAACAGCTCGCCAACACCCTTGTTGGCCCGTAATCCCTCGCCAGCTCGAGGTCAGGTCTAGCACCAGGGTAGTCTTCTCAGGAAGGCTCCACGGCCCGCCATCGCCCTTGCCGACCCGTAATCCCTCGCCAAGCTCGAGGTCAGGTCTGGCACCAGGGCAGTCTTCTCAGGAAGGCTCAACGGCTCGCCATCACCCTTGTTGGCCCGTAATCCCTCGCCAGCTCGAGGTCAAGTCTAGCACCAGGGTAGTCTTCTCAGGAAGGCTCCACGGCTCGCCATCGCCCTTGCCGACCCATAATCCTTCGCCAAGCTCGAGGTCAGGTCTGGCACCAGGGTAGTCTTCTCAGGAAGGCTCAACGGCTCGCCATCACCCTTGTTGGCCCGTAAATCCCTCGCCAGCTCGAGGTCGGGTCTAGCACCAGGGTAGTCTTCTCAGGAAGGCTCCACGGCTCGCCATCGCCCTTGTTAACTCGTAATCCCTCGTCAGCTCGAGGTCAGGTCTAGCACCAGGGTAGTCTTCTCAGGAAGGCTCAACGGCTCGCCATCACCCTTGCCGATCCATAATCCCTCGCCTGCTCGTGGTTAGGTCTGGCACCAGGCTAATCTTCTCAGGAAGTCTCAAACAGTTCGCCATCACCCTTGCCGACCCATAGACTCTCGCCAGCTCAAGGATCGCTCTAAACAATCAGGACAACCCCCTCATGAAGGCCCAGTGGTTCGCCATCCCATTTCTACAACCGTAAACACTCCTCCACGGCTAGCTCCCGCACCCCCGCAGGAGTGGGGGGCTTGTGTGGTAGGGTAAAAATGGCTTGGGGCCCAACCAGGGCCCAATACAACTCACTCAAAAATGGTAGAAACAGCAGTCTAGTTCGGCTTCGAGCCACTGCAGTGTCGGCGCCGAACCTCAAGTTCACCCCCACAGATCTGGTCTCCTCGTATCCGATGAGCGGCGATGGCCCTCGGCCTCCGATCCACGACAGCACTCTGGGCCGTCCGCCCATCCTGGTGTAGAATGAAGATGACTTGGCGCACCCTACGCCACCAGATTCTTCCAGAAGCACAGAAGCCCCATGATCTGCCATGTCAGCTCCAAATACCACCAAGGGCTTTGCCGCGTCAGCCCTATACCACTCCTGGTACTGCCACGTCAGTCCTAAACCCCCTGGGCCTTCTGCCACGTCAGGCCCATGGGCTTTCGGGTTCAGACCCGGCCCCCAAGCGGATCCAAACCCGGTTGGAATTCTCTATAAATACTAGACCCTCACCCACCTTTTCAGGTAACCAATCTTTTGCCACTTAAATTCACCTAGTTATTGCTACTCTCTCACAGAGACTGACTAGATCGTCGGAGGGTCCGCCACCGGGATAAACCCCGGTGTTTCAGGACCGTCTGCAGGTACACAAGACCTCGGATCTGGACCCTCTGATCCGAGCCGAGGCATCCATCCCACTCCAAGCCCGTCGCAGGAGCCGCCAGGTCACTCCGAGGGTCGTCTGACAAGCAGCTTTCTCCTTCAATACAAATCGAGTCCGAACTCACACCTGGTGCATCCACACGTCTCCCAGAAATAAACCGCATCAACGATCTATAATTGTTTTGAATGTATGTCCGTATATATTCTATAAATATTTAAATTTATTTGCTACAGATATACATATAAATTTGAATTGTAATTAATCAACCATTGTTTTTCGTTAGGGTTAGGGTTGTTTAAACTAGGTTTAGGGTTCCTTGACCTAACCTAGGGTTATGGAACCCTACTTTATGATTTGTGATTGAATATGATCTGATGAAATCTAATGGTTGAGAACTTGCCATGTTTTGATTTCATGAAGAGTTGGGAAACAACTTGAAACTTCTAGATTTTTTTTATGTGTTGGCTTCCATCCCACCCTCCAATCCTCCACATGACCCCATGCTCTCATCCTCACCCTCCATCTTCAATTTTCGGCCACCCCCCCTCTCCCCCACTCTCCCATTCTATAAAACCCCAACACTTCTTCATTTCTTCACTTTCCTTCACCTTCTTCACTTCTAGTTCAAAAAAATAAAAGAAAAGAAAAAGTTAGAAGAAAAAGAGAGCTAGAATTGTGAGAAGTGAGAAGAGTGTTCAATTATTTTGTAGGTTTCTTTGGAGCCTTGAAGGTGAAGTGGTGGCAAGCAAGGAGAAAAGGAACTTGAAGATTGAAGCTTGTTCTCATTCTCAACTCAAATTTGGTGGGTGTTCTCTCAACTCTAAATTCAGTATTTTTTTTGTGCGATATGGTTTGTAGGAGTAGATATAAGAGGTTTAAAAATCCTGCTTGAGTATTGATACGTGGTGAAACTTGAGCTTGTATGTTAACACAATTTTTATACCATGGTTCATGGAAGAACACATATGTTATATGGTAGACTAAGGGATTTCTACCATGCAAACGTCTTAGAATATGGACACAAAATTTTTACGGCATATTCTAGGATGAGTTTAGAGTATCCTCAACTTTTTTCATATTTTTCTGGGTTCATTTAGTAGCTCAACAAAGTTATTCTTTTCAGAACAGAGAGCAGCAGAAAAACTGCCGTGTATGTTAAAATTTGTGTATTTTCCAAAAATCATAACTTAGAATTGGCAAGGCATCTTGAATTGAACATTTTACTGGAGGTACTTGGATATGATAAAAACAATATTTCCAAATTTCAGATTTTTTTGAATTTATTTTCTATATTTTTAAGAATTATGATTTGTCAAGTGGTCCAGAGCCAAGAACTGGCTCTGTTCTGTTTCAAAGATGAATTTTAATAAATCATAACTAATTTATGGTATATAATCTTGTATTGAAATTTTTATTGTAGCATCTAATATGTATCTAGATCATGTGTCTAAAGTTTTAGATAATTTGGACAAAATTTGATGGGGGTTTCAAAATTAGTTTGTAACTAGAGGTTTTACACACTCCTGAGAATAGAAGAAATTTTTCTACTATATTCAAAAGGCTATAACTCTCTGTATATTTTGAACCTTGATGCAGTTGTTGGATATGTTAGAATTGTATATGTCTAGTTACTGAATCCCAAATTTTATAAGTATTGGACTTATGGTTGAATTGATATTGAATTTTGAATATACTATGTTCAGATTCAGTTCAGATTTAGCAGGTTTGTACATATGAGCTTTTTTGGAGCTGTGGGTTTAGAATCCGAAGAACTGACCAACTAGAGATTTGTAGTAGAGAGTCTTACCTTACCTTTCCAGAACAACTTGAATCATGAAATTTCAGTTTGTGTTTTGAAAGATATAATTTTCCTAAGTTCTAGACAGAAGCAGTCTTAATAGAAGACCCAGTTTTGTTAAGTGGGTTAATTTTCCAGTTTGTACACTGATGAAAATATGGGTTTTAGAATGCTTTAATGGATGAATTTGATGATATGATCAACTACAAAGTTGTAGTAGACAAACATAGCTTTCCATAAAACCCAGGATAATGAGACTCCAATAAGTGAGCAAGTTATTATGACATTGGCAAGAGGCAACAACTGTGAGTTTAGGATTTTTTATCTGAGAAATGGTGTTTTTCTAGCCTGTGTGGTTAGAATCTGAGGAACTGGATAACTAGAGAATTGCAGTAGACCCTCTTAGCTTTCTAAAGAGTGTTCATTCATTGAATTTTAGTGTGTGGATTAGAAGTTATGGATGTTTCAATAACTGGGTAGATTCATGTTAGTAATAGTTGTGCTTTTGCTCTACACCTAAGTCTTGGAGGTGTGTGTTAGTAGCATTTATATGTTGAAAAACTTTATTTCTATAAAGCTGTGTAATGGTTTGCTTGATTTGAGTTGTCTGAGGGATCGTCTAGGGTAAGGTATTACCTTACGATTAATAACCCTTAAGCCCAATTGAATTCTTCCGCCTCGACAACTGGAGAGTCATCCTTCGTGCGCCGAAGAATTCTTACCCAACGGGTAATCGATAGTGGGCCGGAATACTGGATGTGATCCGAGTCTGAGGTGGTGGCGAACGATGGGAGATCGGGTCACCGGTGTTTGAGATTGATAGGCTAGGTTTAATATGGCTGGATGTTTGACCTACTTGTAGTCATTGAATGATCTTATTTATTATCTACCTCATCTAGAATGTGTTGATGCCCTGGGTCTGTCAATGATTGGATATTTTTAACTTGCGGGTAATTTACCTCATTTGTCGGGTATGAGATACCCTCCCTTTTGGCGCCATGAACTGCTCGCTGAGAGTCACAAGCCAGGGACATTGGTCAAGGACCTACAGAGGTGTTGGCAATCGATGAATATCGATTCGCCGTGATTAGTTACTATTTGGACATACCAGTCAGGTTCAATCATTGTTTTAAAACACTATGCATATTTTGAATATACAACATTTTTCGGTATCACTAATAATTAATTATTTTTCCTTTCCGCTTGAGGGTCGAGTTGGTGTTAGGGGTGATACCCTATAATCTGATTTGTTCTAAGGGCCAGCACTAGGCGGTGATAGCCAGGGTTGTCTCTTCCTGTCGTAGGGATACGTGCTGAGTTTGCGTACCTCGCTCTGTTAATTCCCAAGATACCAATGGTAAGAATGGGATGTTTCATGTTCTATGTTGGTGACGGGCGGACCAGGGGTAAGGTCCCCCATGACTCTCTGTGCCAACTTGGTATGTGGTGTACCTTGTAGTTCGTCACGACTTTTGGTGAGATGATCACTACTACTTATTCGCAGTAACGATACTGGATCCAAACTGTATGCCTCACCAGCCACGTTATGATGGGAACAGAAAGTGTACAATAGTAGAATGCAATGCATGACTAGGGTTCGAAGCCCTGAAACTGGAGAAGACAGCCTGATTTGGAGCGTATGTAGTGTGGGATGCATGCGTGTCCAAAGTCTTGCTGACATTAGACTAAGTGTATCTGTTTCCTGTACATTGTGTACTGTGTATTAGACTTAAGGTCATGGCATATACTGACACTCGGAAATTAGGATGCACGTTTATGTTTTCATTAAAGGCTGGTTGTGATTGCTAGTTGGAGATCGTTGTTTTCTTATCAACATTGCGTCAGTATATGTACTGATGTGTCCACTCAGTTAGGTGCTGGACACCGGGTCGCGAGTGCAGGAGGACTCAAGACAAGCATGGCATCCAAGTGGAGTCGTAACATACCTATCTACCATTCGAGCAGGTGCAGAAATATCAGAGTAGCACAGCAGAAGATTCGAGCTACAAGGCACATCTTAGGGAAGCAGATTGACCACTCAGTGGAGTTCTAGTGGAAGATCAGTTGACTTCCATTCTGAAGGGCAGGCAAAATGTTTGAGTAGTATTTGTAATACTTTAATGTAATTTGTTCAAGAACAAGATAATAATTGTAATTGATGATGTAATGATTTTATTTGGCAAATAAAAGTTTTTAAATTTCTGTGTTATTACTGTGTTGAGATGCATTTGAAAGAAAAGATTCTGGTTTATGTCACAGATTTCCGGTAGTGGGATTCGAGGCGCTACAGAAGGAGTTGGAGATACAAAGGTTGAATGTCATGCCCGGAGTGGGTGGATCCCGAACCTGTTCTTTCGGGGGCAGTTTGCCACAGTTGGGGGCCTGTCTCTGACTCAAGGCTGGAGCCGGCGAGACCAGGTGATGCTCAGAGCTCTGTTACTGGAGTGTCCTCCTTAATGACTCCTAGGGATCTTAATGAGCTCTTCGGGGAACAAACGCTTTCGGTTGGGCTTGAACTGGTTTGCTTCAGTCCTAAAGCCCCCCAAGAGGAGGGGTAGGCCGAGTGTGTAATAGTTGTAACCTTCCTACTTCTTGTAACTTGGTTGTACTTACAACTCATGTAGCCTCGCCGATTGTATCAATAAACTTCAATATGTTGTAATAAAATATTATTTTTGCTGTTTGATCACGGCTTCGATTTGAATGTGTTGGCGAGGTGGACCTACTGAATGTTAGACATTGTTTCTTAGGAAGACCATAATGGACTGGAACATGAGACATTTCATCTTCCAAGTGAATTGACGGATCGTCATAAATGCGCCTTATTAGAAGGCGAAACGTTTGGCCTTGGGAGATGTATCGACGCCTATCTGGGCCGGTGGATGTGGGTGAACAGTGGGGATTCATCCATGTCAGCGTCACGAGTATGGAGCTCATGTTTTCCCTTAGGCTATATAACCCCTCCCCCATCCCTTTCTAATTTCTCAATTCGCAGAAAGCTCTCATGACTAATGGTTTTCCTATTACCTGCTGACAGTTAGGGGTAGCAGCAATGAAGGTTGCTCTATCCCTGGCCGTCAGTGGATGGAAGAGGGACCAACTCTGTAACACCCCGTAGTTTCTATAAAAAATATATATATATAATATATAGTATGTATATGTATATATAAAGGAGTAATGGCATTTGTGGTAAATAACTGTATAGAGGGGGCCCACCCATTTGAAACAACAGGTGTGTGTCCTGTGAGTGGAGCTGACGTCATGTGACCGTCAGCATTGAAAGTGGGAGCCCACCCGTTCTGTGAAGAAGACAGGCAGCTGTACTGCCTTATCATGATGACGTGGCGGTGGGACCCGGGGTCTGGGTCTTGCTGTGCACGGATTTGAGATGGAGAAATTGTGTATTAGATAGTCCCATATCGGGATTGAAATATAATAAAATATTAATAAATAATAATGCCTATGATCAAGAGTCACCAATCCGATTAACCACCTTTTGAGAGGCAGCCTGCGGTGGGCAGTTGTACTATACTATAAATAATTTATCTTCTAAATTGTATAAATTGTCTGAGTTTGGGGCATGGGTGTTACAAATATTATCAGAGCTGACTTTCGACACCGAGTGTAGGAGATCCGTGAGTATGAGGGCCTCAGGATTCACGGTGTGAGAGTTTTCACAGGTTGTCTACATGATGCGTGATGTCATGACGTGAATTCGTCTCCAAAATTATCGGGATCGAGGCAACACTCACAGACTGCTCCACATCGGCTAGAAAGGAGATCCTGCACTGGTTGTGCATGCCCCGTGCTCAGCGAGGACGCTGATTTCTGAAGGGGGGTGTGTAACACCCCGTAATATATATATATATATATATATATATATATATATATATATTATAATGCCCCGAATTCCAAATAAAACTGAATTCGAGATTTCACAGGATCTTAACTTTACTTCGTATAATTTTACAAGGAAATTAAAACTTTTTAACAACATCAGAGTTCAAAAACATCTTTGATTTACACAGCGGAAGAATGAAAGATTACAACATTGTAAACAATAATACAACTTGTACAACTTTATCAAATAATTCATCGATTTCATCATAACATCTTCATAACAATGTCCATTACCTGCATATCAACTTGTGGGCACGTCAGTCACTTACAACTGAAGAAAGTGTTATACTCGGCTATCCTCTCTATGCCGTACATATAACGATCTCATTATTTTAACAAAATCACAAAAGATTGAATGAACAAATAAAGTGTTAAATTGTGACTACGCTAAACATGTAGGTGTATGTCATGCCTTAATGCCTAATACACACATTTTTTATACTAGGATGATACTAATGCACAGTTGTTCGGATTCTATGCATCTCATACTACATAGGTCCGAGGGCAAGTGCCTACGTACTCCATAATAAAGGGCTCAATCCCTTACCATGAAAACTACCCGGTAATAAAACAAAATTTAGATCATTCCACGAATATGGGTCCTAGCTCGACGGCTATTATAACGGCTCCCTCATCATGCGAATCATCTCACAAGTTCCCCCTAGCCCTGGGATACGTATATACATTGGAGACGGCAAACTATCCGCCCGACTTCGCCAAGTCCCATATTTAAATATAAAAAAACCCGTCTCCCACGGAGCAACCTCAGTCCGCCGACTGAGTCTATAGCCATGGAGATCCACCACCGACTATATAGAGGCAACCCACTTACGTTTGCCCAAGTTTACTACATCTTGACTTATGTCCCTAGTTATTTAGTTCAAGACATGAATGTATTATCATTCCTAAAATCAGTTTTTCCCTCCTACCGGAACTTGTTTACAGAAATACGAGATCGCCCCACGGCAATATCTCAAAATCATATCTCAAATCTTTCTTTCAATATTGCCGGTAACTGAGGTCTTACTAATTCTAAATCAAAATCTTTCATGTACAAGAAAACATGGGTACACATACCCTTTAATAATTATGTCTTAAACCTTGATAATTTCATCTTTCAACTTATTCACAAAAGAAACCCATTCTTGTCACTATTCATGATCTATTTATTTATTCACGTTATTTTTAAACAAACATTCATTTCAAGAACACAATTTCACCACAGGAGTTGTTATAACAAATCTAAGTCATCACAATGTCTTTATTCATTGTAAAATATTTCTTAAATAAACTACAAGTGTAATCTCAAAAAATTACTTCACAAAATATTAATTTATTTCCTTCACTACAAATGTACCATGCTCAAAATTTCATTTCTCTTTTTATTTCAAAAATATACCAGAAACATTCTTAATACTATCCATTCCCTATAATCAGGTTTTGATTTAAAATTCCCCTTAAAATCATTTTACTGAATGAAGACGAAAACAATCAAAGGAAATGAAGAAAATAATCAAAAAATAAAAAGAGTAGGCTGGGTTTCGAACCCACGCCCCTAGGTCAAACACGATCAAAGCCCAGACCCAACCCAGCTCGCCAACTAGTCCCAAGTGGACTTGTGTCATATTCCCAACCCGGATTACTCTTAAGTTCAGTATCGGTTTCGGAAATTTATAAAAGAAAAAAAAATGAAATGTGACTATCAAGTTTTGAACCCAAGATCTCTCACAACAGTACTTTATTTTGCAGTGGCTAACCAGTAAGTCTGTGTATTTTCTGTTTAGAAAAGTACTAATGTTCTTTTGTTCACTATCCATAAAGTGTTTCTTTTTCCATGAAACTTGTTTATTCAAAAGAGCAAAATCTTTCTAAAAATTTTGGAATAAAATTTTCCTTGATACTAGATCTTAAAAATAGTAAACAATAAATTTTCAATTCATTAAAACACTATTTTCACTTATTTAGATAATTCCCTTTCTCATTTTTCACATATCTTAGATTTCTTTTAAAACTTCAATTTTCAAAAGAAAGACTAGTGTTCATAACCAATAGTGTTGTTCTCATTTTTACACAAATTACACTTTTATAAAGATACTAGTGTATTCACTTGAACAATGATACTTTTTCATGCAATAGTTTATATTCTTTCAAAATAGGACATGCATACGTGGAAACATTACACAACACTAACTAAGATTTCTTTCTTTCTTCTTTTCTTAGTTATTAAGGCATAATGTGGTCACAAATTTCAATAGCACGACAATTGCAACATACTAATATGGTTTATAACAAAAAAAAAGGATTCTTATATTTAATTAGCATTGTATCTATTTCTTAAACACAACAAATACTACTTTCATATATATCATACTACACTAACATGAATTTCATAGGTTGCGTTTGTTTTGTTATTTTGAAAAGAGTTTTCTGAATAGAGTTTTCTGAAAACTGTATTCTGAATAGAGTTTTCTGAAAATGAGTTTAAAAGCTGTTTGGTTATATTTTTTTCTGAAAACTGTATTCTGAAAGCTGTTTTTCTGAAAAAGAGAGTTTAAAAGCTGTTCGGTTATATTTCTAGCTGAAAACTGTTATCTGAAAGCTGTTTTTCTGAAAAAGAGAGTTTAAAAGCTGTTCGGTTATTTTTCTAGCTGAAAACTGTTATCTGAAAGCTGTTTTTCTGAAAAAGAGAGTTTAAAAGCTGTTCGGTTATATTTCTAGCTGAAAACTGTTATCTGAAAGCTGTTTTCCTGAAAAAGAGTGTTTAAAAGCTGTTCGGTTATATTTCAAGCTGAAAACTGTTATCTGGAAGCTGTTTTTCTGAAAAAGAGTGTTTAAAAGCTGTTCGGTTATATTTCTAGCTGAAAACTGTTATCTGAAAGCTGTTTTTCTGAAAAAGAGTGTTTAAAAGCTGTTCGGTTATATTTCTAGCTAAAAACTGTTATCTGAAAGCTGTTTTTCTGAAAAAGAGAGTTTAAAAGCTGTTCGGTTATATTTCTAGCTGAAAACTGTTATCTGAAAGCTGTTTTTCTGAAAAAGAGTGTTTAAAAGCTGTTCGGTTATATTTCAAGCTGGAAACTGTTATCTGCAAGCTATTTTTCTGAAAAAGAGAGTTTAAAAGCTGTTCGGTTATATTTCAAGCTGAAAACTGTTATCTGAAAGCTGTTTTTCTGAAAAAGAGTGTTTAAAAGCTGTTCGGTTATATTTCTAGCTAAAAACTGTTATCTGAAAGCTGTTTTTCTGAAAAAGAGTGTTTAAAAGCTGTTTGGTTATATTTCTAGCTGAAAACTGTTATCTGAAAGCTGTTTTTCTGAAAAAGAGAGTTTAAAAGCTGTTCGGTTATATTTCTAGCTGAAAACTGTATTCTGAAAGCTGTTTTCCTGAAAAAGAGTATTTAAAAGCTGTTCGGTTATATTTCAAGCTGGAAACTGTTATCTGAAAGTTGTTTTTCTGAAAAAGAGATTTTAAAAGCTGTTCGGTTATATTTCAAGCTGAAAAGTGGTATCTGAAAGCTGTTTTTTCGGAAAAAGAGTGTTTAAAAGCTGTTCGGTTATATTTCAAGCTGAAAACTGTTATCTGAAACCTTAGCAGCATGTGAATCGAGCAAAAAACAGACGCCATCATCTCCACGGGTGCTGGAGCTGCCCGAACGCTCTTAGCACCGACCCACGAACAACAACAAAAAAAAAAAAAAAAACACATTAAGAGGATCCAAACCCGAACCCACTTTCCCTTCTTCTTCTCCTACGTTTGGCGCCAAAACCAAAAAACACACAGTTCGTCACCTTCTTCGAGCTCCACCCACGCTCGAACGATGAGCTCCGAACAAACTTCGCGCCGAACTCCATGCCTCCACTGCCGAGCTCCGGCTCCACGGTGCGAGCTTCGATCGCAGCCAAGCTCCGTCTGCAACCGAGCTCTCCTCAACCTCGACACCACCGTGTTGTCGCCAAGCTCTACCCACCATGGCCGAGCTCACACCCTCCGTCGTCTAGTTCCGGCGTCGAGCTCTCCATCCCGAGCTCGCATCCATCACCAACCGCCATGGCTGAACCACGAGCTCTATCATCGCCGATGCCGAGCTCGAACCCAACTCCTCCGCCAGCGAGCTCCGCCGAGCTCCGCTCCACTTCGACGAGCTCCGAAGTGCCGAGCTCCACCAGGCCTGTCTCCAAGCTCCGCCATGGCCGACCACCTCCACTTTCGACGGGTCTCCCCTGTTAGTGTTAGTGCCCTAGAGACAATGTGATTGTGCTTCTAGGAAATACTTTTGTTAATTAATGGTTGTGTTCTATTGATTATTATATGTTAATTTATTATGTCTTAATTTACTGCGATAAAAATGTTAGAGTAATAAATGTCCTTGGAATATATAATACGTATTCTATATCTTTAAGTATGTGACTTAAAAATGAGATTATATGAATAGTGTTTATATTCCTAAATATCCCTAATCAAGCATTGTCATTATGGGACAATAATAATGCATAAAGATTAGTATGTTTGTTGACTAATGACCACATCTCATTGGTCATAGGTATAGTGATACTAAAGTCAAGAACATAGGTGCATGTAAGATTCTACATGGCACTGGATAGACCCACAGTGAGATTCTTCATGTTTAAATAAAGTCATAAGAAAGACTCACAGTGATAATGGTGTAATGATCCTCTGACTTGAGATCATTATATTTCTATACGAGGATTAATATACTTTGACTACATTAAAAGTTACCTTTGACCGGGTGATGATAAAAGTGGACATCGGGTATATTATGAGTCGTATGAGAAATATGAATGATAGATAAAGGATTTAACCCTCCTATAATTAGGAGAGATATTATTGGCCTCTTGATTGAGTGAGACTATGAAATGCATGGCCATGCTCAAATAATGATTTGTTTTAATAGTCTACTCATTGATCAAGGAAACCCGGATTAAATGTTGAAGAGGATGACTGAGAACATGCCTCGAGTTTAATCTATAATATTTGGTTAAAGGGATTATATTACACAGAAACATTAATCACGAAAGGTTTTATTGGATCACCAATTATTATTATTACTTGGGTAGCAATGATGTATTACTAGATGCCGCTCATTGTTTATAATTTTATTATTGGATATTAAAATTATTTCCAACGTAATAATAACCTAAAGGGTCACACACAAGAACGCTTGAAGGAGATTTGATTTAAATTATGAATTTAAATTAAATAGTAATTCGAATTTATTTATGATATTAATTAAGTGGGACTTAATTAATTAATTAAATATAATTTCAAATTTACTAATGATTAGAATTAGAATTATATTAGAATATTAATTAAGTTTGACTTAATTATTTATTTAATTAAGAATTCTAATTTTAATAAAAGCCCAATAGGATTGGGCTTTAGAAAAACAGATTTGTCTCTCTATATAAAGATCTTAAACTCTCAAATTAGAAAATAGAGGCTAAGAGAAAAAACCCTAGCCGTTTGAGAGAAGAAGATGGAGATAGAGAGAATTTGTTTTTCGGATGCTAGTACATCGCTCCTTCAAATACCAAGTGTTCGTGTGGATACCGATAGAGCGTAGATCGCGTGAGCGGGATGCGTGGTGATTCAAGAAGCTTGGACCTCCATTAGTCATCCTTTTCTCAACTGTTAAAGCTTCGTTTTAAGGTAAACGTTCATAACTACGAATTAAACGTCTTGTTTTGCATGGATCCTGCGATTGGGTTTCGATTTTATTGTTTTAATCCGCTGCATTTATGCCCCGA
Organism: Hemerocallis citrina; assembly: GCA_017893485.1. NCBI lineage: Eukaryota > Viridiplantae > Streptophyta > Magnoliopsida > Asparagales > Asphodelaceae > Hemerocallis > Hemerocallis citrina. The sequence continues at coordinate 417,314,515 of CM030358.1, read as the reverse complement.
AAACCCAACAATGGTATCAGAGCCACTTGCGAAAACATTTTAATTCGTTTATTTGTTACAGTTTTGATATATATGCATAAAATGTAAGTTAATGATGATTGAGATGATCATATGATGATCTTATAATCTGTATGTATACTGATATGTATATGATTTATGTTTGTTCTAATTACGAGAATCGTATTCGATATGGATTCTGAAATGGCTGCTGCAGATTTGCTGAAATCTATTTCTAGTGTCCGATTTTTGCAAATGAGTACCTTTTCGGAAAGGAAAACGAGCGTCTGAACAAAACTGATAGCTTAAGCTATTACCGACTCGTCTGTAAGGCGTTTGACGCCGTTTAGGGCCTGAAATATGCAATTTTATGTTTTCAGATTTAATTTCAATTTTCTGAATTATGCCTTATATGATTTTTATGATTGGATCATGATGAAATATGATATGGTATAACATGATAAGATAATATATGATATTATTTGAATATTATATATTTGTTCTTATCGCGTAGATTGTATACGATACGGTTTCTGCAAAGATGAGCAGATTTGGTGAAATCTATGTCCAGTGTCCGATTTTCGCAAATAAAATATGTTTTCTGACTGGAATCGGGTCACTGAGCAATACTGACTTTGTCACCGACGCGGATATAAGGCGTTTGACGCCGTTTAGAACCAGAAAACTGCGATTTACTGTTTTCAGAATTTTGATTGCAATTTTCTGATTTTACCCTATTTAATTTTTGTGATTGGATCATGACAAATATGATGTGGTATGATGACATAATGAAATATGAGATATTCTTAATTGTTATATGAGCATGGTGTATGGTTATGGCCTTAAGACCCATAGGTTAGTGGTTTTGATTTATTGGTTTCTAAATACGACTTGCATGTCGTCTTCAATTTCTTGTAATTTATATTCTCGAATGTAACTCGAGTTCCTCTTGTAAGTTCATAAGAACATTTTTTTTTTTTTTTTTCATTATTCAATGTAATGATCAATGAAGACATGGAAGCAAGGAGGCAAACTAATGAGCATTCCAAAGAAGGAGATACAAGATGAAGATGAAGAAGATAAAGACATGTAATAGTGTAGTATTTTAAACCACCCATAGATTGACCTTGATTTTTCCATTAGCTTGGAAAGATCATATAGGATGGGCCATAACCAAACACGTTTACTTTATGCACTTTACATATGTATGAATGTATGTGATACAATGTATGTGTAGAGATAATGATGCATACTTAATTAGATTAAGATGAATGTATTAGATACGACACCCCATTCATGCTTAAACAAGATAAAATCTATAACGATTTAAGATGAACATTAAACAAACGATCATGAGATTCTAGTGTTTATGAAACACGGTAATTAAATATGAATTTTCATTATTCAACGATTGAATGATTTTGTCAACAACCGATTACGAATCTGTAAGAAAAGGGGTGCCAATAATGTCGTCTGTGCGTTAACCTCTGATCTGGAAATCATTCATTCAACGAATTTTGATTTGAAATATTTGATTCAAGGAAAAATTGAGAATCTCTTTATGATGGGATCATGATCGTTTATAAGTAAATCCCTTAATAAATATTAAGTTAAACAAGATGCTTTCCAATGAATAACACTCATCAAGGCCTAGATCATAAGGGGTGGGTTTGCCAAAGCAGAGTGCTCCTTTTAATCGTGGTGAGGAGCGAAAGAGTAAATGTGATACTCGTTATGTTGATTCATTGGGCCTAACTTAACTAAGTCGTCACAATAAGATTATGAACTTAGAAGCATAGAGTTTGGCGAAAATTTTATTAGATAAATTAGAGCAATGGTTGTTCACCAAACTATCCAAGAGTTATATACGTGATATAATTGACAAATGTTGTCTACCTAAATAGTTGTGTTTTGGGAGTTTCAGCCAACGCTGACTCAAGACATGATGAAATATGGATCTTGGCTCACTAGAAAGATATATAATAAATGCTTTCCGAATTAATAGTAAGGGCTATTAATTTGATCAAAATAGTGGGAGATATATATTATGAATATATATGAATAATCATTTGAACATAAACTAATAATTCCGTAGACTAATTCTTTTATGCATTTTACATTATAGATATTCTAATGGCAAACAACTCAAATAACTTCTCTGTACGATCTGTCCTTGAGAAGGACAAGTTGACAGGAACAAACTTCCTCGATTGGCAAAGGAATTTGAGGATAGTCCTCAGGTAAGAGTGAAAGCTCTATGTCATTTCCTCGCCCTGGACCTCTCCCTGTAGGTGCATCGGTTGATCAACGTAATGTTTATCAGAAACATATCGATGATGACACGGATGTCACTTGTCTTATGCTTGTGACTATGAGTCTTGAGCTTCAGAAACAGCATGAGCATATGGATGCTCATATAATGATAGAGAACCTTAAACGTATGTTTGAAGGACAGGCTCGTCAAGAGAGGTTTGATACAAGTAAAGCCTTGTATGCATGTAAATAGGGTGATCGTGATCCAGTTGCACCGCATGTTCTAAAGATGATGGATATATGGAGTACCTTGCTACTCTGGGTTCCGCCATCAGTCCGGAAGCTCAGATAGATCTAATCTTGCAATCTTTGAACAACGACTATGCTCAATTTGTAATGAATTACAATATGAATGAGATAGACAAGACACCTACCGAATTGTTGGCTATGTTGAATACTACTGAGACCAACATTCAGAAGGCATCCCCTGCTCCCATAATGATGGTCAACAAAGGGAATGCCAAAGGAAAGGGTAAATGGAAAGGCAAGAACAAGATTGGATCTAAGCCTGCTAATCCAGAACCCGCTGTTAAGGCTTAGAAGCCTACTGGAGGTGTTGCAAAGGCAAAGGCAAAGGGTGATTGTCACTATTGCAAGAAGCCAGGTCATTGGAAGAGAAACTGTCAAACTTATTTGGAGGATCTGAAGAAACTGAAGGCTATTCAGATTTCTGATTCAGGTATTTATATTATAGAAGTCAAATTTGTCTACTTCTACATCATGGGTATTAGATACTGGATGTGGTTCTCACATTTGTATAAATGTGCATAAACGGCGAAGGAGTAGAACTTTGGCGTTAGGAGAAGTCGACCTACATGTTAGCAATGGAGCAAAGGTTGCTGCTTTAGCTGTAGGGACTTATTATTTATCGATGCCCATGGGGCTTATTTCAGAACTTGAGAACTATTTTACGTGCCTGCAATTTGCAGAGACATTATTTTGGTTTCTTGTTTGGACAAGATTGGTTTTTCCTTTTTGATTCAGAACAATTGTTGTTCCTTTTCATTAAATAATGTTACCTATGAGGTTGCACGTTTGTTTAATGGTTTATATGTTCTTGATTTTGATACTCCTATCTATAATGTAAATAATAAACATCTAAAGATAAATGACTCAAATCAAACATACCTCTGGCACTGTCATTTAGGCCATATAAATGAGAATCGCATTTCCAAGTTACATTAGGATGGATACTTGGATAAGTTTGATTTTGAATCATACGAAGAATGTGAACTATGTCTCATTGGCAAAATGACTAAAACTCCTTTTACCGGATAAGGTGAGAGGGCCACCAAACAATTGGAATTGATACATAGTGATGTATGTGGTCCAATGCGTATGTTGGCAAGAGGTGGCTTTTACTAATTTTAACCTTTACTGATGATTTTAGTAGATACGGATATGTGTATCTTTTGAAGAACAAATCCGAATCGTTTGAAAAATTCAAAGAGTAAGAGATTGAAGAAGAAAAACAAATAGGCGAAAGTATAAACTCTACGATCTGATCGTAGAGGAGAATACCTAAGCTTAAAATTTCTTAAAAGCTTGTGGTATAGTATCACAACTCACTCCTCCTGGAACACCACAAAGACATGGTGTGTCTGAGAGGAGAAATCGCATTTTGTTGGACATGGTGCGATTGATGATGAGTCTAGAGGATCTTCCAATTAGTTTCTGGGGTTATGCCCCTAGAGACGGCTGCAGAAACACTAAACCGAGTTCCTTCTAAATCAGTTCAAAAGACACCATACATGAGATATGAACTGAGAAACGTCACAGCGTGTCATTTATGAAAATTTGGGGATATGAAGCGTTTGTGAAACGTATGATCTCTGACAAGCTAGGACCAAAATCAGATTTTGTGGGATACCCAATGGAAACAAAAAGGGTATTATTTCTATAAACCTTCGGAGAACAAAGTGTTTGTTGCTTGAATGGCTATGTTTCTAAAGAGAGATTTACTTTCTAAGAAAAATAGTGGGAGGACAATAGATCTCGATGAGGATCGAGAACCACAGAATAATGTTGAACAAGAGTTGGAACATGAGCAGAGTGTGACTCAAGATGTTGATAACAACACTGCTCAAGAAACACAGGTTATTCGTAGATCTAGTAGGATTCGCTATGAGCCAGAGAGATATCGTGGATTTCTTCTGACTCAAATTGGCGATGTGATGATTATAGATGATGATGAGCCTCTCACCTACAAAGATGCTATGAATAGTCCAGATTTTGAGAGATGGCTGGAGGCCATGAAATCTGAGATGGATTCCATGTATGAAAATCAAAGTATGGACTTTGGTTGGACCACCTGAAGGGGTAAAACCCATAGGGTGCAAGTGGGTTTCTTGAAGAAAAACTGACGTGGATTGTAATGTACAGACCTACAAAGCAAGACTAGTGGCGAAAAGTTTCAAGCAGATTCATAGTAGTGACTATGATGAAACTTTCTCACCGGTGGGTATGGTCAAATCCATCAGGATTTTGCTTGCGATAGCAACTTACTATGACTATGAAATCTGGCAAATGGATGTCAAGTCGATCCAAAGTTTGCTAGAATGGTCTGTGAGAAGCGATGGTCCATTTATGGATTATAGCCGGCCTCGAGGAGATGGAACATTCGTTTTGATCAAACAGTCAAAGAGTTTGGCTTCATGTAAAATGAAAATGTGTCGTGTGTTTACGAAGGGTTAGTGGGAGCCATGTGTCATTCCTAGTATTATATGTAGATGACATATTATTAATAGGGAATGACATTCCTAATCTACAGGTTGTGAAGATTTGGTTGGGAAATAGTTTCTCGATAAAAGACTTTGGCGATGATACATATGTCTTAGGGATCAGGATCTATAGAGATAGATCTAAAAGATTAATCGGTTTAAGTCAGAATACATACATATGTAAAGTGCATACTTAAGATAACGTTGCGGACCCACAAGATTAAGGCTTTGTCGCAGCAGAAGCACGAAGGTCACACTAGTTCCGTGGGTATTAGATACATGAGTGATTGGCTCTAGTGCAAGTGGGAGATTGTTAGTGTTAGTGCCCTAGAGACAATGTGATTGTGCTTCTAGGAAATACTTTTGTTAATTAATGGTTGTGTTCTATTGATTATTATATGTTAATTTATTATGTCTTAATTTACTGCGATAAAAATGTTAGAGTAATAAATGTCCTTGGAATATATAATACGTATTCTATATCTTTAAGTATGTGACTTAAAAATGAGATTATATGAATAGTGTTTATATTCCTAAATATCCCTAATCAAGCATTGTCATTATGGGACAATAATAATGCATAAAGATTAGTATGTTTGTTGACTAATGACCACATCTCATTGGTCATAGGTATAGTGATACTAAAGTCAAGAACATAGGTGCATGTAAGATTCTACATGGCACTGGATAGACCCACAGTGAGATTCTTCATGTTTAAATAAAGTCATAAGAAAGACTCACAGTGATAATGGTGTAATGATCCTCTGACTTGAGATCATTATATTTCTATACGAGGATTAATATACTTTGACTACATTAAAAGTTACCTTTGACCGGGTGATGATAAAAGTGGACATCGGGTATATTATGAGTCGTATGAGAAATATGAATGATAGATAAAGGATTTAACCCTCCTATAATTAGGAGAGATATTATTGGCCTCTTGATTGAGTGAGACTATGAAATGCATGGCCATGCTCAAATAATGATTTGTTTTAATAGTCTACTCATTGATCAAGGAAACCCGGATTAAATATTGAAGAGGATGACTGAGAACATGCCTCGAGTTTAATCTATAATATTTGGTTAAAGGGATTATATTACACAGAAACATTAATCACGAAAGGTTTTATTGGATCACCAATTATTATTATTACTTGGGTAGCAATGATGTATTACTAGATGCCGCTCATTGTTTATAATTTTATTATTGGATATTAAAATTATTTCCAACGTAATAATAACCTAAAGGGTCACACACAAGAACGCTTGAAGGAGATTTGATTTAAATTATGAATTTAAATTAAATAGTAATTCGAATTTATTTATGATATTAATTAAGTGGGACTTAATTAATTAATTAAATATAATTTCAAATTTACTAATGATTAGAATTAGAATTATATTAGAATATTAATTAAGTTTGACTTAATTATTTATTTAATTAAGAATTCTAATTTTAATAAAAGCCCAATAGGATTGGGCTTTAGAAAAACAGATTTGTCTCTCTATATAAAGATCTTAAACTCTCAAATTAGAAAATAGAGGCTAAGAGAAAAAACCCTAGCCGTTTGAGAGAAGAAGATGGAGATAGAGAGAATTTGTTTTTCGGATGCTAGTACATCGCTCCTTCAAATACCAAGTGTTCGTGTGGATACCGATAGAGCGTAGATCGCGTGAGCGGGATGCGTGGTGATTCAAGAAGCTTGGACCTCCATTAGTCATCCTTTTCTCAACTGTTAAAGCTTTGTTTTAAGGTAAACGTTCATAACTACGAATTAAACGTCTTGTTTTGCATGGATCCTGCGATTGGGTTTCGATTTTATTGTTTTAATCCGTTGCATTTATGCCCCGAAAACCCAACATCCCCATCCCGAGCGCGAACCCATCGCCATGGCGTCGACAAGTGTAATATCCCGGACGGATATTATCTTATATAAATTATTATTTTATTATTATTTTGATTTAATTCCAAAATTGAATTATTTTGGTGACTTTCACCCGGTTTGTTCACAGACATTATCTGTACCCAGATATCAGTCAGTATGCATCCGTATTATCCAATTGATACCGTGATCTTCCGAACTAATAATAAAATTCATTTTATTATTATTTCCGAGATTAAATTATTTTATACGGATTATACAAAGATTTCAGTATACAGACATATATGCGCACATACGCGTAGTATATCGATTGGTACATTATACAAATTGTGTGTTGTGTATTTTTGAACAACACTTGTTTTGTTATGACAAAACCTAGTAGGATGGTTAGGGTTTGATTAGGAATTTTTGGTAGCTAAACCTAGGGTTACAAGACATAAGAGATTAAGGAAATTCTTCTCGAAAATTTCTCCCCGACATCAAACCTTCCCTCACATACCACCTCCCCCACATCACCTCCTTCTCCCCTAGGTGAGGCCGGCCACAGTTTAGGGAAGGGCTTAGGTGCAAATGTGTGTGTGTGCACATTTGCATTCTCCCCCTTTTTCCCACCTATAAATACCCCCTTCCTTCTCCATAGTTTCATTTTAGAAAGATCAAAAAGAAAGAAAGGAAAAGAAAGAAAGAAAGGAAAAGAATGAGTGATCTAACTTGAGAGTTTTTATTTGTAGGTTGGTAGGAGTTCTAGGAGAAAGAAGGAGGATAGTTTAGTTCTTCCATCAAGGAAAGAAACAAGGTGGGGGTTTCTCCTAGGTTTGTTGTTTGTATGTTTGTTTGTTTGGTTGGTTGTTGTTTCTTTGAATGGTGTTTGATGATCCTTCTTCTTCTTACCCTCTTGTTTATTTTTCTTTTGGTGTGGTTACTTTGTAGTGGTATGGTTGTATGAGTTTTCTCATTTTGAATGTTGTTAACTACTTGGACTAAAATAACACATGCATATAAATTTGTACATACAACCATGTAAGGTTGTAGGACTTGAATGTGAGACCATACATAAGGCATATGAATTTGTTTACAACCATGTAAGGTTGTAGGACCTATGTTGAACCTTGGACTAAAAGAAAGCATATGTTGAAAAATGAAGTGCTCTTACTTGTTGTATTATTGTTTAGTTTTAAATCTTAAAAGTATGAAAAAAGAAACTAACTAAATCACTAGTTGTAGAATAAATATATAAAAAGATCTTTTCTTTTCTAAACACTAGTTGTAAAAAGATTAAAAAGATTTCTTTTATGTCCACTAGTAATAATAAGAAACCTATGCTAATAAAAATTTTAGTAAGTACTTTAGTTGTAGATATTTATAATTTTAGTAAAGACTCATGGTAGTAGTAGTAGATATACATGTTCAAATAAGGTAAGTAGTGGTAGATGTTAAAGTAATTTAGTTGTAAATATTTATGCTAAATTTTAGTAGATGCTCATAGTAGTAGTAGTAGACATATATGTTCTAATAAAGTTGTAGTAGTAGTAGATATGTATGCTTCAATTAAAATAGCAATAGTAGATGTATGTTTCCATTAAAGTAGTAATAGTAGATGTGGAATTTATTATATCATATTTAGGGATGAGATTCATGCTTTACATGTTGTAGGATCACTTCTAAAAATATTTAGAAGCCATATTCATGCTTTACATGTTGTAGGATCACTTCTAAAAATATTAGAAGCCATATTCATGCTTTACATGTTGTAGGATCACTTCTAAAAATATTAGAAGCCATATTCATGCTTTACATGTTGTAGGATCACTTCTAAAAATATTTAGAAAGCCATATTCATGCTTTGAATGTTGCAGGATACATTCTAAAAATACCTACCATGTTTAGACTAATTTATTTGTGTTTAGAATGTTGTAGGATTCATTCTAAAAATACCTACCATGCTTAGATTAATTTATTTGTGCTTAGGATGTTGTAGGATCTATTCTAAAATTCCTACCATGTTTAGATTAGTCTATTTATGCTTAGAATATTGTAGGATTTATATTAAAAAAATACCTACCATGTTTAGGGATAATGTATGCCATGCTAAGTGTATATTTATGCCTAGAATGTTGTAGGATTTATTCTAAAATTACCCATCATGTGTAGGAGTGATATACATGATGTAGGATTGATGCTAATTAATCTACCATGTTTAGATGTACATATATATATATTTAGGAATGTTGTATGTTCATGCTTAGTAGTTATCCATGCTAATAAGATACTCATGCTTAGTAGATTACTCATGCTTAATAAGATTCATGCTTAGATGATTGTAGGAGAGCATATACCATGCTAGTTAATCTATCTATGCTTAGATGATTGTAGGAAAGTAGTATACCATGGTAGTTTAATCTATCTATGCTTAGATGATTTTAGGGAAGTGGTATATAATGCTAGATTAATTTATCTATGTTTAGATAATTGTAGGAAAGTGGTATATAATGCTAGATAAATTCAACTATGCTTACATGCCTGTAGGAAAGTTGTATAATGCTAGATTCATTTATCTATACTTAGATAGTAGTAGGAATCATTATACATGTTTATAATGTTGTAGGATGATGTTTAATTGACCTACCATGTTAGAACATTGTAGGAGTATTATGGTGAGTGGTTATGTTATGTACCATAATTAGATTGTCATGGGTAGATGCTTGCAAATTGTATGCCATGCTTAAAGTACTATAGGATGAAGTAATAAGGGTCGGGAAGACCACTAGTAATAGTTAGTCTGATAAAGGCTATTAAGTTACCTTTGGTTTTTCGCTAGTAGAATACCGATCATAGACTATTAGTAGATTCTTCTGTTGCTTCTAATAATAGAAGATCAAGTTTGTTAGTAAGCACGTTTGGTTGCTTTTAAGATTGATCACCTGTATGGTTGTTTGCATATGGTTGTGCTCGTATGCGGCTCGACCAGCCCGTGCATAGCTGTTGGTCTCATACGCGGCTTATGTGGCTGGTATGTACGTGGTTATCTCCTACGAGGCCCGCCTGGCTCGTAGGTAGTTAGTATTTCATACGTAGCTTATTGGCTCGTATGTGGTCGTTACTCGTGTATAGCTTGTTAGCTAGTACACAGTTTGTTGTGCACGTCTAGGGTGATATTACTATCCTAAGGGCTATCGACCATCAAGACATATGTTTTCTTACCCTAAGAAACTGTGGAGGAGTCACTCCTTGTGTACCGTCGAATCTTAACCATGGTAGGTTGATCGAGGACCGGAGTATAGACGAAATCTAAGTTTAGGGTAACGGCATGCATGTATATTCGCACTGCCGAAGTCTTGGATCGATGAGCCACGAACCGGATCCCGAGGGGTTCCGGTAAGTCTAGGTTAAGCAGCCTAGTAGAGTTGTTTTGCAAAGTCTAAATTAAGGCCTAGCTTGTTGTGGTTATAATATTGTCCTCCCTAGGAGTGTTCAGGGTTAGGGACATTATTAGGGTAGTGACTTATAAAGATCATTACTTAAACCCTTGCCGGAAGAGAGGAGTCGGTTGTAGGGGGCACCTTACAGCTCACTCGTCCCTAGAGGCAGACCAGGTGGTGTCATTGGGTTGTATCTTCCTGTCAAAAGGGATACGCACGATGCCTTCTCACTAGTTGGGGACATGGGTTGCGTATCCTAATTGTTAATTCCTGAAGTGCCATGACAAGGCGGGCGGAGCTAGGGGGGATGGACCCCCGGAACTCCGTCAGGTCCTATACCAAGAGGGCGAACAGGCCATGGACTACGGTCCGACCAGGGGGCGGCAGGGGGCTCCCCTGTTAGCAGTATCCCCGACGGTTCGTCAGGTTTTTGAGTGAGGTCCGGTAGCCGGATAGCAGTGGCAACATGGACACCACTGGCGAACTGCATTAGTGGGACTTGACCACGTCTGCAACCTCATCAGTCACGTTGTATCTGTCAGGAACAGGTTGTGTACAATTAGAATTCATAACGCGGGTTCAAATTCCTATATATATGAAGAAACGGCTTGAGATGGAGCTCATGTAGTATGGGCTGCATGCTGCTTTCGGAGACCTGCTGGCATTAGAATAGGAGCATCCTAGTTTAGTTGACATTGCATTAAGCATCCTAGTTCAATTGACATTATTAGATTATAGTCACTGCACTCACGAACACTTAAACTATACCAACACCATTGTTATATTTTGTATATTGTTTGGGAGATTCGCTGCTATATGATCAGCCTTTAAGCGTCAGTGAATACTGACGTCCCCACTTCCATAGGTACTGGATTGCCGAAGCACAAGACAAGGAAAGCAAGGAGTCAGTGTTATGTTTAGTTCCGCTGCAGTATATGTATTGGTTATGCATTAGTTGAGAAGTACTATGATGTAAGATGTTGAAGTTTGTAATACTTAGAAATGTAAAGGTAACATTGTAACTCTATTGTATGGCATTGCAGTTGTGTAATGTTCAGACTTGTAATGTATTGAGTGTGGAATAAAAAGTTTTAAATTCTCCTGTTTTTCTGTGTATTGTGACTAATTGAAGAAAAGGTCTTGGCTCGTGTCACGGTTTCCCAGTATTGGAAATCGGGGCGCTACAACAAGCTCCATCCTTCACGAGAATGCTTCGACGAGCTCCGCGGTGCCGAGCTCTCCTCCTCACCTTGCTCGCCGAGCTCCACTCTCGCTCTTCCGACGTCGAGCTACTCCCCTCCGTCTTCCGATGGGTACGGCTCATCATTTGGCTCGGAGCTCGGCCATGGAGCTCAGTGCTCGGCGGAGCTCGAGGACGGAGCTGATGGCGGCCGTGAGTGGGCTCGGCATTGGACTGGGAGCTCGAAGTCGTTGAGAGCTCGTGCACGTGAAGGATGAGTGCTCGGCACCGGAGTAGAGGTTGAAGATCGGCACTGAGCTCGGAGCTCCGGAGTGGGAGCTCGGCTCTGCACCGGCGAGGCGGTCGGATTCTCAACGGGGCGCGGGGTCGACATCTCGAAGCCTGGCCAGGTGAGAGGGGGGAGAGTTTGGGAGAGATGTGAGAAGAGTTGTAAAGGAGATGTTTTGGAAAAGAGGGGGTATGAGTATTCTGAATATTGTTTGGAAAAAACACTTAAAACAAACGCCAACTCAGAATAGAGTTTTCAGAAAAGAAAAAAAAACTAAAACAAACAGACCCTATAGTTTTCTCATCAAAATTCTTTTTATAATACTCATTTTAGCATGCATATCCTACATTAGAAAATAATAAAATCACTCACCTTATGTGAAGTTTGAACAATGAAAGAAAAGAGAATACCACTTCTAGCTCCAAAGACTCCTAGTAAGACTTCTCCTCCTAGCAAATGGCTCCTTCTCCTAGCAAGAATTTTCTCCAAGCAAAAATGGAACTCTCTTTCTTTTCTTTATTTCTTTATTTCTTTCTTTCTTTATTCTTTCTTTTGATTTTGATAATATTTTTGGTGCAAGAGAAAAGTAGGAAATGGGGGCTCTATTTATAGGATTTTGTGAGGGTCTAAAGTGCAAAAATTCCACCCTAATAACTCTTTCTTTTAATTCATACAACCCTCCACTTTCCTAACTCGTAAAACCTCCATCTCTTCACCTTTCCAACTCTTCACAAACTCAACTCCCATAACCTCCCAAACTCTCCAACTCCCCACTATGCCCAATCTGGCCTATGCTTGGGTTCAAAACCGGTCAACTAGTCTAGGTGTGTGCATGCACACATGCACATACAATTTTATTACAATTCTATAACTTTAAATGCGTACTAAAAGTTGTAAATTGTCATATAATAGTCCAAGCTCAACCTCATTTGTGTTTTTATTAGTGGGCTTGCTTCATGAGCTCATTTCTTAATTAAATAATTTAATTATCTAGTGGGCTCTCCTCCTAATGGGCTAGATTTTAGTCTATCGGTCCAAGGATCAAAAGAAGGCTAATTAAAATTTATGTATGCTAAAAATTTGTAAATGAGAACAACAAAATGAGAATAAAAATTTGCACGTGCATCATACGTGCAAAAAATCAAAAAATGTATTTTTAATTTAAAATAAATTGTGGGGTGTTACATATATATATATATATATATATATATATATATATATATATATATATATATATATATATATATTATGTATATGTATATATAAAGGAATAATGGCATTTGTGGTAAATAATTGTATAGAGGGGGCCCACGCTTTTGAAATAGCAGGTGTGTGCTGTGAGTGGAGCTGACGTCATGTGACCATCAGCATTGAAGTGGGGCCCACCCATTTTGTGAAGAAGATAGGCAACTGTGCTGCCTTGTCTTGGTGACGTGGCGGTGGGACCCGGGGTCTGGGTCTTGCTGTGCACGGATTTGAGATGGAGAAATTGTGTATTGGATAGTCCCATATTGGGATGAATTAGAATAAAATATTAATAAATAATAATGCCTATGATCAAGAGTCACCAATCCAGTTAACCACCTTTTGAGAGGCAGCCTGTGGTGGGCAGTTGTATTATACTATAAATAATTTGTCTTCTAAATTGTATAAATTGTCTAAGTTTGGGGCAAGGGTGTTACAAACTCGGGGCATGGAGCTTGAGGTCCTTGCCGAAGGTGAGGACCGTAAATATAATTAAAACTTTCGGAAGGGATGAGATCCAGGTTTGATGCCAGAAGGAGGGGACTTGGGAGGTTGTGAAATTGTGAGAAATCCAAGCCAAGCGGTAAGGATGTGAGAGATTTGAGAAATCTCAAGTTAGAGCTTGAAGTCCAAGCCGAGCGACAAGGATGTGAGAGATTGAGAAATCTCTCGTTAGGGCTCAAAGTCTAAGCCAAGCGGTGAGGACGTAAGAGATTGAGAAATCTCTCGTTAAGGCTCGAGGAACATGCCGAGCATCGAGCGTAATGTAGCTTGTAAAAAAGCTGATTGCTGGCTCAAGGAGCATGCCGAGCAGCGAGGACGCGAGAGATTGAGAAATCTTTCGTTAGGGCTCGAAGTCCAAGCCGAGCGGTGAGGATGTGAGAGATTGAGAAATCTCTCGTTAGGGCATGAAGTCCCAGCTGAACCGGCGAGGACGTGAGAGTTGAGAAATCTCTCGTTTAGGCTCGAGGAACATGTCGAGCGTCGAGAGTAGTGCAGCTTGTAAAAAAGCTTGCTGCAGCAGCAAGTTGAGCAGCGAGAACGTGAGAGATTAAGAAATCTCTCATTATGGCTTGAGGAACATGCCAAGCATCGAGCGTAGTGCAACTTGTAAAAAAATTGGCTGCTGGCTCGAGGAGCATGCCAAGCAACGAAGACGTGATAGATTGAGAAATCACTCGTTAGGGCACGAAGTCCCAGCCAAGCGGTGATAACGTGATAGATTGAGAAATCTCTTATTAGGGTTCGAGGAACATGCTGAGCATCGAGCGTAGTGCAACTTATGAATAAGCTGGCTACTGGCTCGAGGTCCACACCGAGCGGCGAGGACTTGAGAGATTGAGAAATTTCTCATTATGGCTTGAAGTCCAAGCCGAGCAGCAAGGACGTAAGAGATTGAGAAATCTCTCATTAGGGCTTGTTGTCCAATCTGAGTGGCAAGGACGTGAGAGATTGAGAAATCTTTCGTTAAGGCACGAAGTCCAAGCTGAGTGGTGAGGACGTGAGAGAATGAGAAATCTCTTGTTAGGACTCGAGGAACATGCTGAACGTTGAGCATAGTGCAGCTTGTAAAAAAGCTGGCTACTGACTCGAGGTCAAAGCCAAGCAGTGAGGACGTGAGAGATTGAGAAATCTATCATTAGGGCTTGAAGTCCAAGCGGAGCGGTGAGGACGTGAAAGATTGAGAAATCTCTCGTTAGGGCTCGAGGAACATGCCGAGCGTCGAGCGTAGTGTAGCTTGTAAAAAGTTGGCTGCTAGCTCGAGGTCCATGCCGAGCGGCGAGGACGTGAGAGATTGAGGAATCTCTCGTTAGGGCTCGAAGTCCAAACTGAGCGGTTACGATGTGAAAGATTGAGAAATCTCTCGTTAGTGTAGCTTGCCAGGGCATCGAGCGTAGTGCCACTTGTGAAAAAGATGGTTGCTGGCTCGAGGTACATGTCGAGCGTCGAGCGTAGCTTAGCTTGTAAAAAAGCTAGCTATTGGCTCGGAGTCCAAGCCGAGCAGCAAGGATGTGAGAGGCAGAGAAACCTCTCTTTTGGAGAAGTAAACACAAGACATTCTGACTCGGAAAATAAAAGAAACTTCATTGCATTTACTTGCTTGATTACACAAAAGGAGTGACGCGTAGCGCCGATTATAATCACAGACGCTCCTATGGTCTTTCATGGAACTTAATAAGGTGCTCTATGTTCCAAGTTCTCTTGATTATCCTGCCCCCCAGGTCTTCGAGTTGGTACGTGCCTGGGCATGCCACTTGGGAGACCTTGTACGTGCCCTCCCAGTTTGGGACCAATTTGCCTTTCGTAGTAGGGTAGGAAATAGTGAGCTTCCTAAGTACGAGGTCACCCTCCTTGATGTCGGTCAGATGGACCTTCTTATTGTAGAACCTTTTAATCCACTGCTAATAGATAGATGGTGGATTTTTCATGGATTTCTTCGATTAGGTCCAAGTTGGATCTGAGGTTGCTCGAATTGGATTCCTCATTGAAGCCCATGATCCTAGGCAAAGGAAGCCCGATTTCCAGTGGGATAAAAGCCTGTGTCCCATATGTCAGGTTGAATTTGGACTTGCCCATAGGGATCCTCTTGGTTGTTCGATACGACCAAAGAATGTTCGGCAATTCATTGACCCACAGTCCCTTGGGAGATTTGTCCAACTATCTTTTGAGACCTTCAAGAATTTGGTGGTTGACATTTTAAGCTTAGTCGTTCGACTGTGCATGGGCTATTGATTCGCATAGCTTTTCGAAAATTTTTGCCTGCAAATTGAGTTCCGTTATTGGTGATGAGCATGTGCAAGATCCCGAACCGACAAATAATGTGTTTCCAGAAGAATTACTGGGCTTGATGTTCAGTGATTGCGGCCAAGGGTTCTGCCTCAACTCACTTAGTGAAGTAGTCGATGGCCATTATGAGGAAGCGTCTTTGACCCGTGTCGCTCCTTTCCAGGAGCTCGATGAAATCTTTAGGATGCTTCTTTGTGAGGAAAAGAAGGAGGCCTTCATATTCTTATGAGCAACATTATGGCAGAAGGCAGGAGCCGCCCCTGACGAGTCCAGGGGGGAGATGGACATTGCCTCGGTTGTGAAGCGCTTGACAAAGTATTTCAGCAATTCACTATCCTTTTTCTTTAATTTCAACAACAATGCACTTGTCTTTTCAGCCTTGCGGTTGGTGACGAAGTCTGCTATGAAGAGTTCCTTAGGTTGGTCGAAGAATAATATCGATTCTGGAGTAAAGCTATAGTACCATTCCCTTGTTAATCATTCCAAAGTTACGGGGAATGTTCAGCACATGAGCACATCGGTGGCATTATAGACCATTATGAGAGTTTTAAAACTCTCAATATGGCCAGCTGGGTCAGATTCACCATTGTAAGATTCAAACTAAGGTTCTTTGAAGTTCTTTCGAAAATAGATTTGCTGAAAGGAGGTCGACTAGGCCGGTAAGCCATGCTGAAACGGTTTCCCTTCATGCTTTATCTATTCCAGGCGATCCTCTACTTCTCGAATGCGGCGAAGGACTTGGTCGTCCTTCCCCTTGGTTCTAGTTGAGTCGCTAGACTCTTCTTCTCTCGAAGGAGTAGAGCAGTGGTTCCGTGAGCGTCGACCCTGATCATGAGTACCTCGGATGGCTCAGAGGATGTCATGCTTAAAGTTTTCTACTTCAGCCCTAGTTACTGGGGATTGTTGCTCTTTGTTCATCTCAAGATGCTTTCGACTCCCACGAGTCGGGCTTCTTTCTGCATTGCACCCCTTATAAAAAGGAGGAGAATCTTGAACTTTACCTTCGGAGAGAGTTGCTTCTCCGGTTCTCTTGATGTTCTGAACGGGTGGCCTCGCCTTGTGTACGCCTCTCATCCAAACGGATCCATAGATCAGTCCCCTGTGGTAGAGTGTTGATGACTTGATGGAGATCTCTTGACCCTCGAGGACCACGCGAGGACGTGGAGTGGAGTGCAGTAGAATGGACTAAGACATTGTTGTATAGAGGGTGTTGTTCATGGTGTGGTTCATGACGGCTTTGTCGGGAGCCCCCCGGTGCATCTTCGTTGAAAGGAGCTTGATTAGACTATTAGGGCTGATCCATCTGATAAGGCGGAATAAAATCCTCCATAGGAGGAGCTTGTTGACGTGGAGGGTTGCCTAGATGGCTTGATGTCGCTGCACTCCCTGTCAACTTTGGTAGCATGACGTGAAGATTCTATGTTTCTCTGAGACGTAGATCTATGTAGTTTCCCACAGATTGCATCAATCCGTTGCTGTTTATTTTGGTGTAGGAGGAAACAGATAGTGAGTTTATATTTTGAAGGAAACTACTACAGATCTAACATTTGATCCTCTCCATAAAAAGTGGTTAGAGCTCATGATGACTTCTTCAACCTCTGAGAGGGGGGGTTCTTCTCTGTCCTCTGGGAGAGTGGGTTCTTCTGCATCCCCAACTTCGGGAGAGGGGCCCCTTGTGTATTCTTGTCGAGATGGATGGGGGATACCGTCCCTTGCTCGTGGTCTGCTTAAGCCGCCCCGACGTTCAGACTCTTGCTGTTTGGAGCATCTGATATGGCGAAGGTCTTGCTGCGGCTGAGGTGCTTCAGGAGGCACCATGGGGGGTGTGGAGGTGTACACCAACCCCCGGTTCTGTCCATTTTTTGTGGAGGGTGTTGACTTCTTCGGGAGCCCCTCGGTGGAGCCTCTCTAGAAGGAGGCTGGGTAGGCTATTCTGGATGAGGAGGTTGATCTAGTTGAAGGGTAAGAAGGATGTCCTAATGAGGAGGAGGTGGAGGAAGAGGGTTGGCCCATTGACTTGAGGCCGCCGCCTTCCCTTTCCCCTTTGGATGTATGACTGAAAACTATTTTTACCCGCACAGTTTGGTCGGATTGCTTTTTCTGTTCCCACAGATGGAGTCAATCTTTTACTGCTTATCTCTTTGTTGGAGCAAATAGATGATATGATTTCTTTTAAAAACAATAAAAAACTGAATGTTTTTACTTTCAACGATGTTGACTGCTTTCAACTAATTTTGACTTCTGAATCTAATTCGTTTGCATCACTAGATTTGATCTTGATGATGATGATCGCTCCGACTAACCTAATCCCAATGACAGACCCTCCAACGCTCAATTCAGAACTCGAGAAGAATATGAGAGAGCTTTTTGGTGGAAAAACACTGATTACCTCGTTCTTGTGGAGGTAGGGGGTATTTATTGTTGCTTTGGGGATCAGTTTCAAGATAATGATTTATCTCTACTTCCCGATATTTTTGGATTGAAATGATTATCTCTTCTTCATGAAGAGATAAAACTCTTCTCATGATAAGGGACATAGTTTTTGAACCGTCTATTATGGATAATCATGAGTTTAAACCATATTTAAATAATATGGACTCATTTATATTGGGTTGTTGTGACAGCCTAGCAAGATATATCCGTTTTGAGTTATTGGGCTGGAGAGATGCCAAATTTCCATTTATGGACCCGTTTCTAGTTAAATTTACCATTTTACCCCTAAAAGTTTTAAGATTTGTGCCCGTTTTGAACGGTCCTGGTTTGGTTCTATTTTTACCCATATCAAAATCCATGAGTGTGATCCATTGGATTGATCAACTATGATTAACAAAGCCAATCTCTCAAGGAGTGTTTTTTTTAATATACAAATATCAACCGAAAATTATCTTTGAAAGATTGGCTTTGTTAGGATGAAATAGATGGACTGTGTATCGTGTTTGTTTATAGATATATGTAGAGATGATAGAGAATGAATGGGGTGGTGTTTTTATAGGATATCAAAATAAGTAGTATTGATTCGAGTCATTACTAATCTTCATAGTTTCTGATGAAAAAGGAGTAAGAGAGATTGAAGAGCGCCTTGGCATCCTACACGAAATGATCGTCAACTGGGACTCGGATGAATCTATGATATGGGATCGCCACCCAGATGAAGCTGCTCACTTCTTAAGGGTTGTTGATGAAGTACGCCAATTTACTGAAGACTTGGGAAAAGGACAAGAAGAGGCCCTATCTCATCTAATGTCCATAGCATCCTTAAAATGTCAATGTCAAGGCTCGAGGATGAGTTTGCCCACCTCCTCGTTCATTACCGCCAACCAGTTGAGCCTAGACGCATGTCCTTCCGTTCAATTGAAGATGACCCTAATGAAGATTTCTCATTAAGTTCCTTTGATGAGGTGCCAATACAATGTAAACTTCGGGGTGAGAGTGGTCAAAATTCAGAAGATTTCATCATTGATTTAATTCACCCTGATTGAATCCTTGAGTTAAAAACCATCGCGGAGATGATGTTTCTTTGCAAGTATGATAAAGAGTGTTGTCAAGCTTACATCGGCATAAGAAAGGATGCGTTAGATGAATGCCTTACTATTCTTCGAATGGAGAGGTTAAGCATCGAGGAAGTGATTCAAATGGATTGGAATGGTTTAAATATCCTAATCAATAGATGGAACCGAGCATTGAAGGTGTTTGTTAGGGTTGTTTACCTTGCTAGTGAAAGGCGACTCAATGACTTGATCTTCGGTGATCTCTCTGAAGCGATGAAAGATTACTGTTTTCTTGAATCCTCAAAGGCGTACATCCTCCGATTACTCAATTTAGGTGAAGGCATTGCAATTGGGCATCCGAAAGTAGAGAAACTCTATTGAATTCTTGACATGTATGAAGGGTTATCAGATCTTCTCCCTGATATTCATTCATTTCCTTGTACCTCGGAGAGAGTGGTTCTTCCTGCATCTTAATTAAATGCAACGAGGTTTTATTAAGATTGGGTGAATCGATTCGGGCAACCTTGTCTGAGTTCAAGCAAGCCATTAGGAAAAAACACATCCACTACCCCTTTTGTTGGTAGTGCAGTTCACCCTCTCACAAAATACGTCATGAATTATATACAGGCTCTTTCTGATTATAGTGAAACCCTAAATTTTCTTCTCAAGAGCGAGGATAAGAAAGGACCATCTGAATTCGACACCAGTGGAACACCATATCCAATCAGTGGCTTCAATTCTCGAGGCCAACCTTAATGCTCGAATCGATGCTATACAGGGATAGTTCACTCCAAAACTTGTATATGATGAGGGCCGGCTCACACCTTGAGACACATGAGACAGCCACTTCAGCCCACCGGATTTTTTGCAATTTTAGGGGCTCCCAACTTTATTTTCCTTATAAATATAGGTACATATTTTGTGTGTAAAAAAATTTGTAATTAGGGGTTCCAAAAATAATTATTTGGGCCTTTTGTGTCCCCGGGAACTCAAGGCCGGCCCTGTATTTGATGAATAATCTGTGCTACATGGTTTAGAAGGCGAAGGACTCTGTACTCCGGGCAATTCTAGGAGATGATTGGATTCAAGAATACAGTAGAAAGTTCCGATCGAATGCATGCAATGAACTAAGAGCGAGCGACTTGGAGCTCAGTGCTTGCATACTTGAAGGATGAGGGAATATGCAATCATCGGTCCAGCTCTCCTTCGAAAACCATACTTAAAGAGCGGTTTAAAGGGTTCATAGGACTCAGGCAGGTTTCCAAATACTGAGCTTAGAGATGATCTGAAGATCTCGATCTTTCTTAAAGTGATTCAGGCCTATAGAACGTTTGTGGGGAGGTACAAGGGTCACTTTGATGGAGTGAGGAATAAAGATAGTTACATCAAGTACTACCCTGAAGATTTAGAGAGATGCTTGTTGGATCTCTTTGAAGGGTCGACGAAAGTTATGCACCCTCACAGGAAGTCGTACACTGTTATCGGTGTTGATTTAAGTAACATTTCCTTTTTGGGGAGGTGTATACATCTATTGTTTTATTGATGGGAGTCTGTTATAAGGTTGTGAATTACTAGTGATTTATTGTTAATTTAAGAATTTATTCTAGGCTAGCAATTGCTACAGTAATAATTTGGGATACAGCTTAGGATGTAAATCTTTTAGTTGTAAAATCTGATGAGTGAGTGACTTGTTGTAACATAAATTGAGATGTGATGTTATTATAAATAATATTCCTGGATTTCACATTGTTATAATCTTAGATTTTATGTATAGAGATCAACGCTTTCTTCATATAAAAAGAAAAAAGCTCTTTATTACTGATTCCTTATTCTGTAAATTACAAATACAAATTTTCCTGCCCATTCTTTCTTGCATATTATTACACCGAGCAGAAACAGGAGTATGAAATTTGCAGCTATAAGCCACTTTCATGGCTTTTCATATTTGTCTTGCCATTTTGCAATCTAACTGTGAACATCTATCTGCTGGGTATAATATCATTTTTTTTAGGCCAAGTTGTAGAAGTTCTAATCTTGCTCAGTCAAGAATCAAGAATCAACAATTCACCAGTTTTACTCTCATACTTTCTCTCTTTCTAGTCCTGACTTGAGCGTCGGAGGGTCTGTGGCCGGGGGCCACCCCCCGGTGTTTCAGACGTTTTGCAGGTCCATCGGCTGCATCACCAACCGTCGAATTCAGATCACAATATCTCAATCACGATCCAGAATCAATCTCAGGAGCTCTAACCTCTTTTAACGGCCAAGGCACAGGTTTGACTTTTAGTAGTTTCCATCCATTATTAACTCACTATCTGTTTGCTCCCACACCGAAAAAAGCAGCAACAGATTATTCACTACCTCCAGAAGCCACAGATCAATTCAAGGTTTCTCCGAACACTCCGACTACTAAAATTATTCGTCAGATTCTAAAAATAAGACGTACTACTTCCCGAAAGCCATGAAAATCACCTTTCGGGAGGGGGGGCTTATGATGATGGTAAAAAGCACAGCAGATCAGAGCTATACGATCCCTGCACGGATCTCAAAGCATCTACCGGCAGATTAGTCATCACAGACCTATTTTATAGGCCTGGGCCCACTCCAAGACATGGGCTTCTCTCAAGCCCATAAAAAGTGACAGGCTAGGCCCACTAAGGGAGACACCCAGCCCATGATGGCTAGGAGTCTCATCTCTTATTCTCTCACAGGGATATCTTTTCTCTTCAGGGGGGAGATATGAAAGATCCGACAGTCACGATTCGGCTACTAGAATGTCTCTCAGGCCTATAAATACTCCTCCCCCTCCTCAATCTCCAGGTAATCAACAATTCACCAGTTTTACTCTCATACTTTCTCTCTTTCTGGTTCTGACTTGAGCGTCGGAGGGTCTGTCGCCGGGGGCCACCCCCCAGTGTTTCAGACGTTTTACAGGTCCATCGACCGCATCACCAACCATCGAATTTAGATCACAGGATCTCAATCAACAATCCAGATTCAATCTCAGGAGCTATAACCTCTTTTAACGGCCAAGGCACAAGTTTAACTTTTAGTAGTTTCCATCCATTATTAACTCACTATCTGTCTGCTCCCACACCTAAAAAAGCAGCAACAACTTGCAACTAAGGAATAGTTTCTAAATTATAATTTATGCTTCCTATCTTATAATATTTTCTATAGAATGTGTGATCTTTCTGCAAATTTAAGATTTGTTTTTGTAATATTTTTTTATTTATTCTATCTAATCATTTTTTTTAATTACTTAAATTGTACTAAATATTTTGAAAAAACTAGGTAAGAATTACGTACTTAGAAATGATGCTCTGATACCAAGTGGATGCAAAGCGTGAATTGTAATAATTATCTGTAAAGAGAAATAAACATAATATCAAAAATGATAAAGATGATATCATTCTGTAAAATAATATTCTTGAAAATAGTGTGCATTATCAAATTCAAAAATATTTAAGTAATCAAGCATAACTTCGAAATTTCTCATGGCTTTTGATTCTGATTCCAATATTTCACTATCATAGGGGGATTCTTCGGGTTCTTCTATATGTTCATTTTATTCCCCAGTATGTTCGTTTTCTTTCTCTATATATTCATTTTCTTTTAGAAATTATCTAAATGCTGTTGTGGGACTCCAGATATACCTAAAAAATTCTTCATTTTCATAAAATAACAAAAGATCTTTGATAAAAAGTTAAATCATCAATTATTTGAATACTTATATTACTAGTTTCTCCAGGGTTGATTTGATTTATTGTAATAATTATTATTTGTTGTACGCTAAAAAAACAATAATTTAAACTCATAAAAATCATACATGCTTGTTACTCTTTGAGGATAATAAACATCAGATACCCACATTCTGGCACTTCCTTGATAGTGAGTCATTAATTCATAAATTTCTTAGGCAAGTGTAGCCCACGTTTCCGTTTGTACGGATTTCATTTGTATTCATTTCTCTCTCTCTTCCAATTCTTGTATTCAAAATATTTGACATAAATTCTGTCATTCTATTAAATCCAATTTGCTTTCATTTGACTATTTTTGTGGAACACAAAAATTCCAATCCACTTTATCATATCTTACTAGTATTATTTATTTTTCTATTACTATTGTTTAATATTAAGTCCATTCCAATTATTAATTTCATTTATGTCTATTATTATTATTTTTGAACCAAAATATTCTAGTCCATACTATTTGATTACATAATTATTTTGTGAAAACCCAAACCCAAATTCTATTCCATTCTACAATATTTCTCTTGATTATCTATTATTTTGTCAAAGCCCAAGTTTAATCCATACTGTTGATATCATTATTTGATCTCTTTTTGAATGTGAAGCTTAACCGAAACAAAACAATCTAGAGCACAACTCAAGCCCACACATTTAAATCCTAAATGAATCTTATTAGAGCCTAACCCAAACCCGTTAACCCAAATACAACCCTACCAGAATACCTCCTTAATTGCACTCCATCATCTCCTTCATGATCTCCTCCCCACTAACCCCATTATCAATCCCTAACCACCCTAATTATTATATCTAATCCTCTCCATTAGCCGTAACCCTCTCATTCATCTTCTTCCTTTGCTTTTCACCCCATCAGCTCTGAAACCCCGATCACTTTCCCTCTACTTGCACCCATCGCCGCAACCACCTGCAGTCGCTGCCTCGCCCTCATCCACTGCATCTGTTACCCCCTCATCGCCAACACTCCACCACGGCAACCTCGACGCACCTCCTCCGCAGTCTGTACCTCGACCCCAACTACCTCCTGCGTGCCGCCAGCCCCGCCACAAGCACCACCCGACCAGCCGCTCACCCTCAACCCGAAACACCAGAGCCCCCGCCACTGCCATGACTGCAATCTCGATTATCTCCGCCACAACTGCCCGGCACTCCGCAACTGCCGCCGACCACCTTGCTCGCAACTAGCCCACACCATCTCTTCAAACCCATCGACTGCATACCTCCCTCCTTTGTTGTCCCCTCCTCGAGCTCGAACAACCATAACCCGACTACCGACTACCCAAACACCACTCTACAGTAGTCGCCAACACCCCGACCATCTTCTATAGCCGCCACTTGTTGTCCCTGCACATTACCTCGCAGAAGCCCCCCACGTTAGCCACCTCCACGCTCGAAGTCGCTGCTCTTCGCGTCCACCACCTCGTACCTCCCAGTCATCACCGAGCCCTCCATCACCTCGCCATAGCTCGGCCCTGCTCCACCACCGCATCCACTTCGGGCGCCACCGCTAGCTATCGTGTCGCTGTCGCCTCCCACCTTACCGCCTTGTCGCATTCAACCCCGGCACAACCATCAACCACCCGCTAACTTTTGCATCTTCCCGACTGCCCTTTGCTTGTTGCCTCCATTGCATCCTCGAACGAAGCCAAACTCAACTTTTTTGTCGCCTACAACCCCGAACAGCCTGTTGGTGCCCTCGACGCCGTATTCACTACCATTAACCGCTATTGATGTCGTTATTGTGGTTGTCACTACTCCTACTCATTATTGTTGTTGTCTCGCTCATTATCGATCCTTCGCACATTCGTACACATCGAACAGGAAAGCATCTCTTGTACACATTTTATTGTTCATGTGCAAGCATTTTCTTTGACCTCCGACAAGTAGTTATTGAATTGATAATAGTTTTCTTTATCTTACAATGTTATGATTCATAGTCTTCTTTTCGTGTTGTTGTTATTGATTTAAATCTCGAACCGTTAGTTTATCTTGTTATCGGACATTCAACTTTGCCGCCATATAAATTGTTTGAACTTGTACTGAGGTTTCGACCCAGTTTCTAAAACTGAAATTTAAAACTTTGTACATAGAAATTGTAACACAATAAGTTTAGAATATGGAACATCATACGGTTTCTCAATCCGATTTATAGATTGTATGTTATCACTATTTGAGTACTGCAACATCGAAATTTCAAGAACTGAAACTGTGCACGAAACAAGTAAAGAATGAATTTATATGC
Organism: Hemerocallis citrina; assembly: GCA_017893485.1. NCBI lineage: Eukaryota > Viridiplantae > Streptophyta > Magnoliopsida > Asparagales > Asphodelaceae > Hemerocallis > Hemerocallis citrina. Next base: position 417,289,185 of record CM030358.1, on the reverse strand, counting down.
ATAACTTCTGTAACTATAATGTATCGTGTAAATATGCGTTGGAACCAGCAGAGAGTCTAGTATCTGGAACCCCTGACGGAATCAGATTTGCATTCCCATAGCAGCAGGAAAGTGAGTTTAAGTACAAATAGGTGTCAATGTTCAGAACTTGTGTTGTTACGTTTTTTTGCATATAAACCTGTTATTTTCCATATTTAATGAATTGAACTATGTGTATTTCATGTATTGCATAATTATGGATACCACTATTCACATTGATTATATTGACTGCATGTTAACGATTGATCACGATTGTTCCACTGATTATATTGACTGTATGTTAATGATTGATCACAGTAAGAGAATAATAAGCCAAGGTAATAAAGGGTACCACTTAGAGTGGAAAATATAAGAAACTGTACTCGGAAGGGAGCTCGTGGTTTCTCTACTATTACTAGTTACTGTTACTGATTACTGATGATGGATTACTGACTACAATATCCCGATTACTGATATTGAATACTAAATACTGAATACTGTTTACATGTTTTCCCGAGTACATGATCCATAAAATTTACCACTAAAGTCAAATGTTCACTTGATTGTATGCATTCAGGCCGCTCAAACCTCTGTTCTCTGCTCAAAGTCCAATTCCTTTCTTCGGTCCTATGGTGGTTGAATTCAGGCATTGTTCAGTTCGAGAACTTGATGTGGTGCCTACTTCGATCTCTTCTGTCATTGCATCCTGGGAGACAGACGCCTCAAGAAACTCTAGCACCCGCACGAGGCAAATCTGTTTTAAAGAAATTGTGTGATACACAAGCCTCAACACAAATCGGTTTGGTTTTGTTATTTTCATTTTTTTAAAAAATTTATTGGTTTCTTCTTTTTCTCCTTCTCTGATTTGTGCCTCTAATTCATAATTAATTTTATTGCAAATGATTTTGTAATCAAAATATTCTAGCAGTTACAACTATAACTTCGATTGTGGATTATTTTCTCCTAACAAATAACTTTGACTCTGAATCACTATAATTCTTTTGAGTTTCATTAATTTTTCTTGCAATCACTGTAAAACTCAAGATAATTTTTTTTTTAAAGGAAAGGGTGGAGTATGGACACCCTGTTTCATTAATAAGGAGTTAATAAAACAAACTCAGAGTAGTGAGCCAAGTACAGAGTCCTACAATATATAAAAATACATAGATCCTCCCTGAGCATGAGGGGTGGGACAAAAGAAAGACCAATACATACATGCATCCAACAAAAGTACAATATAGCATCTAACTTCCCCCAATAAACCCTGGGGTGGTGGGATCTATCGGCAGTAAAAGGACAGAAGAACAGAACATACCTGTCTCTCAGTCAAGCGTCGGCCTGATCTCGACTTCATCGTCGTCATACTCTTCCACCAAGAAGACGCTGGAAATCCTCCCACGAGGACCTGTTGCAGCGGTTGTAGCTGTCAGGCCCCACTTCCCGAAATACGGAATACGAGTACGTAACGTAGGCCCAGCGAATTATGTAAACACCATCCATAAGCTGTATCAGCCTAACTTAACAATATACAAGAGAATACATCCACGTAAGAAAAGAATAATCACATAAACAATGAATAAACTCCAAAATAATCATGAAATAAATTTACCAAATAATAATCCAACATCTGGGATAAAACAAACTTCAGGTCATAAAATTCCGGAACAAAGTATGATAAAAGCAATATAATAAGCAAACAACAAGAGATAGCTATAGTATTCTAATAGTCCAGCTCCGATCTTCAGAGAGTTTGCTTACCAAGTCCTTCTGGTATTGCTCCTTCGGTACCTGTAAACTTCTGGTCTAAAAAGAGAGAAAAGAGTGTCCTTAGAGCAAGTCGTGGATAGCAAGTAGAGAAAAACAGAGGATAAAGGTGTTGATTCTTGGTTTTGATGACTACAACACAATACAAAGTTGTTCTACCACATATCTCTTGCAGAGTGTATCAAAGTCAATACCATGGTGAAATACACAAAGGTAACACAATCTGATGAAGCTTTCAAGAGTAATTGATCAAGCTTCAAGACATCAACACAAAGACTCAAGTTCAAGACAAAGACTCAAGCTCAAGACAAGATTCAAAGTGTTTCAAATATTTAAACAAAGTGTCTTGTAATATTGTATTTTTTTCTTCTTTGAGTCCTAGAAACTTGTAATAGCCTTGTCACACACACACTCACACATACTTTAAATAATCTGAGTATTTTACAAATGTCAAAATAAGCTTGAATAAGCTCAGCTGTATGAGTATCAGTCGACCGCTCCTTGGAACCAGTCGACTGTTATAGTACGAAACTGCATGAACTCATACAAGCTCTGGCCAGTCGACTCATTATGGCAACCCAGTCGACTGTTCAAGCCGTTTCGACAGTTTTCTAAATTTAAAACTTTTTTTTCAATTTCGAATCTCTTATATCCATTTTATTACGGTTTATGGAACTGTTTTACAACATTCCTTGATTCTTACTCTATAAATAGAGTATAGAAATCATTTGGAAAAGGTTCCAAGCATTCTTTAACTTTCAAGTCTTTTGTTTTCAATAAGAATAAGTGTTTCGAAAGCATACAAACTCTCTAAGACTTGGTTCTCTGAATTTCAGTCTAATATAACATTGATTTCGTTTTAGACTGAATTCAGAAGTTGACCTAATAGCCACTATACAAAAACACTATCACATACAAGGCTATAGGTTGTTGTAAACTCAATTTTTGTTGTTTTCACTCTCGGGTTGTGAGAGTGGTCCTCTCGGTTGGAGAGTAGGACTCTTGGTTTTAGAGTCGGTTTCACTCTAGGGTGTAAAGTGGGTTTGCTCTCTCTAATGGTGAGAGAGGTTACGGATTTGATATTGTTGTTGTCAAAGGTCATAGAGTATTCTTGTACTTTTTCAAGAATAGTGGAAAATCTCAAGTGAGTTGCTTAGGGACTGGATGTAGGTCGGGAAGACCGAACCAGGATACATCATTGTATTTGGCTGTGATTGACTCTCTGTGGTTGTATTCTCTCAACTTGCAATTTCAATTTCTTTAAGTTTTATTTCAAAAACTTGTCGTGTAAGTCGACTGGTTTTCCGCTATACGTCGACTGATCAGACTTGTAACTCTTCAGTAAAATACACTTCTTATTTGACGCAACAGTCGACTGTATATCTATTTTCAGTTGACTTAACAGTACGAAAAGTTAAAGTTTTTAATTAATTTTTATACAACACTTTCGACCCCCCCCCCTCCAGTGTTATTTGCCTTGCCTACAGGATCCAATACTTGGTATCAGAACTTGGTTGAGTGCAATGGCATCTACTTCAAATGCAAGCAAATACCATGAAGGCCAATCCACACAAAGGCCACCCCTATTCGATGGAACAAACTATAACTATTGGAAGTGTAGAATGAAGATCTACCTTCAGTCCATCAACTATGAGATTTGGAACATGACTGAGATAGAATTCACTGCTCCTACAATTCCCTATGCACAATGGAACGATGACATGAAGAACAGCACAATGAACAATGTAAAGGCAATGAATGCTTTATTCTGTGCACTTACCAAAGAGGAGTTCAATCGTGTGTCAAATGCAACAACGGCTCATTAAATTTGGCACACACTCGAGGTAACTCATGAAGGTACTAATAAGGTTAAAGAATCTAAGATATCTGTTCTTGTTCACAGGTTCGAAATGTTTTGTATGAAGGAGAACGAGAATGTGTCAGACATGATAACACGGTTCATGGACATTACAAACTCTCTTATGGCCCTTGGAAAGACGTACTCACAAGCGGAAATAGTGAGGAAAGCTCTTCGTGTCCTAACCCCCGAATGGGAGAAGAAGACCACCGCCATAGAAGAAGCCAACGATTTAACACAACTCTCTCTTGAGAATCTTGTGAGAAATCTTATGGCATACGAAGTACAACTTGAAGAACGCATGAAGGATCTAGAACCTTAACAAGCAAAGAAGAATACACTCGCTTTCAAGGCCATGTCAGATTCTGAAGATGAAGAAGAAGAAGAAGAAGAAGAAGAAGAAGAAGAAGAAGAAATATCCATGTTCACTAGAAAGTTCAAGAAATTTTTACGAAAAGGTAAATTTAATTTCAAGTTTAAAGATACTAATGAACTTCCTACTTGTTTCAAGTGTAACAAGACAGGTCATATGAAGAAAGATTGCCCATTAGAAGATGCAAAATCAAATAGGAAGGCTCTCAACTTCAAGAAGGACAAGTACACAAAGAACAAGTATATGAAGAACAAGAAGGCATATCAAGTAACTTGGGATGATAGCGACTCCTCATCAGAAGAAGAGAATGAGGAGTCAAACGAAGTAGCGAACGTTTGTTTCATGGCTACACAAAACGATGTAAGTGAAAACTTTGATTCAAATGACTTATTTGATGCTTTCAATGAAGTTTTTCAAGACTTAAGAAGGAGAAAATTAGAGTTAAAAATTTAGAGAAAGTCAATCAAACACTTTCTCAAGAAAATCTTGACTTAAATGTTGAAGTCAAATCTTTAAATTCTCGACTTTGAAATTTGGATGTAGATCTTGTATCTCTTAAGAAAAATTATGAAGAGATGTCCAAGAACGTATCTAAATTTAACAAAGTAAAGGATAATTTAAATGAAGTTCTCCAAAATCAAGTTCAATCTAATAAAAGATTTGGACTTGGTTTTCAAAAGACTCTTGAAAAACATCATTCCTCTAAGAATACTAGTAGTAATAAGACTGATTCTATTTCCAGTGTCAAGAACAAATTATATAAGTTTTTTAGAAACAAAAAACTATTGTTTTCCATGAAAATAGTAATTCTGTAGTTCAGACCAGTCGACTGAACCCTAATATCAATCGTCTGTCTAGAAGTTTAGAGTCTCAAAGAGATGAAAACCTCAGATAAGTCGACCTATTTCACCTCCCAGTCGACTGATTTCTCATAACAGTTGACTGAAAGGTACAATAAAGTCGACTGGACAGACTAAAAGTATTTGGGTTTCAGTCAACCTGAGTCTAAACGGTAGAATTACTTATATAAATTCTTATGTTCTTAATGTATGTAATTATGTAAATTATATTCCTGCTTTTGGTGGTAAATCAAGCTCACTTTGGGTTTGGTTTTCCAAAAACTAATCCCTTTCGGACCCAATGAAAAGGGTACCATATTCACAATGCTTATTTTATAGGTACCTAAAAGAGAACGTTGGATACTTAACAGCGGATGCTCCAAGTATATGAATGGTCATGCTAATCTTCTTTCTTCCATACAAGAGATAGATGGAGGAACAGTCACATTCGGTGACAATAACAAAGGGAAGGTTATTGGAATAGGTATGGTCGGTAAGAACATTACCCCTACTATAGAAGAAGTATTTCTAGTTAGTAGATTAAAGCATAATCTGTTAAGTATTAGCCAACTTTGTGATAGGGGATATAAAATTGTTTTTGAAAAAGATGCATGTTTAATATATGATTCATCTATGCAAAGTGTTATTTTTCAAAGTTTTAGGAAAAACATTATTTATGAGTATGCTTAAAAACAAATGAATTTTCTAATGATTTTTGCTTAGTAGCTTCTAACAATGATTCTTGGTTTTGGCATAAGAGATTTGGCCATGTAAATATAAAAAATATTGCAAAATTGTCTAAATACAACCTAGTTAAAGGACTGCCAAGACTATCTTTTAAGAATGTTAAGTTATGTTGAAAACAAGTCAAATCTACTTTTAAGACAAAAGAAATAATTTCTACTAGTAGGCCTCTCGAATTAATCCATATGGATTTATTTGGTTCTACTTAAATAAAAGTAGATATGTATTTGTTTTAGTAGATGATTTTTTAAGATTTACATGAGTTTTCTTTTTAAAATATAAATATGATGCCTTTGAAGAATTTGTAAATTTGTGCAAACGAATTCAAAATCAAAAATCTCTAACCATAGTCACTATTAGAAGTGATTATGGTAGAGAATTTGAAAATGAAACGTTTTCAGAATATTGCAACAAGAATGGTATAACATATTCATTTGCATTTCCTACAGCTTCACCACAAAATGGAGTGGTCGAAAGAAAGAATAGGACATTGCAAAAGTGTGCACGTACTATGCTTGTTGAAAGCAATTTGCCTAAGTACTTCTGGGCTGAAGCTGTTTTTACAGCATGTTATGTTTTAAATAGAATATTGATTAGGCCTAAGCTTAAGAAAACTTGTTATGAACTATTCTATGATAGAATTCCTAAAGTATCATATTTTAAAGTATTTGGATGTAAGTGTTTCATATTAAACACTAAAGATAATTTAGATAAATTTGATGCTAGATCCAATGAAGGTATCTTCATTGGATACTCAAATAGGAGTAAGGCATATAGAATTTTCAATAAGTCAACTTTGACTATTGAAAAATCTATGCATGTTTCATTTGATGAATCCTTGCCTTCATCTACTGTTATTAAAGATGATGAAATTGAATCATCACCTTTAAATAACGTTATTAAATCACTAGAGCAAACTACCCTAGACAAATCGACTGATAAGGATCTCAAGTCGACTGATGTGAATCAGTCGGCTGATGGACTTTTTAAGTCGAATGATCCTGTTGTGATGACTCAAACTTTACCAAAAGCGTTTGTTGAAGTTAGAGATCATCCTCATGACTTAATAATTGGTGACATTTCACGTGGTATTCAAACAAGATCTCATGTTAACATGATTTCTCATACGACTTTCTTGTCGGATTTTGAACCGAAGAATATACAAGAAGCTTGTGAGAATAAACTTTGGATGAATGCCATGCAAGATGAACTTAACTAATTTATAAGAAATGATGTATAGGATCTAGTTCCACGACCTCCTGATCATACTATAATTGCTACCAAATGGGTATTTAAGAATAAGTTAGATGAATCAGGACAAGTCATTAGGAACAAGGCTAGATTAGTTGCTCAAGCATATAATCAAGAAGAAGGAATTGATTTTGATGAAACATATGCTCCTCTTGCTAGACTAGAATTAATTAGGATCTTATTATCTTTTGCGTGTTTTATGAATTTTACACTTTTCCAAATGGATGTTAAAAGTGCTTTCTTGAAGGGATTAAGGAAGATATTTATGTTAAGCAACAACCCGGTTTCGAACATGAACAATTCCCAAACCACGTTTTTAAATTGAAAAGGGCTTTATATGGTCTTAAACAAGCACCTCGTGCTTGGTATGATCGGTTAAAAACTTTTCTTTTAGAAACTGGTTTTGAGATAGGTAAAGTAGATACTACCTTGTTTATTAGGAAAATTGAGACAGATATTCGAATCATACAAATATATGTAGATGACATAATTTTTGGATCTACAAATAGTAATCTCTGTCAAGAGTTTGCTAATACCATGAAAAATGAGTTTGAGATGAGTCACATGGGTGAACTCAATTATTTCCTTGGACTACAAATAAAGCAGTCACAAAATGGCATATTTATTAATCTAGAAAAATTTGCTAAGGAATTACTCAAACAGTTTGGTATGGATAGCACTAGTAGTAAGACCACACCTATGGCTGCTACTACTACACTTGACAAAGATGATTTAGGTAAGAGTGTCGATCAAAAAGTCTATTGAGGTAAGATTGGCCCACTCTTATATATAACTGCTAGTAGACCAGATATTATGTTTAGTGTATGTTTGTGTGCTAGATATTAGTCAAATCCCAAAGAATCTCACTTAAAAGTTGTGAAACGTATTTTAAGATACATTAAAGACACGTCTGAATATGGTTTGTTTTATCCATGCACCGATATTTTTCAACTTTTGTCATTTAGTGACGCTGATTTTGCTGCTAGTAAAACTGATCGTAAAAGTACTGGTGGAACTTGTCACTTTTTGGGACATTCACTAGTATCTTGGTGCAGTAAAAAGCAAAATTTGGTATCACTATCTACTACAGAAGCTGAATATATTGCTGCAAGTTTGGCTTGTGCCCAAATTTTGTGGATGAAACAAACTTTATTAAATTATGGTATTTCATTTTCAAAACCTGCTATAATGTGTGATAATACCAATGTTATTAATCTATCTAAAAATCCGGTTCAACACTCACGTTCAAAACATATTGATATTCGACATCATTTTCTACGTGATCATGTTTTAAAGGGAGATATAACTTTAGATTTTATTTCTACTGATAAATAAGTAGCAGATATATTTACCAAACCACTTAAGGAAGACACTTTTATCAACTTTAGAAGGGAACTAGGAATTTGCTGTTTTCATGACATTTCTTGAAAATTTATTTTGTTTAAGTCAACTTAAACGTCTTTTTCAGTCGACTTATAAAGTATTTTTGTTGTCCATATTTTGGCTGAATTTTTTGTTCTAGACAGTCGACTGTTTCAGTAACCAGTCGACTGGTAGAAGTTTTATTTGATGTTTCGTTTTGTTTAATTTTCTCTCGACTAAGTCGACTGATATCAAAACCAGTCAACTGTCACGACATCAGTTTGGTTTTTCTAATTCCGAATCGTCACTTAACTGAGGCATCTCTCTTTCTTACTTTTACCCATTGATGGATCTTAACCGTCCATTCGTCTACCTAATGTAAAAACCCTAAATCTCTTACCCCTCTTTCACTTTCACTTTTTCTCTCAAGAAGATTCAAGTCGGCTTCCCATTTCAGTTCTTGGCGATTTCGACTTGCTGCTCTTGGCTTGAAGATTTTCATCTAGATCTGAGTTCTTTTACTGTCTCTTGAAGCTATTTGGGTTCTTTATCTTGTTGTTTGGTAACTCTCTCTCTCTTGATCTCTCAATCTTTTTCAAGTTTCCTAGTTTTTCAACAATGCCTAAACCTAAGAGAGCTAGATGTTCTAATGTAGAAAAAGGTCAATTTTCTCAGAACTACCTTCAATACTTAAGGAATCTCAATCTTGTTGAGAAATTTTTTCTCATCTGTCAGATTGCAATATTTTCGGGTAGATTTGTGAATTTTTCTGATTTAGATAGGTTCCTCATCGCCCCATTGTTTGAACAATGTGGGTTATTTGAATTACTTTCTCTTGTCAATCAACCTTATTACTATCCATAACTTATCTATTTGTTTTATATAAATATGAAGGTTTCCACCTCTGATGATGGTAACGAAATATTTTTTACTACTACGGTGAAAAATATTCGAATGAGGTTAACTCCTGAAAAATTGGGAATTATTTTGGGTATCCCTAATGAAGGGTTAGATTTGGGTGCAATAGAGATGGATGAGGATTCTATATTGTCAAAAATTTTCTTATCTAATCGAGGTCCTCCTATGACCAATAAATCGATTACGCCGCTAGCTCAGCTCGTTGCAAAAATCTTGTCGTATAACATTATCCCTAAAACGGGTAGTTACGACCAATTTTCACATGAGTTGCAACAAGCCGTGTATGCGATTTTTGGCAATATTCAAATCAATTGGAGTCAAGTCATTTTCAATCGTCTCCATAAGGCTCACACCATTTTCCTTCCTTTTGGTGCACTTCTTACTCATTTTTTCTATTTTTATGAAGTTGATCTTGATTCCGAGTCGAGTGTTGTTACTCACTATGAGTCTTTTGATCATGCGAGTTTAGCTCGTATGAAAATCCTTAACTCTCCTCCTCGGTCTCCTCAAAGGAATGTACCTCCTATTCCTTTAGCCACTTCTGGTCGTCGGTCTTCTGCATCTAGTTCTTCTCGTCCTAGAGCTGTCTTTACTGATCCCGAGAGTCTTTACACTTCGGTTAATTATCTCATGGATCGTACCGATCTTATCCTAGGTAGACATGATAATCTTGAGGCTAGCCTTGCTAACCTTACTCACATGTTCACTCAACAATTTCCACAACATTCTCCTGCCTCCAAAGGTGATGACGACGAAGAAGAAGAATAAACTTGATGTATTTTTTATTTTCAACTATGTTTTATGTTTGTTATTTTTCTATCTTCTATTTGTAATCTGTAACAATGTACTTGATTTCTTATGTATAAATGTGTTATGGTTATGCAATGTTGATTTTATTCTTTATGATGTATCCTTTCTCCTTATGTTTTTGTTGATGACAAAGGGGGAGAAAAATATGGTTTTGTGGTTTTTTTGTGCATGTTTTATTTATATTGTTATTATTTCACAATTGTGTGCATATTGTACATTATTTAAGGGGAGCTTATTTTACATTTGTATATCTTTAAATTATGTGTGACATATTGCTATGTATATTGTTATTATTATAAGTTATTGTGTTGTCATCATCAAAAAGGGGGAGAATGTGGATTCTTGGTTTTGATGACTACAACACAATACAAAGTTGTTCGACCACATATCTCTTGCAGAGTGTATCAAAGTCAATACCATGGTGAAATACACAAAGGCAACACAATCTGATGAAGCTTTTAAGAGTAATTGATCAAGCTTCAAGACATCAACACAAAGACTCAATCTCAAGACAAAGACTCAAGCTCAAGACAAAGACTCAAGTTCAAGACAAGATTCAAAGTGCTTCAAATGTTTAAACAAAGTGTCTTGTAATATTATTATTTTTTTCTTCTTTGAGTCTTAAAAACTTGTAATAGCCTTGTCACACACACACTCACACATACTTTAAATAATCTGAGTGTTTTACAAAATCAAAATGTCAAAATAAGCTTGAATAAACTCAGTTGTATGAGTACCAATCGACCGCTCCTTGGAATCAGTCGACTATCATAGTACGAAACTGCCTGAACTCATACAAGCTCTGGCCAGTCGACTCATTATGGCAACCTAGTCGACTGTTCAAGCCGTTTCGACAGATTTCTTAATTTAAAACTTGTTTTTCAATTTCAAATCTTTTATATCCGTTTTATTACGGTTTATGGAACTATTTTACAACGTTCCTCGATTCTTACTCTATAAATATAGTATAGGAATCCTTTGGAAAATGTTCCAAGCATTCTTTAACTTTCAAGTCTTTTGTTTTCAATATGAACAAGTGTTTCAAAAGTATACAAACTCTCTCAGACTTGGTTCTCTGAATTTCAGTCTAATATAACATTGATTTTGTTTTAGACTGAATTCAGAAGTTGACCTAATAGCCACTATGCAAAGCACTATCACATACAAGGCTATAGGTTGTTGTAAACTCAATTTTTGTTGTTTTCACTCTCGGGTTGTGAGAGTGGTCCTCTCGGTTGGAGAGTAGGACTCTTGGTTTTAGAGTCGGTTTCACTCTAGGGTGTAGAGTGGGTTTGCTCTCTCTAGTGGTGAGAGAGGTCTACGGATTTGACATTGTTGTTGTCAAATATCGTAGAGTATTCTTGTACTTTTTCAAGAATAGTGGAAAATCTCAAGTGGGTTGCTTGGGGATTGGATGTAGGTCGGAAGGACCGAACCAGGATACATCGTTGTGTTTGGCTGTGATTGACTCTCCGTGGTTGTATTCTTTCAACTTGCAATTTCAATTTCTCTGAATTTTATTTCAAAAACTTGTCTAGTAAGTCGACTAGTTTTCCATTATAAGTCGACTGATCAGACTTGTAACTCTTTAGTAAAATACCCTTCTTATCTGACGCAACAGTCGATTGTATATCTATTTTCAGTCGACTTAACAGTACGAAAAGTTCAAGTTTTTAATTAATTTTTATACAACACTATTCACTCCCCCCCTCTAGTGTTATTTGCCTTGCCTACCGGATCCAACGAAAGGAAGATGTATATCAAAGAAAAGGGACAGGATCCAGAGAACAAAGCAAAGACAGGCAATAATATCAACGGTCTACAGTAATCACACATGTAATGAGTGATATTAAGTCAAGTTCTATACAGGATCAAGCATGCAGGTTATTACTCATTTTATTAGCCTATCTAGTGCATGTACTACTGCGTCCCATTCAACAGGTTTGTCGCAAACACACAGTGAATGTTTTAGACTGATGGTGAATTCACAGTTCGTGTACTCAGCCCAGTAATCGGGAATTTACGGGATGTACGGGATGTTCAGGATGTTCAGGATGTTCGGGATGTTCAGGATGTTCGAGATGTTCGGGATGTTCAGGAATTTACGGGAATTAGCTGGGGAGGGACCCCTACCGAGTATAGTCTCCAATTGTTCACTACAAGGTCAACCCATAATACCCCGACTTTTTATTAGTTTATTTTTATCCTATGTGAGCATGCAAGAAGGTGACAATATTGTATGATACTAAGTGTGTCTAATTCTATTCGTTACAGACAAATCATGAAGCTAGCATGCCAGTTAAACACATATCACATAATCAGGACAGCATGACCTTGCTGTACTAAAACATGGATTACTGCTACTACAGAAAAGCAAATCTGGATCCTTCAGAAATTCTAGACACTAGACTCTCTACCGGTTCCAACAAATATATACACGACATATAAAAGCTACAGAAACTAGGGTGAAAATCCTAGTCTATTCAGATTTTATGTTCAGGTAGCATGTTGTAAATTGTGTTTACCTATTTGTTTCAGATAAAAAAACTCATCAAATAAATCTATAAAAATTCTGGGTCGTTCCTACACATGTCTAGGTTCAGTCAAATTTATTTCAAATTTTTATTTTACTATTAGCATGGTCAAATAAATTATGAAACAGCAAGGTACGCATGCATTTGTGAATCTGAAAATTCTGACACAGTTGTACTAAAATGATGATATCTAACAGATTACACATCAGAATTCTAATCCATAAAAAAGGTAGTAAACTAGACAACTGAGGGTAAATTTCATGTATAGAAAGTTATTTCAAAATATAACAGCAACATGGTCGAAAATCTGATTCAAAAAGAAACAATTAGCAGTCCAGAACATATTTTGACATGGATAGGCAATAATTAAATTATACAACCATATTTTTCATGCAGATTAATAATCAAAGTGTTCTTAGGTTTTCAACATGCATAATTTCAGTTCTAAGATGCAATTTCACTGTAGGGTTGGCATTCGGGTCGAACGGGCCGGGCCGGGCTGGACCTGCCCGGGTTGGATGTTGACTTGGGTGGGTTCGGGCCGGGTTGGTGGCTTAACCGGGCCAGGCCGGGCCGGGTCGAAAAGTGGAAATGGCGACCTGCCCAACCCGTGAACCCTTTCGGGTCCAACCTGGGTCGGGTCGGGTCGGTTCACGGGTTGGCCTGTTTAGATAGGTTTTTTTTGAAAAAAAAACTTAAAATAATAATAATAATAATAATAATAATAATAATAATAAACATTAAAAATTGTAATAATAATAAGATTGAAAGAGTGAAATTGCTAAAAAATATTGAACTATTATTCATATGATTTTAAGTTATACAAGTTTCACAATTTCTAATGAAATAAAGAATTCAATTCACAAATTTATTTTATACACTAACATATTTCTTATATACAATTAAATCGGAACCGTCCAAATCGGGCACGAATCTTGAAGCCCAGGGGTAAAACGGTAATTTCACCTACCAATGGGTCTGAGATGGGTACTGGATCTCTTCATCAAAGATCCAATAACCCTCGAACGGATCCGTCTCAACTGGGTGCGGGTTTCAACCTGCAGCAAACCCGATCCAGAAAGGATAAAATTAGGATTTCTGATTAAATCTTAATCAACGGCCCTGATTCATGTCTATCCTTTCACTGGGGATTAGGGATTACATTCCTTATCTGATTACGGGGATTATATTCCTTATTAGATCACGGGGATTACATTCCTAACCTGGTCCCTAAGGCGACTATAAATACCCCCCATCCATCTCCATTAAGAGGTAATCAATCTTTTGCCAGTTTTTCACGCTCTTTCTTAATCATCCCTGATTACTGACTTGAGCGTCGGAGGGTGCATCGCCAGGAACAACCCCGGTGTCTCGCACTTTTTGTAGGTGTACGGCAGGAGTCAGCGTCAAACCCCGACGGAACAGGTATACAGGTTTACTACTCAGTTTCCCTAAGAATCCACAAATACTATTTGTTTGCCCCCACACCAAATTTAGCGGCAACAGATTGGCGCCGTCTGTGGGAAACTAACGAATAGCAACCTCCCCTCTTCCCGTTGGTCAGATCTTCTCCAGCCATGCCTCCTAGGAAAGTCAGATCCAGAGAGTCCAACCGTGGACCCAACCCCGATCAGCAACAGGAAGTTCCCCCTCAGCCCGCTCAACAGCAGGGGCAACTTCTTCCTCAAGCGGAGGGCCCACTCCAATAGGACCAGCCCGCTCCTCAGAACCAACAACCGCCTAAGGGTCCCAATCCGCAGAAACAGCCCCTCCATTCGGACCACATCTCCATCCACAACGCCTCTTCGGACTCTATGGCCTCCCATCATCCCCGAGATTCCGATCTCCGCAACACCGTCCTCAATCGACAGAAGGATGAGGATCTTCGCCGCCGTCTGGATGAAAAGCGGGCTCGAAAGGGAACCTCCCGCCAACACCATACGGATAAGCGATCTCCTCACCGCCGAGAATACAGAAGGTCCCCTACCCGAAGGGAGCGGAGAGAGTCCCCGAGCATTACAGAAGAAGGCCACACTCCCCTGCAGGTCGGCAACAGCCTAGGAACGATGAGGCACCCATCACCCGTGCCGAGTTCCAGCAGTTCCAAGCGACCGTCCTACAAGCTCTCAATCTCCGTCCCAACACCAATGCTCCAAAGATCCCCTCTCCTCCTCCAGTCCGAAGTCCTCGCCGACGGTCCCCAACTCCTCCTCCCGCTCCTAGCAACTCCCGGCATATGGCAAGTCCTCACCGCTCCAGGAGCTACCGTCGTCGTAGCCCCCGCTCTCCCTCGTACGAAGACGAGTCTAGAGGCTCGGCTGATTACCGTCGAAGGGACGACGCTGTATACCGCCGTCTCCATGAGATGGAGAGGCGCTTGGGCCAGTTGGACCGAGAAGAAGAGGTCAGAGGAAGGACTCTTCGTCCTAGTCGACCTCCTTTTTCCCGAACCATAATGGATGCACCTGTGCCAATCGGCTTCAAACCCCCTCAATTTGAGACCTATTCCGGGGAGACCGACCCCGTTGATCACATCGAAAGATTCAAGACCCTCATGCTCATCCATCAGGCTTCCGATGCTCTACTCTGCAAAACCTTCCCCGCAACTCTCAAGGGCCCAGCTCGAGAATGGTACTCTCGCCTTGCCCCATCCTCAATATTCTCCTTCGAGTAATTCGAGACCCTCTTCGTCACCCATTTTGTAAGTAGCCGTAGAACTGAGAAGACCAGCATCTCGCTACTGTACCTCCACCAGAAGAAGGGTGAGAAGTTGAGAGACTATGTGAAAAGGTTCACAGCTGAAGCCAGGTCCATAGCATCCCTCGACCAGTCGGTCGCTGCAGCAGCATTTGAATCCAATGTCCTCAATTCCAACCTTCGCTCCTCCCTCGCGAAGAAACCCCCACAGAACTTCTCAGACCTCCTCATCCGGAGCGAAAAGTATATTCGGGCCGAAGAAGCTGAGCACCGCCTCAACTTGGAGGGGTCTTCCTCCGGGTTCAAGAGAAAAGGGACAGAAGAGGAAGGAGCCAAGAAGCTCCAGAAAGATAATGCCGGCCAGCGCCGACCTCCCCCCAGATTCGAAAAATTTACTCCCCTTAACGCCAATATCTCCACAATTCTCATGGAAGTTGAGAAGGAGGGGGTGATACCTCCTGCACCAAAAATGAACACCCCTGGCAAGAAGAGGGATAAAGAAAAGTGGTGCCGTTATCATCGGGACCACGGCCACGACACCAACGATTGTCGGGCCTTGAAGAATGAGATAGAAGCCCTCATCCAGAGGGGGCAGCTGACCAGAATCATGAGAAAGGACCGAACCGACCTTCCTCCCCCGCCTCGGGGGGCTAATAAGCGTCCGGAACGTGATGAAACGCCCGACTTCGAAGAAGAGCGTGTCCTACACCTCATTCATGGGGGCCCAATGGGGGGATCCTCAAACTCCTCTCAAAAGGTATTTATAAGAGAAGTCAATTCGGTTCGCGCCACCCCTCCTCCCAAAGGCCTCGGAGTGCCCGTCACATTCTCAGACGAAGATCTTGAAGGTGTCCTCACCCTTCATTGTGACGCACTCGTCATCAGCCTCCACATGGCGAACTTCAAAGTGGAGAGGATCCTGGTGGACAATGGCAGCTCCGTTAACATCCTCTTCCTCGCCGCTTTTAAAGGCCTAAAGCTCTCCCGAGACAGACTCATGCCCGCCGGCTACACGCTCCATGGGTTCACGGGAGTGCCAGTGACTATTGAAGGGGTGATCACCCTCGACGTAACCGCTGGAAAAACTCCTACTACCCGAACGGAGTCGATGGACTTCATGGTCGTAGATGTCCCCGCAGCCTACAATGTCATTCTGGGTCGGCCCGGCCTGGCCGCCCTTGAAGCCGTCCCTTCCGCCTATCACCTCAAAATGAAGTTTTCCACTTGGGTCGGAGTAGGGGAAGTAAAAGGTAATCAGGAAACGGCCCGCAAGTGCTACATGACCTCTACCCTCGGTCCCGTCCTCTCCTTAGAAACTCTGGAAATCCCCCAAGATGCTGCCCGACCGACGTCCGAGCCGGTGGATGAATTGGTGGAAGTGCTCTTCTCTAAGCAGGATCCAACTCGCAAGTTCTTTGTTAGCAAGACCCTCCCGACCGCCCTATGCTCGGACATTGTACAGTGCATCCGAAGGAACCGAGACCTCTTCGCTTGGTCAGCTGCAGACATGCCCAAAATTTCTGAAGAGCTCTTAGTCCACCACCTCAGCGTTGTTCCGGGGTCCAAACCGGTTCAGTAGAAGAGGCGCAAGTTCGCCCCCGAGCACCAGCTAGCTATAAAAGAGGAGGTGGACAAGCTCTTGAAGGTCCGGTTCATACAAGCGGTGAACTATCCCGAGTGGTTGTCGAATGTAGTAATGGTGAAGAAGTCCAATGGGACTTGGAGGATTTGTATCGATTTTACCGATCTCAACAAGGCTTGCCCCAAGGATCCCTTTCCTCTTCCAAGTATTGACACTCTGATTGATGCCACCTCGGGACATGAGCTCCTCATCTTCATGGACGTCTTCTCAGGCTACAACCAGATTCGGATGTTCCCTTCGGATATCCCGAAGACCTCATTCGTGACCGACCAGGGCCTCTATTGCTACAGGGTCATGCCCTTCGGTTTAAAGAATGCAGGCGCAACATATCAATGCCTTGTCAACAAGGTTTTCCAAGCTCAAATCAGCCGAAACATGGAGGTTTATGTTGACGACATGCTTGTAAAAAGTATCCGAGGGGCCGATCATGTGACCGACCTCCAAGAAGCGTTTGATGTTCTGAGAAAGCACAACATGAGACTCAATCCGAACAAGTGTGCATTCGGAGTCTCGTTAGGAAAGTTCCTCGGCTTCATGGTCAGCCAACGAGGAATCGAAGCTAACCCGGAGAAAATCAAGACCATATTAGAAATGGCACCCCCCCAAGAATGTTAAGGAAGTTCAGAGGTTAACAGGACGCTTGGCCGCCATAGGGCATTTTCTCTCGAAGTCCGGGGAGAAATGCCTCCCCTTCTTCAAGGCCCTCAGGGGGGCTAAAGGTTTTGAATGGGGACAACAGCAACAGGAGTCCTTCGACTAGCTCAAGGCTTACCTCGTCAATCCTCTTCTCCTTAGCAAATCAATTACTGGAGAACCCCTCTACCTCTACCTGGCAGCCTTTGAGCAGACTCTCAGTGCCGTTTTAGTAAGGGAAGAAGACCGGGCTCTAAAGCCCATCTACTATGTGAGCAAAGTACTTCGAGATGCCGAGCTCCGCTACCCGAAGATAGAAAAGATGGCTTATGCCCTGGTGATGGCCGCGAGAAAGCTTCGCTCGTACTTTCAGTCCCATTCGGTGGTCGTTCTTACTGACCAACCGCTGAAACAAGTGCTCCACAAGACGGAGACCTCCGGTCGTCTTATGAAGTGGTCTATCGAGCTGAGCCAGCACGATATAACTTATCAGCCTCGGACCGCGATCAAGGCTCAGGCCTTAGCAGAATTCATAGTTGAAAGTATCATCCCTGAGTCCAGCCAAACAGTGAAGGGACCACCCGTCTGGTCGGTTTATGTGGACGGATCCTCCTGCAATGAGGGAAGCGGGGCAGGGGTCATTCTGGCAGGCCCAGATGATTTCATCCTCCAATACTCCCTCCGTATCAATTTCAAAGCCTCTAACAACGAAGCAGAATACGAGGCACTCATAGCCGGCCTTGGAATGGCTCGCAACGCAGGGACACAATGCCTCAGGATCTTTAGCGACTCTCAACTAGTCGTGAATCAGGTCCTCGGCGAATATGAAGCACATGATGACAGGATGGTTAAATACTTAGCCAAGGTCAGGAGCCTCATGGCACTGTTTGAAGAAGCCTTCTCCAACGCATATCCCGGGAAGAAAATGCTCAAGCCGACGCCCTCTCCAGACTAGCCTCTTCTTCCCTTCAAGGTCTCGAGCAGACCATCTTGATAGAGGTCCTTCTAAAGCCAAGTATAGAGGACGAAACTCCCGACTCTATGGAGTCGCTGCCTGTCCTGTTCGAAGACAACTGGATGAAACCCCTCGTCGAATTCTTAAGGGATGGACTCTTCCCCGAGGATCCCAAGGAAGCTCGAAGAGTGAGAACCCGAGCTGAGCATTACACACTAATCGGAGGTATCCTATATAAACGCTCCTTCACATAGGTAGACGGCAGGCCGTACCTGAGATGCCTCTCCCCCGGGCAAGCCGACTATGCCCTGCAAGAACTTCACGAGGGCATCGGCGGGGCATATTCGGGGGCCAGGGCTCTAGCCCGCAAAGTGTTGAATTACGGATATTTTTGGCCCACTCTCCTACGAGACGCCGAACGGCACGTTCAGCAATGCAGCTCCTGTCAGAAGTACTCTGACATCCGATGCCTCCCACAAGCTCCACTCACTTCCCTATCAAGTCCAATCCCCTTTGCAATGTGGGGGATGGATTTACTAGGGCCATTTCCACCAGCTCCTGGACAGTTCAAATTCCTAGTTGTGGCGATCGACTACTTCTCAAAATGGATAGAAGCCGAGTCCTTGGCCACGATCACCGAGAACAAGGTTGTTCAGTTCTTTTGGAAGAGCGTGATCTGCCGATTCGGCGTCCCCCGGGTCCCGATAACAGACAACGGAACCCAGTTCACCGGGGCTGCCTTCCGAGCACTATGTGAAGACCTTGCCATCCAACACCGGTTCTCCTCCGTTTCCCGTCCCCGGTCGAATGGCCAAGCCGAAAATGCTAACCGACAGATCCTCTCCGGCATTAAAAAGAGATTGGATAAATGTTCCAAAGGCTTATGGGTCGATCAGCTTCCCAACGTGCTGTGGAACTACCGCACCACAAAATGGACCCCCACAGGGGAGAGCCCTTTCAATCTCACCTATGGGTCCGAGGCCATCATCCCCCTTGAAGTCGGAGTACCCTCTCCTCGTCTAATAGCTTATGAAGAAGAGCAAAATTCCAGAGAGCTCCGAGCAAATCTAGACCTAATAGATGAGATCCGAAAAAGAGCTGCCATTCGTCAACAAAGCTACCGAAGAAGGATTGAGTTGGCATACAACAAAAGAGTCCGCCCTACGGACCTCAAAGAAGGGGACCTGGTCCTCAGAAAGTTAGCCATCTCATTCCCAGGACAGAAGAGCAAATTGGTCCCGAATTGGGAGGGACCTCACAAGATCGCAAAAGTGGTTCGGTCCGGCACATACAGACTAGAAGATCTCGAAGGCAGGGAGATCCCCAGGACTTGGAATGCCGACCATCTCTTAAAATACCAAGAGAAGGCACCAACGCCTCTCTAAGTATTTTGGGGATGTCGAAGCCGTTCCACTCCTATTAATTGTAATGTTTTCTTTTATTTCTCTCTTGTAATAACGGCTCGCAACTTTAGAAGCAGCCGACCATTAGTCATCAATAAAGAAAGCTTTTTCACACTTTACTTGTAAAAACTTGTTACTTCTCTCTGCCTTTACTCTTCAATCTAACGATGGTTCGGAGTCCAACACTTGGCTCGATTCTACTTCGCAAGTTCGCTTCTAAGCGAGCTAGAAGTAGTTCGCCATTCGGAATTGCCCCCACAACCGTTGAACTACTCTAATGATGGTTCGGACACCAACACTTGGCTCGATTCTACTTTGCAAGCTCGCTCTTAAGCAAGCTAGAAGTAGTTCGCCATTTGGAATTGCTTCCACAACCGTTGAACTACTCTAAAGATGGTTCGGAGTCCAACACTTGGCTCAATTCTACTTCGCAAGTTCGCTTATAAGCAAGCTAGAAGTAGTTCGCCATTCGGAATTGCTCCCACAACCGTTGAACTACTCTAATGATGGTTCGGAGTCCAACACTTGGCTCGATCTACTTCGCAAGTTCGCTTCTAAGCGAGCTAGAAGTAGTTCGCCATTCGGAATTGCCCCCACAACCGTTGAACTACTCTAACGATGGTTCGGACTCCAACACTTGGCTCGATTCTACTTTGCAAGCTCGCTCTTAAGCGAGCTAGAAGTAGTTCGCCATTTGGAATTGCTTCCACAACCGTTGAACTACTCTAAAGATGGTTCGGAGTCCAACACTTGGCTCAATTCTACTTCGCAAGTTCGCTTATAAGCGAGCTAGAAGTAGTTCGCCATTCGGAATTGCTCCCACAACCGTTGAACTACTCTAACAATGGTTCGGAGTCCAACACTTGGCTCGATTCTACTTCGCAAGTTCGCTTCTAAGCGAGCTAGAAGTAGTTCGCCATTCGGAATTGCTCCCACAACCGTTGAACTACTCTAACGATGGTTCGGAGTCCAACACTTGGCTCGATTCTACTTCGCAAGCTCGCTCTTAAGTGAGCTAGAAGTAGTTCGCCATTCAGAATTGCTCCCACAACCGTTGAACTACTCTAACGATGGTTCGGAGTCCAACACTTGGCTCAATTCTACTTCGCAAGTTCGCTTCTAAGCGAGCTAGAAGTAGTTCGCTATTCGGAATTGCTCCCACAACCGTTGAACTACTCTAACGATGGTTCGGAGTCCAACACTTGGCTCGATTCTACTTCGCAAGTTCGCTTCTAAGCGAGCTAGAAGTAGTTCGCCATTTGGAATTGCTCCCACAACCGTTGAACTACTCTAACGATGGTTCGGAGTCCAACACTTGGCTCGATTCTACTTCGCAAGCTCGCTCTTAAGCGAGCTAGAAGTAGTTCGCCATTCGGAATTGCTCCCACAACCGTTGAACTACTCTAATGATGGTTCGAATCGCAAACACTTGGCTCGATCCCACTCCACAAGCTTACTATCAGGCAAACTCGACACGTCTCGCGAAGTTCGCGAGAAGCATAAGCTCGGCACCACTGGCCGACCACTCATGACGCCGACCTCAAGCGAGCAAAAGACCAGCTCAGGGACCTCGGCACGACGAACACAGTCACAAACAAAACAGCTACACAAAGCTACAAAAAACATGCAAGCCTGAGAAAGAAATATTATTAAGAATTGGGACACAGTACAACGTGCCTCTTCCATACAACAACATTACACGGCAAAAATCACAATGCCGACTTGTTACACTTAGGCAAAATACAGGGACTTCAAAAGAAAAAAGAGAGATCATCAATGCCTCCGTGGCGCAGGGATGCTCCTCTCCAAGGACACTCGAGGTCGATGACGTTTGCCTCCGGAGCTCGACCCCAAACCAGCAAATTGGGACGTGTCCTCGACGCAACTCCTAGCAGCCGCCTAGACGGATGCTCCGCTCAATGAAATGGCCACGGCACTCTGCGCATCCCCCGGACTAGGATGGCCGATAGGCGGACGGGTCGCCATTTCGTAAAACGTGATGCCCCGATCGCTCTCCACGCGAGTACACGAAGTGCTCCTCACATTGATCGGCCCCGAGCGCGGTTTAAGGCGAGCCACCTCCGCCTCTAGCTCTGAGATCCGCTCCCTCGGAGAGTCATCTTTGACATCGACCTCGAAGCGAGGAGGTATCGCGGAGCTCGGGACGCCGGAGCGACTCGCGATAAAACGGTGAAGATGAGTGACTTCGATGCTCTTGTCTACCGTGGCTCTCTTTAGTGCATCGACCTCGGCCGTCAGTTCGTCCCGTTCGGTCGTCAGTTTAACCACCTCGGCCGTCATTCCTTCTCCCTCCGTCCGAAGCTCCGTCTCCACAGATTGCAGATGGCGGATCTCAGAAAGCAGATCGTCCCTCTCCGCTGTTATTTTTGACAAAGTGTGGCGAATGCACTTGATCCGAAGGCCGTAGCTAAAGGCAGTCGACGAACCCTCATCCTCTCCTAAAGGAGTCATCTCGGCGATCCTGCTCTCCAGATGCCGGATCTCGATGTATCGCCGACCTAGGATGAGTTGAAGATGGTTCCGCTCGCTTTCGGCTCGGCGCAATCCCAGCTCGACTTCGTAGAGCCGCTCTCGGCACTTCGCCAAATACAGCCTCATCGCCCCTAAGCCAGCCTCGGCCCGAGCATTGTCATCTGAGCGAGTGGGCTCGACGGCTTGAGTTACCACCACAAGCTGAAAAGAAGTCGAGACAAACAACAAATTTTTAAACGCATTGCCGAAGTCCTACACTTCAAAAATTTTCAAACAAATTTTCAAGAGTTGTTGGGAAAAGATAGAGACACAGAGTCGAACCCAAAAAGTTTTTCATTCATAACAAAAAGCGGTGGCCAGTCCGCGATTAGGCGTTACAAAAAAGAAAGAAAAAGAAGAAGAACAGAAGTAAAATCAAGCGGAATCAGGGCACGACCTCTTTCCCGGGGCGACGAGAAGGGGTGGGGGTCGACGCCTCTGAAGGGGTTATCACCGCCAGTGGGGTAACCCCAGAGCTCGGGACCTCGCCGGCGACTTCGACTTCAGTCTCGGTTTTGTCCTCCCCTTCTTCTTCTTCCCCCTCTGATTCGGGGTCGAAGCCCTCGACGTAGTCTGGGAACAGTCTCCATCCCGAGCAGTCCACGTCAGGGTACGTCTTCGTCACCCGGGCAATGGCTTCGGCATAAGCTTTGGCCATGTTTTGGGCGAGGAAACCTTGCGCCTTCGCCAGGGTCGCGTCCTCTGCCCCCTTCACTGCCGCAGCC
This sequence comes from Hemerocallis citrina, assembly GCA_017893485.1. Taxonomy (NCBI): domain Eukaryota; kingdom Viridiplantae; phylum Streptophyta; class Magnoliopsida; order Asparagales; family Asphodelaceae; genus Hemerocallis; species Hemerocallis citrina. Next base: position 417,266,127 of record CM030358.1, on the reverse strand, counting down.
TTGGCCTCTTCGGCTTCGGCCAATTGTTTGGCCGCCTCATCCTTCTAGCGAAGAAGGTCGCTCTCCAGCTTCGTGACCTGAGCCTCGAGGAACTCGACCCTCGCCGCCTTCCCTTCGAACTCGACCCTGATCTTGTCGAGCTCGTTCCCCATCCGAGCCTTCTCTTTCCGAGCCTGGTCGGACTCCTGCTTCAGCTCCTTCTCCAGAGCTGCCAACCTCTCGGTGAGGTGTCCAAAGTGGACAATGATCTGTGACAAGGAAAGAAGAATTAAAAGAGTTAGAAAAATTATAGCTAAAGAAATTCAACGATGGCAAAAATCTAATACTTACCGAGACGGCCGAGCGAGCTATCTCGATGACGTCATCACCTTCTTGCCCGGCCTCCATCACAGCGCAGTCCTTCAGCGTCGCCAGGTGCTTAACCGCCTGCATACTCGCTAAGGAGTTGCCGAGGAATCCATCCCGAACATGCCAGTCCGGAACATGGATCCTTTTGTGCTCCTTGGTTAGGAGCTCCTCGGCCGCCACCGACAACGGGGGGGTCGTCATCCCCAGGGCTGCAGCAATGGGGAAGTCACCGACCGCAGTTGAAGCCGAGGCACCTGCACCAACGACGACTGGGCCACTGAGGGTCTTGACCTCCTCGACCGCCTCCGTGACCCACGGAGTCTTCGGGGTCGGCAACTTGGAGGCCACCCTCTTGCGCTTCTTCGGCGCCTTACTAGCGAGGCATGCTCTCAAAGCTAGCACCGCATCGTAGTCCATTGCCTCTGCATTAAAGACAAAGTTCGTTAGCACAATACAACTCATGCAAAGTAAAGTATGAAAAACAAAGCATAAAAGCATAAAAGAAGCCGCGTACTGGGATCTACACGGCAGAGCCCTCCCCTGAACAAGATATCCTCGGTCAGCTCCTTCCAATCGTACTTTGGCTGATCAAGAAGTGTCCAAACTGCCTCTTCCTCTTCAGGACGAAGCTTGGGCAGTGCCTTCACCCTCTTCGGCACCCCTTCCACCCAACTGGAGGGGATCGGCCAGGCCTCCGGACTCCGCACTATCAAGAACTTTTCACACCAGTGCTTGATGGAGTCGGGGCATATGACGAGCCTACCGCCGTGCCTCGGAGTCAAATAGTATCGGAACTCCGACCTGTTCCCTTGGTGTAGCCGATAGATTGTCCGAAGCACGATCAGCTCCGGCTCAATCCCAGCAGCTTGGCAGTGAAGTACGAAGCCGTTTACGACTCTCCATGCGTTCGGCATAAGTTGGATGGGGCCGACCCCAAACCACCTCAGAACGAGGATGGCGAACGGATGGAGAGGCAGCCAAGCCCCAGCGATAAAGGCGTCGACCGGCCAGCAACACATGGTCACTGGCAGCAGTGAGTTGGCCCTAACCCCGGGACCCGGCAGCATAAGCTCGTACTCCTCCGGAATCTGGAAACAGTCCCAGATCACTCCCCAAGTCCTCTTCGCGAAGGATCGACACCGTCTCGTCAGCCTTCGTCGTCTCCCTCGCCGCATTCTCCTCGAAGGACCTCCCCCTCCCATGAACTATGCGCTCGGCGTGTTCCTCCGGAAGCTCTCGAACTCTGTGGAGCCCAGTCAGCTGCCCTGGCAATCTTCCGAACTCCCCCATACGCTTCGGATCCTCCACAATCGAATCTTTGCCGAACACCTTCTTGCCCTTATTTGGAGTACAGTCTTCGACAACTTCAAGGGAGGGCTTGGATCAAGAGGTCGACTCAGAGACAGAAGCAAGAGACATAGTTTATGAAATAAACTAAGTATAAATTACCTTAAAAGATTAGCTGCCGGAAAATCTACCAGAAAATGAACGGTGATCACCGGAAACACTCGCTTAGCACAAAAGATCGCCTGAGCAAAAGAGAAGAGAAGTGAAAAATGAGAGGGGGTGGGGTTTTATAAAGCGAGGCGCGCAAAACGAGGTTAATGGGCCTGTACTACCGGCCCATCCACACAAAACGACAAAAGCGACCTCAATCGTCGCCTTGTTTACCACGCCAAGCCGTACATCGCATTAATTACTGTCCCATCTGGCAGGAGCTCAGAGGTCACAGCATTAAATGAGCATCTCATCCGTCAGAGCTGTCAGAAGTTCAGAAGCCATCACATTTAATGGCTGCCACGTTAGCTAGGAGCACAGAAGCCACCAACTCCGCAGAGCATGCTACGCCAAAGACGACAAGTCTTAGGCCTCGGCACCAGCTGCTGAGCATTCTTGACACCGACCCTGTTACAGGGAAAAATTGGACCTTGGCACCAGCTGCCGAGCGTTCTTGATACTGATCCTGTTACAGGGGGAAATTGGACCTCGGCACCAGCTGCCGAGCGTTCTTGACACTGACCCTGTTATAGGGGAAAATTGGACCTCGGCACCAGCTGCCGAGCGTTCTTGACACCGACCCTGTTACAGGAAAAAGTTGGACCTCGGCACCAGCTGCCGAGCGTTCTTGACACCGACCCTGTTGCAGGAAAAAATTGGACCTCGGCACCAGCTGCCGAGCGTTCTTGACACCGACCCTGTTACAGGGGAAATTTTGGGGTTCGGCACCCGCTGCCGAGCGCTCTGGACACCGACCCTGTTACAAGGGAAAATTTGGGGTTCGGCACCAGCTGTCGAGCGCTCTGGACACCGACCCTGTTATAGGGAAAAATTGGACCTCGGCACCAGCTGCCGAGCATTCTTGATACCGACCCTGTTACAGGGGAAAATTGGACCTCGGCACCAGCTGCCGAGCGTTCTTGACACCGACCCTGTTATAGGGGAAAATTGGACCTCGGCACTAGCTGCCAAGTGTTCTTGACACCGACCTTGTTACAGGAAAAAAATTGGGGTTCGGCACCCGCTGTCGAGCGCTCTTGACAGCGACCCTGTTAAAGGGGAAAATTTGGGGTTCGGCACCCGCTGCCGAGCACTCTTGACACCGACCCTGTTACAGGGAAATAATTGGGGTTCGGCACCCGCTGCCGAGCGCTCTTGACACCGACCCAGTTACATGGAAAAAGCTACCTCGGACCCCGCCGAACTCTCTCTCCGCACTCACAGCCTAGCCGAGGTCCCTCTCTTCTTCGGAAGAAGGTGCCGAACCACCTACGGACCTCGGCCTCCTGGGCAGCGAGCGCTGGAAGGGTTCGAAAGTGTGAAACAAGCATGTAAGCCACGCAACGAAGGAAAACGGCCGAGCCATCCACCAAGAGATCGCGAAAAAATAATTAAAAATTCGGGAAATTAAGGAAGAACTCCTGGAAAATAATTATAAAGTTGGGGAAACATTTCCTGATCCCCAAACAAATAATTGTTGCCAAGAACAAACTTTTAAGACCCCCGAACGACGAATTGACACTTTGCAAAGTTAAAGGAATATTCCTGCAAAAACACCACACGACCATAAGAGCTCAGGAGCGACTCAGAGTTCAATCCAGTTGAAAAATCACCATACTACCTCCTTCAAGATTCAAAACCTTCCATTTGGACTCCAATACAAATCCACTAGCCATTAAAACAGTTAAACTACTCTTCAAAGGCTGATCAAACTCAGTCTTTAGGAGTGGGGGGCTCGTGATATGGCTAAAAATGGGGTTAAATCGGAACCGTCCAAATCGGGCACGAATCTTGAAGCCCAGGGGTAAAACGGTAATTTCACCTACCAATGGGTCTGAGATGGGTACTGGATCTCTTCGCCAAAGATCCAATAACCCTCGAACGGATCGGCCTCAACTGGGTGCGGGTTTCAACCCGCAGCAAACCTGGTCCAGAAAGGATAAAATTAGGGTGTCTGATTAAATCTTAATCAACGGCCCTGATTCATGTCTATCCTTTCACTGGGGATTAGGGATTACATTCCTTATTTGATTACGGGGATTATATTCCTTATCAGATCACGGGGATTACATTCCTAATCTGGTCCCTAAGGCGACTATAAATACTCCCCATCCATCTCCATTAAGAGTTAATCAATCTTTTGCCAGTTTTTCACGCTCTTTCTTAATCATCCCTGATTACTGACTTGAGCGTCGGAGGGTGCGTCGCGTCGCCGGGAACAACCCCGGTGTCTCGCACTTTTTGCAGGTGTACGGCAGGAGTCAGCGTCAAACCCCGACGGAACAGGTATACAGGTTTACTACTCAGTTTCCCTAAGAATCCACAAATACTATCTGTTTGCCCCCACACCAAATTTAGCGGCAACAAATAATAATAAGGTTTAAAGAGTGAAATTGCTAAAAAATATTGAAATATTATTCATATGATTTTAAGTTATACAAGTTTCACAATTTCTAATGAAATAAAGAATTCAATCCACAAATTTATTTTATACACTAACATATTTCTTATATACAATTTTAATTTACTTCAATTTTTCTAATTTGAAATAACAAGCACAGATATAATACAATTTTTTTATCTATTTACAATTGTCTTCAAGTTGATGGCCTTGAATTTGTTGATGTTGATCTTGAATTCTTCATTTTGGTTGCTATTGTTGTTGTTGTTGCTGTTGTTCTTCCGACGAGTTGCTCCCACTTGTGGACGTAGATAATGCTTTTCCTTGTGTCCTATCTTCAGCCTTCAGCCAATTTTCTGTGCAAACGAGCATCTCTAACGTGTCGGGCTTCAAGCGATTCCTGTAATCAGTTAGAACTCTGCCACTTGAAGAAAATGCACTTTCAGAAGCAACTGTAGAGACAGGAGGAGTTAGTAAATCTTTAGCCATATATGACAGAATACTATAAGTGTGTTCATGGTCTTTCCACCATTGTAAAATATCTAGTGGAGAAGAAGAAGACTCAGAATCTTGTTGGTTACACCAATTTAATTTATTTAGGTGATTAGTTCTATATTTTTTGGATTGAATTTGTGCAAGTAAATTAAATGTTCTATCATCAAATTTACTCTTACCCTTACCTTTGGAACTACCAGAAGAATAACTAACTACAGAAGTTGTACTACTAGAAGCAAAAGATCGATCATAATAATCATACAAGTTATTTAATGTAGATTCAAATTTAACTAAAAAAGAAGCGCAATCAATTTTTATTTCTATTTCTACATTTTCCCCAAGTAATACAAAAAATATTTCAATCAAACTCTTCGTACCTTCTAATTTGATACGAGGATCCATAACGGTAGCAACACAAATCAACATAGGAGGAGGATAAAAATACTTCAAAAAATTTTTGTATACAGGTTTTACATCACCAACAAAAGTATCATTTAACATTTCGTTAAATGTTTGCATCATACCAACTATTGAAATAAAAATGTTACTAGAAGTAGATTCATATGTTTTTGAAAATTTTAAAGTTGCGGTTTTAAAAGGTTCTAAAAATTTCAACAAAGATTCGGCATAAAACCAATCGGTGGGAGTCATTTCAAAATTTGGCATATTTTTTGAGATACAAAAATCATTTACAACCGCTTTATAGTCGGTAACAACATGTAGTTTATCAAAAGTAGAGTTCCATCGGTGTTTAACATCCTTTGGAAATCTTCTAAAAGGTACATTTGAAATCCTACACCAATTTTTCCATTCTTGAAATACGTTGGGACTTAATGCAATGAAATGTACACAATTTTTAATTTTAAGTATATATGGATCGGCTATTTTTAATGCATCTTGAACACATAAATTTAAAATATGACATGCACATCTAATATGAAAAATATTGTCAGATGGAGAGTTTAATGCGGATATTAAAGTAGTAATTGCTGCATTGCTGTTAGATGCATTATCAAAACTAATACACATAATTTTATTGCGAATATGAAAAACATCACAAATTTCTAAAATACGGTTTGCTATTTCAGCGCCACTATAGGGATACGGCAACGCAGCAAGTGATATGATTCTTTTTTGAAGAATCCAACTATTGTCGATCCAATGACAGGTTATTCCCATCGTTGGAATATTGTTGACACCCGTCCAACAATTCGAAGTTAAACTAACTCTACAAGTTAAACTCCATAAAATTGCAATCAAAGCGTCCTTCATTTCATTGTACACTTTAAAACAATCTGATTTGCAAGTATTTCTCGGGATTCTTCTAAAATGAGGGTTTAAGGCCGTTTGATTAAAAATTTCCAAGTCCCTACTCTCGGGATAGGAAAATGGTAACTCTTCCTTTATAACTAATCTGGCCATTTCCCAACGAACAAGATCGGAATCATAAGGGTGGATATCAACTAGACCGGTCCTAGGGTTGATTTTTTGTTAGTCGGGTATGTCAACAAGAAGGTCTTTATGGTTATGTTGGATATGTCTACTAATTGTACCGGTGCCATCACCCCTTTTGAATTTGTATGCCTTAGAACATGTTTTACAAACTTTCAACCCTATACCCGGATTTTCTTCGTCCGGGATAAAATCGTAAAATTTTTGTCAATCACTACTTTCTCCTCTACTTTTCCTACCACTACGGGGTTGTGTGGTTTCGGTTGGTTGTTGTTGTGTTCTTCTTCTTCTTCTAATTGTATGTCTCCTACAACCTCATCGTGTACCCCATTATTGGGTAGGAGGATCATGGTACTCTTCGGCGGGCTCACTAATTGGGACAATTGGTGGCCTACGAAAAGTGCCTGTGGAATCTTGCCCACCTTGGCTACGACCACTACCGCGTGATCTAGACATAATGTAGTAATGTATATAAAAAAAATACACAATGTAGGAGCGATGAGTTAAAAAAATCTAAAAAACAAGAGGGTTGAGATAGAGAAGATCAAAAAACCAACAAAAATTATAACTACAACAAAAATTAAATAAGAAGAGAGGTATGAAATTTTGATACCGTTCACCATGGATACGCGTATATAAAAAAAATCCGTGAAAATAAGAATAGAAGTAGAAGTAGAAATAAGCGATTCTGGAATTGAAGAGTTGAGGGGAGCTTGAAGGAGAGTTGAAGACTTGATCACTTGGAGTTGCACGAGAGTTGAAGAGTTGAAGACGTTGTTGAATTTTGATTTCGATACGATCGGAATTTGATCGTGTATATGCCTTGAAGACTTGCTTGTTGAATACTTCAATTGTTCACAAATTGCTTAGAAATGAGTTATGATAGTAGAGAGAGTAAGAGAGTTTTTTTGTGAATTTTTTGATTGGATTTTGGGGGGTATTTATAGGGTTAAAATAACAAAGAAAAAACAAAAAAAAAACAAAAAAAAATAAAAAAAATACGGCTATAAGAGCCGTTGAAGGCTCTCTGTTGTACAGTACCCAACGGCCATTTTGCAACCCGTTGGACCTGTTCGGGTCAACGGTCGACCCGGGGTGGATTGAACATTTGACCCGTTCGGGTCAAACGGTTCGCAACCCGTGGGTCGACCCGCGGGTTAGCGGGCGGGTTGGAGAAATTCACCGGGTTCGCAGGCCGGATTGGGCAGGTTGGATCCGATAATTCGGCGATCCGGGTCGACCCGTTACTGTTCACGGGTTCGACCCGAACCCGAACCGCCGTTTTGCAGGCCGGGTTATACGGGCGGGTCGGCGGTTGACCCGGCCCACTTGTCATCCCTATTCACAGGCATGGTAATCAAATCATTTAATCACATTCAATCTAACATGTCCAACACATCAAACAAGTCTACAATATGGATCTAGTTATTTTCATGTAAATGTGCATATGCATGAAACAATAGGGACTAGGTTTTAGATAAAAGAGAGCGGCACGATGTTAAGAATATATTAGGTTAGCTCGTGTAAACCCTCAATAGACTTAACGGAATTTCCAATATGTAACAGCCCGAATTCCAAAACCGACTGAATTCGAAGTTCCATAGGATCTTTACACTTCTCTTCGTACAATATACAAGGAAATTTAAACTTTCATTACATCAGAGTTACAACTTGAATTACATTTAAGCAGCGAAAGTCATTTACAACAATTACATGAATAAAAGTACAACACTTGAAACATTGTTTAAGCAGCTTGCATACTTAATCTTGTCAATCTCTTTATCTTGCATGGAAACTGTAGGCACGTCAGTTCATTCAACTGACGCAAGGATATAAAACATCAATTTTCTCTTACTTAGAAAGCACACACTTGTCACAAGCAAAACTACGGGGACTATCCTATAGATGTCGTGTTGTGTTGTGCACTTAGTCCTAATGCAGTAGTTATGTTATATGACACTAGTGCACACTTGTTCGGATCCTATGCATCCCATACTGATATGGCTAAAAATGGGGTTAAATCGAGACCGTCCAGATCGAGCACGAATCTTGAAGCATGGGGGTAAAAAGGTAATTTCACATACAGATGGATCCAAAACGGGTATTGGGCCTCCTTCTCACAAAACCAACCACCCGCGAATAGATCCACTTCAACTGGGCACGGGTCCCGACCCGATGCAAGCCCGGTCCACCAAGAGGAGAATCAAAGCCACTGATTTGATTAAATCAAATCAATAAGCCTGATTAGCTCTCACCAGGGAATTAGGACCTAATTTCCTAAAACAGAATAGGAGGATTTTCATCCTAGCTGTTAGGCAGGAAATCAGGATCCTAACCGTTCCAAAGGCGACTATAAATACAACCCCTCTACCACCAAGACCAGGTTAATCACTTCTTCACCACTTAAGCTCTTTCTTAATCTTTTTCTGATTACTGACAAGAGCGTCGGAGGGTGCGTCGCCGGAATCAACCCCGGTGTCTCGCACTTCTTTGCAGGTTGCAGCGGGAGCAAGAAGGCTGAGTCAACTGTTCAGGTTTTTCTCGGACTTACAAATTCTATCTGTTTACCCCCACACCGAAATCAGCGGTAACAGATTGGCGCCGTCTGTGGGAAAGACCACACGAACAGCCTCAGCCCATTCTCCGTCGTCCTCGACAGTCATGCTGCCGAAGAAGGTCAGATCCAGAGGGTCGAACCGTGTGGGCAACCTCGCCGACCCGGCGAATGAAGCCCCGGTCAATCCCATTCCTCAGTCCGACCTACCTCCGACGGCCCAGCAAGTCCCACCTCCTCCTCCCAAGCAGCAGCCCAACAATGGTCCGTCCGGCCATAACGGTCGGAAGGAGAAGCAGCCTCTCAATCCGGGCCATGTCTCGGTCCATAATGGGTCCTCGGACTCCATGGCTTCTCATCATCCCGACCTCCGTATCACACTTCTGAACCGCCAGAAGGACGACGACCTCCGCACCCATCTCGACGAGAGGCGGGCCCGAGAGGGAGCCTCCCGCCAGCGTCAGGGTGAGCGGTCCCTACGTCGTCGAGAAACCAGAAGGTCCCCGGACCGCAGAGGCCGAGCAGCTTCCCCCGAGCGCCGAAGGCGGAGGTCCCGCTCTCCCGGGGATCGGCGCCGTCCGAGGGATCGAGATGTGCCTATCAGTCGAGCCGAATTCCTCCAGTTTCAGGAGACCGTTCTGCAGGCTCTCAATCTTCAGCAGAACGTCCAGAATACACAGAGGGCTCCGACGCCCCCCAGGAATCCCAGTCCTCGGCGCCGAACCAGGAGCCCTTCCCCGGCTCCCAGCCGCCAACAGCGGGAACAAAGCCCTCGCCGGTCCCAGCCGCCAACAGCGGGAACAAAGCCCTCGCCGGTCCCAGAACAAAGCCCTATGAAGAGGAGTCCGGGGGGTCATACGACTACCAGCGGAGGGACGACGCCTCATCCGCCGTCTCCACGAGGTGGAAAGGCATATCGGCCGCATGGACAGGGAGGAAGAGTCCCGAGCAGGAACCTTCCGTCCCAGCCGACCCCCCTTCTCACGGTCGATCATGGAGGCCCACATACCGAGGAGTTTCAAACCGCCGCAGTTTGAAACATACTCAGGGGAATCCGACCCGGTCGATCACGTCGAAAGCTTCAAGACCCTGATGCTGATCCATCAAGCTTCCGACGCGGTGCTCTGCAGGACCTTCCCTGCCACCCTCAGGGGGTTAGCTCGGGAATGGTATTCCAGGCTCGCCCCCTCATCCATCTTCTCATTCGAGCAGTTCGAGACGCTGTTCATTACTCACTTCGTGAGTAGCCGGCGAGCCGAGAAGACGAGTCTTTCCCTACTGAACCTACGGCAGGAGAGAAAAGTTGCGGGACTATGTGAAAAGGTTTACCGCAGAAGTCAGGTCAATTGCCTCCTTAGACCAGTCCGTGGCTACCGTGGCGTTCCAGTCGAACGTCCTTAACGCCAACCTCCGATCGTCCCTGGCCAAGAAGCACCCGCATGACTTCGCCGACCTCCTCCTGAGGTGCGAGAAGTACATCCGAGCAGAAGAGGCCGAAGCCCTTCCCAGCTTTGGGGGGCCCTCCGCAGGGTCGAAAAGGAAGGCGACGGGGGAAGAAGGGTCCAAGAAAGCTCAGAAGGACATGGGCGGTCAGCGCCGCCCTCCCCCCAGGTTCGAGAAGTTCACTCTCCTCACCACTAATGTCTCTACTATCCTCATGGAGGTGGAGAAGGAGGGGGTCATCCCTCCAGCTCCGAGGATGCACACCCCGGCGAAGAGGAGGGACAAAGATAAGTGGTGTCGGTACCACCGAGACCACGGCCACGATACGAATGACTGCCGGGCTTTGAGAGATGAGATCGAAGCCCTCATTCGAAGGGGGCAGTTGGCCAAGTTCGTGAAGGCTAACGATCGGACAGATCGCCACTTCCCTCCGCCTCGGGGGGCTAACAAGCGCTCCGAGCGGCGCGAAGAGACACCCGAGTTCGAGGAGGAACGGGTTCTGCACTTGATCCACGGAGGCCCCATGGGGGGCTCCTCTAATTCCTCCCGGAAGGCCTTCGTCCGAGAGGTCAACTCGGTCCATAGTGCCCCTCCCCCGAAAGGTCTCGGCGTCCCTGTGTCTTTCTCCGATGCCGACCTCGAAGGAGTCCGAACCCCCCACTGCGATGCCCTCGTCATCGACCTCCGCATGGCCAACTTTAAGGTGCAGAGAATTTTGGTGGACAACGGGAGTTCGGTCAATATCCTTTTCCTCTCGGCCTTCCGAGGCCTACAGCTGTCCCGAGACCGTCTCAAGCCGGCCGGTTACACTCTCCATGGGTTCACGGGGGTTCCGGTAACCGTCGAAGGGGTAATAACCCTGGACGTTACTGCGGGAAGCACCCCTACTACCCGGACTGAGCCGATGGACTTCATGGTCGTCGACGTCCCAGCAGCATATAATGTCATCTTAGGCCGCCCCAGCCTAGCTGCCCTGGAGGCTGTCCCCTCGGCATACCATTTGAAGATGAAGTTCCCCACTCGTTCGGGAGTAGGGGAAGTCAGGGGAAGCCAGGAAACAGCTCGGAAGTGCTACATGACTTCCACCGGGGGACCAGTGCTCTCGCTCGAGACACTGGAGATCCCCGAGCCGAAGGCCCGCCCAACGTCCGAGCCGGCGGACGAGTTAGAAGAAGTACTCTTCTCGGACGAGGATCCGAGCCAAAAATTCCTCGTCAGCAAGTCCTTGCCGACCGTGCTGTTCTCCGACTTGGTGAGGTGCATCCGGAATAACCGCAACCTATTTGCTTGGTCGGCCGCGGACATGCCCGGCATCTCCGAGGACTTGCTCGTCCATCGTCTAAGCGTCGAACCGGGGTGCAAACCGGTTCAGCAGAAGAGGCGAAAGTTCGCTCCCGAGCGACAGCAGGCAATCAAGGAAGAAGTGGATAAGCTGCTGAAGGCCAAGTTCATACAGGAGGTAAATTATCCCGAGTGGCTGTCGAATGTTGTAATGGTCAAGAAGTCCAATGGCTCGTGGAGGATATGCATCGACTTCACTGACCTGAACAAGGCGTGTCCGAAGGATCCATTCCCTCTCCCGAACATCGACACCCTTATTGACGCCACCTCGGGCCATGAGCTCCTCAGCTTCATGGATGCCTTCTCGGGGTACAATCAAATCCGGATGTTCCCTCCGGATATCCCGAAGACCTCCTTCGTCACCGACCAAGGCCTCTACTGCTACCGGGTCATGCCGTTCGGTTTGAAGAACGCAGGCGCCACCTACCAGCACCTCGTCAACAAGGTCTTCCAGAACCAGATCGGCCGAAACATGGAGGTGTACGTTGATGACATGCTCGTCAAGAGCATCCACGGCACCGATCATGTAGCCGACCTCCAGGAGGCCTTCGACGTGTTGAGGAAGTACAACATGCGGCTGAACCCGAACAAGTGTGCGTTCGGGGTCTCCTCGGGAAAATTCCTCGGCTTCATGGTGAGCCAGCGAGGAATCGAAGCTAACCCCGAGAAGATTAAGGCCATATTAGACATGGCCCCGCCTCGAAACGTCAAGGAGGTGCAAAAGCTCACCGGTCGGCTCGCAGCTATCGGTCGGTTCCTATCCAAGTCGGGGGAAAAGTGCCTCCCCTTCTTCAAAGCACTCAGGGGAGCTAAAGGATTTGAATGGGGCCAAGCACAACAAGAATCGTTCGACCAGCTGAAAGCCTATCTGGTGAACCCCCCTCTGCTCAGTAAGCCGGTCCCAGGCGAGCCTCTCTTCATCTACTTGGCTGCTTCCGAGTAGACCCTAAGCGCCGTCTTGGTGAGAGAGGAGGACCGGATCCAAAGGCCCATCTACTATGTGAGCAAGGTGCTTCGGGACGCCGAGCTCCGCCATCCGAGGATAGAGAAGATGGCCTATGCCCTAGTCATGGCAGCGAGAAAGCTTCGGCCCTACTTCCAATCCCACTCGGTCGTTGTCCTCACCGACCAACCCCTCAAGCAGATCCTTCACAAGCCTGAGACCTCGGGCCGACTGATGAAGTGGTCCATTGAGCTAAGTCAGCACGACATCGCTTATCAACCTCGGACGGCAATTAAGGCACAGGCCCTCGCCGATTTCATCGTGGAGTCCACTATTCCCGAGGTCGGCCATGTCCCGAAAGGAACCCCCGTCTGGACAGTCTTTGTAGACGGATCGTCCTGTAACGAAGGAAGTGGCGCCGGCATCATACTGAACGGCCCTGACAACTTCGTCCTCCAGTACGCAATCCGCATGAACTTCAAGGCCTCGAACAACGAGGCGGAATACGAAGCACTCATCGCAGGGCTCGGACTCGCTCGAAGTGCTGGAGCCCAGCGCCTCCGGATTCACAGTGATTCCCAGCTAGTCGTGAACCAGGTCTTGGGCGAATATGAGGCCAGGGATGAGCGAATGGCGAAGTACCTCGCCAAGGTCCGGAACCTCATGGGCCGGTTCGAAGAAGCCATCATCCAACGAGTCCCCCGGGAGGAGAACTCACAAGCCGATGCTCTCTCCAAATTGGCCTCGTCTTCTCTGCAAGGTCTCGAACAGACCGTGCTGATTGAAGTCCTCTCTAAACCGAGCATCGAAGACGAGACACCTAGCTCGGTGGAGTCATTGCCAGTCATGCTGCAGGACAATTGGATGAAGCCACTGGTAGAATTCTTAAGGGATGGAGTCCTGCCCTCGGATCCCAAGGAAGCACGCCAAGTCAGAACTCGGGCCGAGCGCTATGTCTTGATCGAGGGCATCATATACAAACGCTCCTTCTCTCAAATAGATGGCCGACCATATCTAAGGTGCCTCTCTCCGGATCAGGCCGAATATGCCCTACAGGAGCTTCATGAAGGGATCGGAGGGGCACACTCCGGATTTAGGTCTTTGGCCCGGAAAGCTTTGAACTATGGGTACTTCTAGCCAACCCTTCTTTAAGACACCGAACGACACGTTCGGCAATGCAGTTCCTGTCAGAGACACTCTAACATCCGACGCCTCCCTCAGGCCAACCTCGCCTCCCTATCAAGTCCCATCCCCTTCGCAATGTGGGGCATGGACTTACTAGGGCCCTTCCCTCCAGCTCCAGGTCAGCTCAGATTCTTGGTCGTAGCCATCGACTACTTCTCAAAGTGGGTCGAGGCCGAGCCCCTCGCCACTATAACTGAGAACAAGGTGGTACAGTTCTTCTGGAAGAACATCATATGCAGGTTCGGCGTCCCCCGTGTCCTCGTGACGGACAACGGGACTCAGTTCACTGGTGCGGCATTCCGAGCTCTATGCGACGACCTCGTCATTCAGCAACGCTTCTCATCCGTATCACACCCCCAGTCAAACGGACAGGCCGAGAATGCTAATAAGCAGATCCTTGCAGGCATCAAGAAAAGGTTGGACAAGTGTTCGAAAGGTTTGTGGGTGGACCAACTCCCTAATGTGTTGTGGAACTACCGCACAAGCAAGCGGACGCCCACCGGAGAGTCCCCTTTCAATCTTACTTATGGGGCCGAGGCCGTGATACCCCTCGAAGTCGGAATACCTTCCCCTCGGCTCACAGCCTATGACGAAGCACAGAACGCCCGAGACCTCAGAGGAAACTTGGACCTGATAGATGAACTGAGGGAAAGGGCATCGATTCGGCAGCAGAATTATCGAAGAAGGGTCGAGCTAGCGTACAACAAGAAGGTCCGACCCGCCGACCTTAAGCAAGGAGATTTGGTCTTGAGAAAGCTTGCCATATCCCTCCCCAGTCAGAAGAGCAAGCTAGCTCCGAACTGGGAAGGTCCGTACCGGATCACAAAAGTTGTTCGGCCTGGGGCATACCGTCTCGCAGACATGGAAGGCAGAGAGCTTCCGAGGACCTGGAATGCCGACCACCTCCTCAAATACCAAGAGAGCGTTCCGATGCCACTCTAAGTAACAAGGGGTATCGAGCCATTCCAACCCTCCGACTTGTAACCCCTTTTTTTTTCATAAATTGTACTATGTAGAACGGTTCGCCGTCGAAATAAAGAAAGCTCTATTATGTTTGTGAATCTGCATGTTTTTCTCCCCCCTTATCACCTGCCTTTTATATTGTGATTTCAACCAATGGTCCGGAGTCCACGTTCGGCTCGGCCTCATTCCCTCGGTTCGTCTCCGGACGGATCAGAGATAGACCGCCGTTCGGGACTGCTCCCGCAGCCGTTGAACTATACCGATGGTTCGGAGTCCAACACTCGGCTCGACTTTACCTCCTCGGCTCGTCTCCGGACGAACCAGGGATAGATCGCCGTTCGGAATTGCTCCCACAGCCGTTGAACTATACCGATGGTTCGGAGTCCAACACTCGGCTCGACTTTACCTCTTCGGCTCGTCTCCGGACGAACCAGGGGTAGATCGCCGTTCGGAATTGCTCCCACAGCCGTTGAACTATACCGATGGTTCGAAGTCCAACACTCGGCTCGACTTTACCTCCTCGGCTCGTCTCCAGGCGAACCAGGGGTAGATCGCCGTTCGGAATTGCTCCCACAGCCGTTGAACTATACCGATGGTTCGAAGTCCAACACTCGGCTCGACTTTACCTCTTCGGCTCGTCTCCGGACGAACCAGGGGTAGATCGCCGTTCGGAATTGCTCCCACAGCCGTTGAACTATACCGATGGTTCGGAGTCCAACACTCGGCTCGACTTTACCTCCTCGGCTCGTCTCCGGACGAACCAGGGGTAGATCGCCGTTCGGAATTGCTCCCACAGCCGTTGAACTATACCGATGGTTCGGAGTCCAACACTCGGCTCGACTTTACCTCCTCGGCTCGTCTCCGGGCGAACCAGGGGTAGATCGCCGTTCGGAATTGCTCCCACTGCCGTTGAACTATACCGATGGTTCGGAGTCCAACACTCGGCTCGACTTTACCTCCTCGGCTCGTCTCCGGACGAACCAGGGGTAGATCGCCGTTCGCAATTGCTCCCACAGCCGTTGAACTATACCGATGGTTCGGAGTCCAACACTCGGCTCGACTTTACCTCCTCGGCTCATCTCCGAATGAACCAGGGGTAGATTGCCGTTCGGAATTGCTCCCACAGCCGTTGAACTATACCCAAGGTCCGGAACAAATAATCCGAACTCTTCTAACTATTCGCCGAAGCCCGAAGACCAAGACCTTCGGTCGGTTCCCGAGCAAGTGCCTTCCCGAGCGTGTAAACGGGAAAAACACACTTTCCCCTCAATTTTCATGCGTGATCTCGATCAGACGGCACAGATCTTGCCACCTGCGCTAAACGACAAGATAACATTTTCTTGGAGACTGAGCCACCTCGAGATGCGCGCCTACGTTCAACGGCTCAGATCTCGCCACCTGCTATAAACGACAAAATAGCGCTTTCTTGGGCGCAGAGCCGCCTGGGAATTCGTGCCGAACACTGTCAGAGCTGCTAAACGACAAAATACCTTCCTCATGGGGACCCGTTCGGTTAAACAAACGCGCTCGGTTCAAAGATCACGGCACGGCCGACGCAGTTGCAAGCAAAGACAAATGCGCAAAGAAATGAAAGGGAATTTTATTAATGGTCGGTGCATAATACAGAACATTCCATTACAAAGTGTCAGCAAACAAAACACACAACGCCCGACCCACTACACTTGTCTCTCATATAGACACATCCTCACTAGACTGTTCGTCCTCCTCGGCGGACAGCTCCTCTGCGTCCCCCCGGAGCTTCGCCATCACAGCCTGCAAGTGTCGAATCTCCGAAAGCAAGTCATCCCGCTCGACAATGATCTTCGACTGGTTGTGCCGAATGCATTTGACCCGAAGAGCATTGCTGAATGCGGTTTGCGAGTCTTCATCCTCTCCTGCGGGACTCAGCTCGACGATCCTATTCTCCAAGCGTTGGATCTCGGCTTCTCGGAGACTGAGGACGGACGAAAGGTGGGTCCACTCACTCTCAGCCCGGCGTAACTTCAGATCGGCGCTCCTAGGACTCAGAACCACTGTCCCAGAGGTAGCATCGGATTCGGAGTCATCATTCGAACGTTCGGAGTCCGAGCCATGGATCGTCACCACGAGCTGAAAGAAAGGGAAAGCGAATAACAAAATTTCAATACACCGTCGAAGTCTGACACTTGAAAATTTTTCAAAAAGATTTGCATTCAGACATAATAGTGTTACAGACGGTCGACCGACCCCACAATTAAGTTGTTACAACAACCAACAAAAATGGAAAACGACATAATCAGGGCCTCTTCGGAAGGGGAATGCTTCGGTTTAGGGAAACGCGAGGGCGACGAGGCCTGCCCTCCGAGCTCGACCCTAAACCAACGAAGCGCGATCCCCCTTCACTGCTAGTCCTAACAGCGGCGCCGACCGAAGCCCCACTCGACGAAATAGCCGCGCTGCTCTGAGCATCGGCCGGACTCCGCCTGGTCACAGGCGATGCGTCGCAAGTTCGTAAAACGTAATCCCCCTATCGCTCTCCTCGCGAGTACACGACGTGCTGCGAACGTTGGCTCTCTCCGGCACGGGCTTGAGCGACGCGATCTCCTCCTCCAGTTCGACAATTCTATCCCTCAAGACGTCGTCCTTCGCCAACTTCTTCGGTCGAGGGGCCCTCAACGAGCCCGAGGCATTGGCACTGTCAGTCGCAAGCCGTCGGTAATGGGTGACCTCGATCCCCCTATCTATGGTGATCCTTCTGAGCCTGTCGACTTTCGCCGATAGCCTCTTGCGCTCGGTTGACGCTTTCTCCAGTTCGGAAGCCAGCTTCTCCCCCTCCGCCGAACGTTCTTTCTCCGCTAGCTCCAAGTATTGGACCTCGGCCAAAAGGTCGTCATTCTTCTGCTCGGCGGCAGTAAGCTCTCTACGGAGATCCTCGACTTCGCCTTCAGGATAGGGAACTGAAGAGCGTTTCCGATGCTGGTACAGCTCGCGACCATACCTCCGCAGAGCTGCCTTCGTATCCTCCAGCTTGCCGAGCAGGAGATACCGATTATACCGGCTCTGAAAGAGCTCGTCCTTCGTTTTCGCCAGCTCCTTCCGAAGGTATACAACCTCCGTGATCGGACCGAATCTCACCTGAAAAGCAGAGATAAATCCGAGGCCCAACACTTGAAGAAATTTACGCCAGATCAGACAATAAGTCCGAAACTCAACACTTGGACAAACTTTGGCCAAACAAAACATTTTTTCATTCAAGATTCAAAGAGTTCTACAGCAGCGATGGCCAGTCCGCAGTTAGGCTTACAAAAACAAAAACAAAAAAGAAAAAAAGACAACCGAGTCAGGGGTCGACCTTTTTGCCGTTCGGGTCCGTCGACCCCTCGGCCTTGTCCTCGCCCTCGCCCCCGCCTCCGCCTTCGCTCCTGCTCTCCTCCTCGGAGTCGTCCTCCTCTTCCTCCTCGGCCTCGGCCTTCCACGGGTCCTCGACGGGTTCCGTCTCCCCCTCGGGGCCGATCAACCCCTCGGGGACAATCCCCTCCCCTTCCACGAGGTCGTAGAAGTTGTAGGAGGACGTATCGAAGCCCGGGTTCTTGGCGACCACATGTTGCAAGGCTCGACCGTAGGCATCCACCATATTCTGGAGCATGTGCAGCGCGGCCTCCTCCTGCACGGCCTTCTTCACCCTCTTCACCTTCCTGAGGAGTTTGGCCTTGATCTTCTCGGCCCCCTTCCGAGCATCCTCCGCTTCCGACCGAGCCTTGGCCAGCTCCTCCTTCAGCCCGGCTGCCTCCTTCGCTGATGCCTTGAGCTTGGCCGTCGTATCCTTCAGCTCGGCCACCTCCTTCTCTGAGGCCTCAAGCTTGGCCGCCGTGTCCTTTGACAGCTGAACCGCTTCGGCCAGCTGCTTCTCCAACCCCTCCACTTTGGCAGCCCTCTTCGTCGAGAGAAGCAGTTCGGAATCAAGCTGCTTCGCGACCTTGACGCACTCCGCCCTCTCCTTCTCCTTCTCCTGATCCTTGTTCGCCAACTCCTCGACCAAGAAATTGAAGTGGCAGAGGGTCTGAAAGAGAAAAACACGTTAAAATCCGAATCCAAGAACTTAGGAAAATTCTAAGGAAGAAATTTGGATGAAGGAGGGCTCGGCCCACTTACCGACATAGTGTTCCGGGCAATCTGCATCACGGCGTCCCCTGCCATCCCGGCCTTCAGGGTCGCCCGGTCCTTCGGGGTCAGCAGGTGCCTCACCGCCTCCATGCAGATGTTCCCGTCGCCCAAAAATCCGTCGACGTTCATCACCTGCCAGTCGGGGACGAAGATCTGCTTATGACGCTCGGTCAAGATCTTCTCCGCGTCGGCAGTAAGGGGCGGAACTGGGAGGGACATCGCATCCTTCGCCCCGAACACGCTGCTCGACGAACCGAGAGCATCCGCCTTCAGGGTCTGTACAGGTGCATCCGAGGCGAGGGGATCGGAGGACACGACCTCCCCCTGCTCGGGGACCACGACCTTCGTCGGAGAGACAAGGACCTCGATCTCCCCCCTCCTTGAGGACCGCGACCTTCGGTTGGTCGGCAGCCTTCACAATCGAGGGCTTCTTCGAAGCTCGGCTGTCCTGAGGCGCTGCCGACGGCCTCTTCTTCTTCTCCTGCTCTGCCCTGCCCTTCGCCACCAGAGCCTTGTAATCAAGCTTCATCGTCTCTGTAAAAGCCGAATGAAAAAACTTAGGACAATTTTCATGAATTTTAGACAAAGAGTATAAATACCAGAAGCATACGAGGGTCGATCGGACTGAGACCCCCACGGAACAGATGCTCCTCCGTAATATCTTTCCAACTTAGCGCTGGCAGGGCGAGGAGCTTCCTCTGGACCTCAGCCTCCTCAGCATTCAGCGGGACGTCCTTCTTTGTACGCTTGGGCAGGCCATCCTTCGCCCAAACTGTCGGTATCACCCATGGCGTCAGGGCTCGGACGAGGAAGTACTTCTCCTTCCAATGTTTGATCGAGTCCGGGTTCTCGATCAACTTAACTCCCGTCCGAGGAGAAAGGAAAAACCTCTGCTCGTCCCGCCTCGGCTGGCAAGGTCGGAAGAGACTCCGAAAGAGGTACATAGTCGGCTTGGCGCCGATCTCTTGACATCGGAGGAGGAACGCCATGACGTGCCTCCATGTGTTCGGCATCAGTTGGGCGGGACTCAAACCGTACCAGACCAGGACTTCAACCACGAACGGGTGGAGGGGAAAGCGGAGTCCGGCAATGAGAGAGTCGACCGGAAAGACACATACGTCTGACGAGGACTTTGTGTTGGCTCGGAACCCCGGCCCGGGAAGGAGCAGTACATACTCAAGCAAAATCCGGAAACCCTCTTGGATCAGACGAAGATCGCCCTCGGTAAGAGTCGAGATCCTGTGGTCAACCTCGGACAGCTCCCTAGGCTCGTTCTCCTCCACTAGCTTAGCCGTACCTTGAGTGACCCTCTCCAAGGTATCCTCGGCGTAATCCCGGACGCCTCCCACACTCGACACGGCGATAGGCTGCCGACCAAACGCCCCCGCTCTCTTCGGCGTTTCCACTATCGTGATCACGGCTTTACCCTTTCGGGACTCCGCCACGACTTCCTCGGGCACTTCAGCCACTTCGCCCTCTTTATCCGGACGAACGACGTCCTGCTCGCTCGGCTCCATTACTCCCTTCCCTTTATCCCCTCGGACAACGGCTTGCTCCGAGGCGGGGGTCTCAGCCGAAATCTTAACCATTTTTCCTAAAAGAGAAGGGAAAGAGACTGACCTCGAAGTGACAGGTGTGGTCGGAAAGCTCGCCGGAAACTAGGTACGCTACCGCGACAGCTAGCAATGCCACCAGAGAGCTGAAAACTTCGAAGCAAAGTAAAAACGGAAGAGAGAGAGTAAAAGTGAAAAGTGAAGACTTGGTCTTAGGGGGGGTGAAGATTTATAGTAAAATTGGGACGTCCCTTGGACTTCCAAACGAAAGTTCGCGACTTTTGGGCTGCTCTCGAAACGTCGCGAAGGCCCATCATCACTGCCTCCCTCACCAAGTCAACTAGTTCGGCTCCAGGAAATCCGAATCCGAGCCACAGGCAAACCGAACTTGTCTGCAATAGGGTCCGCTCGGAATCCGAGCAAGCGCCTTCCCGAGCGTGTAAACGGGGAAACACACTTTCCCCTCAACTTTCGTGCATGATCTCGATCAGACGGCTCAGATCTTCCCACCTGTACTAAACGACAAGATAACGTTTTCTTGGGGACTGAGCCGCCTCGAGATTCGCGCCATCATCCAACGGCTCAGGGTGCGCCACGTCGCTCGGACGATTGAACCCTCGGACGCCCCACCTATATCGAAAGGAACCAGGAAAATTTCGGTTCAAAGTTTTAAGGCACCGCCCTCGGCGGGTACCCCCCGGGTCCCGTGCCTCAGTCGGTATTCCGCCGACCACGGGCCCCGGTCAAAAACAGATCGGCGCTCCCCCCATCTCTAACTCCTCCGGGCTGACATCCATCAGGAGCCATCACCCCGGAAGGAAGACAGAGATGGGAGGGGGCCCATCAACCCTCAGAGATCAGGAGAAACGCACCATTCCGAGCTAGTTGGTAGCAACTGGAAGGCTCGGCTCGTCAGAGGACTCTGACAACAGCGCCTTCACAGTTGCTAACAACGGGCTCGGACGGTCCGGAAGCCCGAGCCACGACTCATGGTGGAGAGGCGCACCATTCCGAGCTAGTTGGTTGCAACGGGAAGGCTCGGCTTGCCAGAGGACTCTGGCAACAGCGCCTTCACAGTTGCAACAAACGGACTCGGATGGTCCGGAAATCGGCATCGGACATGGATCATCACCTCTCCCACCAAGACCTCCGCCTACCTAGGCACCCGCTTCGGAGCGACCAAAGAAAGCAGAAGATCTTGGTGGAAGAACGACCACCCGTCCTTCCGAAGTGGCCCACACCCCGGGTCCGGACTATAGTCGTCGCCACTACTGCCTTATCCCCTCCCGCTCCTGACATCCCCTTCGGAGCAGTGAGGAACGGGAGAAGAATAAGACAACAGGGCGACCACCCGTCCTTCTGAAGTAACTCATCCCTCGGGTCCGGACTATGGTCGTCGCCACTACTGCCTTGTTCCCCCCCTGCTCCTGACATCCACTTTGGGGCCGTCAGGAACAAAGGGAAAACCAGGCAGAAGAGCAACCACCCCGGACCTCAAAAGAGAAGCTACTCAAGGCAGATACCTCCGAGGTGTGAAACTCTATGCTGATGGTGATTGAAATGACAAGGGGAGTGGGGTACTTATAGCCTGCCTCCAAGAACCAGCCATTATGACCCTCGGAAGTTGAAACACCGCGTATTAATTAAGGGAATTATCCTTAATGACATTGGGAAGGCGGAACGCCGCGCAAGTCTCGAAGCACTGTTAATGCCATTGGGAACAGAGCCATCTCGGATTGCCAAAAACCACAGGCCCTCGGTCGGCCGCCGAGCAAGTGCCTTCCCGAGCGTGTAAACGGGGAAAACTCACTTTCCCCTCAACTTTCGCGCCTGATCTCGATCAGACGGCCCAGATCTCACCGAGAGCACTAAAAGACAAGATAGTGTTTTCTTGGGAGCTGCGCCCGTCTCGAGATGCGCACCAATATCCGACAGCTCAGATAGCGCCACGTCGCTCGGATGACCGAAGCTACGCCCCCTCGGTCGGCTTCCGAGCAAGTGCCTTCCCGAGCTGGTAAATGGAGAAAAAAGACACCGAACTACTTAAACCGTTGGATCTCTCAGAAATTCGCGCTCCCAAAGATGAACGGCCCAGATTGCGCCACGTGCGCTAAACGACAAGATAGTGTTTTCTTGGGAACCGCGCCCGTCTCGAGATGCGCACCAGCATCCGACAGCTCAGACAGCGCCACGTTGCTCGGCCTGCCGGACCCCCTACCTCCGGTCGGCAGCCGAGCAAGCGCCTTTCCGAGCTCGTAAAAGGAGAAAAACGCTGCCGAGCGGTAACAGCCATCATATCTTTTCGAAATTCGCGCTCGTCCATGATCAACGGCTCAGATCGAGCCACGCCATTAATCGGTATTTAAATCGTTTTTTATTTATTTAAATAGTTTTATTTATTTAAAAATTGAGAAAAAATTGCTAAAAATTCGGGAAAATTAACCAAAAATTCTGGAGAATAATTGAAAATTTGGGGGCACATTTTCGAATCCCTGAACGAACAATTATTGCCTAGAATGTACAGTTAAGGCCCCCGAACGATTAGTGAACACGTCGCAAAATAAAATAAATAGTCCGAAAAATAGATAAAAACCCTTGAATGCCCGATGTGACCAAAGAACAGCCAGCGATGTCAAAAGTTACCTCACTACTCCCTTTCTAGATTCAAAATCCCACATTTGGACTCCGATACAACTCCACCAGCCACTAAAACAGCTAGACTACTCCTCAAAGTCTGACCGCACTCAGTCTTTAGGAGTGGGGGGCTCGTGATATGGCTAAAAATGGGGTTAAATCGAGACCGTCCAGATCGAGCACGAATCTTGAAGCATGGGGGTAAAAAGGTAATTTCACATACAGATGGATCCAAAACGGGTATTGGGCCTCCTTCTCACAAAACCAACCACCCGCGAATAGATCCACTTCAACTGGGCACGGGTCCCGACCCGATGCAAGCCCGGTCCACCAAGAGGAGAATCAAAGCCACTGATTTGATTAAATCAAATCAATAAGCCTGATTAGCTCTCACCAGGGAATTAGGACCTAATTTCCTAAAACAGAATAGGAGGATTTTCATCCTAGCTGTTAGGCAGGAAATCAGGATCCTAACCGTTCCAAAGGCGACTATAAATACACCCCCTCTACCACCAAGACCAGGTTAATCACTTCTTCACCACTTAAGCTCTTTCTTAATCTTTTTCTGATTACTGACAAGAGCGTCGGAGGGTGCGTCGCCGGAATCAATCCCGGTGTCTCGCACTTCTTTGCAGGTTGCGGCGGGAGCAAGAAGGCTGAGTCAACTGTTCAGGTTTTTCTCGGACTTACAAATTCTATCTGTTTACCCCCACACCGAAATCAGCGGTAACACATACTACATAGGTCCGAGGGCAAGCCCTTAATCGTACTTCATCTTATAGGGTTCAATCCCTCGCCATGACTTAAACTACTACGGTAACTACGGTAAGTATCCTATATGTTCTATGATCTACGAGCCCATGTCCAGGCAGTCTGGAGGGGAATCCCACGCACTAACATGATGCATTAAGCAAACAGATTATGGACAATTCAACCTCTGCCATGGAATGATGGCACCACTCGTAGTCACCAAACACCCCACAAGCGTCGCCACCGGAACGATAATTCCGGAGTAGTGCTCACGCCATGTCATGACACATCAAGCAGGAAGTCTATGAATCACTCTCACACCGCCAATCCGATGGCCCTCATACTCGCATTTTTCTTTCACTTTCGTCACATCACCACTATGTATCTAGTCCTTAGTTTATTTGAATCATGAATAAAAATCAACCCTTAGAGTTAGCTCTTTCCTCTATACCGGTCTTAATCAACAACTTGGCCATCTTGGTCTTTCATCTCAATAATTCATCTCAATAATTATAATTCATTCAATTGCCGGTAATAGGACTTAGCTACCCTCTAGTTCAAAATCTCATTTCATGTTCATAAATTTGTGTATTCATACTCATCAATATTTTCATAAGTCATCATGATTTTCTTCATTTCAATTCTTGTCTTACTTTATCCAAAGACACTTTAAACTAACAATTTATAATAAGTTCTTTCTTGCAAAATAGTCTCAATTTCTCCTTTGCACTAGGTCAAGGGTTATAGAAAATTATCTCATGAAATCTGGATATCAATTAAATCGTCAGGACAGTCGACTGTTAAGACATAGTCGGTCGACTGCTCTGCAAGGATTAAAACTCGAAAATTAAAAATAGTCAGGACCGTCGACTGTTAAGACATAGTCGGTCGACTGTTCTACGATGATTTAAAACTCGAAAATAAATAGTCAGGACAGTCGACTGTTAAGACATATACGGTCGACTGTTCAGAAACTAAAATCCGAAATTTGAAATTTATACAGTAACTCAAGATTTTCAAAAACCATTTAACTCTCATTTTTCATATTAAGTACCTCTTTTTTTCCCCTACAATTGTACATGAAAAATCACACAATGTTCTATTAACAATTTCATGTTCATTTCTCTCAACAATTAACATACAACTTTAGGATTATCTAGTATCAATCATACTAACCATGAATAAGCATAATTCACTAATCAATCTTATTTTAATAATGTAAGGATTCTTACAATTAGCACTTTCCACATGAACATTTCTCAAAATTGCATTTTCTCCACAAACACAAATATTTCGACATCGAGAACATTTATTCTAATTTTAGCATGCTAGATTAATACTTAAATATCACAACAACAAACATATCATTCAATCAAGTTCACTTATTCATTTTATGCAATTTCACATATGTTCCATTTTCACCTTAATCATGGTACTATTAAAAAGCCATATTTTTATCTATTTATTCTAGCATGATTAGCACACAACCTAGCATGATACTACTTAGAAGTTAGAGAAAATTGCCCACTTTATTGGAGAGAAAACGAAATGAACTCCTAAAAACTCCTAGATTGATCAAAAGATGCATTCTCCTCCTAGTTTGAGCCACCACAAGTCGTCTCCTCCTCGTCTTGAAGCAAACCCGAGCTTCCTTGAAGAAAACCGGCCACCAATGAAGAGCACACAACACAACTCTCAATCTTTGATCTCACTAACTCTCAATCTTTTACTCTTTAATTGTATTTCTTTATCTTTCTCTTTTGATATAGATTAGGTGTGAATATACTGATGTAGGGGGGTATTTATACATAATTTTGGGTGGATTGAATGGCTAAGATTAGATCAAATAGTTAGGGATTAAGGGCTAGGATTAGTTTGGAAGTTTCCATAACCACCCATGAATGGGATAACCACCTCACCACTACTCCCACTTCCCTTCTCCACTCATGCATAATCCGGCCTCCACCAAGGGTGTGTTTTGCACACTCTTGTGCATGCACGTGTCACCCTAGTGTCCCCCACTTACAAGTTGTACATTAATTGCCCATTATTTGAGTCTACGCTACAAGTTAGACTAAAATATAGAATAATTAAATTACATGGGCTCACTAATGGGCCAAGAGACTATGGGCTCTACTAATATAGTTAATTAATTAACTAATGTGGGCTACAAAGAGACAAATTAAGTTTAGGATTAAATTAGGCTTTCTTAAAAGAATAAATGGGGATTACTAGTTTATGAAACATTTTTTTAGAGAAATGCATGCATAAATTTTACGTGCACAACACGTAAAATCAAACAACTCCAAATATAAATAAGATTTGAAAAATCCAGGGTGTTACACAATAACAACATGAGAAAGAAAAGGACGGGATCTACTTGCAGAGATCAAAGAAATCTTGAACAAAATAAAATACTAGTTCAAGAAGAGACTTGCCTTTTAATTAGTAGATTCAAATATCTAGAATAACGGGATAAGAATCCCGGGTGACGATCGACGAGAACACGAGAACATGCAAACACGTGCGAGCCACGAGCAAAACAGCGAACAGCAAGACAGCAAAACACCAATACATCGGATCAGCCTCATACAGCAGCGGATCCACTCCACACCGGATCCACCCGAACAACAAATAGCGGGCTTGGACCTGCTACATCCAAAACACCAAACTGCAGTTTCGGCAACTGCTACTTCTCATTCCCCACTTCGACAGAGAGAGAGCGCGGGAGTGAGGAACAACTGCAACTGCGGTGAAGGCTGGCGACGCTGGCGGCGAGGGCGACAATGACTCGCGACAACGACATCGCTGCGGTCGGGAAGCGACGGTAGCGGCGAGAGCGACGGCGAGAGAGAGTGTCTCTATTTTTGCTTCCAAAAATAAGGAAGTCGATGACGGGGGGTTGGGGGTGTTCGGGTTTGGACGGCGACGATGACAAGGCGGGAGGGTCTGCGGTGGTTGCGGGGTGAACAGAAAGGCAAAGACGAGGGATCAACGGCGCGGAGGGAGGCGCAGGTGATGGTTAATGGCGATGGCGAAGATGGGTTCGAGCGGGAGTGAAGATGACGGAGGGAGAGATGGTGATGGGGATGGTCAGAGGCAATGGAGGAAAAATACGAGGACGATCGGAGTAGCGACAAGAGGCGGTGGGTTCGGTGGAAAAACAGAGAAGGAGAGAGAGTGTCGGGGTAGGGGAGAGGGAAAACGGCGGAGAAAGAGAGAGGAATAATAATTAGGGTTTGATAAATAGGGTATTTATAGGGGATTAAGAAATTGGGATTTTGGGTTGCGGGTTTGTGGGTTTAGGGTACAGGTTTAGGCTCCAAAAAGATATGAACAGGCATAAAACAATAAGATGAACATATAGCGAAACAACTCAAACTCAAATCACGAAGAGCAAAATTTATATAATAGAGAGAATCCAGATACAATAATCAAGAAAGAAAATAAAAATACAGTGAAAATAAAAAATAGCAAAATTAGGGGGGGAATAATTAGTATCATATGGTTTATAAAATAAAATAATCATAATCATAATAGTAACAACAACAATAATAATAATAGCAATAGAATTAATAATAATAGCAATAGAAATAATAATAATAGTAATACTAATTAATCACAATAACAATAAGAATAATAATAATAACCATGAAAATAAAATAATAATACTAATAAGAACAATTAATAATAATCATAACAATAAGAATAAAAATACTATCAGTAATAATAGTAGTGACAAT
Source organism: Hemerocallis citrina (assembly GCA_017893485.1). NCBI lineage: Eukaryota > Viridiplantae > Streptophyta > Magnoliopsida > Asparagales > Asphodelaceae > Hemerocallis > Hemerocallis citrina. The sequence continues at coordinate 417,238,682 of CM030358.1, read as the reverse complement.
AATAATAATAATAATAATAATAATAATAATAATAATAATAATAATAATAATAATAATAATAAGAGTAATAACAATAAATAATACTAATAACAACAATAACAATTATCAGAGTAATATCATTATGTAAAAATATGAATTTGTTGAAATAGTCCAAACAGTAATAATATTGTTGAGGATTAAAATGTGAATAGCTGTTCAAGTAGAAATAGAAACAAAGTTTATTCAAAATAATTATAACTATTGTTTAGAAAAAAATGCTTTAACATAAAATCCAAAACGAATTTAACAAATAACGAATTTATAAATATCGAGATACAGAAAATACTCATAAAATACGTATTTGCGGAAATGGGAGTTACAGTAGCCCCAAAAGAAATAAGATGCATAATGCTATTACCAGTCCCACGAAAGTAACAGTTATTCCTATCTAGCCAAAGGACCCATGTCTTAGCAGCGATAACGATAAACCAGGCTTCTCTCATAAATCGTCTCTCATTAGCGAACTTCGAGCCTATCCACAAATCCTCATACATACTAAGATACTCGTTAGTACCCAGGGTGCTGAGTACCTTAGCAATGACTGCTTTGCTCCTAGGACACTCCAGAAATATATGGTCTCTGATCTCTGAGATAGCATTGTAGAACCCACATATAGAATCAATATTCGGTTGGCGTTTAGCCAGGTTCTCTCTAGTCAGAATTGCATCATTTAGAACCAACCATAAGTAGATTTTTATTTTCAGCAGGGTTTTTGCCTTCCAGATAATACCCGACCATTTTGGGCGACATCCCCTAAAATGAATGCGGTTATAAAGGGAGCGTACAATGAAAGTGCCATTCTTTTCGAGTCCCCAGGTTTTCCTATCTTGCCCCTGTGAGAATTTAATTCCCGAGCTAGTGATATAGGCATGAAGCTCCATAAACCTGAGTTGAGAGCTAGAGTCCAGTGCCTGTTTAAAGGCCGGTTTCCAGGAGCTTCTTCTCCAGGCTGTGGCCATCGTGCAGTGCGGTTGTGACGCTCGAGCATACAAGTCGGGGAACAGATCTCTAAGTGTGTGATCACCATACCATTTATCCTACTAGAATCTAGTAAGTCTGCCATTTCCAATAAACGACGTCACACAGCTATTGAAATGCTTATAGGATTTAGCAATTCCTCTCTAGAGCCAGGAGACATGTGGACCCACCCTGAAGCCGAGATTCCTCGTCCCATTCCCATGCAGGTAAGTCTGAACAAAATCCTGCCAACCCTCTCCGTTGGGGTGAAAGATTTTTCACCACAACTTACCCAATAGCGCAGGATTCATATCCCGAAGGTCAATAATACCCAGACCTCCGTGCATCTTTTTCATGCACGCTTTTTTCCATCTGATAATGAGTTGATAGCCACCTCTATCAGGACCTGCACCTTTCCATAAAAATCACTTTCGGATGCGATCAATTATCTGGATAACCCATCGTGGCATTTCGAAGAAGGATAGATAATAGGTTGGTAGGTTAGAGAGGACTGCATTGATAAGTGTGACTCTCCCTCGCATGGACAATGCTTTACCTTTCCATCCTGCTAGATGGTTCTCCACCCGATCAATGATAGGTAACCAATTAGCCTTCTTGAGCGTTCCCGGTCTCAGCACGAGCCCCAAGTACTTAATGGGGAAATTCTCGTTGGAACAGTTGAGAATCGTGGCATGTTCCTGTGCCTCCTCTGGGGATAAGGCAATGGGGATAAGAACACCTTTGTGAAAGTTAACCCTAAGGCCGGACCAAGCTTCAAAACTATAAAGAATTCCCTTGAAAGTGATTATTTCCTCGAGGTTGTCATTTCCAAACAAAAGAGTATCGTATGCATATTGGAGGATTGATCAACCTTCGCGACTAACTCCACTAGCCACCGGAGAGATCCAACCAGCCCGTCTGCAGTTAGCCATCACAGACCTCAAAACATCTGCCACAATGGTGAAGAGAATAGGGGAGAGAGGTCTCCTTGTCTAAGGCCATGTTTGCACGAAAATGGATGTCCCGAAACACCGTTCACGATGATAGCAGTCCTGCTGGTGGTGAGACACGTGTGGATCCATATGATCCACCTCCCCCAAACCCACTTCTAGCAAGTGCTTCTAAGAGACATTCCCATTCAACAGAGTCATAAGCCTTCTCGAAGTCCAGCTTAAGGAGGTAGCTCTTAGCATTCGAAATGTGGCAATGATGGATAGTTTCTTCAGCAGTGGCCATACAATCCTGGAACACCGTCCTTTAATGAACCCAATTTGCTCGCAACTAATGAGTCTATCCATCACCTTTCCCAATCTGTTAGCGAGCGTCTTAGTGATAATCTTTACTGAGCAGTTAAGAAGGCTAATAGGGCGGAAGTCTCCCACCCGCAGGGAGTCTTCTTTCTTAGGAATCAACACAACCTCAGCATAATTAATTCTACCTAATATAAGCTTACGGTCAAAGAAATCGACGAACAAGTTTACAAGATCGTCTTTGATTTCCTCCCAAAAATGTGGTAGAAAAGGATTGGGAATCCATCCGGACCTAAGATTTTTTTATTTCCAAGTTGCGTCACTGCCTCCCAAATTTTCTTTTCTGCAAAGGGAGCTTTTAGGGATCGAAGATCAAGGTCTAAGTCGTCCGCGGCAGCACGCCAGAAATCATGGTCAAGATGGACTTTCAATTTCGCCTTCCGTCCAAATAAGTTCTTGAAGTGGGACTGGAATGCCACTCTGATATTATCGTCTCCTTGTAACATTCCAGAATCAGTATGGATCGAAAGAATGAGATTAGATCTACGTCGGGCACTAGCAACACGACGGAAGAATACGAAATTCACGTCTCCCTTATTGAGCCACGAAATTTTGGATCGCTGTTGCCATTTGAGTTCCTCTAGCCTATAAAATTGAATAATGTCCTCTCTGAGTTGAAGTAACTTCTCTTGCATAAGGACTCTAGTTTAAAACTCAAAATAATTAAAGAAACTGATCCTTATTAGTTTAATCCCGCAATTCGTGGAAGACCAAAATTGGGTCAGGAGCGCTGCACGTGTACTTGTAATGGGTATAGCCGAGGCAGTGCCAGTCAACCAACTAATAAGGACTCAGGAACAGGTTAAGATACACTCCTCACCAGGAATATCAGACAAAAATGGAGAAAAAATATCTCAAAACATTTGTTGAAAAAGCTCTACACTCTGCTTTATTTCCATTTCAGTCCAATATTTGCAAACATTTCTTCCTTTTGTCCATTTCACAAATACACGAAACGCAGATAACCTCCATGCAAAAATCCATCACATCTTCAAACTTAACTGACGGCTGCAATTCTCTTATCCAACATAAATATTGCTGCCCAAACAAAATCCAACGGTCACGATCTCATCATCCGTGCTATAAATACCCCAAATCACTACCTCGTCAAAAACCCTTCGCCCTAATTCCCAAAAAAAACCTAGGGTTTTTGCGAGAGACAGCGCTTGCAACTGGTAATCCCCTAAACCCCCTAATTTTCTATCTCATTTATCTGTACTAATTTCATCTTCTACTATTTGATTCAACTTTTTGATAATTAGATTTGAGCTCGTTGATGTAGATCTAGTATGTGAATTTGGGATTGTTGCTAGTTGGAAAACCCTAATTAGATTATTTTTGATTCGGATTGATTTCCGGTATGATCTTTGTTTTGTAGTTTAGATTGGTGATCCCATCGATTAGAAAAATGTATCAAGTTAAGGTTTTGATGTGTTTCGAGTGGCAGGCAATCTAGGGTTTCATTATTGTGATCGATCTGAGAGCAGCAATCTACAGATTTCATTAATTTTAATACATTCGCTTACATAGTGTTATGTTTCAATAACATTTAGTTATTTGTTGTTGGATGATCTTATATGTGTTTCTAGCAATATCTTATATCAAAACATGTTTTTTTTCAGGTGTTGAATTATGGCATTTGTCAATAGAATTGGGAGTGTTCTTAAGAACGCTATTAATTCCACTCCGTCAATGTTCCAATCTATTCGGTGCATGTCATCCTCAAAACTTTTTGTTGGAGGTTTGCCTGTTGCTCTATTTTAATGTATTCAAAACTGTTATTAAGTAGTTTGATTTTTTAATCGTATTTTGGGGGGTTTGTTGTTGGTGTTCGATATAATTCTTCTTCAGGACTCTCATATGGTACTGATGAGCAAGGCCTGAGAGAAGCATTCACAGGTTATGGTGAAGTTGTTGATGGTATGTGTTGTCTTTTGTTTTTCACCTTGGCTTTCTAAGAGCTTGTAGTAGATTGCTACTCAACTTTGAGGACAATTTGGATATTTCTGTTCAGCCAGGGTTATCACAGACCGAGAAACGGGCAGGTCTAGGGGATTTGGCTTTGTTACCTTTACAACTACTGAGGATGCATCTTCTGCAATTACTGCACTGGATGGAAAGGTATCTACTTCAGTAGCTTGTATCAATACTTTTCTTAATTGTGGTTAATGATGTATGTTCTTTTTCAAATCAATCTTGATGTTTATTTTCTTATCCTCCAAAGAAGAATCAAAAACAGGTTTGAGCGGCCAAGCACAAATTTTGTTTGCTTTAAAGGTCTCTACATGTTTCAATTATATGGGTTGTTATAATGAATTGGAAGAGACTTTTATATTTCAAAATTGGAAGAGACTTTTATGTTTCAATTATATGTTCTTTTTCAAATCAATCTTGATGTTTATTTTCTTATCCTCCAAAGAAGAATCAAAAACAGGTTTGAGCGGCCAAGCACAAATTTTGTTTGCTTTAAAGGTCTACATGTTTCAATTATATGGGTTGTTATAATGAATTGGAAGAGACTTTTATATTTCAAAATTTTTAACCTGCTGAGCTTGTAGGTAGAAATTTTGATGAACCTACAAGATCCTGTGAGGATTAAAATGTTGAATTATAGATTGGATTTAGTTACATTATCCTCATAATTTGGTTCATATTATTGACATATCAGGTTCCTTATAAAAAATTCTATTTTAATATCGAAGAACATCAAATAAAGAAACAAGGGGGGAAAAGAGAAGTGTGAGAAGGGGTGGTTAAAAGATTCTTCATTCCCTTTACAGACTGCAGAATGATTCATCAACCAATCCATTTTATTGAAGCATGGTAGATGGAATCTGTAAAAGGAATTTTTTATATATATATAAATTTTATCTTAGGGTTAGGAATAAGGAGAGGTGTTCGGTTTCATTAGTTTTGAAAGAAGTGCGGAGGTAGAAAATAAATTTAGTGAGTGGATTATTTTTTATCTCACAACTCATCATGCCCACTACATATCTCTAGTTACCTCCTTATCTGAAAAAGGGTCTAAATATGTTGTACGGCAAGTTGAACTGACATGTCAGTAATGAACTTGTCTAAGCAATTAGCCAAAAGAAGTCGTAACAAAATGAATTATTTGTGTATTCTATAGCAGGTGGAAGTATGAACCACTTGGGAGAATTCAACTACTTGTGCAACATCCTATATACCATCATTAATGTTGTTGTTTCCACTTATACTAAGAAATGTTAATTGGAAAGTTCTTATTTAAGGCATTTTTCCCCCAAACGATTTAGATAACTTTAGACACTTTGATGACAGCATATTTTATTTTACATCCATTTAGAAAACGTATTTTGTGGACTCATGTAGCTTACCCAAGATATCTGGAGAGAAGGTTTTTTTGACTCATTGGTGAAGTGAATGTTACATCATATTCAGCAATGTTGTATTGTCCTCTTAGAGCATCCATAATGGCGTTTCTCATTTTTTTAGAAAATGGCAGCTACAGTAATAGAAAATAGGGTATTTGTCTGTAGTGGTTGTTTGCTAAATTTTTGCTAAAATTTGAGAAGGACGAGACATGTTTCGTCCGATTGGTTTTTGTTTTTATAGAATTAATTAATTAGTGATTAAATATTATAATAGGTTAATTAAATAAATTAAATAATATAATAATACCTAAAACCTAATTAAACCCACCCTAAACCTAATTAAACCCACTAAATTAGCCACTAATTCCCCCAGAGTTCATGGATGGGACATGTTGTCCCGTCCCATGCATTTTTGCAGAAGACAAGACAACATGTCGTTCGAGCTTCTCTTTCTCAGGCGAATCAGACCATCGGATCAATTAAAAAAAAATAACGGATGAGACATGTTGTATCGTTTCTTATAATTTGACAATGGCAAATTCGTTTCTCAAAAATGAGAAAGAACTGTAGCTACTTCGCCATAAAATGGTAAAGTAGCAAACGGCTGCAGCAGTTCATTTCGCAAAAAATGAGAAATTGGCAAATATAGCAAACGATTGTGGATGCTCTTAGAGGTTGAGATTGGGATTTTTTTCTTCTTCCAGGTGTGGTAGCTTTGTAGTTGAATTCCTTGTACAATGTTACCTTGCTTACTATTTACATAGTACTTTGATGATCTCGATTATATTGCTTTTGTTTCCTTGTTTAACATCTACAATCATATAACAGGAACTTCATGGCCGTGTAGTAAGAGTAAACTATGCTAATGAACGAACTGGTGGGGGATTTCGTGGTGGCTATGGTGGTGGATACGGTGGTGGTGGTGATGGTGGCTACAGTGGTGGAGGCTATGGTAGTGGCGGCGGGGGATATGGTGGTGGTGGTGGTGGCTATGGTGGTGGTGGTGGTTATGGTGGTGGGGGCTTCGGAGGCAACAATGGCTATGGTGGAGGCAACTATGGAAGTGGAGGTGGAAACTTTGCTAGTAGCGGAGGATCTGGCTTCACTTCCAGTGCTGCTGGTTATGGTGGTGAGGCTGCCGGGACCTATGCTAGTGGTGGCAGTGGAGAATCCGATTTTGCTGGTACTGGTGGTGGCTTTGGTAGTGAGCCAACTGGAAACTATGCCAATGATGATAGTGCAGATTCTGGATTCCCTGGTAAGGAGGCCAATAACTAGATGACACAAAAGGAGGATGATTTTGATGGTGAATCTGATCTAATCATTGGCATCTTCATCACTGATGAGCAGATTGAATCAACTCTAGTAATTGGTTTCACTTTATAAGCTTGAATGGAATTCTAAATTTTGAGGAAATAATTTGAATATTTCTACATTTTATAGGTCTGGTATTAGATGTTTTGAACTTGTATTACAAAACTTGAAAGCAGTAATGGAATGGCATTTTGATGTTTGTAAATGCGAGTAACTGCAGATTAAAAGCTTTTCTCCAGATAAAATGTGTGGTGTTTATGTTGCCGTAGTGTTCCAGGTCTGAAGTATTTTGATTGACCGCATGAACTGAAATTTATTGGTAGCTCCTAGTTAATCAACACTGGTGCAGCTCATTTCTGTTTTTGTTGTTGAGATATGGGTTTTTGAGTTTACATATTGAGGTTTCGTTTCATTTTGATCTGCTCTGTTATATCTCAGGAGAATTTCCTAATCTTCATAGCAGAGACAATGCTTTAGGCCTGATATCCAAAAAAAGAACTGAAATTTATTGGCAGCTGCTCGTTAATCCCACTGGTGTAGCTCAATTCTGTTTTTGTTGTTAAGAGAGGTTTTCGAGTCTACAGGTTTTGTTTCATTTTGCTCTGCTCTATTATTTCTCAGGAGAATTTCCTAATCTTCAAAGCAGAGAATGCTGTAGGCCTGATATCCAAAAAAAAAAATGCTAGTTCTGACCTTCATCAAGGCTAGCATTCTTGTTCTCTTCCCATTTCTTGCAACGTTTGAAACCTGTAGTGCCTTCATCTTGCCCCTATTTTACAACCCTTGCTTGACTTGTGTTTGTTTATTTACCGTTCCCTGCTTTTGTACTGAATTTTATGAATAAGCAACCTAAGAGTGTGAGATAGCGAAGTGTTGGCTCATGCTAATTCATAAAAAACCTTACTATATTCCTCGTGCAAAATTTTCCGCGCAAAAATCTTCCGGGAACCAATTTTCAAAAAATCCAAGGGGGTGGTGGCATCAGTTTTTGTTACATTTTTGACATGTACACCGCATGTAACATATGTTCAAAGAGAATTGTCATTGTCTGAATATTATTACAAAACCTCACTTATATATTCAGATTGTACTAAAAAACCTCATTTATCTTTTCAAGTTTTTCGCAAAATATTACTCATCTGCTTAGGATGTTTAAAAAAAACATCATTTCCCCCCAAAATCAACATAACCATTAATCATATTCTCAATTTCTTCCTTAAGACCTTGATCGAACAAAGAGTAATCCTTCATGGCTTCTACTCAATTCCTATTATTATCCTTACACTCAATAACAAACAATCGCTTCCCCATTTTCTTTTCACCATCTTCTTCTTCTTATAACAAACAATCGCTTATCCTCACACTCAATAACAAACAATCGCTTATCCTTACACTCAATAACAAACAATCGCTTCCCCTTCTTCTTCTTCTTCTTCTTCTTCTTCTAGGCAAGTAGGACCTACCAGTTTCTCCGCTCCATTAAAAAAAATCCAGCTCTCAAAGGTACCCACTTTCTGTGTTTCATATTCAACTCATATTTCAATTTGGAATTTGGTAAAAGAGTTGTCATCTTTTCTGGGCACGTTTTCGTTTGTGGGGAGAGACTTTGGTGATCTGATTGTGGTTAGCCCAGATGGTGACTAGCTTTATTTATGTTGTTTAGATTCTTTTGCCATGTTAGATTGTAGACTAAATTAGGAATTTGATGAGAATGACTTGGATTTGGTGATTATGAAAGAATTTAGTTTATTTAATAAAAAAAAAATCTTGTACGTGTTTAAATAATATTATTGGTTATTTTTGTTTACTTGGTTTGGAGATCCATCATCATCATCACAATCATCATCATTTTTAAAGAAGGACCAAGTACTGAGTACAGGGTTGTATAGTAGGGACTAGGGATGACAACTTTGGAGCAAATTCTTGATGTTGTGGGTAACTGAGTATGGAGATTTTTCTATTATTTGGTGGATTAGATATGATCTTCTTAAATATTATAAACTGTATTAATTTGTTTGTATTGATTTAATAGATATATTGTTGTAGTAGTATTAGTTGTTATATTTCGAGTAGAACCCGTTCTTATAAATCTTGTATTTACACTATATATTATATCCAGTTAAGTGAATCAATGAGAATTAACATACCATTTTCATGGTATTAGAGGAAGGTTCCTATTTTAGAATTATGTTGTTGTTGTTGTTGTTGTTGTTGTTGTTGTTTTTTCTATGACATATCTGATAATCAACTACATTTACTTATTCATCTTACTTTTCAGGTTAAGATGTTAGAGTAGTTTGTATAGAGGATATTTATTTTTTATGGTCAATGAGGTGCAGTGATTTTGTATATGTGATATTTTTGGTACTTTTGAAGCTTATTATAATACCAGTGTAGGTTACTGATATAGGGTGGTTCTGATTTTGAAACTGATATAGAAAGAGTTTTGTATTTTGACATATTTTTGTGTCAAGAACTGGTTTGGCACATGATATTTTGAAACTGATATAAAGGGTGCTATTGTATTTGTGACAGATTTTTGTATCATGGTGTATGTTTGGCATATGATATTTTTCTATTTGTGCCATATTTCTGATATTAATTTTGGTGTGAATGTGTTGAATTTGTTGGATGTAGTATTTGTTGATGAAATGATGTGAGAATGTTATATATTGTGTATTTATTTTGATCATTTTGGTGAGAATGTGTTCAATGTGGTGGATGTAGGGTTGGTGAGCGGGTCGATTGGGCCGAGCCGGGCCCAAACCCACGGGTTTGGGCGGGTAGGGGGCGGGTCTGGTCAAGGACCAGTCTGGGCCGGGCTGGATTGCGAAATTTTAAACTCGGCCCAGTTGACCCACGAAACCCTTCTGGGTTGAACCCCGATTCGGGCCAAGTCGGGTCACGGGTTGGCCCAAGTCAATTGGAATTGTTATTATCATTATTATTTTAAAACTCCAAAAAATTTGTAAAGAAAAAAAAGTACAACAAGTATAAGAGATTAGAATCTTTTACTAAAATGATCCACTTTTTGAAAGTATTTACCAAACTGACCCACTTTCGAAAGTATTAACGAAAACGACCCACCCACTATCTCAGATAGCAATGAAGTTTTAACCAAACTCGCTATCTGAGATAGCGAGTGTATGGTTATGTGTTTGAAGAAAAACATCAAGTATAGACTCGCTATCTGAGACAGCGAGTGCGTTTGTACTAAACTCGTTATCTCAGATATCGAGTTTATGGTTGTGTGGAAATTTTCCCAATCGACCATCACTATCTCCGATAACGAGTGCTTGATGTTTTTCTTCAAACACATAACCATACACTCGCTAACTGGGATAGCGAGTGTAGGATCTTGAAGAAAAATTTCCCAATCTAAACTCGCTATCTCGGTTAGCGAGTGCTTTTCTACTAAACTCGCTAACTGAGATAACGAGTATCGATTGGAAAATTTTTAAAGACTTGCTCTTTCTCTCTCCCTCACTTCTCTATTTACTCTGAAAGAAACCCAAAATGAACAAACCCTAGCCTCCTAAATTCATTATTTTACCAACAAAATCCATTCAAAATCTTTTGAGATCCAATTCATCACTCATAACCCTCTCTACTCCCATTGTCGAAACCCTAAACCCATCATCGAAGATCTCGAATTGCTCAATATTCACGATCATAGATTCGAATGTATTATTTGTATAACCTTTTATCTTGCACACTTGGGTAGATTAGATTATGTGTCTCATTTTTGTATAAATATGTATAGGTATGGATTGTGATATTCTTATGTGGATTTATTTTGGTGTCAAAATTATTTGTGACGTGAAGATAGGTTGTTGTTATAGTATTGTTGATCTTGAAATAATTTGGGCACCCCGTACAATTATGACAGAATTAGTCGAGAAAATTTATGAGGTTACTAATTGGGCTAGAGATCTATGAAATTTTAAAATTTTAGCTCGATATGCAGTGGGTAAAGGTGAAGGTCAATATTTTATGACTGTGCCCGTAGCAAATGATAACGCTCTGAAGTCCATGATTGCTAGGACAGCTGATCCAAATTATAGTTGGTGTGCATTGGAATTATATATTCAGCAAATCAAATTAGTAATGCCCAGCCACATACTAATTTTAGTTCAAGCTTCGTACGAGAAGTAACGATACATGGCATGAGTTCTAACCTAGTTCAAACATCACATGCAATCCCACCATCCCCACAAGAAGACACATTCACAAATACAACAAGCCCGGATCTTACAGAAGTTGATTTGCCATGTTAGTAGATTCTTGATTTTGATGGCTACAACACAATACACAATTGTTCTATATTACATACCTTTTGCAGTGTGTATCAAAAGTGGTCAAAGTCAATACCATGATAAAGCATCCCAATACAATGTGATGAAGCTTTTAAAAGTATTTACTCAAGCCACAAAGACAAGATCAAGCCACTAAGACTCAAGTTCAAGTTCAAGACTTTCAAGAGCTTTCAAGTTTCAAGTTCAAGACTTTCAAGAGCTACATTTGAACAAATGACTTGTAATATTATTTGTATTATTTGTGAGTCTTAGAATCTTGTAAAAGCCTTGTCACACACACACTCACACATTCCCTAAATAAAAAAAATGTTTTTACAAAATCAAAATGTCAAAACAAAGCTTGTATAAGTTCAGCTAATTGAGTACTAGTCGACTTACTCTTGGAAGCAGTCAACTGTTGAGTATGAAACTGACTGAACTCATTCAAGCTCTGACCGATCGACTCTTATGGCAACCCAGTCGACTGTTCGAGCCGTTTTTGACAATTTTCTGAATTTAAAACTTGTTTTTCAAATTCAAACTTTTTTACTGCCGTTGTATGGCAGTTGGGATTCTATCTCTCAACGTCCATACGTTTCTAACTCTATAAAAAGATTATAGAATTCATTTGGCAAAGGTTACTTAACTCCTAAATTTTTGATTTCAAGTCGTTTGCTTTTGAGAAAAGAAAAGAACAAGTTGTTCAAAGCATTCAATTTCTTTAAGACTTTGTTCTCTGATTTTCAATCTAGTATAACATTGAATTCGTTCTAGACTGAAGTCAGAAGTCGACCTAATAGCCACTATACTAAAAGTACTTTCACATACAAGGCTTTAGGTTGTTGTAAATCTCTTCTTGTTGTTTCACTCTCGGGTTGTGAGAGTGGTCCTCTCGGTTGGAGAGTAGGACTATTGGTTTGGAGTCGGTTTCACTCTAGGGTGTAGAGTGGGTTGTGCTCTCTCTAGTGGTGAGAGAGGTCTATAGATTTGACATAGTTGTTGTCAAAGGCCGTAGAGTATTTTTGTAACTTTTTCAAGAATAGTGAAAAATCTCAAGTGGGTTGCTTGGGGACTGGATGTAGGTCGGGAGGACCGAACCATGATACATCGTGATGTTTGTTGTGTTGACTCTCTTTGGTTGTATTCTCTAAACTTGTATTTTTAATTTTTTTGTTTCTTGTGTAAATCGAGTCTGGTCAGTCGACTGCCTTACTCTCTAAGTCGACTTAACAGACTTGTAAATCTTCAGTTAAATTACTCTTCTTATCTGACGCTTCAGTCGACTGCCTTCTCTTTTCAGTTGACTTAACAGTGCACAAAGTTTAATTTATTGATTAATTTTATACAACACTATTCACCCCCCCCCCCCCCCTCTAGTGTTATTTGCCTTGCATACAGGATCCAACACTTGGTATCAGAGGCTGGTTGAGTGCAATGATATCTAATTCAAATGCAAGTCAATACCATGAAGGCCAGTCCACACAAAGACCACATCTCTTTGATGGAACAAACTACAACTATTGAAAGTGTAGAATGAAGATCTACCTACAATCGATCAACTATGAGATTTGGAACATGACCGAGACAGAATATACCGTACCTACAATTCTCTATGCACAATGGAACAATAACATGAAGAACAACACCTTGAACAATGCAAAGGCGATGAATGCTCTCTTTTGTGCACTTACCAAAGAAGAGTTCAATCGTGTGTCAAACACAACAATGACTCATCAAATATGGCACACTCTTGAGGTCACATGAAGGTTCAAATAAGGTTAAAGAATCTAAAATCTCTGTTCTTGTTCACAGGTTCGAAATGTTCCGTATGAAGGAGAACGAAAATGTGTCGGACATGATAACAAGGTTCACGGACATCACAAACTCTGTTGTGGCTCTTGGAAAGACATATTCGCAAGCAGAGATGGTGAGGAAGGTCCTACGTGCCCTAACCCCCGAATGGGAGAAGAAGACCACCACTATAAAAGAAGCCAACGATTTAACACAACCCTCTCTTGAGAATCTAGTGGAAAATCTAATGGCATACGGAGTACAACTAGAAGAACGCAAGAAGGATCTAGAACTTCAACAAGTCAAGAAGAAGACTCTCGCTTTCAAGGCCATGTCTGATTCAGAAGATGAAGAAGAAATAGCCATGTTCATTAGAAAATTCAAGAAATTTCTTCGGAAGGGTAAATTCAATTCTAAGTTTAAAGATACTAACGATCTTCCCACTTGTTTTAAGTGTAACAAGACATGTCATATAAAGAAGGACCGTCCGTTAGAAAATGCAAAATCAAAAGGGAAAGTTCCTAACTTTAAAAAGGATAAGTACGCAAAGAATAAGTACACGACGAACAAGAAGGCATATCAAGCAACTTGGGATGATAGCGACTCATCATCCGAAGAAGAGAATGAAGAATCAAATGAAGTCGCAAATGTGTGCATCATGGCTACTCAAAATGATGTAAGTGACAATTTTGATTTAAATGATTTATTAGAACCATTTAATAAGGGCTTTCAAGAACTAAAAAAGGAGAAGATTAGAGTTAAAAATCTAGAGAAAGTTAATCAAACACTTTCTTAAGTAAATCTTGACTTAAATGTTGAAATCAAAATTTTAAATTCTCGTCTTTCAAATTTAGATATAGATCTTGTATCTCTTAAGAAAAATTATGAAGAAATATCCAAGAATGTATCTAAGTTCAACAAAGGAAAAGAGAATTTAAATGAAGTTCTCCAAAACCAAGTTCAATCTAATAAAAAGTTTGGACTAGGTTTTCAAAAAACTCTTGAAAAACATCATTCTTCTAATAATACTAGTAGTAGTAAGATTGATTCTGTTTCTAGTATGAAAAAGAAGTTAAATGATTATTTTGAAAAACCAAAAATTATTTTTGATTATGAAAAGATTAATCCTTCTGTTCAGACCAGTCGACTGACCCAAAAATTTGGTCGTCTGCCCAGAGGTTTGAAGTCTTATTCAAAAAGATGAAAATCTCATATAGGTCGACTTGTTTCACCTCCCAGTCGACTAACTTCACAATACAGTCGACTGAATGGTACAATAAAGTCGACTGGACAGACTAAAAATATTTGGGTTCCAGTCAACCTAAGTCTAAATGATAGGATTACTTATATAAATTCTTTTATTCATAATGTGTGTCATTCTATAAATTATATACCTGCTTTTGGTGGTAAATCAAACTCACTTTGGGTTTGGTTTCCCAAACACTAATCTCTTTCGGACCCAATGAAAAGGGTACCACATTCACAATTTTTATTTTATAGGTACCAAAAAGGGAACGTTGGATACTTGACAGCGGATGCTCTAAATATATGATTAGCCATGCAAACCTACTTTCTTCCATACAGGAGATAGATGGAGGAACTGTTACGTTCGGTGACAATAACAAAGGAAATGTCATTGGAATATGTATGGTCAGTAAGAACACTATCCCTACTATTGAAGAGGTATTTCTAGTTAGTGGTTAAAAGCATAAAGGTATTTCTAGTTAGTGGTTAAAAGCATAATCTGTTAAGTATTAGTCAACTTTGTGATAAGGGTTATAAAACGTCTTTGAAAAAGATGCATGCTTAATTTATGATTCATCTATGCAAAATGTGATCTTTCAAGGTTTTAGGAAAAATAATATATATGAATTATGTTTAAAAACAAATGAATTTTCAAATGATTTTTATTTAGTTGCTTCTAACAATGATTCTTGGATTTGGCATAAGAGATTTGGCGATGTAAATATGAAAAACATTGCTAAATTATCTAAGAATAACCTAATTAAAGGATTGCCAAAATTATCTTTTAAAAAGGATAAGATGTGTGATGCATGTCAACTAGGAAAACAAGTAAAATCTACTTTTAAAACAAAATAAATGATTTCTACTAGTAGGCCTCTCGAATTAAACCATATGGATTTATTTGGTCCTACTAGAGTCGCTTCTTTAAATAAAAGTAGATATGTATTTGTTTTAGTAGATGATTTTTCAAGATTTACATGGGTATTCTTTTTAAAACATAAAAATGAAGCCTTTGAAAAATTTACAAATTTTTGCAAACGAATTCAAAATCAATTCTCTAATCATAGTCACTATTAGAAGTGATCATGGTAGAGAATTTGAGAATGAAACGTTTTCAGAATACTGCAACAAGAATGGTATAACACATTCATTTGCATTTTCTAGAGCTTCACCACAAAATGGAGCGGTCGAAAGAAAGAATAGGACATTGCAAGAATGTGCACGTACTATGCTTGTTGAAAGCAATTTGCCTAAATACTTCTGGGCTGAAGCTAATTCTACAGCATGTTATGTTTTAAATAGAATATTGATTAGGCCAAAGCTTAAGAAAACTGTTATGAACTTTTTTATGAACGAATTCCTAAAGTATCATATTTTAAAGTATTTAGTTGTAAGTGTTTCATATTAAACACAAAAGATAATTTAGATTAATTTGATGCTAGATCTAATGAAGGTATCTTCATTGGATACTCAAATAGGAGTAAGGCATATAGAATTTTCATTAAGTCAACTTTAACTATTGAAAAATCAATGCATGTTTCATTTGATGAATCTTTACCTTCGTCTAATGTTATAGAAGATGATGAAATTGAATCATCACCACTAGATAACGTTATTAAATCACTAGAGCAAACTACCCTAGACAAGTCGACTGATAGGATTCCTAAGTCGACTGATGTGAATCAGTCGACTGATGGACTTGTTAAGTCGACTGATCCTGTTGTGATAACTCAAACTTTACCAAAGTCATTTATTGAAGTTCGAGATCATCCTCATGACATAATAATTGGGGACATTTCACATGGTATTCAAATAAGATCTCATTTTAACATGATTTCTCATACTGCTTTTTTTCAGATTTTGAACCGAAAAATATACAAGAAGCATGTGAGAATGAATTTTAGTTGAATGCCATTCAAGATGAACTTAACAAATTTATAAGAAATGATGTATGGGATTTAGTTCCACGACCTCCTGATCATACTATAATTGGTACCAAATGAGTATTTAAAAACAAGTTAGATGAATCAGGACAAGTTGTTAGGAACAAGGCTAGATTAGTTGCTCAAGGATATAATCAAGAAGAAGGAATTGATTTTGATGAAACATATGCTCCTGTTGCTAGACTAGAATCAATTAGAATTTTATTATCTTTTGCGTGTTTTATGAATTTCACACTCTTCCAAATGGATGTTAAAAGTGCTTTTTTGAATAGTTTTATTAAGGAAGATGTTTATGTTAAGCAACCACCCAGTTTTGAATATGAACAATTCCCAACATGTTTTTAAAATGAAAAAGACTTTATATGGTCTTAAACAAGCACCTCGTGCTTGGTATGATCGCTTAAAAACTTTTCTCTGAGAAACTGGTTTTCAAATTGGTAAAGTAGATACTATCTTGTTTATTAGGAAAATAAAGACCGATATTTTAATCATACAAATATATGTAGATGACATAATTTTTGGATCTACTAATAGTAATCTATGTTAAGAGTTTGCTAATACCATGAAAAATGAGTTTGAGATGAGTCACATGGATGAACTCAATTATTTCCTTGGACTACAAATAAAACAGTCTCAAAATGACATATTTATTAATCAAGGAAAATATGTTAAAGAATTACTCAAACGATTTGGCTTGGATAGCACTAGTAGTAAGTCCATACCTATGGCTACTACTACTACACTTGACACAGATGAATTAGGTAAGAATGTCGATCAAAAGCCCTATCGGGGTATGATTGGCTCACTCTTATATATAACTGCCAGTTTACCAGATATTATGTTTAGCGTAAGTTTGTGTGCTAAATATCAGTCTAATCCAAAAGAATCTCACTTAAAAGAAGTGAAACGTATTTTAAGATATATTAAAGGCACATCTGAATATGGTTTGTTTTATCCACACACCAAAAACTTTCAACTTTTGTCATATAGTTTCGCTGATTTTGCTGATAGTAAAACTGATCGTAAAAGTACTAGTGGAACTTGTCACTTTTTGGGACACTCACTAGTATCTTGGTGCAGTAAAAAGCAAAATTCGGTATCTTTATCTACTACAGAAGCTGAATATATTGCTGCAAGTTTAGCTTGTGCACAAATTTTGTGGATGAAACACTCTATTAGATTATGGTATTTCTTTTTCAAAACCGGCTATTATGTGTGATAATACCAGTGCTATTAATTTATCTAAAAATCCGGTTCAACATTCACGTATGAAACATATTGATATTCGACATCATTTTCTACGTGATCATGTGTTGAAGGGAGATTTCATATTGGATTTTATTTTTACTAATAAACAAGTAGCAGATATATTTACCAAACCTCTTAAAGAAGACACTTTTATCAACTTTAGAAGAGAACTAGGCATTTGCTCATTTCATGACATTTCATGAATTTTTTTTATGTTTAAGTCAACTTATTATTGTTTTCCAGTCACTTATACAGTATTTTTCGTTGTCTATATTTCTGACTTAATTTTGTGTTCTGCCCAGTCGACTGTCTTAAAAAATCAGTCGACTGCTAGTAGCTTTACTTACTTTTGTTTGGTTTTATTTGCTCTCGACTCAGTCGACTGATATAAAACCCATTCGACTGATATAAAACCCATTCATCTGTCGCGACATCAAATTGACTTTCTGACTCTGAATCGTCATAGTATGAGGCTTTTTCTTTTACCCTCTTTTCGATCTTGACCCTTCATTCCAACCCTCTTTCAATCTCTACCGCTCACATCAAGTAAAAACCCTAAACTCCTCTTCCTCCTTTTTTGTTGATGACAAAGGGAGAGAAATTTTGTGCATGTTATGTTATGATGTTATGTTGGAGAAAATATGGTTTTTGTGCATGTTATGTTATGTTGTTTTTCAAAAAAAAATTTAGTATGCATATTGTACTTTATTTAGGGGGAGCTTGTAACAATTGTATATCTTTTCAAGCTTTGTGTGAGTATCATGAAGAGTAAATATAATGTCTATTATTATTTTAAGTTATTGTGTTGTTATCATCTAAAGAGAGGGGGGGGGGGGGGAATGTAGATTCTTGATTTTGATGGCTACAACACAATACACAATTGTTCTATATTACATATCTTTTGCAGTGTGTATCAAAAGTTTTCAAGGTCAATACCATGATAAAGCATCCCAATACAATGTGATGAAGCTTTCAAAAGTATTTGCTCAAGCCACAAAGACAAGATCAAGCCACTAAGACTCAAGTTCAAGTTGAAGACTTTCAAGAGCTTTCAAGTTTCAAGTTCAAGACCTTCAAGAGCTACATTTGAACAAATGATTTGTAATATTGTTTGTATTATTTGTGAGTCTTAGAATCTTGTAAAAGCTTTGTCACACACACTCACACATTCCCTAAATAAAGAAAATGTTTTTACAAAATTAAAATGTCAAAACAAAGCTTGTATAAGTTCAGCTGATTGAGTACCAGTCGACTTACTCTTGGAAGCAGTCGACTGTTGAGTACGAAACTGACTGAACTCATTCAAGTTCTGACCAGTCGACTTTTATGGCAACCCAGTCAACTGTTCGAGCCATTTTGACAGTTTTCTAAATTTAAAACTTATTTTTCAAATTCAAACCTTTTTACAGCCGTTGTATGGCAGTTGAGATTCTATCTCTCAACGTCCAAACGTTTCTAACTCTATAAAAAGAGTATAGAATTCATTTGGCAAAGGTTACTTAACTCCTAATTTTTTGATTTCAAGTCTTTTGCTTTTGAGAAACATTGAATTCGTTCTAGACTGAAGTCAGAAGTCGACCTAATAGACACTATACTAAAAGCACTTTCACATACAAGACTTTAGGTTGCTGTAAATCTCTTCTTGTTGTTGTTTAACTCTCGGGTTGTGAGAGTGGTCCTCTCAGTTGGAGAGTAGGACTCCTGGTTTAGAGTCGGTTTCACTCTAGCGTGTAGAGTGGGTTGTGCTCTCTAGTGCTGAGAGAGGTCTACGAATTTGACATAGTTGTTGTCAAAGGCCGTAGAGTATTCTTGTAACTTTTTCAAGAATAGTGAAAAAATCTCAAGTGGGTTGCTTTGGGACTGGATGCAGGTCGGGAGGACCGAACCAGGATACATTGTGGTGTTTGCTGTGTTGACTCTCTTTTGTTGTATTCTCTAAACTTGCATTTTTAAGTTTTCTGTTTCTTGTGTAAATCGAGTCTGGTCAGTCGACTGCCTTACTCTCTAAGTCGACTTAACAGACTTGTAACTCTTCAGTTAAATTACTCTTCTTATCTGATGCTTCAGTCGACTGCATTCTCTTTTCAGTCGACTTAACATTGCAAAAAGTTTAATTTATTGATTAATTTTATACAACATGTTGCCACTGAATCTGATGTGGGGCAATAGATAAAATTTGGGGATTCTTGAGAAAACGAACAAGGCAAACCTGTTGACCTGTTGACCTTCGCCAACGTGTTGACTTGGTTTCTTACTGTTGCTGTGAACGTGCAAAAATGCGAAACACCGGGATGGATCCCGGCAACGCACCCTCCGACGCTCTTGTCTGTAATCAAAAAGATTATGAAAGAGCTTTTTGTAGAAAAAGATTGATTACCTTCTTATGGTGGGGGGAGAGGGGGTTTTATAGTCGCCTTAGGGATCCGTTTCTAGATAAGAACAAATCTCTACTTCCCGATGTGGATGGATAGAAGTGGTTAAAACCACCTCTTAGGAAAAATTATAAATCTGAATTATTCTTTATCCTTCTGAACTAGTTTGTAACGGGTTGGGACCTGTACCCAGTAGGACAGATCCGTTTATGGGTTATTGGACTTTGAAGAAAGACCCAGTTCCCATTTCAGATCCGTTTGAAAGTGAAATTACCGTTTTACCCCTGAGAGCTTTAAGATTCGTGTCCGATTTGAATGGTTCCGATTTAATCCTATTTTTATCCATATCACGAACCCCCCACTCCTGTAGACTGAGTTTTACAATCTTTGAGGAGTAGTTTTGTTGCCCTAATAGCGTACGGGATTTTAACGGAGTTCTTAAGGGAGTTTGGATCTTACTCGAGGTGTAACGGTATTATTCTGAGCTTGTAAAATGCCCAAAAATTTTCTCATATTTTTCTATATTTTTCTGCATTTTTTTTCAATTTTTAATTATTTTTTTGAATTTTTTAATTTAATTTCCGAATTAAATAATTAATTATCGAAAATTTTAATTAATTATTCTAATTTAATAATTATTATTTTCAGAATTTTTAATTAATTTTTTCAGATTTTTTAAATAATTAATTCAATTAAATAAATAAATAAATAAATAAATTCCCGGACACGTGGCGCATTTCTGTACGTTGATCATGATCAGATGAGCGCGCATCGGGAGGAGCCCATTTTTCTCTCATTTGAAGGTCAGCGGCAAGTGTGGTCGGCGACGAATAGGAAAGCGACACGTGGCGCAGTTGGTTAACGTTGACCACAATTTTTCATTATTATTTTTTTCTTTCTTTTTTCCTTTCTCGCCCTCTTCTCTCTTCTTCCTTCCTCGAGTTGTCACTCCTTCCCACCTCGACTTCGGCCCCGCCGCCTCGCCCCCAACCTCGCCCCCTCTCCGACCTTGTCTGGCGAGGAGCTCGGCAACGAATGAGAAGAGGTCGACGACGTAACGGAGCTCGAAGTTGGGTTCGGCGTGGAGAGCTCGAGCTTGGAGGTGAGGAGGAGAGGAGCTCGATAAGCGCTTTGGGTTCGAGGGGGCTCCGAGCTTCGGGGATCGACAAGGGGGAGAGCTGGAGCTCGGCGACATAGTAAAGAGGAGCTCGGTGATGAATAAAAAGAGCTCAAAGACGTAATGGAGCTCAGAGTTGGGTTAGGCAACAGTGGAGAGCTCGAGCTTGGTGGTAAGGAGGAGAGGAGCTGGATAAGCGCTTTGGGTTCGAGGGGGCTCCAAGCTTTGGGGATCGACGAGGGAGAAAGCTGGAGCTCGGCGACGTAGTAGAGAGGAGCTCAGTGTAGCATTGAGGTGGCGAAGCGGTTCTGTAACACCTCGATTTCCGGTAACTGGAAAGCCGTGACATAAGCCAAAATCTTTTCTTCAATTAGACACAATACACAGAAAAACAGAAAAATTTAAAACTTTTTATTCAACACAAATGTATTACAAATCCGAATGTTACAAAATTGCAATACATTACAATAGTGTTACAATAATACCTTTACAATCTCAAGTGTTACAACTTTCAACATATTACATCAGAGTACAGTGAATAAGGAACAACACTTGGTATTCTACTTGGATGCTTTCCAACAAATAAATAATTTACAATAATTATTACAAATGAAATTACAACACATTTGCAGCGCAAAACTTTAATGAAATCGACTCCTTGCTCCCTCGCCTTTGAGTCCTCCTGAATCCTGTACCTGTACTTTTGCAATCCAATACCTATTGAAGTGGGGATGTCAGTATTCACTGACGCTTTAAGGCTGATAACTAGCAGCGAATCTCAACTATAGCAAACAGAATGATGAAAAGAAAAACGTGTATATATATTTGATGTGTCAGTGTATGCTATGACTCGGACTCGAATGCAAGATTAACCAACACAATAATGTACTTATTCTAATGCAAGCAAGTCTCTGGAACAGTATGCAGCCCATACTACATACGCCCCATCTCAAGCCATTTCTTCATATATAGGGATTTGAACCCACGCCATGAATTCTACTTTGTACCCATCCTGATCCTGACATAATACTAAATGATTGGCGACTATTGCCCGATGTACCAGACCACACTCAAAAGCCAACACGAACTACAAGATACTTATCAACCTTCTTCCATGCCCTCAAGTGGTCATGAGAATGCATAGAACCTGCCGGGATCGTAGAGTCTATTTCCCTAGGAAACCCTCTCATTCTTATCATGGCACATTCAGAAATTAACTATCAAGATACGGAACCCGTGCTCCTAACTTGTCATGAAAAGCACCGTCCGTATCCCTTTGACAAGGGAATACATCCCGATAACACCCCTAGTGTCAGCCTATAGGAGAGGTTGGATTATAGGGTATCACCCCTAACACCAATTCTCATCCTTCGACAATTTATAGATAAAAATGGTGAAGTAACTGTTACTACCCTAACGATGTCACTAACCCTAACCAAACAAGCGAGACATGCCACTGTGCTTCTAACTTGACATGAAAAAGCACCGTACGTGTCCCTCTTCTAACCAAACCAGCGAGACATGCACTGTGCTTCCAACTTGACATGAAAAAGTATTGTACATGTTCCTCTTCTAACTAAACAAGCGAGACATACTACTGTGCTTCCAACTTGGCATGAAAAAGCACCGTACGTGTCCCTCTTCTAACTAAACAAACGAGACATACTACTGTGCTTCCAACTAGACATGAAAAAGCACCATATGTGTCCCTCTTCTAACCAAACAAGCGAGACATGTACTGTGCTTATAACTTGGCATGAAAAAGCACCGTACGTGTCCCTCTTCTAACTAAACAAGCGGGACATACACTGTGCTTCCAACTTGACATGAAAAAGTACTGTACGTGTCCCTCTTCTAACTAAACAAGCGAGACATACTATTGTGCTTCCAACTAGACATGAAAAAGTACCGTACGTGTCCATCTTCTAACTAAACAAGCGAGACATGCACTGTACTTCTAACTTGACATGAAAAAACACTATATGTGTCCCTCTTCTAGAGAGTGTAATAATTTGTCGACACAAATAACCAAGTCCTAATCTAGACTTCTCAAGATCTCCTCGGATTTACTCACACCCTACCTATTCAAGACAATACCCACATACGAACCCAATGAGCTTTGTACGAGACAATAATATACATACGTATCAAATAAGCCACGTATGAGACCAATAGCTACATACGGGCCAGTCGGGCCGTGTAGGAGACAACAACATACATATGAGCCAAATAAGCTACGTATGAGACCAACAGCTACATACAGATCAGGCGAGCCGCGTATAAGCCAACAACATACATACGAGCCAAATAAGCTACGTATGAGACCAACAGCTACATACGGGCCAGACGAGCCGCATATAAGCAAAACTACATACAAAAACAACCATACAGGTAATCAATCTAGAAGCAACCAAACGTGCTTACTAGCAATACTTGATCTTCTCTAATTAGAAGAAATAGAAGAGTCTACTAACAGTCTAGTACAAACATACTACCAAAGAAAAGCACGGAAAGTGACATAAAAACCTTCTAACAGCCTAGAAGCAACCAGTGATGTGCTTGTCAGAATTTGACAGAAATATACTTTTTTAGAAAAGTAAGAATATCTGTCATAACTCTCTAGTGGAACACTATTTCATATTCTGTAAGGAATCCAAAATTTAGTCCATCGAACACATGCAAATAGTTTAACCCAACTGCAGATTTTCAACAAAAGTTGAAACTTCGCAAGGTGGTAACTTTTGCTCCACTCGTCGGAATCTAACGAAACTAGACAATTTGAAAAGGTGGGAACATCTACTAAAACTTTTCAGTTGATCAGTTGCTCAGATTTCGCAAGGAAATCCAAGTTTCTACCCGTCGAACATACGCAAACAGTTACCAAACCACCGATTTTCAACAAAAAAATTGAAACTTCCGTAGCTTGTAACTTTTGCTCCACTTATCGGAATCTAACAAAACTGGACAATTTGAAAAGGTGAGAACATCTACTAAAACTTCCAGTTGACCAGTTGCTCAGATTCCGTAAGGAAATCCAAATTCCTACCCGTCGAACATACACAAACAGTTACCAAACTACCGATTTTTAACAAAAAGTTGAAACTTCCGTAGCTTGTAACTTTTGTTCCACTTATCGGAATCTAACAAAACTGAACAATTTGAAAAGGTAGGAATATCTACTAAAACTTCCTAGTTGACTAGTTGCTCAAATTCCGCAAGAAAATCCAAATTCCTACCCGCCGAACACATACAAATGATAACAAAAGCAGCAGACTTAACTAAGAAAAACTGAAACTTTCAAAGCCCATAACTTCTACTCCACTTATCGGAATTTAACCTAAGAGGACAATTTGGAAAAGGGAGAATGTCTACTACAATTTCTCTAATGGGTCTCTACCTCAGATTCAACCATTAAGAGGCTCAAGGGGATGAGAACACACATGAGGGAAAGGGTTTCTTAACCCTAGAAGCAAGGGAGGCCAGCCATTGGTGAGGAAGGAGGGGGGGTGGGGGGGGGAGTTTATTGAAGAGGTGGATGGGTTTTGTGGAGGAAAAGAGCCCAAGTGTCATTTACACTTGTTGTTAAGAACAATTGGGGTTTTATTTGCAATTAATTCTTACAATCAAGCCCCAATCTAATCCCCACCCTCCATCTCATCATGATGGATCAAAATAAAATATAATTTTTCCAAATCACATACTACACGATTTGTACAATCGCCTGAAATTCACACGATTCAAATCCGTGCATATATCTGATTATATAGATAATTTTCGTCCGTGAAAACGAGCAAATCAGTACAAAAATAATTTAATTCCGAGAAATAAAATAAAATAATTTTATTACTGGCTCGAAAGATTCCAGTAACAATTTGATACAAAACAGTCATATACCGACTAGTATATATACATATATAATGTTTATTAACAAAACCGGGTGATATCCACCAAAAATATTTCAATTTTGGAAATATAAATAAAATAATAATAAAATAATTATTTTTATTACCAGCCCGGGATTTTCCAGACGTTTTTCTCAAAAACGCGTTTTTTCAAGTTTTTGTACACATGCACCAAACTGATACGATACCTGTATATACTTACTAGTATATATGTCCAGGTGACTTTTAATGAGTAAAATCATGAAATCCCCTTTAAAAATATTTTAATTTAAAAATAATAATTTATTCAATATAATATCCGTCCGGGATATTGCATGTTCGGAGCTCGTCGAGGTGAGGAGGAGAGGAGCTCGATAAGCGCTTTAGGTTCGAGGGGACTCTGAGCTTCGGGGATTGACGAGGGAGAGAGCTGGAGCTCGGCAACGTAGTAGAGAGGAGCTCAGTGTAGCGTTGAGGTGGCGAAGCGGTTCGAAGCTCGTCGAGGTGAGGAGGAGAGGAGGTCGATAAGCTCGTTGGGTTCGAGGGGGCTCCGAGCTTCGGGGATCAACGAGGGAGAGAGCTAGAGCTCGGCTCGGTGTAGCATTGAGGTGGCAAAGCGGTTCGGAGCTTGTCGGGGACGACGAAGCTCGACGAGGATGAAACGAAGCTCACCGTGGAAGCTCGGTGATGGAGATGACGGAGGGGGAGCTTTGGCGATGGGTTCGGAGCTCTGTGAGAGGAGGCGAGCTCGGCGAAGCCATGAGAGAGGAGCTCGAGCTTCGACGGAGCTTGGGGAGTGGAGCTTGGCGATGGCGGCATGTAGCTCGGCACAGGAAAGAGCCTCGACGAAGGAGCTCAAAGTTGGAGCTAAGAGGTTGAAGGAGAAGCCTGGCATGGGGTTTGTTTTTTATTGGCGCCCAAACATAGGGGAGAAGAAGTGGTATGGGGTTCGGGTTTGGGTCCCTAATGGGTCCGACCCCTACCCATCGACTCCTTTTTTTTTCTTGTTGTGCAGATCTGAGCCGTTGATCGTGATCGAGCACGAATTTTGAGGCAAATTTTTTCTCCAATTTGAGCTCCGGTGGCAAAAGAGTTTGGAGACGAGTAAGGGAGTGACACGTGGCGGTGAACGGTTGGCCGTTGACTTAGTCAACGTTGACCAGTGACTTTCTCTTTTTTGCTTTAATCACAACCGTTGATCTTGATCGAACATGAATTTTAAGGCGGAGTTTTTCTCTCATTTCAGGTTCGGTAGCAAGTGACTTCAGAGCGTGTTGTTGAAGTCTAGGAGAGCGATGCGAGGCAAGCTTGACCATTGACCGTTGACCAGTCAATGCAATTTCTTTCGATTGGACATCGGTGGCAAACGACTTCGAGGATGAATAGGAGAGCAACACGTGGCACATTGACCAGTCAACGTATTTTCTCACATTTGGACGTTGGTGGCAAGAGTGCTCGGCGCATGTGTATTGTAACCGATGTTTCCGGTACTACGGAGGTTGGATTGGGGCGTGTGACCCCTTGTTTCGAAGCTAACTCGAAGGTCTACAAGTTCTCTTCAGAAATTAGTTGAAGAATCATCCTTCTTCATGGTCAAAATAGTCCCGCAACATCTTTGTCTTTGTGAAGTTTAGGAGAGGTTTGTATGACTCTTGAGAAGATCCGATCTTGGAGGCGAGTCTAAGGAGCGTCTCTAGATGAGTTAGGCTTTGAAGTCTCTTGGAAAAAGGTCGCTCGGTTAGGCGAGGGCTCTAGGAGAGAGCCGTTTGGGAGGCGAGTTGGTGGAGCAACTCTAAAGGAGAGTTGTGCTCTGAACTCGTTGAGAAGAGGTCCACTTTGGAGGCGAGCGGAGCGAAGAGCTTGGCTCTAGGAGAGAGCCGTTTGGAAGGCGAGTGTGAGGAGGAACTCTAGGGGAGAGTTGTGCTCCAAACTCGTTGAGAGGAGGTCCACTTTGGAGGCGAGCAGAGCGAAGAGCTTGGCTCTAGGAGAGAGCCATTTGGGAGACAAGTTTGAGGAGCAACTCTAGGGGAGAGTCGTGCTCCGAACTCGTTGTGAAGATGTCCGTTCTAGAGGCAAGCGGAGCGAAGAGCTTGGCTCTAGGAGAGAGCCGTTTGGGAGATAAATTTGAGGAGCAACTCTAGGGGAGAGTTTTAGCTCTGAACTCATTGAGAAGTGGTCTGCTCTAAGAGCGAACGGAGCAAAGAGCTTGGCTCTAGGAGAGAGCCGTTGGGGAGAAAGGTTTGAGGAGAAACTCTAGGGGAGGGTTTTAGCTCTGAACTTGCTGAGAAGAGGTTCAACAGTTGTGGGAGCAATTCCGAATGGTGAGCTGTCCCACACTTGCTTATTTGCAAGCGGCTAAGGCAACGTCGAACCAAGTGTTGGACTCCGAACTTGTTATTAAGAGAGTTAACGAGTTATAGGAGCAATTCTGAATGGTGAGCTGCCCCGCACTTGCTTGTTTGCAAGCGGCTAAGGCAACGTCGAACAAAGTATTGGACTCCGAACTCGTTGTTAAGAGAGTTAACGAGTTGTAGGAGCAGTTCCGAATGGTGAGCTGCCCCCACACTTGCTTGTTTGCAAGCGGCTAAGGCAACGTCGAACCAAGTGTTGGACTCCGAACTTGTTGTTAAGAGAGTTAACGAGTTGTAGGAGCAATTCCGAATGGTGAGCTGCCCCGCACTTGCTTGTTTGCAAGCGACTAAGGCAACGTTGAACCAAGTGTTTGACTCTGAACTCGTCTTTTGAGCTTAGTAAGTTGTGGGAGCAGTCTTGTAGGACAAGCTGGACTCCGAACTTACCATTTAGCGAGTCGTGGAAGTGACTCGGAGAAGTAGAATTGAAGCAAGTGCAATAATAGACAAAAGCTTAAGTTTTATTGAAACAAACTAAATGGCCGCTTCGATGGGGCGAACCATTATTACATGCTGTTGGCCGGGTTACAAGCATCGGCCTTATTGAAAACCGAGATCCTACTTCTACGATAGGGTGAAGGCCTCTTGGGAGGATTTGGATTCTCCCCCCATTGGACCTCCTTGGATGAGGTGGAGGATGGCCCCAGGTTCGGAATCTTGGAACTCGGCGGACCTCTCTGTTCGCTTGTAGGCTCCTCGGGATGGAAGGTCGGCCTCATCTCTGCGGACGAACTTGTCCAGATGTCTCCGCTGTATGAGTTCTTCGATCTCCTTTTTGAGAACCCGATAATCATCCGTATCGTGGCCGTGGTCCCTATGAAAGTGGCACCACTTATCCCTGTTTCTTTTCTTACCAGGGGTATTCATTCTAGGAGGAGCATGGAGTAACCCTTCTTTGTCCACCTCGATAAGAACTGCTGATATACTAGCATTGAGGGGGGTGCACTTCTCAAAATGAGGAGCTGGGCAGCTTTGGCCATTGTCGTCCCTTTGGAATTTCTGGGACCCTTCTTCGCTCGTATTCTTCCATTTGTTCCCGAAAGATGATTCCTCAAGAGGGGGGGGGGGGTGAAAGCCTCTTCTACTGTGATGTACTTCTCACTCCTAAGCAGGAGTTTTGAGAAGTCTCGAGGAGGCTTCTTTGCAAGGGACACCTTGAGGTCGGTGTTAGTGACGTTGTGCTCGAATGCCGCCGAGGCTACTGATTGGATGAGGGAGGAAATATACCGGACATCGGCGGTGAAGCGCCGAACGTAATCTCTTAAGCGTTCTCCCATTCTTGGGTTGAGGGTCACCAAAGATACATGATGTGTCTTATTTTTATATAAATATTTGTATTCAATTACCCATTAAAATTGCTTGTTTTCGATTATATTGTCTAAAATTCATCTTATTTCTATAATATTTCAATTAATTAATTATTTTTGAAGAAATAAGATTTTTAATGCAAAAAGTAATTATTTTTGATAAAAATCAACAAAACAAAGAAAAACATTTGATTTATTATTTTTATTATTTGTTGAATTTTATATATTACAAATTGACAATATAGGAGCAAAATACAATTTTAATTCTTACGAGGGTGTAAAAAGAATAAACAAATGAACTTTGATAAGGCAAAAATAAAAATTAGTTATTTTTAAATTTATCTAATTAATTTAAATTTAAATATTTATCTTAAATTCTGATTTTTATTTTGCAGGATATATCATAATCCTAGTCTACACCTCATCTACAACTCCTATATAAGGACTCCAAAACCGAAGTAAAATAGGGAGAGAGGACGGAGCGGAAAAGCTAAAAAATCAGACCAAGAGAAAAAAGTGAGAGAGAATAAGGCGTGCGGGAGAGAACAGGGAACACCCAATCCAGTGCTGGGTGCTGAACTCAAGGTAG
The DNA here is from genome assembly GCA_017893485.1 of Hemerocallis citrina. Lineage (NCBI taxonomy): Eukaryota > Viridiplantae > Streptophyta > Magnoliopsida > Asparagales > Asphodelaceae > Hemerocallis > Hemerocallis citrina. The sequence goes on along the minus strand of CM030358.1, from coordinate 417,209,510 downwards.
AAGAGACAAAATAGAAGAACACCGAACAGTAGGCGCAAAAACAGCGGATCGAAGCTGACTAGTTGCTGCGTTCACCGAGACAGCAGGCGACAGACACTGTTCCTGACGTGACGTAGCACTGTAGCTCGACAGCGACTGCTCCTGTCTGCTGAGGTGGCGACGCAGATGGCTCGCTGACGTGGACGCAGTCTTCGAACGTGACATCTGCAGCTTTTTGGGTTCGGTTTTCGAGACAGAGAGAATAGAGACTTGGGTTTGCATTGTTTTTAATACTCTTTTGTATCTCTTTTCTCTTTCTAATTTTTATTATGCAATCTATGAACAATTTTGTTAATTGCAATATTTTTATTATGAACTAAATTTATTGTTCTAGGATTTAGATGTAGTCTAGTTTTGAGAACACAATTTCATACTTTTCTATGGTTGTGTGTTTAATTTTTGTGCTTAATGCTTACAAATATTTGGCCAATTTTTGTATGATTATTGGATCATGGAGAGACCGAGAGGTGATTTGTGATTTAGAACAATAAAAATTGAACACCATTAGTTGAGCGAAATTAGAGATAATTTACCGCGATTAATGTGGCCGTTAAGAAATCCACAGAACTTAATGAGTTTTCAATTAATTAAATTTGCATAGAGATGTGTCAAACTGTTAGTTGGAGATATTTTTGGTGTTGTTCGAGAGAAAGCATTAAATAATTTGGGGATTTCGGTCTACAACTTGGAAAAATAATATTTTTAGGAATTATAAATTGTGTGGGATGAACTAGGTGAAATCAAACGCCCTAGAATTGATTTGCAATTAACAAATTACAATTTTCAGACTCCGCTCCCTCTCCAGTAATTTAGTTAGTTAGATTTTTTTTATTTAATTGTTTTCTTTCTTTATTAATTTCGATCTTCCAAATAGTGATTCATCTAGTAAATTCGGTACTCAATAAAATCTCTAGTCTCTGTGGGTTCGACACTCTATTCACTACTATATTACTTGTTGCGATTTTGTACACTTGCAAATATTCACACCAATACACTTGTTTTCTTGGCCCGGCGGCTACTCACGAAATGAGTAAGGAAGAGCCCTTCAAACTTATCGAACGAGAAGATGGAGGTCGGGGCGAGTCGAGAGTACCATTCTCTCGCAGGCCCCTTCAGCGTGGTAGGGAAGGTCTTGCAAAGGAGCGCATCCGAAGCCTGGTGGATCATCATGAGAGTTTTAAAACTCTCGATGTGGTCGGCGGGGTCCGACTCCCCATTGTATGACTCAAAGTCAAGGGGCTTAAAGTTTTGCGGGACTGGGGCTTCCATGATGGCTCGGGAGAACGGGGGCCTGCTCGGGCGAAAATTCCTCACCCATTGTTCCTCTTCTTTGTCAAGTCGGCCATGACGCCTCTCCATCTAGTGGAGACGGCGGTAGGCCGAGTCTTCCCTTTGGTCATATCCTGCCGATCCCCTAGACTTTTTCCCATGTGAAAGGGGACTTGGAGTGCGGTGGTGACAGCTTGGGGCAGGTTGAGGACTGGGTGCCCGTTGCTCGTGGTTGGGAGCGACGTTGAGGGCCCACATAATGGCCTCTTGAAAATCTTGGAACTATGCCCTTGTGACTGGTGCCTCTCCATCTTGGTGGTCCCTATGTGTGGCTCGGCTTACTGGAGAATGATTTCTCCGCCGATGACGTTGAGGGGACTCTCTTCGCCTCCTCGGGGGAGGGGATCTTCTGGTCCTCGGTATACGAGTGGTCCGAGCTGTTGAAACCCCTGGGTGCTCAGGTTGATGGACTCCCTTAAGGGCTCGCCATCCATTCAGGCGAGTTCGGAGGTCGACCCCCTTTGGCGGTTAGCAATCACTTGACGAAGATCCTGCTCAGGAGGGCTTTGAGAAGCCATAGAGTCAACTGAAGGATTGGGAACCGCTACATGGTCATAAGGAGAATGTTGCTTTGGACGACTCCGACCGGAACCCCCCGGGCAGCCCCCCGAGATCCCGGAGGGCCTGTTGAGGAAGAACACCTTGAGCTGGAGGAGGAGGAGGAGGAAGGGGAGTTGTTCTTTGGTTGGAGACCGCTGCCTTCCCCTTCTCTTTTGGATGCATGGCTTGAAACTAATCTCGCTGATGAGGTTAGGTTGGATTCCTTTTTCAGTTCCCACAGGCGGTGCCAAATCTGTTACCGCTGAATCTGGTGTGGGGGCAATAGATAGAATTTGTGGATTCTTAAGAAAATGAACAAGGCAAACTTGTTGACCTGTTGACCTTCACCGACGTGTTGACTTGGTTTCTTGCTGTTGCTGCGAACGTGCAAAAAGTGCGAAACACCGGGATGGATCCCGGCGACGCACCCTCCGACGCTCTTGTTAGTATCAGAAAGATTATGAAAGAGCTTTTTGTAGAAAAAGATTGCTTACCTTCTTATGGTGGGGGGGGGGGGGGGGGGGAGGGGTTTATAGTTGCCTTAGGGACCCGTTTCCAGATAAGAACAAATCTCTACTTCCCGATGTGGATGGATAGAAGTGGTTAAAACCACCTCTTAGAGATAATTATGAATCCAAATTCTTCTTTATCCTTCTGAACTGGTTTGTAACGGGTTGGGACCCGTACCCAGTAGGACAAATCCGTTTATGGGTTATTGGGCTTTGAAGAAAGATCCAGTTCTCATTTCAGATCCGTTTGTAAGTGAAATTACTATTTTACCCTTGAGGGGTTTAAAATTCGTGTCCGATTTGAATGGTCCCGATTTAATCCTATTTTTAGCCATATCACAACACTATTCACCCCCCTCTAGTGTTATTTGCCTTGCATATAGGATCCAACAATGTCAACCTAGTTTGGTTCAAGATTATGTTCAATCAGCCAATGTCTATGGAATATTTCAGAATGCTACTGTCAACAATGAATTATTAGATGATGATGAATAAGATGAAGAAACCGACGATGAAGTTGATGAGAGTGTAGAAAATGATGACGAAGTGGGAGAAGATGACTATGTAAATGTTAATCTAAATGAGAGAAACGATAATGACGTGAACGTTTCTGATGCCTTTAATAATGTTAATGTTCATGTTACCGAGGAGATGTCACAAAGTTCTAGAGTAAATCAAGTTCCACAAGAGTCGTCCGGTTCATCGAACGTTGACGAATTGTACATTGGGCAGGAGTTTCAAAGTAAAGAATCGATCCAGCATGCAGTGAAGCTATACTCCATCAAGAAACATCGGGAATTTGTCACATTGAAATCTACACCCACCCTATATACCGTGAAATGTAAATTGGCATATAGGAAACGTACCATTGAGGAGATGGTGCAAAACCCACAAGTCATAAGTGATGGTGGTTGCCCGTGGAGATTGTGTGCAATTGTTCCAAAGGGTGGGACAAATTTCGCGGTGAAGAAAATTGTAGGGCCGCATACATGTTTGAATCCCATGTTGAATCAAGACCACCGTAAATTTGACGCTAAACTTGTATGCAATTTGATTGTGAATGTCGTTAAGGCTGAGATAGGAATAACACCGCGGGCCATTATTGAGATAGTCAAACTACAGTTCAATTATCAGATTTCGTATAGGAAGGCTTGGATTGCAAAACAAAAAGCTATTGAGAGTTTATTTGGTACCTTTGAAGAAGCATACACCAAGTTGCCTTATCTACTATTAGCAATACAAGCAACAAATCCAGGAACTGTTGTCCATTGGGATAAGTATGAATCTGGTCCCGACGAGGAAATATTCAAAGGAGTATTTTGGGCTTTTGCTGCTTCGATTGAAGGGTTCAAGTCTTGCAGGCCTGTTATTAGTGTTGATGGAACACACTTATATGAAAATACAAGGGATGTTTGTAAATTGTGGTTTTACCGGATGCAAATGATAGCATTTTTCCGTTTGCGTTTGCAGTAGTTGATGGAGAAAGTGTATATATTTGGACATGGTTCATGAGCTGCATTCGTTTTTTTTTGTCATGGATCAGGATGGGTCCGATCGTCATGCAGGTATATTGGCCGCCATGAAAATGCAAAACGGGTCATGGAACGAAACAAATGCATATCATCGTTATTGTATGCGATATTTCGTTACAAATTTCTTCACCAAATTTGGTAGCAAAGATATGAGAAAAAAAAGTTAAAATAATAGCATGTCAAAACCAACCCAAAAAATTTCATAGTAAACTTGCTGAACTGGAAACTGTCAATGTGGAGGCGCTTACCTGGTTGAAAGAGAAACCCGTTCAGAAATGGGCTCTTCATGACAAAGGAGGTCGTCGATATGACATTATGACTACATACCTATCGGAAGTTTTCAACTCGGTTTTGAAAGGTGTGCGCAATTTACCCGTAACTGCAATTGTGGAAATGATCTTTTACCGTCTAAATTTTTTGTCACTCATCGGAAATTAGCAAACACTCTTATAGGTGAAGGAAAATTTTTTGCTCCAAGGGTGCAGGATTTGACCGATTTACGCCGTGAGAAAGCAAACTTGCATGAGGTCACATTGTTTCATCACCAACCTGGAGTTTTTTTTGGTCAAAACAGGTATATGAAGAGTAGGTGGCAATTCAAAAGGTGGGAACTTGCATAGCGTGAATTTGGGTACTAGAACATGCACTTGTTAGAAATTTCAGCTGTATCATATTCCATGTTCCCACGTGCTGACGGCTTGTGCATATCGTGCAATTGATTATAAGCCGTATGTCGATATATTTTATTCTACTAGTTCTTAGCACAGACATGGGATCCCACCTTTCATCCGACACTAGATTCAGCATATTGGCATATGCTTAGTGGACCACGCCTCATTGCTGATACGAGCCTGCTTCGTTGTAAGAAAGGACGACCGAAGACCATGAGAATTTGTAATGACATGGATGTAAGAGACGGGTCGAGCACGTGTACGGGGATGACTTGTTCCAAATGTGGTTTGAAAGGTCACAATATGGGCCAATGCCAGAAAAAGTCTAGTATCAGAATATAGAGTTTCATAATATTTTAGTAAAATTAGTTTAGTCAACAAAAATCAGAAAACATCAAGAAATGATAGTTTGACAAATCTGGAATTCCCAACACTGCTGTACGAAAATTGTAATAAATCGCAAACCGTGAAACGAAATCCAAATACGCCAAAGGGAGAAGAAAATAGACAAAATAAGCTCACTTTCATATTTATAAATATTTTCCATACAGTAAATGGAAATAGGGTGAAAATACGATTCTTTACAGAACAACGAGCAAAATACAATAAGTATAGTTTTCATAAACAAGCATGAAACGGCGTATAAAACTCATCAATAAAATCCACCAAAATTCTGGGTAATCCCTAGATAGGTATAAAAATACTGTGCAAAGGTTCATATTAAAATAATATATTTAAGACTAGTATCAAAATAGTTTAATCATCAAACTCATCAAGAAATGAAATCTGGAAATAGAATACACCTCTGTAGTAAAATAGCCATAACTCACTCATACGAAAACGAAATCGATTAAGGTCAGAGAGTTTGGAAAGAAGACAGATTTCTCTACAATTCATGTCTAATACAAAATTTAAGAATTCGACCTTAATAGGGTCTAAAATATAAATCAAAACTGATCATCGACAAATACAGATTTTCTCTTGAAAACAAAATCAACATAAACCACACGAAACTCGTTCCAATCACAATCAAACATGGTATAGAGTCTACTAAGTGTCCAAACATCATGAAATAGAGTATATAACATATTCACAACCATCATAGCACATGGATCTCATCAAACACATAATTTTACCTAATTATCTCACATATATGAATAGATCAAGAACGGTCAAACCTAGTTGTTTTCATGTCGATTTTTGTGCCATGAGACAAACCGGTCAATAGCACAATAAAGACAAAACCCATCAAACATAACACACACACGAGTTGTCTCTAAAACTTAATTACACTATAAGCGGTATTTTTTGACTTGTATCATACAAAGAAATTTGAGTACAAGTTACTTGCCTTAACCGAAGATGAAAACGAAAAACACCAAGAATAACGGGAACGGATCCCGGCAACGAACAAAACCCACGAACAAGAAATCCACAAACTAAACGAACCTCGATCACACGTGCACTCAAACACGAGCACGTGCAAACGAATGAGAGCGAGAGAGAGCAAGGGTGCAGGTGGCGTCGGGTCGTCGGCTGGCTTCGGTCGCTGGCGCTCCGGCTGTTGCTGTCGATGGCAGACGATAGGACGGGGAAGAGGTGAAGATGATGGAGGATGGTTCAATGGAGTGCTCGGGTGTTGGCGGCTAGGTGGATTGCGATCGGGAGTAGGGGATGAGGTGGTCGGTCGGTGGGTAAGCACAGGCCGAAAGGGAGCTGATCGATGAGGGGGGGTCGGTGTGCTGGGTTGTGGCGCAGTCAGGGAGAGAGAGAGGGAGGCCGGTGAAAGAGAGTTAGGGTTAGGTTTTAGGGTTTTGTAGAAAGGGATTAAATAGGGTGTAGTTTAGGGTTAGTAGTAGAAGATGGATATTTGGGTATGTGGGTTTAATTAGGATCCAATAGGAGTGTTAATAGGATTGATTTGGATCAATTAGTATAGGATTAAAAATAGAATTGTAGGTAAATTTAAAAATAGAATTAGGCTTTGGTAATCAATTAGGGATCAAAAGCAATAGGATTAGGAATAGGGTAGCCAACCAAAACACCATAAACACGCAAGAGCAAAATAAAGAGAACAATAATCAAATAAAGCCTTGGTGATATACACAGAATACCGTTGAACACTTCTCACTTAATAATAGAGAGCACCTAAAACATAAGCAAACTTTTCAACCGGCAACAGAAAAGGGAATAACACATACATAATTCATGTAACCGATGAGTATGGCAACAGCATCCCTACACAATATGAGTAGTACACCAACAGAAAATTAGAGCCCTTCTCGCTCAAACGTCACCCTGTAGCACTATACAACTCAACGAAGAAATTATAGAAATTGGTGGCCAGCACAATAAATTTGCAACTGAAGACGAAGCTTTCTCAGAAACGATTTGCGATTCCATAAATGGCATCTTGATAGCTTGAATCAAACAATTGCTTCAATTTGAGAAGGAACATACTCTAATTCTAGAGAACTATATGAATATTCAATCTGGACCAAACTATCAGAAAGCAGAGGTATATAAATGGCAACAAGTTTGAGACTTTTAATTGATAGTAATCACAGCAAAGTTTAGAACTTTGTTCGCATTGCCCAATCCGCTTCAAAGAGGATATACAAACATCTCAGATCACACAACAGGTTCCAAGAGGCAACTTTTTTTTGGGTGGTGTTTGGGGGGGGGGGGGGGGGGGGGGGGGGGGGGGGGGGGTGTGTTCCAGCAAAAGCAAACTTCAGGGTGACTAAATTCTTAAAAGTAAAGACATAACAGCAAGATGGATCACAGATTGCTACTTGGTCAAGTAGTATATGAGCAAGAAAACAGCCACAAAAGATGCCACAAGGGTTGCCATTCTGCGACTCGATCTGGTCTCGAACACCTGGTTCAGGGTTATTAATGTAATCACTAACATGGATGGAAGCAAAAAAGGTTTTGATTGATAGTCATAAATAATATATGAGCACAAAACTTATTACCGTCTTGAAACGATCCATAGTGCCAGAAAGGACCCCTCTTGATGCATCCATGTCATTGCCCTGAATAGAACACAAGCTAATTAAGAGTTGGCAGGGATAGAAATACAAGAGCAGAAAATAGGAAAGAGAGAGAGCACGGAATATAAGATGAAGTACCATACGGTCGAGGACACGGTTATGAGTCTCCACTTCTTCATGTATGTCTCCAGTCAACTGCAAAAGAACAATCATTTCCATCTAAATCAAGCTTCAACAATCAACAACAACGACAAAGCCTCCATCAAGTATCAACATTCTTTTTTCCAAAAACATCTGGAGAATTTGTAGGCATGAAATCCAGTCTGAATGTTTCAGGAGATAAGGCAGTAAAGTCAGGATTATATAAACTATAAAACATTATTGCCTCCTACAGTAATAAACGATCAGGACTTGCCCCCATCAGAGTACGTGCCTCTCAGGGTATTGACATGTTCGTAGTGTAATTTTGTAGAGTTACTTGGTAACTGAAAATTCAGCAATGTGTGCTATTTGCTGCCAGATACTCAAGGCAGGCTATTACTTGCATAGTAGTGTAATTTTGTGGAGTTACTTGGTAACTGAAAATTCAGCAATGTGTGCTATTTGCTGCCAGATACTCAAGGCAGGCTATTACTTGCATAATTGTACTCTCAAAAGATAGGTGAAAAGGGGAAAAGACTACGGCGGTGATGAACATGTATGGGTTCAAGAAAAATAAGCATTCAGCAAAAGAGGGATGATGAAGTCTAGAAACAACAACATTAGCTGAAATAAACAAGTACGCACTAATTATTGAAATTGCTTGCCAAAAAGCAGTGGCATAGCCAGGAATTCCATCTAGGGGGCGCGACACTTACTATTAAAAAAAATTATAATAAACACATTTGCAAGTCTCAAAATATTATATATTACTATCAAATGTCACAAACTATTACAATCATTAAATAGCATTTTTCTTTAGCAATAAAACCCTTCGAGATTTCATATTCTGAAAATATTGAATGATATCTTCATTGTCAATGGCATCCAATACATCTCTTTCAATATATGCAACCAAACAATCATTCATCATCTCATCTCCCAATCGCTTTCGTAATGAAGTCTTGATGATTTTCATTGCAGAAAATACTCTCTACTGTTGCGGTTGCAACGGGTAATAGCAATGCCAACTTCAAGAGAAAATATACCAACGAATATGCACGATTTATTTTAACTGAACCATCTTTCTAGCAAGCCCACTAATCCCTGTAACTTCAGAAAATCGGTCATCAGAGCGCACATCCAAAATGTAGGTATCAAGTTGCCGGTCAAGGTGCATTAACTCAATGTTAGAGAAATCGGATGGATAAAATTCAGCAAAGTGAAGCAATTTTCTCTTATCATAAGCAGAAAATGAATCGCTTGGATCAAGACAACCCATACACAACAACTTCGTATTTGCCTCATTAAAACGATTGTTCAACTCCTGAAGTTGCAAATCAATCACTTCATAAAACAAATCAATACGATAATGATGAAGATATGTTTTTCCTTCAAAGTTGCGACGGGATCTTCCATGTTGTACAAATAATTCATCCATATGTGGAATTACTATCTTATAGTCATTTTATCTCCTCCTAAAATAGGTGGCTGATCAGAACACTAGTTTGGCAGAGTAAAACTATGCCCATGCAAGTTAAACCTTATCATTCTTAGGCATTTCATCAAACAAGTGGCGTGCATTTTCAACAACTTAGAACCATTAAAATAAACCAGTAGTTAAACCTTCTCTATTTCCAACTTCAATCATCAGTCTACCTCGAAGTAATTAAGTGCATCAAGCATTAGATGTTCATCTCATAAGTATATGCATCAATGCATAGAAAGAGTAAAAACTAATAGTTAGAATTCACTCTAAACTCCATGTATAAGATACGCATATAAAAAATTCAACTTTAAACTCCATGTATTTAAATATAAAAAATTTCGAAAATTAGCTCAAAATTGGGACAGAAACTAACACTATAATCTGTACCCATTTGGGTTCTAATTTGATTACATATCATACTAATTCAATTCATTCTCAAACAAACCAGTAACACTAAAACAGAAATTAGCAATCTAATTATCCTATCATATATAAATTCACGAAATTTCAGAATATGAACCCTAATTATCAAAATGTACAAAAAATTTTACTTACAATAGAATTTGGAATCGATCGACTCCTCGCTCTCTCTCTTCTGACATCCTCTACAAACCCAACTAATCACTTGTAGATTTTAATCCCTCTTACAAATTCATTATGAAGTGGGTTTGGGTTCAGTAGAGTGGAAACAAAAGAGTGGAAGAAGAGTAAAGTAAAATCTGTAAATGATTAAATGGGTTGGAAATTTTGCACATAAACCCTTATTAAATTTTATTTTACTAAAAAAAATTTTGAAATTTTTTTAAAATTCCAGGGGGCGCAGCTGCACCCCCTAGGCCCGGGGCAGCTACGCCCCTGCCAAAAAGCACGCAAGTCGAGCACAACAGAGAGCCCTAAAAAACTATCATAGCCAGCATGCAACAACAGCAACCATCGCGATCTTGTGCTTAAGATTTAATTGGCCCTCTTGAATATGAAGAACAATCCAATATACTCTCGCAGAAATGAAACATTACATTCGATCAAATGCAGGCTGCCATGGAAGATGAGGAATGCATGCATAAGTGGCGTTAGAATAGTGAATGATTTAACATTCACTCCTCTTTGGTGCAATTTTAATCCTTGATGCATATCAAGGCAAAGTTCACATCAAGATCAATATCAATATCAAGATGTCATTACTTTATTATTTGAAATCCTAATACTTATACATAAAAGATCACTGTTTTAAATTTCCTCCAATACGGCCGAAATTTCGGCCAAAATTTCGTTTCGGCTAGCTTGCCGATACGAAATCACATATTTTATACTCTACATCGTTTTGTACCGAAATGTGTAGATTTCAGCCGAAATATTGCCGAAATTGGGGAAATATCAGCCAAAATAGACACAAATGTTATTGTAAATATATTTAAAAATTTTGTTTTACCTTTTGCATATATGTCTTTCAATATAGGACCTTAAGCTAAAATAATGTGAGAATTTCGTATCGCTATTGTTTGTATATATGCAAAGTCAAGTAAGTTTATTAACTAATACATTCCTAATCAATGCAAATTCAATTTAGTTATATACTTATATTACATTCTCTTCTATATCATGTAGGACATATAATATCTTATTTAGTAACAAAAAAAATGTATTTATTGAGTATAAAAAATGTACATCCAGTATGATCACATTTTCCCGAGATCTCCGATATCTCCGATCCGAGACGAAACACCCCTTGCCGAGATGAGTCCAAAATCCGAGACTTAAAACCATGTAAAAGATAGTAAGAAACTAGTCCCGATCATGTCAAGCAATATCCCCTACCATTCAGACTGGTTAAATTTTGAATACATGTATAAACAGTATGAACATATGTTTGTTCACTACAAAATATAGCCATTTATTCTAGTCATGTTTTGGGAAGACAGTCACTATACCATGGGTTAGGATTTTGTAGAAAGCATGATAGACCATTGCATACAAATGAGTGCACTTTTGAGATACGGCTCTCACAACATAATATCTCTATGAATCTCTAGGACATAATGCAAGGAATGTGCATGCATTGCATCCAGTGGCTATAGACAATATTTTATACTTGTAGGAGTTCCTATAGACCAAAATTTGCATTACGTTTTGGATACGCTAGAAGCAAGGACATGTTCTGGATACGTGGGGGGCAATTTCCTTCCTTTTTTCCAACCCAAAACAGAAAAGTTGGCCAAGCCCATCCCATCTCCATCAAGTTCAAACCCAGTTCAACATTACCATCTGCCTGTTGAGTCTTTTGGAAGATTTCCATGATTGATTTAAGACTAGGCTACTTTTAATTGAACCTTCAGGTCATGTAATATTGGAATTTGTGTGGTTGGAATGGTCCATTAATATGTTTTGTTTGACATTGACTGCTTGTATTAATTTTAATTACCATGTTCTTATTTCTTAATTTTCCATGTTTCGATTGAATTTAATATTTTAGTTTACTAATATAATTTATTGTATCCTTACATACCCATATCCTAGTTTTTGAGGAATCAAAATATCCGCATACCACATATGTACCACGTAACCGTATCTGTGCTTCATAGGTTGTCAATATATCAGGATAGAGGCACTATGTTGATCCAAATCCAACATGATTGGACTTGGACCCATTTTGCATATGCCTAGATGGCTAAATCAAATAAATTCACATATGGTACAATATGATAGAAGATTCAACCTGTTTAAAAAGTGTTCAGTACAGTGTTGGCATGTGTATGCGTATGCCAGTGAAGTGCAAATCTTGAATACAGTAATAGACTAGTAATGTATTATATAATTAGATTTTATAAAAGCATTCAACCAACTCAGTTAACCTTTATATAAAAATGTATAAAAAAATTAATTGAGAGAAACAAATTTCGAAGGGTAGAATTTAACTAACAAGAGATACTCACTATTATCAATATCTTACAATACATGATATGCATCATATAATTCAATATGACTTAAGAGATAAATAAATAAATAAGGCAATTTAAATAATAATAATTTATCATCCAAAACTCTTTATGTATCTTAAAATATTATGTATCTTATACTTCACAACATTTTACACTAAAAATTGGCCAGAATTACATTTTAAGTTTAAAACTTGTTACGTATATCTTATAATACACAACATTTTACATAAAAACTTAATCTGAATTACATTTTAAGTTAAAAACTTGTTATGTAGCTTACACTTCACAACATTTTACACTAAAAAATTGGTAAGAATTACATTTTAAGTTTAAAACTTGTTACGTATCTATATAATAAAACACAAAGAAAGCTATCAATTGGCTCTCCTTCAATCCCCCCAAAAATCAAAGGCCCAGATCTAACCTTACAAAACATATTTTCCCCCCAAAAGTACTCCCCAAAACTAAAATTCAAATCTCCCACCCAAAACAACTCCTATATTTATTGAATTTTTTTTTCTCTCTCTCCCCCTCCCTCTTCTATTCACAAAATTAAGAAAATAAAAATTTTTAAAAATTTAAAATAACTCCTATATTTATTGAATTTTTTTCTCTCTCCCTCCCTCTTCTATTCACAAAATTAAGAAAATAAAATTTTTTAAAAATTTAAAATATTAAAAAACTTAAAAAATTTAAAATTTAAAATCTTTAAAAATAATTCAAAAAAATAATAAAAAATCATATAATATGTTTTTTTGCTCTATATTTGCTACTTCAATTAATTTGCTGGACCTCCAAAACTATTTTATATGATCAAACAAGGTGCACCGTTTCGAAAACGTGCCATAGGCACGTGTCAACGGGCAAACCTAGTATCTTATAATACACAACATTTTACATAAGAACTTATCTGAATTTCATTTTAAGTTTAAAACTTGTTTCGGAATTACTTTCAGGGTAAATTCCAGGTTGCAAATCTTAAAAGAGGTTATAACATTCTTAACATTCAAAAGTTCAAATCATAAAACCCTACTGCTCACAAGAATTTATGCAAACAATTAAAGCTCAACAGAATTATTAACCTTCATTTAAATCCAGGCAAACCCAAAATCATCTGTTTGGACCCAACAAACCTACTCACTAAAAAAACAATAGTGAAAGATGTTGAGAGTCGATCACTAAGGTACATTATTATCTCATTTCCTAGCCTTCTCACCTCCCTATAATTTTTATTTCTTTTTCTCTACTGTTTAATTGCCTATTCTAAGTTTCTCATTTCCTTTTATCTGTAATAATGTGCTTCTTGCTTCTTTTCTTTTGACATGTGAAATATTTTCTCATTCATCGGCATACTGTCTAATCAGGTTGAAATCCAGTTGTGAAAATCCTTTCAAATCCACATACAATTAGTTAAGGTGGTTGTGATAATGCTTAGATGTTTTGGTCAATCTTCCAAATAATGATGGGCATGCTCAAGAAAAAGTTAATTTATACAAACCACGTAGTTTGTGCTACTAGAAGCAAAGATATGCCCACTTGCATTTGTTTCTCATGGATCTCACAGGCTTCGCCTTTAGGAATACAAATGTAATTCTAAAGGTGCAGTTAATGGCATTACTCCCAAGTTAATGCACTGTATAAAAGTGGATTATTAATCTTCTTCTACTTGTTATACTTACTAAGTGGGTTCTAGTTTTATGCATGTGTACAGTTATATATGCTATGGCTGACTAATGTCACATTTGGCAAGACTATAAACTTCCACTCTTTTTTTGTATGTTAAGGCTTATGATTAGCAAAATATTTCTTTCTTCAAGCACTCTTTCCTTAAGAAGCATTCTTAAGACAGCTTTCAGTTAACATTCCTTGAGTAATCCAACTTATTCATTTTTTATTCAACTCCACTGCACCTTAACCTTACAAATTTATACTTCCTGAACTTGTACTGTGTTCTATTTTGGCTTTATATTGTATGCTAGCTACTGGTCTGTAGTAGCATTTTTTGTGGGTTGGATACTTTGCAAGACCTTTTTAGTTTTATTGGCTGAAGCCCTTTGTGAGCTCTATCTATTTCATCAAAAAACATGTACGTAATTTTAACTACAACAACTACTATATAAGAAATAAAGATTACAATATGCTTCATGATACAGTGCACAATATGAAAACATGGAAGTAATGCATAATATGAATCCCGGATTAAGGTTTGTAGGTACTATACAATTTCTTTACATTTGTTTTGAGAAGGGGAATTCATAGACAACTGTGACTGTGAATCAAGTTTGGATCCTTATTTAATGATTAAGTGGATCCAAATCTTCATTCACTAAAGAATGCGAAGTGACCCCGACCTGATCACATTCCTACCCAAAGTTAAAGAGGTCCCACATTCTAGCAACACATTCACAGTACATCTCTTAGCCTCCACAACCAAACGTAAATTTAACAACTGCATCCATATAAGATATAAATATTAAAATACGCTTCATGATACAGTGCAAAATATGAAAACAAGAAGTAATGCATAAAATGAATCCAGATTTAAGATCTGTGGGTATTATACAATTTCTTTGCATTTTTTGAGAAGGGGAATTTATAGACAACTGTGACTGTGAACGAGTTGGGATCCTTATTTTCCTATTAACTGGATCCAAATCTACATTTCACTTAAGAATGCACAGAGACCCGACCAGATTCCATTCCTACCCAAGTCCAGGATGTCCAGTATTCTAGCAACGTATTCACACTATTTCTCTCAGCCTCCATAACCAAACTACATATCCACTAAGATTAGGAGAATTGAAGTGTAAAATGTTGTAAAGCTAAGCATGTAGAATCATGATTAAGAGATATATCAGCTACACAGATAACTGAAAAACTTCTAGTAGCTAGAACATTCAAAGTTCAAGCAAAGGTAGCCGATAATGGCACAGCAGTGATACATTGATATGGATATGTTAAGATAATAAAAACAGATAATAAATTTATTACCCTATCCCAACTTAAAATAGAAGAAAATTACAATACAGCTAAATCAACCAAGCTACTACCGAAATGGTTATATTTTATTCAACAATTTGTAGATGTTACTCTAGACAGACCTTCCAAAAACGTGATTTGCAATGAGATAATTCATAATTGTGAGAAATATTAACTAAATGGTTCCTTAAATATTTTGTAACTGTAGAAAAGGTTTCTCGGAATTTTGTCAAATGAACCACTGGCACAAACGATCAACTGGAAGTAGCTTACTCTTTTAAGCATATTGACTCTATCTTGAAGCCCAACAATAGCTCTCTCATTCTCATGCTCATCGATTTCATGAGAGGAATAAGCACGGATTCCACCATCCTCAATGCCATCAAATAAAGCAGTTCTGGTGTTGCGATAGTCGACCCTGCAAATTACCAACCCTCGCATAAGAACAAGAACCAGAAAACAAAGCATGCAATGGACACGGCAAGTTCAGATAAAAAGTGGCACAAAACAAAGGATAAGTAGAGACAGAGGGGTCCAATAGGGGATATGGAGGGTGTTGGTGTATGTCCCAGAGGCCAGTTATGTATTGACCTTACTAATTTACATTGTATCATGACATTTATTTTATATATGAGGCATTTCATTTATTGTGTTGTTTAATCTGATTAAATGAATATATAATGAAGTTACTAGAATAGTAAGTTCAATGCCATGAGATATCAAGTGCATAACTTGATTGTGAGATCCTATTGGTTGTAATCAGAACACTATTCTTAAATATCCCTAGTCAAATATCAATGTGAATTAGGATAACAATAATACATAAAAACTAGCATCTGCGTAGATTGATGACCATTCTCACGGGTCATGGATATGAGATATCAAGTCTTCACGTACATATTAGAGTAATAATGTACTGAACTGACCCACCATGATAACACTGCATGGATCGTTACATGAGTATCATAAGCGGTTCTCACAATGACCATGGTATACGTGGTCCTTTGACTTGAAATCACTACGGTTCCCTACATTAGAAGTTATATATTTTAATGCCGTCAAACGTCACCTGTAATAAGATGACTATAAAGTCGACTATTGGACATACTGCGAAACATGCGGAGGGATGTAAGTGACTTGACAGAATTTCTCTCTTACATCACATGAGTGATATCTTCGGGTCCCTTGATTGAGTGAGACTGTAAAATGCATGGTCATGCTCAAATGAGTCAATATGAGATATTGATCTCATTTGTCTTCGTAAGTCTACCCAAACATCAAGAAACCAAAGATTAAAATATACAAGGGTGACACGGTCCATGCATTGTGGTCAATTAAGATATATAAACAAAAGGACTAGACTATATAGTAATATTTTTCACGAATAGGTTATGTTAAATCTGTGGCATTTCCATTACTTAAGTAGCAGTGATGTATGACCAGATACCGCTCACTGTTTGTAGCATTAAACAGAATTTTAGTATTACTGTCAACATAATGGGTACCTATAAGGTCACACACTTAGAAATGATCGAAATTATGATTTAAATTCATTAGATAAATTTAATTGGGAATCCAAGTAAGACTTGGGCTCCTAACGTTGGTTGGCCAATTAGTTAAACTAATTGGGCCAACCCAAATTAGAAGGCCCGCATACCTCACTACTCAATTAGGGTTTGCTGCATATATATATATATATATATATATATATATATATATATATATATATATATATATATGATATGTATCTGTGTGTAGTCTGTGATTAAAGAAAACCTCGTCACAGAGCGTGAGAATGCGGCGAGGAACATCCCCCTTCCCGCAGCTAGCACCGCGGCATGAGGGAGAACCCAATTTTGATTTGTTCGTGTGGATACCGTAGCGACACCGCAACATTGCAGCGCTCGTGATTGGCAGACTGTGGAGACAGCAACTCCATCGTTTAGGTAAAATTCCTAACACGATTTATGGTTTTCATATGAATTCATGGCTGTGTTTCGAATTTTTTATGTATTTTTCCCCTGCTTATTACTCTGTTGTAAACCTCGAAACCCAACAGGGGGTTATGGAAAGAAGAGTAATTTAGAGACAGAGAGTTTGCTAAGTGATTGCACGGTTTGCACCTACAATACAGCATAGGTTGTTTGCTTATGTGTACAGAGGTATGCTTATCAATGTATAGTTGTGTATGACTATAGATATCTCTGTCAATCAGAGACATGCAAAAAAAAGTAAAATCCAAAGTTTTATAATCCCTTTCTCAATGTGCAGATCTTCTGTCATAATTATTAAACCCATTTTGATGAAATGAGTTTACAAAGCTGGTCCCATAAACAATGGTCCCCGATGCGCATCATTAGTAGTTTGAAAATTTTAATTACGAAAAATCATGCAAGCATAATACTAGCAAAGATATTATATACCTTAAAAATATATATAAACAAGACAAAAATGATTTATAATAAGAAACAACAGTATGTTCTCAGCGTACTACTTTAAATTTAGTATGAGCCAACAAGAAAGACTAACGTCACTTTCCTCTCCTGACATACAAAAAAAAAACTGATCACTATTTTCTCTATTGGAGATGATAAACCAATCGGTTCTTGTTCATCTAAAAAATTCTTAGCTCATGCATACAGATAAGGAAGCATCAGAGGTTCACCGTCAATTTTTGGTTTTTAAATATAATTCTGAAGAACCGCTTCAAGATTAAAGAGAATTCTTCAAAGCTCACAATTTTCAATTAAGAAAATGGAAAATGACCATCAGTATGTACTGAAATTGTAAAGCCTGAAAAACTAAACAATGGGCTCACTGCTGCGAATTTCAGTATTTTGTGCTGGATTCTGATCTCACCCTCCTTTCCGAAAAAGTCATGTTTTCTACGAAGTTACCAATAATTTGTGGTTCAGAAAGGACTGACAAGGAAAAGAGGAAGCAACGAAGTATAAGATACGAGAATATCAATAGCATAAACAGTATTTCTTCAAGAAAAAGTAATAAATAATAAGTAAAAATTTGGGGTTCATTTACCAACTTGCAGTGGATATCCATTGTTGGGTAAAGAAAGTAGGCCCCTTAGGCCTGTTCTGGAGATAAACGATTTTAGAATGTATGAGTACAGTTTGGGAGTTTAATCTACTAAAGGAGTTCACTTTTGCATTTATTTATAGAAAGCACAGATAGATTTTTAAAAATCATTTCCCAAACAGTCACATCTAAAGACAACAAGCAAACTGATCCATAGAAAGATGGATCGAGCCCTGGATCTAACCGTTTTTTTCAACCCATTGCCAAACTAAGCCTTAGATTTTGAATAAGAGCTATAGATGAGGTCAGAATGGTCCAGGATCTATTCTGGAATGGCATGATAAGAACTATAGAAGCTTTATTCCCTCATTTGCTAAATAAAAATAGCCGACCTTAAACAAAATCAATCTCACTAAAATAAGAATCGGTAATGCTCATGTACATGCTCTGCTCTTTAAGAACATTGTGTATCTAAATATCTGAACATTCGTAACAAAGAAGTATAGTGTACATGTCCAATATTGTAGTACAATCCACAACTGTTGGCGCGGTGTAACCACAAACTTACTTTGTCTGCCTCATCCTCAACTTTTTATAGAGGTGTCAATTGTTATAAATAACAACAGACCTGTCTTAACCGCGTTAAACATTTCAAAAAGGAATTCAATCCTCTCCGCCAAATCAACCCACCAATCGTCTGTCCCTCAAATTAACACAATATGGATTTGTCTTTCACCCTAAGCAGTTAAAATCGGTTTTCAGAACCAATCGGTTAATCGGAAAATAATCGGGGATTAAATCGAAAAAATTATATATACATATATATATATATATATATATATATATATATATATGAAAAAAAAATAAAAAATGATCTATCCTCTCTGAAGTATATCTCTGAAGTATATGATCAAGAGAATCTTAAGTTTTGAAAAACAAGTTAACACGTAAAATATCAAGTTTAATATCACAAATTAAGTAAGCATACCTTAAAACTCAGAGATAACACGTTCAAAATATAAATAAATAGTAAACAATCCACACCCATCCTTATATTTATAATTCAAGTTTAATGTCACCCACACCCCTGTACATAATCATAATTCACATTTAATGTCGCATACCCAAAAAACTAAATACAAATAAACATTCTAGTTTTCCATGCATTGTCATGTTTAATACCAAAATGCAAAAGACCAAAACAAAATGAAGCAAAGTCTCAGAGACAATGACAAAAAAGAAACAAGACTCAAAAGCTAATAATACTCGTCTATTTCATCATTTTCATCATCTTGATTGCCTCCAAATGCCATATATTCCCATGGTTGATCCAATTCTTCATCATCCTCATTTCGAATTATATTCCTTGTTAATGGTCCTTCATGATGTGGTGTCATGACATTTTCAACTTGTGTCCATGTAAGATCATCGTCGCTCGAACAAAGTCTTCAAGATCTTGAACCGTAGGAATTACCCAATCATCATTCTCATCCACTAGTCTGAAAATTATTGGATAGCACCATCATTCACCCAAGCATTGAAGCGCCTTTCCAACTTTTTGTTGTATTGAATGTAGATGATTTAATCAGTTAATCGGATTAACCGATTATCAGCCGATTACCGACTTAACCGACGATTATTCCCGATAAAACCGCTACCAATAGAAATATTGTAAATCACTAGATAATTAATAGTCTTAAGTCCTATTAGTGATTAATCGCTGATTAATCGGCATTTTTTTCCGATGTTAACTGCTTAGCTTCCTAAACTCTCTTACCCTTCACATATATCGCAAACACTTCCTCTCCCGCTCTGTCCACAACCTCAATACCTAAACCTACATTAAGAAAGCAAGATACCCAATCCTTCTCAACTTTTAAAGAAATGTCATTTGTTAAAAGTCTCAAGGCAATATTGATTCCAATCCTCTCGTTCAAATCAAGGCAATATTGATTTCTCTCCACCACTCTCTCATCCTTTACTTTTATCGCAAACTCTTTCCTCTCCCACTTTGTCCACAAACCCAATTCCTAACCCTACATTAAAAAACAAGAAACCCAAACCCCTATAGCTCTTTGATGAAGACAAAATGCAAGAGAACCGATTGAAGCGGACTGGAACATACAAAGCAGACTGATAACTGCCCCAGTCATAAAATTGGTCAGACGAAAGTTATGGGAGTCGAAAGGTGTACGGGTATACCCAAACGCACTTGGGATGAAGCTATCAACCAGGGATAAAAAGTGTTAATTTGACGAAGATGGTGTCCCAAAAGGTTTTGTTGTTGTTCAAAGCGCACGCCCTCCATATCGCAAGATCACTATCAATCCATTCCCTACATTACAATATAAACCAACACCATAATTCCCTCTAAAATTATCAGGAACGTTCTAAATCTACATAAGATTTCAAATTATGCAGACAAATCAACAATAGCCAACAATTTAAACATTTCAAAATCAAAATCAAATAATGGAACAAAGATTCAGATACGAACCTTCTCGAATTCATGGCTTACTACCACCAATCTACCTTAAAAAAAATTCAGAAAAAAACAGCACAATTAGGTGTTAAGACTTCAAACGATCAAACAAATCAAATCTATCAGAAACCCTAACATAACAAGGTGGAGAAGATGCTTACAATGATTGATTAGGGTTTGGTTATTTCTTCTTCAGATCTGAGAGGTTTCAGTTTTTTGTTGTTAGTTTTTTGGGAAAAATTGCTAGCGGTTTCTATCTTGAATGCTTTCTTGGTTTATCTTTTGGACCATTATTGCTTCTTTACTCGGTGATGACGTGACACTTTAGGCTGTTCACCAAACATTTGATTCGACCAGGGAGGTGGCTTTGAGATTGATGTCCTACTCTGTGATATCGTCACGATTCGGATAAGTAATATGATTGGTTTATAGAAAATCATATATTGTGTGTTTTATAGTTGTTTTATTACGGTGGTGGGTTTGCTTTGAAAATGGGAATTTTTTTGCCGTACTAGGTCACTTTTTAAAAATATTTGCGATTTTGGGTTATTTTTCAAGCTACTAGTGCTGGTAGGCTAGTAGCTGTCGTGTCAGCAGCGGTCGCTATTCCGATTAGTAGCATGTCTCTTTTAAAGGTTGCTAATGGGAATAGCAGTCTCTTTTTTTAAAAAAATGAAATTTTTGTTTACTGTCATTATTCATATTAGCAACCAAAACATATATGAAGTCGCTAATGTAATTAGCAACCTTCAATGAACTGTATTACAACACTTAACGAAATCTAAAGAGATTTTGCTATCTGAAAAAATAACAATCAATTTTTTTTGAAACCTAGGTCGCTGGAATAGTGACTTTAGTTGGGTGATTATTTTGCAAATCATACAGAGAGCAAGGAGATTTAGTCCCCTACTGAGGTCGCTAATCGGAATAGAGACCTTGTTGTACTAAGGTCGCTATTCCGAATAGATGCATTAGTTGTGTGAATATATTTTACAAATTTTACAAAATTTTCAAAGAACAAAGAGATTGAGTTTCCTACCGAGGTCGTTGTTGCGAATAGCGACCGAAGTATACTAAGGTCGCTATTCCCAATAGCGACCTTAATTGGGTGATTATTTTGCAAATCTTACAGAGAGAAGGAGATTTAGTCTTCTACTGAGGTTGCTATTCATACTAGCGATCTCAGCTTTAATTCTTTTTATTCCAACAGAGCAAAAGCTCTCTAGAAATCGCTAAGTGTCTCAATAAATTCATTTGAGGTCTCTAATCCCATTAGCGACCTCATATATACTTTGGTCTCTAGTGAGAATAACGACAGCAAACAAAAATTCCAAATATTTTAAAACATGGGCCTTTATTCCCATTAGCAACCTTCAAAATGAAGAAGCCACTAATGAGAATAGTGGTTGTTGTTGACGTGGAATTAAGTAGCCCATAAGCGCTAATAGTTTCGAAAATGGCCCAAAAACGCAAATATTTTCAAAAAGTAACCTAGTACGGCAAAAAATTCTGAAAATGGATTCGTGGTTTGCTTTCGATGGGAAAGACTTTTGTTGGGTATTAATTCAGAGTGAGAAAATATAGGTCTGGTTGGGAGTAGGGGTGGTATACCGTATCGTACCATCATTGCTCTACCATTTACCATAACAGTATATCTGGTACACAAATTTCTTTAATATTACCATGCCAAAATTTCGGTACTACCGGGTTCGTAATACCGAAATATCGGTACAGTAATGGTAATCCACGATATTACCAGACCTTAAAAAGAAAAAGAAAACTTTAGTTGAGTAGAAGTATATATAGCTGCTTAGCGAATATAAATATACTTGAAGTCTTGAACCATCAATCCTGCAGCAATTTTACATGTAATTTGGTTGCTATCCGGTTGTTAGTAAGGGATTTATTTGGTTCGTTAATAAGATTGGTGTACTTCCCTTATTAAGGTTCAATGATCAATAATGCAAACAAAAACATCCTAATATTTTTCATAATCCGAGCAACAAGAATCAGACACACACCTTACACGAACACACATACCTACCCTCATATTCGCAGAATATTATCACATAACTCCGACCACATGCTACAAAATTAAAAAGGAAAGAAATTTCTCTCATTTTCAAGGAAATGATGCAACCATCCAATATGATAGGTATACTTCCTTCACATATTCATCCGTACATGCCAAACAACATTGTAAAATAGTTAATAGCATTATAATTAACAAAAATAGAACTTGCTCGAAGAAGATAGCTTTGAAACATTAGTAGGGTATTGTAGGGATACTTACAATCAAACTGGATTACGATAGTATGTTAATGGCGATGCATAATATTGCATGCGTACATTCACAGCTGTGATTATTTGGCTGTTACGATGATTGTGATTTCAAGTGTGAGATTAATTAGAAGATGATGGAGGATAATAGAAAATTTGGTTGTTGCTCCAACCCTTAAGCATTTTGTTTTTAGGTTAAAGAAGCTTTTACATTTTAATACTTACATATGTACATGATATTATATCATCAAAGAATTCTTTACCTTTGTAAAAAATATAGCAACCTTAATAACATTTGTATTTACTTCAGACTACATTACTTTTCACATATAAAAATTAAATTAAATATATATTAAATATACCCGGTACGGTACGGTATACACGGTATTAATACTAGGTACCAGTACCATACCATATAATCTCAGTACGGTACAGTACTGAGATTTCGATACGGTATTACCGAGTTTTTGGTAATATTCGATATGGTAACTGTCACGCCCCGCTTTCCAAAAGAATACGGAATACGAGTACGTGACAAAGCCCAGCGAATGATTTTCATCATCCATAAGCTGTAAGGATCAACTCAACAGTAAACAGAAATATACAAGAAATATACATCCACGCATGCATGAAACAAATCTCATAATCAAAAGAATTATTTGAAAACAAATACATAATCCTTAAATAAAACAAGATCTGGAAAGTAAAACAATAAACTTCGGGACAACATGCCCAATACAAGTTTCAAGTAGCAACAAGAGGAAATAATAAACTCAATACAAAAATGAACTAAAGCATGAAAGATTCCAGGATAGCTTAAAACACTTGATCACTCACTCCTTCTGGTAACTCGTCTCCAAAACCTGTACATTTATCATTGAAAGAAACAGAGGAACAGAAAAATAATCTGCCCATTAGTGCAAGTTACGGGTCGCAAGTAGTACAAGCAAAAATGGGTACAGGAACAAGGTAAACAGAATGCGGAACAGGAAACAAGATCATAGAACATAGTATGGAAGGAATGCAATGGGAAATGTAGTCAAATAAAACGGAAAGCAAGTAAACAGGATCATGCAACTTATAAATCAAAATCATGTGACTTGTAAATTAAAATCATGTGACTTGTAAATCAAAATCATGTAACCAAATCATGTAACTTGTGACGAAATCAGGAAACTGGTAGACAAGATTATGCATGCGTTTAGTGTCAGCTTAAGTCTATTCATTTGATTTAGTCCTAACTAATGCAGCAATCATGCGTCCCATATACATACCACATATTTGATGCATACAATCAAATTACGTTTAGAATTAGTGGTGGATTCTATTGGGCCGTGTACTCAGGTCTTGTAGTGGTGAACCATATCAGGTAACCAAATCATCCAAATCGTATTAACCAAATCATATCATGTAATCCAAATCATCCAAATGTAATCCAAATCAAGTGCCACTATTACGGGAAACACGGTCCTCCTTTTGAGTACACTTTTCTATATTGTCCACTACTAGATCTTACCCTTATACCCCGGCTTGTTACTTTTTATTACAAAATAAACATGATCAGAAGATAACGAGAACAAAATCGCAATAGGACAAGGATGTATCAAGAGCTTATATGACGCAAGGAACATGTTCTCGATCGCAAAATACAAGAAACAACATGCAAATATTTAAACATAGCAAAATACAAATTCTGGACAGCAAGACTGAAATTTCCGCTGTTACAGAAAAGCGGTTCTGGATCTGTCAGAAGTTCTAGAAACTAGATTCTCTGCCGGTTCCAGCACATATACACACAATATATAAAAATCACATAAACTAGGTTTAAATTCTTATTCTTTAAAGATTTTCATGTACAGAAAGAATCCTAAAGTTATGGTTGCATGCATGTATCAGGTCTGATAACTCATCAAGTAATTCCACAAAATTTAGGGTGATACCTACGCATGTCTAGTTCCAACCAAATTTATTTCACATTTTAATTTTACTGTTAACATGTTCTGTTTATTAATAAATCAGGATGATACACATAAAATTTGTGAATCTGAAAATCCTGACCTAGCAGTACTAAAAATCAGATATCTAGCAGATTATAAATCAGAATTCAAATCCGTCGAACGTTCTGGAAACAGACACATGGAGATACAATTCTCATTCAATAATTTTTAATCAATGATAAATAGAATTAGGTCAAAACTAAGATTCTTTACTGAACAGGCATGTAGGTAGAAATTATATAATCATGTTCGCATAAGTATATTAAGTCAAAAAAATAATCAAATAATTCTACAAAAAATTAGGATGTCTCCTATACATGTCTAGTCATATCCAGAATAGTATCAAGTCTAAATTTTACCATTAGCATCTATTTTATTCAATAACTCATGCCAAAGATCTTATAATTAGGAATTTGGAAATTTGTAACATAACAACAGTAAAACTGAGATAACTCATACATTACAAATCAGATTTCAGATCCATTAAAAGTTATGAAAACTAGACTCAGAGGCCTACAGTTCATATTCACAAAATTTAGTTATTATCTCAACATTAACAGGGTCTAAATCATCGTGCCAAATCGGGACAACAGTGAATGAAATTACTTTTTGCATGAATTGTAACATTTACAACAACTTCGATGGATCCAAATTAGTGTATAATGCAAATCATAACTAAATGGGCATTCAAGTCAACATGGCATGTTCATTCTCAAATTCATGAAAGGGAAAAACACAACTAACATATCAACACATGAACAAAACATCTACAATTCATAGTAATTCATGGACATGCATGTAACCAAATAATTAGATCTAACACATGTTTGTGAAATGAGTGAAATAATGAATGGTTGTGACCCTTAAGATTATGGAATTGATAGAGATGAACAAACGAGTAGAACCAAGATTATCAACGATATACAAAAGGCGAGTCACAACTAGAATTTACTTGCGGTATTTCAAAAAGGTGCTTGTACGGGGAAACAAAAGAATCATTCACGTTACTTGTCTTACAAGATGATGATTTCGATGAAGATTAGACATGTAACCAAATAATTAGATCTAACTCATGTTTGTGAAATGAGTGAAATAACGAATGGTTGTGACCCTTAAGATTATGGAATTGATAGAGACGAACAAACGAGTAGAACCAAGATTATCAACGATAAACAAAAGGCGAGTCACAACTAAAATCTAATTGCGGTATTTCAAAAAGGTGCTTGTACGGGAAAACAAAAGAATCGTTCAAGTTACTTGCCTTACGAGATGATGATTCCGATGAATATTAGAATAACAGGACTAGGATCCTGGGCAACGAAGCACGTGCGAGTTACGTGCAACCAAAACACGGACAGCAGTGGCAACAGCAAGGAGCACAGCAACTGCATGGGACGGCACATGCCAAACATGTGCAATAACAGCATACATCAGCAAGACAGCCCACAACAGCAAAATGCTCACACAACATCAAACAGCAAGCTGTGGATCTCAACATAGCAAACAGCAAACCTGGATTTCCAAGTGTAGACGGCAGCGGTGGGGACAGTGGCGCAGGGGCTTCGGCTTGGGTTCGACGGAGGTGACTGGCAGACGAAGGCGATGCTTGGTGTTGGTGATGGGTTGTCGAAGCGGTGCGAGGATTCAGGACTCGAGCACAGGGGAAGAAGAACAAGGCGGTTGTAGGTATAGTAGGGTTATGGTTAGGGTTAGGGGTTTTTAATAGTGTATTTATAGGGGTTAATTAGGATATTGGGTTTGAATCCAATAAAAAAAAGGTTATAGGGTTTGGGTTTAGATTAAATACAAATAATTAAATGAATAAATAAATAGTAATACAATAGTAGTACAATGAATTAAATAATATACATTAAGTTAATACTCAAATACTAATAAATACAATAGAATATACGTATTCACGGAATAAATAAAATCGGGTTTGATTTGGGCTAAAATATGATGAACAGTAATATAGTAGTACACAACAATTAATTAAATCAAATAATGTACATAAACTTCATACTCTAATAATAATAATAATAATATGATTGTATAACAAATAGGAATTGAGTTGAACAATTTTATCAAAATAATCCAAATAGGAATTAGGCTCAATTTTTAAATCGTCGATCAATTAGAACTAGTAAATAAAGTTAAAATACACCATTATTCGAAATAAATAATAATTTTTTATAAGAAAATGCTTCAATATAAAATCCAAACTGAATTTAACACATAATGAATTTATAAAAATTTGAAATAAAGAAAATATTTAGGAAATATGTATTTGCGGGAACGGGGGTTATAGTAACGGTATAGTACCGGCACGGTACAGTATTATGGTATTTTTTGACACCCCTAGTTGGGAGGGCCATGCCTTGTATTGGTTGGGTCTAGACGTCACATTTCATCCATCGTTCCAAATCTACCTTAAATTTTTATACAGGATAAAATTTAAACTTTAAAGTATGTCGTCTTCTGGCCCAGATGGTATGAATGGTATGATAAGAAATACGGGAATGTTGTTGGTCATGATGTAGCAAATGCTATTAAAGAGTTCTGGTTGACCGCCTCCCTCCATCAATGGAAGTCTAGTTTTGTGACTCTTATTCCCAAAGAGGCATGTCCCTCAACAACCAAGGATTAGCTGTCACGCCCCGCTTCCAAAAAATACAGAATACGAGCACGTAACAAAAGCCCAGCGAATGATTTTAATCATCCTTAAGCTGTTTCAAGAAATCTTTGCAACACATCACAGAGTTTAACAGAGTTGGAAGCAAAAGTGGAACCCACATGCAATATTGAATCAAATTCACCAACATAAATTACTTGAAATCAAATACCATGTTCTCAAATAAACAGAGTCTGGAAAACAATATAAATATCTTGGGTCACATCGCCCAAGTACAAATTAATAACCAAGTCTCAAACACGAAAGTAATACAAGTCTCATAAATACAATATTGTTCTAGCATGAAACAGAAATAATGGTAATAATCCAAAAGAAACTACTACTGCAAGTCTCCAGCATCATCGTGAACCTGTTCGCCAAAATCTGCAATTTATAGAATGCAGGAAAGGGGAAAGAGAAAACACAAGTACCCGTCAATGGCAAGTCCGGGTCACAAAATAGAGTAGGATACAAGCACATAGAATGGGATAACTAACTAGCATGTGGTATAAGTATAAAGTCAACCTAGTCAAACTAGCATGGTAAAAATGTCAAGGGTCACGACATAAATCAAGTATCCTATAAACATGCATCAAGTGTCAAGTGTCGTGTAAACTTGTATCAGGTATCATGTTTCATGTAATTCATGTCTCATATATCATGTCTCATGTATCATGTAGTCAAGTATCTAGCAAGCAGGTATCATGTTCAAATATCTTATTCAAGTATCATGTTCGAGTATTACGTTCAAGTCTTGTGTGATTACTATCTAGGTAGCACGACATGCACCCTATCCTACATGGTTGCTACAACACAACAATTTTGCTTTAGATTTCATAGGGGACTATGCAGGGCAGTGTACTCAGGTACAATTTCCAAGTATCATGTAAACAAGTTTCAAATATCATGTAAACAAGCTCCAATGTTATGCGAGCACGTGACATGCAAATTGTGAATCGTGTCATGAAAATCGTGTCAAGCTCCAAGTGTAAACAAGCTCCAAACCAAACCAGGTTCTTCCGAGTACACATTTCTGCACTATCCACTACTAGATCTGTCCTATAAACTCCGGCTTGATTACTTTTAGTTATTAATGTCCAACATGCATGTATACGTGTAAACTAGTGTCAAATAAGCATGGTGGGATCAGGTACAAGTTCAGGTTATCAAATCAGCATGCAAGGGTATTATAGGTTCACATATACGAGCAAAATATACAAGGTTCATAATCAGGACAGCAGGACTAGTCAGCACTAAATCAGCAATTCACAGAACTACAGGCATGCAAATTACGATCCGTCGAAGGATCTGGAAACTAGACATCCACACGCTTCTAACGAATATAATAAAGACCTATACTAGTTCACAACATCTCAGTTTGAAAGTCATTTCAACACAGATTTCCTGTACAGCCAGAAAACAGGGGAATGACTTCCAACACATATAAAAAGCATGCAAGGTCATCAAATAAATTCATGAAAATTCTGGGGTAATCTTTTACACATGTAGACTCAAAATAATAATTTTTATAATTTTCCAGAAAGTATAGATATGGTATCAAAAATGAAAAGTAACACAAAACAAGCTTTTGATGGATCTGGAATTTCTCAACACTGCTGTACAAAATCAAACATATCTTGCAAACAGCAAATCAAAATCCACTTCCGCCAAAACGGGGTGAAAGTAGATAAAATTCTCCAACTTTCATAACTCACATAAAATTTCCATACAGTAATTATAACTAGGGTGAAAACTGGACTTAACATCGAACAGCACGCAATTTACTGCAACAGTGCATTATAGAAAAGGGTACAAGACATTGCTCAAAACTTATCTTTAAAATACCACATAAATCTGGGAACTACCTAACATCATGGTAAAACAGTATAAAAAATATTGTGGCATGGTATCATGTATAACTTGAATCTTGTAAATAAACTAGATTTGCCCGTTGACACGTGCCTACGGCACGTCTTCGGCACGGTGCACCTTATTTGATCATATAAAATAGTTTTGGAGGTCCAGCAAATTAATTGAAGTAGCAAACATAGAGTAAAAAACATATTATATGATTTTTTTGAATTATTTGTAAAGTTTTTAAATTTTTAATTTTTTTAGTTTTTCAATTTTTTATTTTAAAAAAAAAATAAAAATTTTATTTTCATAATTTTTTGAATAGAGGAGGAAAGGAGAGAGAGAGAGGAAAAAAAATAATTAAATAAATATAGGAGTTGTTTTGAGTGGGGGATTTGAATTTGAGTTTTGGGGAAACTTTTGGAGGGAAAATATGTTTTGTGAGATTAGATCTGGACCTTTAATTTTTTGGGAGATTGAAGGAGAGCCACTTGATAACTTTCTTTGTATTTTATTATATAGATAGATAATAAAATCTACCCCGAACTGAATCGGGAAACTACCGATATACAGTCACTAAAATAATCATAACTAATTCATACGAACTCCAAACGGGGTGAAACCAGTGGGGTTAGAAAATAGATTCAGTCCTCTACAGATTACTCAGAAATGTCCACGTTGAGACTCGGACTCTAACCCAGGCAAAAACAGCAAACAATACAATACAGCCCGAATTTCCAGATTTCACAACTAAACTTCAAAACGTCATAACTTCTGCAAAAATGAACCAAACTCATCCAGATTCGAAACGCTGCATACCCATCATCTAAATATCATGTCTAAGGGTTTCTAACATGTCAAAACCTAATATTTTCATGTGGGCAATCCATCAAATATGGTTCATGCGCTATTTGACCTATGCCATCAAAATCGCGCTTTGGGTGAAACCTACGGCATAACCTTTTCAAAACTCATGTTCTAAGTCATCTATGGCCTGTTTTGAACAATAAAGACGAAACCCACAAATAAAAATCTAATCTTTGGCCATCTCTAGTCTCAACTACCCTATTAGGTGAACTTTCTACTTGTATCAAACTAACGACATGATGTACAAGTTACTTGCCTCTTTGACGATGAACACGATGCTACGAAGCCTAGCAAATGAAAACCCATGTGCAAAAGTCCTTCCACGCGCGATTCCAAGTGAACCCACGAACCGAAACTTGCCTACGATCGTCTCCTTGATGCACGAACTCAAACGGACGCTACCCACAGCTCCAAATCAGCAAAGGGATGTAGGGGGGGCTGTTTTGAAAAGCAGGTGCTGCCTTGGATGGGGTTCGGCCACACAAAGGGAGGAGAGACGAGGTAATATGAAGCGGGGTTGTATAATATGGTGGATGGGAAGGGTTTCAATGGTCGGCTAGGGCAAGAGAGGGGAGAGGGAGGTGTCAGCCTGGGGTTTTGAATGCAGGCCGAGAGCACTTGGATGGAGAGATGCCGGTTTGGAATATGAGAGGGAGAGAGTAAATTAGGGTTAGGGATAATTAGTGTTAGGGGGTATTTATAGGGAGTTAAATATGGGTTAATGGGTAGCGGATATCAATAGGAATACATGGGTATACAATTGGGTAATGGTTATTGGGTAGATATCAAATGGGGACACAAAATGCAATGAATCCTATGGCTCCTAAAATCTCCTTAAGGGCCAAAAATCTCAAATCGATCAAAACTCCTCTAAGAATCCATCATGACCCAAAAATAATTATTAAATATGAATGGGATGAAGAAAATGAGAATAAGATCTCAAAAGACGAAAAACGGACAAACGGCGCACAATCAGCACAAGGAGGTCAAAAATGTAAGAAAAATAATATATATTGAAAATAATCAAGTATATGGTCCAGAAAAATACAAGGAATATAATAATTCACAAAAATGAAAAATACTCTCAAAAATACCAAAAATAAAAAATAGGGGTTACAATCCTACCCCCTACAAGAAAATTTCGTCATCGAAATTAAAAAGAAAGGTACATAGAATAACCCTCATCAAAACAAAACAACCAAAAGCAAAACAAGCAACTACACAAACAAATGAGGAAACTTCTGCTGAATTTCCTCTTCCAACTCCCATGTCGACTCACCAGGAGAGTGAGGATTCCAAGCAATGCGAACTAGCTTAATGACCTTGTTCTTAAGCACTTTCTCCCGCCGATCCACAATAGCAACAGGCAGAATCTCACAAGTCGAATCCGGCCTAATGGTCAACTCAGAATAGTCGATCGTGTGGCTTTCATCTTGGATATACCTTCTAAGTTGTGAGACATGGAAAACATCGTGCACTCCCGATAAAGCTGGCGGCAATGCGAGACGATAGGCCACCTTGCCTACTCGCTCCAAAATCTCAAACGGTCCAATGAACCTCGGGCTAAGCTTGCCTCCGCCACCGAACCGAATGACACCGCACCACGGCGATACCTTGAGAAAACATGGTCACCAATTGCAAACTCCAATGCCCTGTGATGAACATCAGCCCACCGCCTCTGCCTGTCCTGAGCTGCCTGCAAGTGCTTCCTAATCTGAACCACTGCCTCAACAGTCTTGGTGATCAACTCTGGACCCAACAACTGCCTCTCGCCAATATCATGCCAACAAACCGGCGATCTACACTTCCGCCCATAGAGTGCCTCGAACGGAGCAGCTTTAATACTGACTTGAAAGCTGTTATTGTACGAGAACTCCATAAGATGCAAGTGATCCTCCCAAGACCCACCGAACTGAAGCATGCAGGACCTCAACATGTACTCGAGAATCTGAATAGTCTGCTCTGACTGTCCATCTGTCTAGAGATGAAAAGCTGTACTGTACTTTAATTTCCTCCCCAAACATCTCTGAAGACTCTCCCAAAACTGAGACCTGAATCTCGTATCCCTGTCGGATACAATGCTAACTGGAACCCAATGAAGTCTAACAATCTTTTGCATATACCTCTCAGCAAGGCTCTCAGTAGACTGACCGACATGAAAAGGAATGAAGTGACCACTTTTTGTCAAACGGTCAACAATCACCCAAATAGCATTATGACCCTTAGGACTCCTCAGCAAAGCGGTCACAAAATCCATGGTGATACGTTTCCACTTCCACTGTGGAATAGGAAGCGGTTGAAGAAGTCCAGCTACTCTCTAATGCTCTGCCTTAACCTGCTGGCAAACTAAACACTGAGCAACATACTAAGCCACAGCCCTTTTCATACCCTGCCACCAGAATTGAAGCTTCAAATCCCGATACATCTTTGTACTGCCAGGATGGATAGAATACGAAGACTGATGAGCTTCTTCAAGCAACCTCTGACGAATTTCACCCTCCGGGACACATACCCTGTAGCGCCCCGAATTTCTAATGTAATAATTTAGAAAATACGTGGCACAATCCTAGCATCCACTTCAATGTAACAATATACACAACCAACACCACTAAAATTTTGAACTTTTATTACAACAAACTTTTACAAATCACAGCGGAATTCAAAACAACTCAAACAATATTTTCTGTCATTTACAACTCAAAATTATCTCAAAACTGCTTTTACAATTTTACACAAAAAATATTATAAATCAATCTATCTCAAATATGCCTCAAGCATCCACACCTCCAAACTCTAAGCAACAACCAGCAACATGTGTGGTTAGAGATGATCCCTAACCCCCAAAACTAAAGGGGTTAGCCATATGTAGAACCCCGTATTTTCAAATATTATTTTTTATATTTGAAAATGAATTAAAATGATTTACTGGAATTTAATAAATATTTTCTAAAAGATTTATCCTTTTACATGTGCGAAACACGTGCAAATAATTTTGGTGTAAATATAAAATTTTATATTTTTAATAAGTTTTCATACTTATTATGGAGTGTATTCTAAATTTTGGGATTTTTCTGAATAAAGAAACTATTTTTACAAATATCTCGAAAGAGATGGGCTTTTATGTAAAAAGACGTTTGGATCTTAAATAAACTATGAAAATTCGTTTTTACTGATATTTTGGTTCTCCATGGTCATCATTTGAATTTAAATATATTTGAAATTTATTTAAAATCGATTTGGTGAAGATTTAAACAAAAAGGGTGTTTTTGCAAATATAGAATTTATGTTGGATCTTTGTGCAAATATTTTTCTGGAAGGTAAAAGTCAAATATTTTTATTGGAAACTATAATATGTATTACTATATATTATTTCAGATTTTTCTGAATTTTTATGGATATTTTATGATGAATTTGCAAATATTACAAAAGGGAGGGCTTTTGTGCAAAATCGCCACCCTGAGTGTAAATCCGAGATTTTTTTATCTCTGGGCAGTGCTGGGTTGTTGGAAAACTTAGCGGTAAAAGGATTTTATTTAGTTTTGATTTATTTAACTTATTTTGACTAAGAAAGGTTATATATGTGAAGTAATAAATTGGAAAAAAGACTATTTTGCAAAAGTACTTCAAAACCCTAATTCCTTTTAACCCCGACCTGTATAAAAGACGGTGTGCAGCCGTCATTTGCTGCACAACTCCAAATTTATTAAAATATTATTTTCTTGGTGATCGGGAGGAGGATTTTTGGATCTAGCAAAAGGAAGACTTTTTCGTGGATTCTTCTCTAAATCAAGGTGAGTGACATTGTTTGTGTTGTTGTTTGATTTCGCGAATGATATGAAATTGGTTGTTTTGATTTATGTGAATGACATCGTTTTGCTTTGTTTCATTATATGAATGATATGATCCTTGTATTGTGATGTGAATGAACCATTATTATTGCTTGGACCATGTTTGTGAAACTCATGAATATTGAATAGATCTTGAGTTATGAGATTATATGTTAGAAAACATGTTAAGAATGGATTATGTTTGGATTGGATGACGAGCATCTGGATCTCAGGGTTATAAATTAGACTTTGATCATGGTTGTGAAAGAAATTTAGCTTTTGAGAAACCCTAATGGAAAGATTAGTGATTATGGATCTTGAGAATTGAATTCCGACATTTGGATGATTGGGTAATATATCCTTAATGGAGATTATTTGAGGTTGATTAATTTGCCTGAGAACAACTATCTTGTTGTGAACAATGAATCTTTAGGAACTCCAGTTTGGATTTTGTATTTAGACCTAAAATAGGAAAACTGTAGGCCGACAGTCGACTGGCCTAATATTCAGTCGACTGGTACGACCCTACTGCTGTACCTTTAGACCTTTGAAAATTGTCGGGACAGTCGACTTAGACTTCTGTCAGTCGACTGGTCTGCTGAGAACCTTCTAAGTAAAATTTGTTCAGTCCTTTCGGGACAGTCGACTTGGCCTTTATGCAGTCGACTGGTGACCCCTTAGGTCGACTGATATGACTTAGTCTATTCTTGTGAAATTTTGGGATATTGTCCTCTGGACAGTCGACTTACCAAAGAATAAGTCGACTGGTACTGAAGGATCTGGGTAAACTTTAGTGTTACTTCGAATGATTGTTTTTCAGATAATTCAGTCTATAATTGATCTTCAGTTCAGTATTTGATTTTGAGATATTCAGTTCAATATTTGGTTTTAAGATGTTCAATTGAGCCACTTTTGTTTAGTGGAATTTGTTTAGACCTTTGAGTTTGAGTCTCTAGAGGTAGGTGACCCTAGTATACCGGTGTTGAGATATTTGTTAAGTTATTTTGTTGAGGCCCGTTGAGGCATATTCAGTTATTCAGTTTTAAGTTATCCCGGTAGGGTACACCGACTCTAGGAGATTTTGTTGAGTAATTAAAAAACCCACAATATAATAAGGACAGGCACTAGTGGCGATATGATGAACGGGAACATGAGTTATGTACCTCAATACGGCTTTAGATGAGAGATTTGATCTCTTGAATTATCCAAGTAACTATCTTGAGATGTGGGATTTATCTCCTGAATTATCCAGGTAATTTACCTGAGATGTGAGATATATCTTCTGAATTATCCAAGTGATTTGCTTGAGATGCGGGATTGAACTCCTGAATTATCAAGGTCGAGGCGACGTACATAGGGTAATCATGTGATGATGTGTCTATGTCTAGATGTGGGATGATCTCCTGAATTATCCAGGTAAAATACCTGAGATGCGGGATCCATCTCCTGAATTATCAGGCATGGGCAAATTCTCACAGTTTATCTTTATCTCGTAGTAGTCATCGTGTTAAGATTAGTCGCATAGCGGGGATTGAACCCATATGAAGTGGAGACGTTAAGGGCTTGCATCGAACCTATGTAGAATGGGATGCATAGACTTCGACAAGTATGCATTAGAGAGTCCGCATATAGAAATTGTGTTTTCTTGACTTGGTCTTATGCATGTGTTTTTCAGTTTTCCTACACTTGACCTTTAGACTAGATGCACTTGTTGTTTTCATTCTATGACGTTTTCATGCTTTACATCTTTGTTATTCCTTATTCATTTATCATTGTAGTTAATACATGTTGTTGATGACCTTATGTTTTACAATTAAATTATGTTGATTGTTTTATGTCACTCACACCATTTATGTCTAACCCCTTTAGTTTTGGGGGTTAGGGATCATCTCTAGCCTCACATGTTGCAGGTTGTTGCTTAGAGTTTGGAGGTGTGGATGCTTGAGGCATATTTGAGGTAGATTGATTTATAATATTTTTGTGTAAATTTGTAAAAGCAGTTTTGAGATAATTTGAGTTGTAATGACAGAAAATATTGTTTGAGTTGTTTGAATTCCGCTGTGATTTGTAAAAGTTTGTTGTAATAAAAGTGACAATTTTAGTGGTGTTGGTTGTGCATATTGTTACATTGAAGTGGATGCTAGGATTGTGCCACGTATTTTCTAAGTTATCATATTAGAAATTCGGGGCACTACAGTTTGGTATCAGAGCATGCTTCAATAGTAATAATAGACATAGTATGAAAACCAACCTAGGTGTGGACACTAGAGCGTGAGCACCTAGGTGGACATTAGAAGTGTGAGTACCCTAGTGGACATCTGATGTGTGTGATTTGATTGTTTGGTCATGAAGACCTGTAATGAGATTTAGGCCGTTTGTATGCTTAGACTTGAATGAAATCTCTTTATCGCAAGTGTATTGATTATTTTTGCATAAAGCCAATATTTTCTCACTAGCTGTTCTTGACATGTTTTGTTCGCTTTGTGTATTTGATATTTATGTAAGGTGTTACCCTTTCAACTTATATAATTTCTATTTTTACTTATTCATGATCTACTATATATTTTGCTATCCTACCCACTGTATATAATTTATGGACTATATGATTTTCGCCAAAGTAGTTTTCATTTATTTATTTATTCCTAGTTATAAAATTTAATTATTTTCCGTTAGAATCTTTTAATTATTTGCTCTCTTGTATATTTTGTGCACCTCAATTTTGTGCTCACTCTTGTATTCTATCACACTTACTGTTTTACATTTGTTTTCTTACCAAATAACTTTTGTGAAATTAACCTAATTTATTTTTATTCGGTTTTCTCTATTGCCAACAACTGAATTTATTTCTTGTTTCTATATCCCCAACCGAGTTTATATTATTTCTATTCATTGGTGCAAAACATTAAACTTTTATTGTAATTCAATAGTGCATCCTTTAGCATTTCACAAGCTTATTTATTTTGCGACTCTTACCCATTTCTTTCTTGACGTCTTATTTATCTTACTTTCATGCACTTTTTCCGTTACTCGCATACTTTGATATTACTTCTATATATTACATTAAAGATTTGAATTACTACGCGTTAAGTAATTATTGCTACTTTTATTTCCTTTCATTATTGTTTTGCTAAACTACAAATTTTGCTTTACATATTTACTTCCATTTTATTATATATACTTGGATTTTCGATACTATGTATATCTTCCATTATTTTGTATTGTCTTATTTATTGTGGAGCATTTAAACTTGATTGCAATATTTTACTCATATAAATATGATATGTTTCTGCACGTTTAAATCTTTATTATTAATTATGTTTTTGCACCTTATATTCGATACCCTTATTATTACTTATAGTTGACCGCTTTTATTAAAATTTCTTTCCACTATTTAAAAGCTACTTATTAAATTTGTTGCTTCATACTTTTCGAAAGTACACCCACTACTTATATTTTACTTAAATTTTATTATCATTACATTCTTGATTTCTACATGTACTTCCTACAAATTTCTATATATGTACCACATATTCCAACATACTTACTATGCATATCATTTTACCTTTGTTTAATCCCTACACTATGGTATATATATTTTATGATATATTTATTGTGTAAATTTGCTACCCTACATACGTATTTTCTCATTCACATTGCATTTGTGCTTAAGCATATATTTCATTCCGTTTGAAACATGATGTTTTGGTTTGGGGTATGGTTCTACCATAGGGTATGGATGTGAATGTGTAATGTGTGTGTGATTCTCTAACTTTACCCTCGTTTTGTAGTGATCAGTATGGTTGCATCCCGACCCCGGAACGAGGACAACAATGAGGATGGATCTGGAAGTTCTCGAGGAACTGGAATTGACCTTGAGGCTGAATTTGCCAAGGTGCATCAGACTCTGGATGCGCTGATGGCAGTTAATTTGGCGCAGATTCGGAACCAAGATCAGAATTATAGGATTGGACAGGTGATTATTAACGCTGATCCCACCAAGCAGGATGAGTCTCTCAAAAGGAAGAGGCCAACATCAGATCAGGAAGGAAAGGAATCCCCAGCGAAGGAAGTCAAGTTCAGTGACCCAGTGCGGAAGGCACCAGCAACTAAGAAAGTGATTTGTTATTGCTGCAAGGAGGCAGGTCATTACCGGTCAACATGTCCGAAGTCGGCAAAGCAAATCAAGCTCAGCAATCCAGTGCAGAAGGCCCCGGCAACTAAGGAAGTGACTTGTTTTTACTGCAAGCAGGCAGGTCATTACAGATCAGCATGTTCGAAGTTGGCGAAGCAAACTTGTTTTCATTGTGGTCAAGAAGGGCATATTCGACAAATCTGTCCACAGCTGAAGAAAGAGAATGCAAGAAAAAGAAAGGATCTGAGGAAGGGGCGAGAGCCCGCATTGACTGATGAGGATGCAGATAACTCAGGAATGTGACGTGTGTGTGCAAGAACTTGGAAATTCATTCTTTTGTATTAAATAAAACTTCTATTTGGAATAATTGAAGATTGAGTATTTTCTTCATGTAACAAGATTTATTTGGATTAATGGAATAAAGACCAAAGTTTTATTGATACTGTTTTCGTGTATGCAATTGTGTCACCCAACTCTTGTTAGTCTTAGTGTGGAGTTTAAGGTGTTTCCAGGCAAGGTCTTGAGGTGGTTACCTTTAGTCATGTCCTTTCTAAGGAGGGAGTGACCACTGATTCTTGGAACAATGTGGAAGGTCAGAGTTGAAGGCAGGAGTTCAGTAGTTGTTGCAGCATGGCTTCCGGTGGCAGTAATAAGAGTTGCGCAGCGGAAATTTGATTTTCTGAATTCTTTTGCATGATTGTGTTTCGTGTGCATGTTGTACTTCTTGGTTGAAGTGCATTCCCTTGTGTGAATGTATATCTTTTTCTATCCATAAGTTTTCATTCCTTCTTGATGTGTTTGTTTGGACCCCATTAGCAGTAGTTCTGAGAACAGAACTCTTCTAAGGAGGGAGTGATGTAGAATCCCGTATTTTCAAATATTATTTTTTATATTTGAAAATGAATTAAAATGATTTACTGGAAATTTAATAAATATTTTCTAAAAGATTTATCCTTTTACATGTGCGAAATACGTACAAATAATTTTGGTGTAAATATACAATTTGATATTTTTAATAAGTTTTCATACTTATTATGGAGTGTATTCTAAATTTTGGGATTTTTCTGAATAAAGAAACTATTTTTAGAAATATCTCGAAAGAGAGGGGCTTTTATGTAAAAAGACGTTTGGATCTTAAATAAACTATGAAAATTCGTTTTTACTGATATTTTGGTTCTCCATGGTCATCATTTGAATTTAAATATATTTGAAATTTATTTAAAATCGATTTGGTGAAGATTTAAACAAAAAGGGTGTTTTTGCAAATATAGAATTTATGTTGGATCTTTGTGCAAATGTTTTTTTGGAAGGTAAAAGTCAAATATTTTTGTTGGAAACTATAATATGTATTACTATATATTATTTCGAATTTTTCTGGATTTTTATGGATATTTTATGATGAATTTGCAAATATTACAAAAGGGAGGGCTTTTGTGCAACATCGCCACCCTGAGTGTAAATCCGGGATTTTCTTATCTCTGGGCAGTGCTGGGTTGTTGGAAAACTTAGCGGTAAAAGGATTTTATTTAGTTTTGATTTATTTAACTTATTTTGACTAAGAAAGGTTATATATGTGAAGTAATAAATTGGAAAAAGGACTATTTTGCATAAGTACTTCAAAACCCTAATTCCTTTCAACCCCGGCCTGTATAAAAGAGGGTGTGCAGCCGTCATTCGCTGCACAACTCCAGATTTATTAAAATATTATTTTCTTGGTGATCGGGAGGAGGATTTTTGGATCTAGCAAAAGGAAGACTTTTTCGTGGATTCTTCTCTAAATCAAGGTGAGTGACATTGTTTGTGTTGTTGTTTGATTTCGCGAATGATATGAAATTGGTTGTTTTGATTTATGTGAATGACATCGTTTTGCTTTGCTTCATTATATGAATGATATGATCCTTGTATTGTGATGTGAATGAACCATTATTATTGCTTGGACCATGTTTGTGAAACTCATGAATATTGAATAGATCTTGAGTTATGAGATTATATGTTAGAAAACATGTTAAGAATGGATTATGTTTGGATTGGATGACGAGCATCTGGATCTCAGGGTTATAAATCAGACTTTGATCATGGTTGTGAAAGAAATTTAGCTTTTGAGAAACCCTAATGGAAAGATTAGTGATTATGGATCTTGAGAATTGAATTCCGACATTTGGATGATTGGGTAATATATCCTTAATGGAGATTATTTGAGGTTGATTAATTTGCCTGAGAACAACTATCTTGTTGTGAACAATGAATCTTTAGGAACTCCAGTTTGGATTTTGTATTTAGACCTAAAATAGGAAAACTGTAGGCCGACAGTCGACTGGCCTAATATTCAGTCGACTGGTACGACCCTACTGCTGTACCTTTAGACCTTTGAAAATTGTCGGGACAGTCGACTTAGACTTCTGTCAGTCGACTGGTCTGCTGAGAACCTTCTAAGTAAAATTTGTTCAGTCCTTTCGGGA
This sequence comes from Hemerocallis citrina, assembly GCA_017893485.1. Lineage (NCBI taxonomy): Eukaryota > Viridiplantae > Streptophyta > Magnoliopsida > Asparagales > Asphodelaceae > Hemerocallis > Hemerocallis citrina. Next base: position 417,168,750 of record CM030358.1, on the reverse strand, counting down.
CAGTCGACTTGGCCTTTATGCAGTCGACTGGTGACCCCTTAGGTCGACTGATATGACTTAGTCTATTCTTGTGAAATTTTGGGATATTGTCCTCTGGACAGTCGACTTACCAAAGAATAAGTCGACTGGTACTGAAGGATCTGGGTAAACTTTAGTGTTACTTCGAATGATTGTTTTTCAGATAATTCAGTCTATAATTGATCTTCAGTTCAGTATTTGATTTTGAGATATTCAGTTCAATATTTGGTTTTAAGATGTTCAATTGAGCCACTTTTGTTTAGTGGAATTTGTTTAGACCTTTGAGTTTGAGTCTCTAGAGGTAGGTGACCCTAGTATACCGGTGTTGAGATATTTGTTAAGTTATTTTGTTGAGGCCCGTTGAGGCATATCCAGTTGTTCAGTTTTGAGTTATCCCGGTAGGGTACACCGACTCTAGGAGATTTTGTTGAGTAATTAAAAAACCCACAATATAATAAGGACAGGCACTAGTGGCGATATGATGAACGGGAACATGAGTTATGTACCTCAATACGGCTTTAGATGAGAGATTTGATCTCCTGAATTATCCAAGTAACTATATTGAGTTGTGGGATTTAGCTCCTGAATTATCCAGGTAATTTACCTGAGATGTGAGATATATCTCCTGAATTATCCAAGTGGTTTGCTTGAGATGCGGGATTGAACTCCTGAATTATCAAGGTCGAGGCGACGCACATGGGGTAATCATGTGATGATGTGTCTATGTCTAGATGTGGGATGATCTCCTCAATTATCCAGGTAAAATACCTGAGATGTGGGATCCATCTCCTGAATTATCAGGCATGGAAAAATTCTCACAGTTTATCTTTATCTTGTAGTAGTCATCGTGTTAAGATTAGTCGCATAGCGGGGATTGAACCCGTATGAAGTGGAGACGTTAAGGGCTTGCACCGAACCTATGTAGAATGGGATGCATAGACTTCGACAAGTATGCATTAGAGAGTCCGCATATAGAAATTGTGTTTTCTTGACTTGGTCTTATGCATGTGTTTTCCAGTTTTCCTACACTTGACCTTTAGACTAGATGCACTTGTTGTTTTCATTCTATGACGTTTTCATGCTTTACATCTTTTTTATTTCTTATTCATTTATCATTGTGGTTAATACATGTTGTTGATGACCTTATGTTTTACAATTAAATTATGTTGATTGTTTTATGTCACTCACACCATTTATGGCTAACCCCTTTAGTTTTGGGGGTTAGGGATCATCTCTAGCCTCACATGTTGCAGGTTGTTGCTTAGAGTTTGGAGGTGTGGATGCTTGAGGCATATTTGAGATAGACTGAATTATAATATTTTTGTGTAAATTTGTAAAAGCAGATTTGAGATAATTTGAGTTGTAATGACATAAAATATTGTTTGAGTTGTTTGAATTCCGCTGTGATTTGTCAAAGTTTGTTGTAATAAAAGTGAAAATTTTAGTGGTGTTGGTTGTGTATATTGTTACATTGAAGTGGATGCTGGGATTGTGCCACGTATTTTCTAAGTTATCATATTAGAAATTCGGGGCGCTACACCATAAATGGTGTGAGTGACATAAAACAATCAACATAATTTAATTGTAAAACATAAGGTCATCAACAACATGTATTAACCACAATGATAAAGGAATAAGGGGTAACAAAGATGTAAAGCATGGAAACATCATAGAATGAAAACAACAAGTGCATCTAGTCTAAAGGCCAAGTGTAGGAAAACTGGAAAACACATGCATAAAATCAAGTCAAGAAACACAATTTCTATATGCGGACTCTCTAATGCATATTTGTCGAAGTCTATGCATCCCATTCTACATAGGTTCGGTGCAAGCCCTTAACGTCTCCACTTCATATGGGTTCAGTCCCCGCTATGCGACTAATCTTAACACGATGACTACTACGAGATAAAGATAAACTGTGAGAATTAGCCCATGCCTGATAATTCCGTAGATGGATCCCACATCTCAGGTATTTTACCTGGATAATTCAGGAGATCATCCCACATCTAGACATAGACACATCATCACATGATTACCCCATGTGCGTCGCCTCGACCTTGATAATTCAGGAGTTCAATCCCACATCTCAAGCAAACCACTTGGATAATTCAGGAGATATATCTCACATCTCAGGTAAATTACCTGGATAATTCAGGAGATAAATCCCACATCTCAAGATAGTTACTTGGATAATTCAGGAGATCAAATCTCTCATCTAAATCCGTATTGAGGTGCATAACTCATGTTTCCGTTCATCACATCACCACTAGTGCCTGTCCTTATTATTTGTGGGTTATTTAATTATTCAACGAATCTCCTAGAGTGGTGTACCCTACCGGCCTAAAAATCAAACTGGATAACTGAAAATGCCTCAATGGGCCTCAACAAAATAACTTAACAAATATCTCAACACCGGTATACTAGGGTCACGTACCTCTAGAGACTCAAACTCAAAAGTCTAAACAAATTCCCACTAACAAGAGTGGCTCAACTGAATATCTTAAGATCAAATGCCTAACTGAATATCTCAAAAGCAAATACTGAACTGAATAAGGTATAGACTGATTTATCTGAAACCAATCACTCGAAATAACACTAAAGATACAAAGAATCCTTCAGTACCAGTCGACTTATTCTTTGGTAAGTCGACTGTCCAGAGGACAATATCCCAAAATTTCACAAGAATAGACTAAGTCATATCAGTCGACCTAAGGGGTCACCAGTCGACTGCATAAAGGCCAAGTCGACTGTCCCGAAAGGACTGAACAAATTTCACACAATAGAATTCTCAGTGAACCAGTCGACTGCACAAAGGCTAAGTCGACTGTCCAGAAAGAACTGAACAAATTTTACTAAGAAGGTTCTCAGCAGACCAGTCGACTGACAGAAGTCTAAGTCGACTGTCCCGAACAATTTTCAAAGGTCTGAAGGTACAGCAGTAGGGTCGTACCAGTCGACTGCATAGTAGGTCAGTCGACTGTCGGCCTACAGTTTTCCTATTTTAGGTCTAAATACAAAATCCAAACTGGAGTTCCTAAAGATTCATTGTTCACAACAAGATAGTTGTTCTCAGGCAAATTAATCAACCTCAAATAATCTCCATTAAGGATATATTACCCAATCATCCAAATGTCGGAATTCAATTCTCAAGATCCATAATCACTAATCTTTCCATTAAGGTTCCTCAAAACTAATTTCTTTCACAACTATGATCAAAAATCTGATTTGTATACCCTAGATTCAGATGTTCAACATCCGATCACAACCATGATCAATTCTTAGCATGCTTTCTAACAATATAATTTCATAAAACAAGATCTACTCAATGACCACAAGTTTCACGACATGGTCCAAACAAATTACAATGGTTCACATACATACCATAATATAAGATCCATATCATTCATATACAAAACAAGTAACCGATGTCATTCACATGATTCAAAACAAACGATTTCATAACACTCACAAAATCAAACAATAACACAAACAATGTCACTCACCTTGATTTAGAGAAGAATCCACGAAAAAGTCTTCCTTTTGCTAGATCCAAAAATCCTCCTCCCGATCACCAAGAAAATAATATTTTAATAAATCTGGAGTTGTGCAGCGAATGACGGCTGCACACCCTCTTTTATACAGGCCGGGATTGAAAGAAATTAGGGTTTTGAAGTACTTTTGCAAAATAGTCCTTTTTCAATTTATTACTTCACATATATAACCTTTCTTAGTTAAAAATATGTTAAATAAATCAAAACTAAATAAAATATTTTTACCACTAAGTTTTCCAACAACCCAGCACGTTCCAGAGATAAGTAAATCCCGGATTTACACTCAGGGTGGCAATTTTGCACAAAAGCCCTCCCTTTTGTAATATTTGTAAATACATCATAAAATATTCATAAAAATCCAGAAAAATCCGAAATAATATATAGTAATACATATTATAGTTTACAATAAAAATATTTGACTTTTACCTTCCAGAAAAACATTTGCACAAAGATCCAACATAAATCCTACATTTGCAAAAACACCCTTTTTGTTTAAATCTTCACCAAATTGACTTTAAATAAATTTCAAATATATTTAAATTCAAATGATGACCATGGAGAACCAAAATATCAGTAAAAATGAATTTTCATAGTTTATTTAAGATCCAAACGACTTTTTTACATAAAAGCCCCTCTTTTTCGAGATATTTGTAAAAATAGTTTCTTTATTCAGAAAAATCCCAAAATTTAGAATACACTCCATAATAAGTATGAAAACTTATTAAAAATATCAAATTGTATATTTACACTAAAATTATTTGCACGTGTTTCGCACGTGTAAAAGGATAAATCTTTTAGAAAATATTTATTAAATTTCCAGTAAATCATTTTAATTCATTTTCAAATATAAAAAATAATATTTGAAAATACGAGGTTCTACCTCACTCCCTCCTTAGAAGAGTTCTGTCCTCAGAACTACTGCTAATGGGGTCCAAACAAACACATCAAGAAGGAATGAAAACTTATGGATAGAAAAAGAAATACATTCACACAAGGGAATGCACTTCAACCAAGAAGTACAACATGCACACGAAACACAATCATGCAAAAGAATTCAGAAAATCAAACTTCCGCTGCACAACTCTGATAACTGCCACCGGAAGCCATGCTGCCACAACTATTGAACTCCTGCATCCAACTCTGACCTTCCACATCTGCTTCATTGTTCCAAGATTCAGTGGTCACTCCCTCCTTAGAAAGGACATGACTAAGGATGATCACCTCAAGACCTTGCCTGGAAACACCTTAAATTCCACACTAAGACTAATAAGATTTGGGCGACACAATTGCATACAAGAAAACAGTATCAATAAAACTTTGGTCTTTATTCCCTTAATCCAAATAAATCTTGTCACATGAAGAAAATACTCAATCTTCAATTATTCCAAATAGAAGTTTTATTTAATACAAAAGAATGAATTTCCAAGTTCTTGCACGCACACGTCACATTCCTGAGTTATCTGCATCCTCATCAGTCAATGCGGACTCTCGCCCCTTCCTCAGATCCTTTCTTTTCCTTACATTCTCTTTCTTCAGCTGTGGACAGATTTGTCGAATATGCCCTTCTCGTCACAATGAAAACAAGTCTGCTTTGCCAACTTCGAACATGCTGACCTGTAGTGACCTGCCTCCCTGCAGAAATAACGGATCACTTCCCGAGCTGCTGGTGCCTTCTGCACTGGATTGCTAAGCTTGATTTGCTTTGCCGACTTCGGACATGTTGACCGGTAATGACCTGCCTCCTTGCAGCAATAACAAATCACTTTCTTAGTTGCTGGTGCCTTCTGCACTGGGCCACTGATCTTGATTTGCTTCGTTGGGGATTCCTTCCCTTCCTGATCTGATGCTGACCTCCTCCTCTTGAGAGACTCGTCCTGCTTGATGGGATCAGCGTTAATAAATACCTGTCCAATCTTATGATTTCGATCTTGGTTCCGAATCTATGCCAGATTAACTGCCATCAGCGCATCTAGAGTCTGATACACCTTGGCGAATTCAGCCTCAAGATCAATTCCACTTCCAGATCCATCCTCATTGTTGTCCTCGTTCCGGGGTCGGGATGCAACCATACTGATCACTACAAAACGAGGGTAAAGTTAGAGAATCACACACACATTACACATTCACATCCATACCCTATGGTAGAATCATACCCCAAACCAAAACATCATGTTTCAAACGGAATGAAATATATGCTTAAGCACAAATGCAATGTGAATGAGAAAATACGTATGTAGGGTAGCAAATTTACACAATAAATATATCATAAAATATATATACCATAGTGTAGGGATTAAACAAAGGTAAAATGATATGCATAGTAAGTATGTTGAAATATGTGGTACATATATAGAAATTTGTAGGAAGTACATGTAGAAATCAAGAATGTAATGATAATAAAATTTAAGTAAAATATAAGTAGTGGGTGTACTTTCGAAAAGTATGAAGCAACAAATTTAATAAGTAGCTTTTAAATAGTGGAAAGAAATTATAACAAAAGCGGTCAACTATAAGTAATAATAAGGGTATCGAATATAAGGTGCAAAAACATAATTAATAATAAAGATTTAAACGTGCAGAAACATATCATATTTATATGAGTAAAATATTGCAATCAAGTTTAAATGCTCCAAAATAAATAAGACAATACAAAATAATGGAAAATATACATAGTATCGAAAATCCAAGTATATATAATAAAATGAAAGTAAATATGTAAAGCAAAATTTGTAGTATAGCAAAACAATAATGAAAGGAAATAAAAGTAGCAATAATTACTTAACGCGTAGTAATTCAAATCTTTAATGTAATATGTAAAAGTAATATTAAAATATACGAGTAACGAAAATGCACATGAAAGAAAAATAATTAAGGCATCAAGAAGAAATGGGTAAGAGTCGCAAAATAAAATGAGCTTGTGAAATGCTAAAGGATGCACTATTGAATTACAGTAAAAGTTGCCAAATGATAACTTGGACAAAAGAATAAGAAGTAAAAATCATTAGTAAAGTCAAAGAAACAGTTTTAAAAGAAAACAAGACGATTAGTAAAAGTTTAATGTTTGCACTCATGAATAGAAATAATATAAGCTCGGTTAGAGATAAAGAGTGAGCACAAAATTGAGGTGCACAAAATATACAAGAGAGCAAATAATTAAAAGAATCTAGTGGAAAATAATTAGATTTTATAACTAGGAATAAATAAATAAATGAAAATTACTTTGGCGAAAATCATATAATCCAGAAATTAGATACAATGGGTAAGAAAGCAAAACATATAGTAGATCATGAATAAGTAAAATAGAAATTATATAGGTGGAAAGGTAATACCTTACATAAATAAATATCGATTACACAAAGCGAACATAGATGTCAAAAATTAACTAGTGAGAAAATATTGGCTTTATGCAAAAATAATCAATACACTTGCGATAAAAAGATTTCATTCAAGTCTAAAAATACAAACAGCCTAAATCTCATTACAGGTCTTCATGACCAAACAATCAAATCACACACATCAGATGTCCACTAGGGTACTCACACTTCTAATGTCCACCTAGGTACTCACGCTCTAGTGTCCACACCTAGGTTGGTTTTCATACTATGTCTATTATTACTATTGAAGCATGCTCTGATACCAAACTGTAGCGCCCCGAATTTCTAATGTAATAATTTAGAAAATACGTGGCACAATCCCAGCATCCACTTCAATGTAACAATATACACAACCAACACCACTAAAATTTTGAACTTTTATTACAAAAAACTTTTACAAATCACAGCGGAATTCAAAACAACTCAAACAATATTTTCTGTCATTTACAACTCAAAATTATCTCAAAACTGCTTTTACAATTTTACACAAAAAATATTATAAATCAATCTATCTCAAATATGCCTCAAGCATCCACACCTCCAAACTCTAAGCAACAACCTGCAACATGTGAGGCTAGAGATGATCCCTAACCCCCAAAACTAAAGGGGTTAGCCATAAATGGTGTGAGTGACATAAAACAATCAACATAATTTAATTGTAAAACATAAGGTCATCAAAAACATGTATTAACCACAATGATAAAGGAATAAGGGGTAACAAAGATGTAAAGCATGGAAACATCATAGAATGAAAACAACAAGTGCATCTAGTCTAAAGGTCAAGTGTAGAAAAACTGGAAAACACATGCATAAAACCAAGTCAAGAAACACAATTTCTATATGCGGACTCTCTAATGCATACTTGTCGAAGTCTATGCATCCCATTCTACATAGGTTCGGTACAAGCCCTTAACGTCTCCACTTCATATGGGTTCAGTCCCCGCTATGCGACTAATCTTAACACGATGACTACTACGAGATAAAGATAAACTGTGAGAATTAGCCCATGCTTGATAATTCCGTAGATGGATCCCACATCTCAGGTATTTTACCTGGATAATTCAGGAGATCATCCCACATCTAGACATAGACACATCATCACATGATTACCCCATGTGCGTCGCCTCGACCTTGATAATTCAGGAGTTCAATCCCACATCTCAAGCAAACCACTTGGATAATTCAGGAGATATATCTCACATCTCAGGTAAATTACCTGGATAATTCAGGAGATAAATCCCACATCTCAAGATAGTTACTTGGATAATTCAGGTGATCAAATCTCTCATCTAAATCCGTATTGAGGTGCATAACTCATGTTCCCGTTCATCACATCACCACTAGTTCCTGTCCTTATTATTTGTGGGTTATTTAATTATTCAACGAATCTCCTAGAGTGGTGTACCCTACCGGCCTAAAAATCAAACTGGATAACTGAAAATACCTCAATGGGCCTCAACAAAATTACTTAACAAATATCTCAACACCGGTATACTAGGGTCACGTACCTCTAGAGACTCAAACTCAAAAGTCTAAACAAATTCCCACTAACAAGAGTGGTTCAACTGAATATCTTAAGATCAAATGCCGAACTGAATATCTCAAAAGCAAATACTGAACTGAATAAGGTATAGACTGATTTATCTGAAACCAATCACTCGAAATAACACTAAAGATACAAAGAATCCTTCAGTACCAGTCGACTTATTCTTTGGTAAGTCGACTGTCCAGAGGACAATATCCCAAAATTTCACAAGAATAGACTAAGTCATATCAGTCGACCTAAGGGGTCACCAGTCGACTGCATAAAGGCCAAGTCGACTGTCCCGAAAGGACTGAACAAATTTCACACAATAGAATTCTCAGTGAACCAGTCGACTGCACAAAGGCTAAGTCGACTGTCCAGAAAGAACTGAACAAATTTTACTAAGAAGGTTCTCAGCAGACCAGTCGACTGACAGAAGTCTAAGTCGACTGTCCCGAACAATTTTCAAAGGTCTGAAGGTACAGCAGTAGGGTCGTACCAGTCGACTGCATAGTAGGTCAGTCGACTGTCGGCCTACAGTTTTCCTATTTTAGGTCTAAATACAAAATCCAAACTGGAGTTCCTAAAGATTCATTGTTCACAACAAGATAGTTGTTCTCAGGCAAATTAATCAACCTCAAATAATCTCCATTAAGGATATATTACCCAATCATCCAAATGTCGGAATTCAATTCTCAAGATCCATAATCACTAATCTTTCCATTAAGGTTCCTCAAAACTAATTTCTTTCACAACTATGATCAAAAATCTGATTTGTATACCCTAGATTCAGATGTTCAACATCCGATCACAACCATGATCAATTCTTAGCATGCTTTCTAACAATATAATTTCATAAAACAAGATCTACTCAATGACCACAAGTTTCACGACATGGTCCAAACAAATTACAATGGTTCACATACATACCATAATATAAGATCCATATCATTCATATACAAAACAAGTAACCGATGTCATTCACATGATTCAAAACAAACGATTTCATAACACTCACAAAATCAAACAATAACACAAACAATGTCACTCACCTTGATTTAGAGAAGAATCCACGAAAAAGTCTTCCTTTTGCTAGATCCAAAAATCCTTCTCCCGATCACCAAGAAAATAATATTTTAATAAATCTGGAGTTGTGCAGCGAATGACGGCTGCACACCCTCTTTTATACAGGCCGGGATTGAAAGAAATTAGGGTTTTGAAGTACTTTTGCAAAATAGTCCTTTTTCAATTTATTACTTCACATATATAACCTTTCTTAGTTAAAAATATGTTAAATAAATCAAAACTAAATAAAATATTTTTACCACTAAGTTTTCCAACAACCCAGTACGTTCCAGAGATAAGAAAATCCCGGATTTACACTCAGGGTGGCAATTTTGCACAAAAGCCCTCCCTTTTGTAATATTTGCAAATACATCATAAAATATTCATAAAAATCCAGAAAAATCCGAAATAATATATAGTAATACATATTATAGTTTCCAATAAAAATATTTGACTTTTACCTTCCAGAAAAACATTTGCACAAAGATCCAACATAAATCCTACATTTGCAAAAACACCCTTTTTGTTTAAATCTTCACCAAATTGACTTTAAATAAATTTCAAATATATTTAAATTCAAATGATGACCATGGAGAACCAAAATATCAGTAAAAATGAATTTTCATAGTTTATTTAAGATCCAAACGACTTTTTTACATAAAAGCCCCTCTTTTTCGAGATATTTGTAAAAATAGTTTCTTTATTCAGAAAAATCCCAAAATTTAGAATACACTCCATAATAAGTATGAAAACTTATTAAAAATATCAAATTGTATATTTACACTAAAATTATTTGCACGTGTTTCGCACGTGTAAAAGGATAAATCTTTTAGAAAATATTTATTAAATTTCCAGTAAATCATTTTAATTCATTTTCAAATATAAAAAATAATATTTGAAAATACGAGGTTCTACATACCCGGGAACCAAAACGAAGAGAACCATCTGCATGAATAACCATGTCCGTCCTGGACCCAGACTCAACCTCAGCTCGAAATTTCTGCAACTGCGCATCACTAGCCTGCGCCTCTTTAATCTGCTCAACAAGAGACGACTGCAGCTGGAGCGCCAAACAACTCCGACCAGAACTCGGCAACACTTTCTCAAGCTCCAACCTCCTCATCTGCTCAATGAGATATCTCTGCTGAGTAAGAAATGAAACTGCTGGTCTCCTGCTCAAAGCATCAGGCACCAAGTTTATTTTACCAGGATGGTATTGCAAACTGATGTCATAATCGGCCATAAGTTCCAACCAACGCCTTTGCCTCATGTTCAATTCCTTCTGGGTGAAGACGTACTTGAGACTTTTGTGGTCTGTAAAGATCTCCACTCGATCTCCAAGCAAATAATGTCTCCACAGCTTCAAAGCAAATATCACTGCTACTAACTCCAAATCATGAGTAGGATAGTTCTTCTCATGCGGCCTCAACTGCCTTGATGCATACGCAACAACACGGCCCTTCTGCATAAGAACTGCTCCATGACCCTTACCAGAAGCATCACAGTGAACCACAAATCTGCCTGAACCATCTGGAATAGTCAACACAGGTGCTGACGTCAGTTTATTCTTTAACTCAACGAAAGCCACATTGCACTCATCAGACCAACAAAATCTCTGATCCTTCCCAGTCAATTTAGTCAACGGTCCTGCTATCTTCGAAAAATCCTGAATGAACTTCCGATAATAACCAGCCAAACCCAGAAAACTCCTGACTTCCGAAACTGACTTGGGAATAGGCCAATCCTTCACAGCCTCAATCTTGGCAGGATCCACAGAAATACCATCTCCAGAAACAATATGCCCTAAGAAAGAAATTCTGTCGAGCCAAAACTCGCACTTGCTCAGCTTCCCATAGAGCTTATGCTCTCTCATAGTCTGCAGAACCACTCTAAGATGCTCAGCATGATCTTCCCGGTTCTTAGAATACACCAAAATATCATCGATAAAGACCACCACGAACTTATCCAGATACTGCGAGAACACCCGGTTCATAAGACTCATGAATAGAGCCGGCGCGTTTCGTGACTCCGAATGGTATCACAAGATACTCATAGTACCCGTATCTAGTCCTGAAAACAGTCTTCGGTATATCTGCAGCCTTCACCTTAACTTGGTGATATCCCGAACGAAGATCCAACTTCGAGAAAACAGAAGCCCCACTCAGCTGATCAAACAAATCATCAATCCTAGGCAACAGATACCGATTCTTCACCGTAACTCTGTTCAGTTCTCGATAATCCATGCACATCCGACGACTACCATCCTTCTTGTCAACAAAAAGGACTGGAGCACCCCAAGGCGAAACACTAGGTCTGATGAAACCCAAATCAAGTAACTCCTGAATCTGCACCTTAAGCTCTGCCAGCTCAACCGGTGCCATCTTGTAGGGAGCCTTCGATATCGGTTCTGTTCCATGCTGAACATCAATATTGAATTCCACTTTCCTATCAGGGGGTAAGCCAGGCAATTCATCTGGAAAAACATCCATGAAATCCCGAACGATAAGAGGCGCAGCCTCACAGCCTGAATGCAATTCCATTGCACCATCCACATGTTCAACTGCAGTCTTTGCTCGACCAAAAGAAGATTCCCCGGCATGGAACTCAAATTCTGCTCGATCTGGAATTCTGAAGACGACTTTATTGGCACGGCAATCAATAGTGGCATGGGCTTCTCCCAACCAATCCATATCCAGAATAACATCGAATCACTAGTAGAAAATCTTGCAATAATAATGGATTATTTGCAAGCACAAAAAATCCCTTGTTGGTGCTACCATCAACAATAAATTAATCACAACAAACTCATCCGTTGCAAATGTTTTAACATTCGCAAGAGATTCCATTGAATTGTTGCAGATGTTGATAATTACAAGGGAACAATTGTAACAAACAATATTCCATTACCAAAGTAGAAATAAAATATTTAAATTTTAAATAAATTAAGTATGAACACGTGCTTTACATATATAATTTTGCCGCTCAATAATTTGATGCTAAAAAGATAGCCATACTTCTCAAATATTGAGCGGGCAAAAAAAAAAAAAAAAAAAACAATCAAAACCCTCATCTTTTCCCAATCCAAAACAAAAGGAAAAAAAATAAAGGAAAAAAAACCAAACCCTCCCCCTAAAACCAAAACCTCCTCCTCCACGCCTCATCTTCCCTGTCACCTCTTCCTCTCTACCTCCTCATCCTCCATACCAGGTATTTCTCCACGCATCATCATCATCGCTGCGTCGTCCTCCACACCAATGACTCTCGAGCGTCGTCCAACCTGTCCTCAGGTATATCATTCTTCCTCTCTCTCTTCTTTCTGTTTAGGGCACACTTGAGGTGAATGATTTGATTTGGGGAAGTTGGATTTTAGATTAGATTTTGATGGTTTGATTTTTCAATGTGCATATATGGCATCAATAGTGGTATTGATTTGGGACATGGGGATTTTACTGGTAGAGTTTTTATTTAATTTGAGAAGGATTTTGCCAATGGAAAACTCTACATTAATATGTGTTTATGTTTATGCTTTTGTTCTTTTCTGGATACAGAGGCATGGTTTATGCTTATTGATTTGCTTTGATAAATAGATACTTGTCTAGTCTCATTTCATATTGAGGTTATTGTGTTCTCATTTCATAAAGGCACCATGTCTCGCAACTGCAAATTATTACTGTTACTGTTCTTATAAAAGAAATGATTTATGCATATTGTTCTAACACCCCCCTCAGCACATCAATAAAAAAAAGAAAAAAAAAGGATATTGATCGCATTATGCTGTTTTTTATCGCATTAATCCATGAATTGTTACAGCACTGGAGCACTTCTTCAATGCGGCCGCTTGCTAGTTCATCCTTGGACAACAAATACCTTTAACACTCTGGTTATCTTTGGCACCCGTCGTAATTGGTAATCTGCTTACTCCTTTTGTACTTCATATTCTATATTCTCTTTTGATATATCAATAATTAGTGGTAGATGCATGCAAGGATATTATTCCCTATCATAATCTCGCATCGCTATCAATTATATGCATGTATCAATTATATGCATGTATCTTTTGCTGTAGTTATGGATGAACTGTGCATTTTAAAGATGAGATCTAATTTTGGGGTTTGGTTGTCTATGGCATTATATCAGTTCAATATGCTAAACATGAAACATTTTAATCAGAAAGGTGCCAAGAAGTTCTAGAGATAGAAGATTTCAAATCACTATGCCGAAGGAGAAGGTAAATGTAAATTTTACCACATCTCTCGAGACCGATTCGATCTGGCTGATCCAAATCGGGATACGGCGATCCTTCAAAACTATGCATTTACCTATTAATTAATAAACATACATTACATAGAACCTTCGCCTTTTCCTTCGTACACTTCTGCTCGATATCAAAGCTTTGACCACTGTACCCTTCCATTATTTTACATACTTAATTGTAAAGGATATGCAATTTTTGTATCTTTTGGTACAAGTATTGAAAATTTTACTGTATACAGTTACAATTTGAGATTATAAAGAATTACATAATTAGATTCCACACCATTAAAAATTTAAAAAATATTAAGTGCTACTTATTCAGTGAAATTTTAATTGTAGCACTCTTTTTTTTGTTGGATTTTTTTGACCATAAAGAAACCTATCTTTTATCTTTAGGTAATCTCAGTATAATTTGGACTGAAGGATTTCTAAATAAATCCTCAATTGTTTGAGCAAATTTTTTTTTTTCACCAAGTACTTGATAGGTATCCTTTGGAGGAAAGTCTCGAAGAAATGTCACATAAACTCCTTTGCACATGGTTAATCTGTAGTGTAATATATATACTCTAGATTGTTGTATCCATATTTGACCAAATGATTACGCTCCATTTTCTTTGGGGAAATGATTCACATTCAATTAAATGAATTATTTTTACGTGTCAGGTTTGAGAAACATTTGTTGGATTTTCTAACTTTGCACAGAACTCTGTACAAAATTGCTAGGAATTATATCAAATTATGCAATAATATACATCTTACGGCTTGTTCATTAATTCACAGATTGAGGGGCCTCAGCTAATTCAGCATGGGTTTAAAGATGCAATTGCCAAAGTAGGGCTGACAAAGTTCGTCACATATCTTATCTTGGTCAGTTTGTTCTATCACTTATATAACCAGGTATTTCTCCAGCTCTGTAGACTATTCACACATGTTGTACAACAATTCAATTGACAAGAGTACCTCATATACTACTTCTGAGTTTACGTTTAATGCAATCTACATATAGCGCATCCACCCTTCTTTCCCTTTCTTCTAGGCAGTTTACTTCATTTGTTTAGGATTATGGCAACCTTATCTCATCCAGAATTCCCTTAGAATTCGACAATGAATAGGAAAAAGTCAACAACTAGTTGTAAACGTTTTTCATGCTTTTCATGGAGTCTTGTTCTCCAATCTCCATGGCCAGCCACATTCTGATAACAAAAGGTTTAAGTGATCATGATACTATTTGCTTAAGTTAGAAATCTCATTTTTAACATCAATTTCTTCTTTTGGATTATATAGCTGGCTACAAACACCTTGGAGAGAGTGTTGCTCCTCTTACACATGCTGTTGGCAATGTGTCTCTCCTCTTACACATGCTGATGAATTACTATCAAAAGACATGGCCTATTTCTTTCATGATCAGTCCATCAGAAACTTAAGATACCCTTTCCGTGACTTTTTTTAAAATATGTGCAGAAACTGAAATTTGCCTGAGAATTAGAAATGTAAACATGGGGGGGCATATATGATAGGGCAGCTTTCACAGATGATCATTGTCTGGTTCTAGCAATATCAGATACTTCAATCTCATATCCCACTATAGAAAGTTCAATATCCCTCATTCAGATTAGTCAAAGAATTCAAGTAATCATTCCTAACAATGTGACTTTTTTATGGTTGTATACCTGATTATGGTTGAATACCTGATTAGAAGACCATTTATTTCAAGAATGAAGTAAAAAAAGTACAAGAATTTTTACTTATTTGTAAACTTTCGCAGAAAAAATCATTGCAGTGCAGCAGAAATCGACAATCAAATGATTTTGATCATCACTTGGGTAGTCATATAGTCAAATACGACAAGAGGTAGCCATATATTTAATTGCCTCAATTGGATAATATATTATTATCTATATATATTGAACAATGAGTTCTAATTCTGTATTGTTTCTTTTTCATGTAGTCTATATGTAGTGGCGATGACTATGAGACAGTGGGTAATGAGGAATATGCAGAAGACCTTACGTGAAAAGTGAAGTTGGGGATACATGGAAGCAGTAGCGGGTTAAAAGTTATTTTGAAAACATTTTATTTTGTTTCTTGGAGTTTCACAACTTATCTTGTCTTCTAGAATGTATTGTTGTTTTGGCACTATGAAACAAACAAAAAAATTTGTAATGAGAAGGTTCTGAATTATATAATATTCAAACTTATTGCATTATTGTGTTTTCTTCATATAATTGTGTGAATCAATATGTGAAATAATTATATGTTCTTCATTGTAAAAATACATTGTTTTAATTTGTAAATTTGGTTAAGCCATTCAAATATAATCAGTAATGAAGAAAAAATGTGTGCAATTGCATTCGCGGGGTAGCAATTGCAACGAAATCTATATCTTGCAGATCTCTGTAGCAATAGTTCATCAGCAACGGGAAAAATCCCTTTTAAAACACTCTTGCAAGAGACGAATTTGTTATAGATATTCTCTTATATATGAGAATAGCAAGGTACAACTTCCATTGCAGATATTCTATTGTGGCTAATATTCGCAAGGGATAGTTAAAATTCTGTTGCGAATGTGTACATTAACCAGGAGAGATTTCGCAACAGCACAATTACAAGGGAATGAAGAAAAATCCCTTACAAATGTACACTAACCATGGAATTGTACTCTTCTACAAGGGAAATTTCTATTGCGACTGTAGCAGTTTCTACTAGTGAATCCTGAATTTCCAATTACAATCAGGTTGGCTTTGAAATCTGCGTCCCCAATAACAATGGGACATTGCCTGCACTCACGGGAACAACTGACTACTCCACCACCTGTCACGATGTTCCAAGCCTCTGACATGTTACTGCATTCTAACTGATGGCGAGCGACAAATCGAGAGGAGGCAAAAGAATGGGTTGCCCCAGAATCAAAAAGAACATATGCAGGAAAAGAGCAAACAAGGATGATACCTAAAGAAATCAAGGGCAAGGGAAAAACAAAGACCATCAAGGGTAAGGGAAAAATCAACAAAGCATGAAAAATAGCAAACGGAAACAAAACAGGGCTAAAGGAAATAAATAAAGGGAATAAAGCAACAAAATAATATAACAAGATATACATGCCACAACTCCTTTGGCGGTCTCAGCCTCTGCATCAGTCAAGTTGAAAGCTTGACCTCTCCTCGGAACAGCGGTCCTCTGACTGACAATCTGGCGCTGGGGAGGTAGCGGTGGCCTATCTGGACCACGAGGGGGAACTACCGGCCTCTGCTATGGACAATCCTGCAAAGTGTTGTTAGGAGAACCACAAGCAAAACAACGGCAATTTGCCCGCCTGCATTCCCTGCGCTCATGCCCCGGAATCTGGCAAAAGTCGCAAAAATTGCCCCTAGGAACTCCAGCAGAAGGATACGGAGCTGCCCTGACTGGATGAGCGGGACCAGACCTCCGAATAGGCCCACCAGAAGACCTAGCAACAGCAACGGGAACAGACTGCTGAGCAGAAGACGAACCACCGCGAGCCTGCTCCTGGGCTCGAGCTGCCTCAAGTGCCTCAGCATAAGTACGCAGATGCAGAGAGACCAGATGCCTCTTGATATCCTGTTCGAGCCCGTTGGTGAACCTACGAGCCCGATCCTCTTCGGTTGCCACAAGAACGGCAGCGAAGCGGCTAAGCCTGGTAAACTCAGCAGCGTACTCATCCACTGTCCTGGAGCCCTGTTGCAGGAAAATCCATGTTACAATATTCATAATTGTTCATGCAGTATTGTAACAAATCCAAAATGGAACAAAGACTTAACCTGTTTCAGGGCCAGGAATTGCTGTTCCATTTCCACCCGAGTACTGCTGGGGAAGAACTTCTCCAAGAATCCCCGAGTAAAAGTAGCCCAAGCAATAGGCTTTTCAAGGCGCTCAGACTCAGCCACCCACCAAATATGCGCTAAATCCACCAGCTGGATAGAAACAATGCCCACCCGATCAGCCTCAGCAATGCGAGCTGCTGCCAACAAATGCTCAGTCCGGATCAGCCACTATTCAGCCTCCAAAGGCATCTCAGTGCCGGAAAAATGATCGGGATGTAGCCTCATAAAATCTGTAACAGTCCCTGGGCGAGGCGGAAGAGTTGCCTGCACAGGCACAACAGGAGGCGGAACCTAAGCAGCTTCAAGTGCAGCCATCACCAGATCACTGTGGTTTTGCTGCTGATTAATCAGCCTCTCAAGCACAGCGGTGACAGCCTCAATCGGATCAACCGGTGGCTGGGAAGAAGAACCTCTGCGAGCCATAGTCTGCAACAACCAAAAACAATTAGCATCCAGAATCTGAGTTGGTATTATGTTTCAATTATGCATGCATGGTTGGTGAAGTATTGTGTAGATCCCAGTTCGAGCCAAGCTTGTCTAATATATTAGTTGCCTAATACATTAGCCAAACCTGATGCTCTGATACCATTAAAAACCCTATCACGCCCCGCTTCCCAAAAATACGGAATACGAGTATGTAACAAAAGCCCAGCGAATGATTTTAATCATCCTTAAGCTGTTTCAAGAAATATTTGCAACACATCACAGAGTTTAACAGAGTCGGAAGCAAAAGTGGAATCCACATGCAATATTGAATCAAATTCACCAACATAAATTACTTGAAATCAAATACCATGTTCTCAAAAAAACAGAGTCTGAAAAACAATATAAATATCTTGGGTCACATTACCCAAGTACAAATTAATAACCAAATCTCAAACACGAAAGTAATACAAGTCTCACAAATACAATATTGTTCTAGCATGAAACAGAAATAATAGTAATAATCCAAAAGCAACTACTACTGCAAGTCTCCAGCATCATCGTGAACCTGTTCGCCAAAATCTGCAATTCATAGAATGCAGGAAAGGGGAAAGAGAAAACACAAGTACCCGTCAATGGCAAGTTCGGGTCACAAAATAGAGTAGAATACAAGCACATGGAATGGGATAACTAACTAGCATGTGGTATAGGTATAAAGTCAACCTAGTCAAACTAGCATGGTAAAAGTGTCAAGGGTCACGACATAAATCAAGTATCGTATAAACATGCATCAAGTGTCAAGTGTCGTGTAAACTTGTATCAGGTATCATGTTTCATGTAATTCATGTCTCATATATCATGTCTCATGTATCATGTAGTCAAGTATCTAGCAAGCAGGTATCATGTTCAAATATCTTATTCAAGTATCATGTTCGAGTATTACGTTCAAGTCTTGTGTGATTATTATCTAGGTAGCACGACATGCACCCCATCCTACATGGTTGCTACAACACAACAATTTCGCTTTAGATTTCATAGGGGACCATGCAGGGCAGTGTACTCAGGTACAAGCTCCAAGTATCATGTAAACAAGCACCAAATATCATGTAAACAAGCTCCAATGTTATGCGAGCACGTGACATGCAAATTGTGAATCATGTCATGCAAATCGTGTCAAGCTCCAAGTGTAAACAAGCTCCAAACCAAACCAGGTTCTTCCGAGTACACATTTCTGCACTATCCACTACTAGATCTGTCCTATAAACCCCGGCTTGATTACTTTTAGTTATTAATGTCCAACATGCATGTATACGTGTAAACTAGTGTCAAATAAGCATGGTGGGATCAGGTACAAATTCAGGTTATCAAATCAGCGTGCAAGGGTATTATAGGTTCACATATACGATCAAAATATACAAGGTTCATAATCAGGACAGCAGGACTAGTCAGCACTAAATCAGCGATTCACAGAACTACAGACATGCAAATTACGATCCGTCGAAGGATCTGAAAACTAGACATCCACACTCTTCTAACGAATATAATAAAGACCTATACTAGTTCACAACATCTCAGTTTGAAAGTCATTTCAACACAGATTTCCTGTACAGCCAGAAAACAGGGGAATGACTTCCAACACATATAAAAAACATGCAAGGTCATCAAATAAATCCATGAAAATTCTGGGGTAATCTCCTACATATGTAGACTCAAAATAATAATTTTTATAATTTTCCAGAAAGTATAGATATGGTATCAAAAATGAAAAGTAACACAAAATAAGCTTTTGATGGATCTGGAATTTCTCAACACTGCTGTACAAAATCAAACATATCTTGCAAACAGCAAATCAAAATCCACTTCCGCCAAAACGGGGTTAAAGTAGATACAATTCTCAAACTTTCATTACTCACATAAAATTTCCATACATTAATTATAACTAGGGTGAAAACGGGACATAACATCGAACAGCACCCAATTTACAGCAACAGTGCCTTATAGAA
The DNA here is from genome assembly GCA_017893485.1 of Hemerocallis citrina. Lineage (NCBI taxonomy): Eukaryota > Viridiplantae > Streptophyta > Magnoliopsida > Asparagales > Asphodelaceae > Hemerocallis > Hemerocallis citrina. The sequence continues at coordinate 417,148,695 of CM030358.1, read as the reverse complement.
AAGGGTACAAGACATTGCTCAAAACTTATCTTTAAAATACCAAATAAATCTGGAAACTACCTAACATCATGGTAAAATAGTAGAAAAAATATTGTGGCATGGTATCATGTATAACTTGGATCTTGAAAATAAATAGATAATAAAATCTACCCCGAACTGAATCTGGAAACTACCAATATACAGTCACTAAAATAATCATAACTAATTCATACGAACTTCAAACGGGGTGAAACTAGTGGGGTTAGAAAATAGATTCAGTCCTCTACAGATTACTCAGAAATGTCCACGTTGAGACTCGGACTCTAACCCAGGCAAAAACAGCAAACAATACAATACAGCCCGAATTTCCAGATTTCACAACCAAACTTCAAAACGTCATAACTTCTGCAAAAATGAACCAAACTCATCCAGATTCGAAACGCTGCATACCCATCATCTAAATATCATGTCTAAGGGTTTCTAACATGTCAAAACCTAATATTTTCATGTGGGCAATCCATCAAATATGGTTCATGCGCTATTTGACCTATGCGATCAAAATCGCACTTTGGGTGAAACTGATGAACACAATATTATTCACTTTTTAGAGCAATAATCTTAATATAATTAGACATTTAAAAGCTCTATATGTGGTATTTAACTCCTATTTTCTCTTTTCCATAGGAAACAGCTTATAACAGAAAAACGAAGCAGATTTAGGACTTCAAGGATAATGCACAGCAAACTGCAGAGGATCAGTCGACTGGTTCCCCAACACAGGCGACTGGACAAGAGAAGCTGATTTTCCACAACTCTCGACACAGTCGACTCACTCCCAAAAGACAGTCGACTGATTTGAACAAAGATGAAATCTTCAGGAGTCTCGACTCAGTCGACTGGTTTTGTAGAACCCCGTATTTTCAAATATTATTTTATTATTTGAAAATGAATTTAAATGAATTTCTGAGGATTTAATTGATATTTTCTAAAAAGATCTATCTTTTGTACACGTGCAAAACACGTGCAAATGAGTTTTGAGATGCTTGAAAAATTAAGAATTCTTTATGAAAAATCATTATTTATTATTTTGGAATTATGTAGTATTTTTCCGGATTTTTCTGAATTTAATTAGTACTATTTGCAAATTTTAAGAAAAGAAGGACCTTTTTGTAAAATTGACATTTTAAGGGCTAAAATGCAAAATTGGCATTCTGGACATTTTGAACAGTATTAGTTAGGATTTAGAAGTATATTTTCATATAAATCCTAATTTTAATGAATTATGAGATGAATTTCCAAAAGAAGATATATATATATATAATTGTATTTGGATGGATTGTTTTGCAAATGTATTTCCTAAACCCTAATACTTGATCCCGGCCTATATAAGAGAGTTGCAGCCGTCATTCGCTGCACAACTCAGATCTTATTATATTTCTATTCTCTTGGTGATTGAAGAAGGAGTTCTTGGATCTAGCAAGAGGAAGGCTTGTGGATTTTTCTTGATTCTAAAAGGTGAGTGATATAGACTTGTTTGTTTATGTGTATGATTGCATGTTGTTTTGTTTGATGATTTCGTATCTTGTATGAAATCGATGCCATGGTTGTTATTCGTAATATACATGTGAAATCCATGATAGATTAGTAGATCTCGATTGACAATTCTTGATTGCTTGAAACATGTTAAGATTCGATTATGATTATTGAAGATAAGAAATTGGATGGAGGAATCTCTAGACATTGTTATTTACGAGTTGGATTAGATATGAGTAGAGGAAGAGATTTGGTATTTGAGATTGACTCCAGTATTGATTATTGATTTCAGACCTAAATTGTGAGATCTGTAGGCCGACAGTCGACTGGGACTAGGTATCAGTCGACTGGTACGACCCTAATATTGTATCTTTAGTTTTTCTCGAAATTCTCTCGGGTAAGTCGACTTATGTTCTTATAAGTCGACTTATGTCCACTTTTAAGTCATCTTATGTTTTGATAAGTCTTCTTATGATCTTTATAAGTCATCTTATGTTTTGATAAGTCTTCTTATGATCTTTATAAGTCATCTTATGTTTTGATAAGTCTTCTTATGATCTTTATAAGTCATCTTATACTTTTGATAAGTCTACTTATGATTTTTATAAGTCATCTTATACTGTTGATAAGTCTACTTATGATTTCTATAAGTCACCTTATATTATTGATAAGTCTACTTATGATTTTTATAAGTCATCTTATACTGTTAGCACTTGGATTGTTTCTTGAGAATTATTGATAATTATCTCGGGTAAGTCGACTGATGGTTGGTTAAGTCGACTTACTGCACTTGTTATAATCTTGACTATTAGTTCTCGAGGCAGTCGACTTATTACGGCATAAGTCGACTGGTTCTGATGAGTTTTTCGTGATCTTGAAGGTTCTTGTTATCGTTAGTTTACTTGTAGATGAATATGTTCGTCGGTGTAATAGTCACCATTGGTGATGCATGCCGGGTTCGTATTCTATCTATACCCTCTTTAGTTTGTTTGTAGATGAATATGTTCGTCGGTGTAATAGTCACCATTGGTGATGCATGCCGGGTTCGTATTCTATCTATACCCTCTTAGTTTGTTTGTAGATGAATATGTTCGTCGGTGTAATAGTCACCATTGGTGATGCATGCCGGGTTCGTATTCTATCTATACCCTCTTAGTTTGTTTGTAGATGAATATGTTCGTCGGTGTAATAGTCACCATTGGTGATGCATGCCGGGTTCATATTCTATCTATACCCTCTTTAGTTTGTTTGTAGATGAATATGTTCGTCGGTGTAATAGTCACCATTGGTGATGCATGCCGGGTTCGTATTCTATCTATACCCTCTTTAGTTTGTTTGTAGATGAATATGTTCGTCGGTGTAATAGTCACCATTGGTGATGCATGCCGGGTTCGTATTCTATCTATACCCTCTTTAGTTTTGTAGATGGATATATGGGTACCCGATCTATGGTATTATTGGAGATCGATTGTTGGACATACATCGTGGTATTGAGATTTATTGATAGTTGGGCATGATCAGAGAGGTGAGGATTATTGTTGTTCTGATCAGTCGACTGGTCCTTTGAACAGTCGACTGTACCGTACAGTTGAACTGTACATATTTTGAGAGAGATTGATTGATGGATACTTGATCGTTGGTATTGTTTCTCGACTTGGTTCACTCATGTACTGGCCTATCGTTCTTGTTTCAGATTACATGTTCAGTTTATGTATTTTTGTTCAGTACATGTTGATTGAGAATTTATGTTTATTTGTTATTTATGTTTGTTGTTTATATCACTCACACCAGTTATGGCTGACCCCGTAGTTTTGGGGGTTAGGGTTCAACTCTAGCCTCACATGTTGCAGGTTATTGCTTAGAATTGGAGGCTTGGATGCTTGGGTTAGCTTTAGAGAGTATGAGTGAGATGATAAAGCCATGTGTAATTTTGTAAAGAATAGTGTTGTAAAAGAATTATTGTAATGTAAGGTGTTTGTATTTCCGCTGCAATTTGAAAAGATTATTGTAATAAAGATTTGGAATAAAATGACTTGAGTTTTTGGTCTATGTATATTGTTACATTGAAGTGGATCGCTGGGAAAGTGCCACGTAATTTTCTAAGTTTCGTATTAGAAATTCGGGGCGCTACAGGTTTGAAGATAAGTCGACTGGTCTGCGGCGGAGTAAATAGATAAGATCTTCAAAGATACACCTGCATCTAATTTCAAATCTATTTTGAATCAAGATTTTATGCAGCGAATCAAATCTAAAGACAGGGTATTTCCAAGAGGACGTGGTGAACAGATAAGGAAGGAAAGGAGAAAAGAGAAAGATATTAATCATCAAATCAAATAAAGAAGGATCTTCCTGAAAAAGTGGAAACCCTAATTCTCAGCCGTACTCTATAAATATCAGAAGAGGTCAACTTAGAAGATAATCATCATTATCATATATATCTCTGGGAAGCGACTTAATCACCAAGTTCCTGAACAACATCGAGAGCATCACTTCATCAACATCAAAGAAGGAGAGAGAAGATCCAGCAACCAGAAGGCAGTCGACTGTGTGACAGCCAGTCGACCATATTGCCGGAATCCATTAGTTTATTTCTTCTTCTCTCTTCATTCTTTTATGTTGATTATGTATTCAAACTTGTTAAGCAATAAAGTTATTATTATGTGGAACTAATTTCATAGTTGGGTAGATCGAAACCGTAGTTATGTAATGCTATTTTCTTCTGAACTCTTCTATGTTACTTATTGATTGAATCTAATTGAATTAGTATGGGTTTATGGTAGTCAAACTAGTTTTCAAGACTGAGAGCAGTCGACTGAGGTGAGAGCCAGTCGACTGACGTACAGAACTTGGGAAGCTCAAGTTTGGATATCATTTATCTGAATCTGTTATATGAGCATATTGAGACGACCGAATCTCGTGCTCATAATTTGTAACAAAGGAATCTTTAGAGGTTCTTGGTTCAATCAACTTAGAGGATCTAGATCTGATACCAATTTCTAGAACTTTAAGTGTTTGTTCGTTTCCACTGTTCTTATGTTTTCTCTAAGTATAACTTAGTAGATACCATGCTAGATACTTACGGAAAGAAACGAGTTAGAGTAGATACCATGCCTAATTCTTGGCTTAGGGAAACATTACTTCAAGGAGTAGATACCATGCCCTTGAAGTGAACAAACATGAGTAATTAGAAGTAAGTTCAGAAGGTAGCTTAGCATTATTAACTATTGGTGGAGATCAACAACCCAACTATTCAAGAGATATTTGTGATTCAACACTTCTCATCTTAGTTTTAATCTTTTTAGTTTCTTTTAGAATATTATGACAACTCTTATTCATTTTTATTATTAGTTTTATTGATTAGTAAGTTGAAGTCTACAATCTCTGTGGGATCGACCCTTGCTATTGCTACGCTTTTCTAACGATTCGTGCACTTGCGAGGTTTTATAATTTGTGTCTAGTTAGTCTAGTTATTTAGATAGTCTAGATTTAGCACAACAAGTTTTTGGCGCCGTTGCCGGGGATTGTTCAGTATTTTAACTTACAAGTCAGTAGAATTTTTTATTAGTTTTTCTTTTCTTTTATTAATAATCTTTCTTTTAGGTTACAGGACTTCGGTGAATGCACGGTAGACGATCACTTCGACCAGAGCTACTACCTATTGACGCAGAAACAGAACGAACTTTGCACAGACTAGGTAAGCTAGTTGCAGCCAACCAGTCGACTGTTGTACGGACCCAGTCGACTGCACAGAGACAAAATTCACAGGAAAGAATGGCTGAAGAAATACAAAATCGAGTGCCAATGCAGGACAAATTCACTCCTAAGAATATTGAGCAACCTTCCTGCATTGCTTTTCAACCTAATGCCACAGGGAACATGCACCTATCTCCTCATTTACTTAGTATGGTTCCCCACTTTAGTGGCAAACCAGATGAAGAGCCTCATCTTCACTTGCAAGACTTTTTCGATCTTTGCAGGACACAAAGCGTCCAAGGGCTTACCGCTGAACAAATCAGGTTAATCTTGTTTCCTTTTTCTTTAAAACTTAATGCTAAGTTGTGGTATAATTCTTTGGAACCAGGATCAATTAATTCATGGGAGCAATTGGCAACAAAATTCTTGAAAGAGTTCTTTCCAGCCCAGAAAACCAAACAATTAAAAAGGGAGATTCAACTCTTCCAGCAAAAAGATGGAGATCTATTCTTCGAAGCATGGAAGGACTTCAAGAGCAAGCTTCTCAAGTGTCCTACTCACAATCTGCCTAAGGATGATCAGGTACAAGCTTTTTATGAAGGTTTAAATGACACTAATAAGGCAATTGTTGATGCAGCTTGCAACGGAATTTTGATGAGGAAAAGTGGAGAAGAAGCCATTGAACTTTTTGAAGAACTCAGCGAGAACTCCCAACAATTCTCAACAAGAAGGGGACCTACGAAAAAACAGGGAGTTTACGAAATCTCTAATAATAATAACATTCAATTAGAAATGGCAAACATGAATAAGAAAATTGATATGCTTGTTAATGCAATGTCGATAATGGGTGGAGTTAAAAATCAAACAAATGAAATGTGTGCAATTTGTTCTCATTTAGATCACACAACTGATACATGTCCCATGTCTACTTTCACAGATTAGGAGCATGCGAATTATGTGGGTCAAGGAGTGTTTCCACCAAAGAACAATCCATACTCGAACACATATAACCCAGGATGGAGGAATCATCCAAACTTCTCATGGAGCAATAATCAAAATAATCAAGGGAATCAATTCACACAAGGACATACAAGAAACCCTCAGATGGGAAGTGGGTTTGATCGACCAGCCCCAGAACAGAAGAAGTTGGATTTTGAATCCACTGTTCTTCAACTGCTCCAACAACAACATCAAACAAGCAACCAACAAGGGAAAGCAATTCAGAAGTTGGAAACCCAAATTGGTCAGATTGCAAAAGAGCTAAGCGAAAGGAAGGCAGGTGAACTCCCTTCACAAACCATACCAAACCCAGGAGGTCAGGAACAGCTCCAAGCAGTAACAACCCTAAGAAATGGTAAGATAATTGACAACAAAGTTGGAACACACACAGCCAGGCCAGACAGTAAACCAGTCGACTGTTTTTACAAGCCAGTCGACTGCACAGACAAATCAGAAACACAACTACCAAAAGATTTGGGTTCAAGTAAGGTAAGTAAAAAGGTAGGGACAATACCACCACCATTCCCTCAAAGGTTAGTCAATAAAAAGAAGGAACAACATTTATTTGATGTCTTTGAAACTCTCAAAAAGGTAGAAATTAATATTCCCCTACTTGATGCTATTAAACAAATTCCTTCGTATGCCAAATTTTTGAAAGACTGTTGTACTCACAAAAGAACATTTCAGGTTAAGGAGGATGTGGCTTTGACAGAAGAAGTGAGTGCTGTATTATTAAGAAAACTACCACCTAAACTGAAAGATCCAGGTAGTTTCACCATTCCTTGCAAAGTTGGTGAGCACTTCTTTGAAAGAGCACTGCTAGACTTGGGGGCAAGCATCAATCTTCTTCCTTATTCTGTTTACGAAAAGCTTGGATTGGGGGAACTCAAGCCAACATCCATCACTTTGCAATTGGCTGATCGCAGCATAAAAAGACCTAGAGGTATTTTAGAAGACGTCCTAGTTCAGGTAAATGATTTTATTTTGCCTGCTGATTTTGTTGTGTTAGATATGGAGGAATCTTCTATGTCATCATCTCTACCGATCATATAGGTAGGACCTTTATGAGTACAGCTGATATAAAAATTTGTGTTAAAAAGGGTATTATAAGTATGAAGAAAAACGGAGAAAAAGTGGAATTTAAAATGTTTGATACACTAAAATTACCACAAGATGATCATGAATGCTATAATATTGATGTGGTGCAGGAGATCGTTGATCAAACATTTCAGGTACATAGCGTTGAACCACTTCAAGCCACAATCACTCAATCTCTAACTTTATCTAATGTTGAACAGGAACATGATGAATGGGAGATTGCAGAGACAATACATCACCTTGAAACTCCACAGTCATATTCAGGTAAGCCTGCACCTTTATTCGAAAAATTGGTGTCTGATAAAAATTGTTCTTCTACAGATCAGGCAACTGATGAGCAGAGTAAGTCGACTGGTGTTCTAACCAGTCGACCAAACCCAGACACCCAGAACAAGTCGACTGCTGACATGGACCAGTCGACTGTACAGAAGCGTCCAGACATAGAACTCAAGCAGCTGCCCGATCATTTGAAACATGCATTTTTGGGCGAGAACCAGACACTGCCGGTGATAATTGCTGCAAACTTAAATGCACAGGAAGAAGAAAAGCTGCTGAAGGTATTGCGAGAACACAAAAATGCAATAGGATGGACCATTGCAGACATCAAGAGAATAAGTCCATCCAAATGCATGCATAGAATACTCCTTGAGAACGATGCAAAACCTAGCAGAGAGGCACAACGAAGGCTCAACCCCAACATGAAGGAAGTGGTAAGAGCAGAAATTTTGAAGCTACTAGATGTTGGCATCATCTATCCTATCTCAGACAGCAAATGGGTAAGTCCTATACATGTAGTACCTAAGAAAAGTGGAGTTACAGTGGTAACAAATGAAGAGAATGAACTTATCCCAACAAGAGTAACCACAGGATGGAGGGTATGCATTGACTACAGAAAATTAAATAATGAAACCAGGAAAGATCACTTCCCTCTTCCTTTTATTGATCAAATGTTAGAAAGATTAGCAGGATATAGTCATTATTGTTTTCTAGATGGTTATAGTGGCTATAATCAAATTGCTATTGCTCCAGAAGATCAAGAAAAGACCACTTTTACATGCCCTTTTGGTACTTTTGCTTACAGGAGGATGTCTTTTGGATTGTGCAACGCACCAGCAACATTTCAAAGATGCATGATGAGCATATTTTCAGATATGGTGGAAAGGTTTATTGAGGTATTTATGGATGATTTTAGTGTTTTTGGATCTTATTTCGATGAATGTCTTAACCATTTGCAGCTTGTACTTAAAAGATGTGAAGAATGCAATTTAGTGCTGAACTGGGAAAAGTGCCATTTTATGGTACAACAAGGTATTGTTTTGGGGCATGTTGTGTCAAAAAGAGGCATAGAGGTAGACAAAGCCAAAATAGATATAATATCAAAACTACCCCCTCCCACTACAGTTAAGGGTATTAGGAGTTTTCTAGGACATGCAGGGTTCTATAGAAGATTCATAAAAGATTTCTCAAAAATCTCCAAACCCCTTTGTGACTTGTTGGCCAAGGATGCTGAGTTTGTATGGACAGAAGAATGTACAAATGCTTTTAACACATTGAAAACTCTTCTCATTTCTGCACCTATTGTCATGGCACCAGATTGGAGCCATCCTTTTGAGCTCATGTGTGATGCAAGTGATTATGCCTTAGGGGCTGTTTTAGGTCAAAGAATCAATAAGAAACCCCATGTTATTTACTATGCTTCTCGAACTCTAAACGATGCACAGCTAAATTATTCTACCACCGAAAAAGAAATGTTAGCTGTTATTTTTGCTGTAGAGAAGTTTAGATCATATTTAATTGGTTCTAAAGTTATTGTTTTCACTGACCATGCTGCTTTAAGATATTTGTTGGCTAAAAAGGAAGCTAAGCCTAGGTTGATCAGATGGGTGCTGATGCTTCAAGAATTTGATCTTGAGATTAGAGACAAGAAAGGATGCGACAATGTTGTGGCAGATCACATGTCCAGATTACTGCACGAGGAAGAAAGAAATGTGCCCCCGCTGAATGAAAATTTCCCAGATGAACATCTATTTGAAATAAATATTCAAACTCTCGGGGCAGTCGACTGGTCCTTCAACCAGTCGACTGGACTCTCTGAACAGTTCCCCTGGTTTGCTGATATTGTCAATTTTCTAACTGCTCATGTTTTTCCTCCAGGTATGACACATCAGGAAAGGAAAAGATTGGTGGATCTGAGCAAACACTATTATTGGGATGATCCTTATTTATTCAAATTTTGCTCTGATCAAATTATAAGAAGATGTGTGGCAGACGAGGAACAAAGGAGTATTCTACAACATTGCCACCAATATGCATGTGGAGGACATTTTGGGCCAAAGAGAACAGCACTAAAGGTATTGCAATCTGGTTTTTATTGGCCTAAAGTATTCAAAGATGTTTTTTCTTTTTGCAGGACTTGCGACAAATGCCAAAGGACAGGCAACATCTCTTCTAGAAATCAAATGCCACTACACAACGTACAAGTAATCGAGCTTTTCGATGTTTGGGGAATCGACTTCATGGGTCCATTTCCTAACTCATTTGGTTATTTATATATTCTTGTTGGTGTAGATTATGTGTCTAAATGGGTCGAGGCTGTCCCCTCACGAACTAATGATCACAAAGTTGTTGTCAAGTTTTTGCAGGAGAACATTTTCACTAGGTTTGGTACACCACGAGCAATAATAAGTGATGGAGGGAGCCACTTCAATAACTACCCATTTGCTTCTTTGATGAAGAAATATGGTATTACACATAGAGTGGGAACTCCATATCATCCTCAAACCAGTGGGCAGGTGGAGATTAGCAATAGAGAGATCAAGAGCATCTTGGAAAAGACAGTCAATACAAGCAGGAAGGATTGGTCGTTGCGCTTAAACGATGCATTGTGGGCCTATAGAACCGCATACAAAACACCCATTGGCATGTCCCCATACCGTTTGGTGTTTGGAAAAGCCTGTCATTTGCCAGTTGAGTTGGAGCACAAAGCATATTGGGCCATCAAAAGGTTCAATTTTGACATGAAACAAGCAGGTGATAAAAGAAGACTACAACTAAATGAGCTTGAAGAGTTGAGGCACGACGCTTATGAAAATGCAAAATTGTACAAGGAAAGAACCAAGTTGTATCATGATAAACAGCTAGCAAGGAAAGAGTTTTATGAAGGACAAAAGGTATTGATCTACAACTCAAGATTAAGACTCTTTCCAGGCAAGCTTAAGTCACGATGGTATGGACCATACATTGTCACGAGAGTCTTTCCACATGGTGCATTGGAGGTTCATAACAAGGAAAAGAATCAATCATTCAAGGTGAACGGGCATAGAGCAAAACCATACATAGAGATGAGCATAGAACCGCAAGAGGAAGATGTGAATCTTCAAACCGTTCAATACATGGCATGACCTCCTCAAGTCTAGCTGAAGACAGAAAACACAGCGCTTGTTGGGAGGCAACCCAATTTTTCAGGGGAGTATTTACACTTTCCCTTTATTTTTCAGTTATTCATTATTATTCTTTTAGTTATTTTTATTTTCAGTATCTCCCTACTAGATGGTAACACATGCCTATTTTTATTTTCTTTCGAACATTGAGGACAATGTTCCATCTAAGTGTGGGGGTATTAGTTAGTTATATTTGGAATCTTTTGAATTTTTTTTTAGGATAAATAATTTCTTATAAAGTAAGAGTAAGGATACTTATTTACTTTAGGATTGTTGAGTTTCATAATTCCCTACAAAATTGTGCGTCATGCGATTATACATAATAAACAAATGTGATGCTTTTTCTGATAATTATTCCCTTTAGATCTAGTCCTAAATCGAGTTTAAGTAAATAGAGTGATACAATATATGTATATATTTGAATAAAGTCAGTCTACTCCAATGTTTTGAGCGCTTAGTAACTAGGGGTATTCATCACCAATGTTTACCTTTACGTCAAACGGCAATTTGAAATATGAGTATGCAAAGCACTTTAATGTTTGTGACTTGTTGAGTAACCGGGTGGATACATCACAAATGTTTCGCATTCGCGTCAAAAGACAAGTGACAACTTTAAAGAAGGAAATAAAAAAAAAAAAAAAAAAAAACCTCTAGTTTGCTACTGGATTTGTAGTAGAGAAAAGGGATAATCACAGACTGAGTAGTTGCATACTATAACTACATTAATCGCATGACAAATATGATTAAGTTTGGGGATTATGACTGAACAACTACACTAGAGAAAGTGGGTATGTTCAATTTTACTTTATCTGAAATTGTTTGTAGTTTTATATTTTTCATTTTGATGTCCACATAATAAGAAATCTTGATGGTTGAGTTTATTCTGATTATTACTCCCTTGTTCATAAATTCACTTTTTGCTTGAGGACAAGCGAAAGCTAAGTGTGGGGGTATTTGATGAACACAATATTATTCACTTTTTAGAGCAATAATCTTAATATAATTAGACATTTAAAAGCTCTATATGTGGTATTTAACTCCTATTTTCTCTTTTTCATAGGAAACAGCTTATAACAGAAAAACGAAGCAGATTTAGGACTTCAAGGATAATGCACAGCAAACTGCAGAGGATCAGTCGACTGGTTCCCCAACACAGGCGACTGGACAAGAGAAGCTGATTTTCCACAACTCTCGACACAGTCGACTCACTCCCAAAAGACAGTCGACTGATTTGAACAAAGATGAAATCTTCAGGAGTCTCGACTCAGTCGACTGGTTTGAAGATAAGTCGACTGGTCTGCGGCGGAGTAAATAGATAAGATCTTCAAAGATACACCTGCATCTAATTTCAAATCTATTTTGAATCAAGATTTTATGCAGCGAATCAAATCTAAAGACAGGGTATTTCCAAGAGGACGTGGTGAACAGATAAGGAAGGAAAGGAGAAAAGAGAAAGATATTAATCATCAAATCAAATAAAGAAGGATCTTCCTGAAAAAGTGGAAACCCTAATTCTCAGCCGTACTCTATAAATATCAGAAGAGGTCAACTTAGAAGATAATCATCATTATCATATATATCTCTGGGAAGCGACTTAATCACCAAGTTCCTGAACAACATCGAGAGCATCACTCCATCAACATCAAAGAAGGAGAGAGAAGATCCAGCAACCAGAAGGCAGTCGACTGTGTGACAGCCAGTCGACCATATTGTCGGAATCCATTAGTTTATTTCTTCTTCTCTCTTCATTCTTTTATGTTGATTATGTATTCAAACTTGTTAAGCAATAAAGTTATTATTATGTGGAACTAATTTCATAGTTGGGTAGATCGAAACCGTAGTTATGTAATGCTATTTTCTTCTGAACTCTTCTATGTTACTTATTGATTGAATCTAATTGAATTAGTATGGGTTTATGGTAGTCAAACTAGTTTTCAAGACTGAGAGCAGTCGACTGAGGTGAGAGCCAGTCGACTGACGTACAGAACTTGGGAAGCTCAAGTTTGGATATCATTTATCTGAATCTGTTATATGAGCATATTGAGACGACCGAATCTCGTGCTCATAATTTGTAACAAAGGAATCTTTAGAGGTTCTTGGTTCAATCAACTTAGAGGATCTAGATCTGATACCAATTTCTAGAACTTTAAGTGTTTGTTCGTTTCCACTGTTCTTATGTTTTCTCTAAGTATAACTTAGTAGATACCATGCTAGATACTTACGGAAAGAAACGAGTTAGAGTAGATACCATGCCTAATTCTTGGCTTAGGGAAACATTACTTCAAGGAGTAGATACCATGCCCTTGAAGTGAACAAACATGAGTAATTAGAAGTAAGTTCAGAAGGTAGCTTAGCATTATTAACTATTGGTGGAGATCAACAACCCAACTATTCAAGAGATATTTGTGATTCAACACTTCTCATCTTAGTTTTAATCTTTTTAGTTTCTTTTAGAATATTATGACAACTCTTATTCATTTTTATTATTAGTTTTATTGATTAGTAAGTTGAAGTCTACAATCTCTGTGGGATCGACCCTTGCTATTGCTACGCTTTTCTAACGATTCGTGCACTTGCGAGGTTTTATAATTTGTGTCTAGTTAGTCTAGTTATTTAGATAGTCTAGATTTAGCACAACAGAAACCTACGGCATAACCTTTTCAAAACTCATGTTCTAAGTCATCTATGGCCTGTTTTGAATAATAGAGACAAAACCCACAAATAAAAATCTAATCTTTGGCCGTCTCTAGTCTCAACTACCCTATTAGGTGAACTTTCTACTTGTATCAAACTAATGACATGATGTACAAGTTACTTGCCTCTTTGACGATGAACACGATGCTACGAAGCCTAGCAAATGAAAACCCACGTTCAAAAGTCCTTCCACGCGCGATTCCAAGCGAACCCACGAACCGAAACTTGCCTACGATCGTCTCCTTGATGCACGAACTCAAACAGACGCTACCCACAGCTCCAAATCAGCAAAGGGATGTAGGGGGAGCTGTTTTGAAAAGCAGGTGCTGCCTTGGATGGGGTTCGGCCACACAAAGGGAGGAGAGACGAGGTAATATGAAGCGGGGTTGTATAATATGGTGGATGGGAAGGGTTTCAATGGTCGGCTAGGGCAAGAGAGGGGACAGGGAGGTGTCGGCCTGGGGTTTTGAATGCAAGCCGGGAGCACTTGGATGGAGGGAGGCCGGTTTGGAATAGGAGAGGGAGAGAGTAAATTAGGGTTAGGGCTAATTAGTGTTAGGGGGTATTTATAGGGAGTTAAATATGGGTTAATGGGTAGCGGATATCAATAGGAATACATGGGTATACAATTGGGTAATGGTTATTGGGTGGATATCAAATGGGGACACAAAATGCAATGAATCCTATGGCTCCTAAAATCTCCTTAAGGGCCAAAAATCTCAAATCGATCAAAACTCCTCTAAGAATCCATCATGACCCAAAAATAATTATTAAATATGAACGGGACGAAGAAAATGAGAATAAGATCTCAATAGACGAAAAACGGACAAACGGCGCACAATCAGCACAAGGAGGTCAAAAATGCAAGAAAAATAATATATATTGAAAATAATCAAGTATATGGTCCAGAAAAATACAAGGAATATAATAATTCACAAAAATGAAAAATACGCTCAAAAATACCCAAAATGAAAAATAGGGGTTACATTATCCCCCAATCATTCTTGGATATTTTTGTTACAATATTATTGCGAAGATGATGGTTAACCGTATGAAGCCTCCTCTTTAATCTCTAAAGTGCAGTGTGCCTTCGTGCCGAGTCATTTGCTCTCTGATAGCACTTTCTTAACATAATAAGCTTTCCACTCTATGAGAAGAAAGGAAAGTGTGTGGGTTTCAACAACAATAATGATATAGGTAAAAATAGAACTAAATCGAGACCGTTCAAATCGGGCACAAATCTTGAAGCTCTCAGGGGTAAAACGGAAATTTTACATATTAACGGGTCATTGAATGGAAAGTGGGCCTCTTTCAAGCCCAATAATCTAAAAATGGTTATGTCTTACTCGGTTGTCCTACCAGCCCAATGAGAATGGGTTTAGGTTGTTTAAATACGATTTAAACCAATAATTACCTATAAGTGGTGGTTCAAAAACTATATCTCTTATCTTTAAGGGAGTTTAAACTCTCCTCAACCACTCTTATCTCTTCATGAAGAAGAGATAACTGTTTCAATCCAAAAACACCGAAAAATAGAGATAAATCATTATCTTGAAACTGGCCAAAGTGACTATAAATACCCCCTACCTCCACCAGAAACAGGTAATCAGTATTTTCTCCACAAAAAAACTTTCAAAGTCTTCTTGATTTCTGAGTTGAGCATCGGAGGGTCTATCGCCGGGATCAACCCCGGTGTCTCAGACTTTTTGTAGGTCAATGGAGGCGATCGTCACCACACTAATCAAATTCTACGGTGCAAATGAGTCAGATCATCAAGTCAATCATAGTCAAAGGCAGTCAACACCGCTGAAAGTCAAAAGGTCAAGTTCTTGATTGTTCCTACAAAGAATCCACATCATCTGGTTGCTCCCATACAGAAAAAAGCAGCAACAAATTGGCATCGTCTGTTGGAACAAAAAATAAAATCCGACCAAACTTCACCAGTAAAAACAAGTCTCCAACATGCCTCTTATGGGAAAAGGGAAGGTGGCGACCTCAAGCCGATGAGCCAACCCTCTTCCTCTACCTCCTCCACTTGAGGGCCGTCTTCTTGCTTTCCAACAAATGCAACCTCAACAAGAGGAGCCTCCACCTGGAGAAGATGAGCTAGGGGGCTTTCATCTGAGTCATCCCGCACCATCTACAAGGCCCTTTAATGAAAACAGAGGATCTGCTTACACCTCTAGCACTTCTTCACTCCTTCAACCACAACCAGACCTTCGTTAGGTCATCGTCAGTCGCATGCAGGGGTCTGACCTCTGAACCCGTCTCAGCGAGAGAAGAGCTCATGAAAAAGCCTCCCATTCGGAGCAGCGGGGGAGTAGGAGAAGCCCTTCTCCTCGGAGACCAAGATTCAAGAGAGCTCCCTCTCTAAGGGGGCACGAAAGCACTCCCTTTCCTAGAAGACGAAGGAGATCCCCTTCTCATAGGGGGCGAAGGGAATGCAGGAGAACTCCCTCTCGAGAGATAGGATGCCCAACTCCAACTAGCAGAACAGCCCCTTAGAACGGGAAGGGATGAGGAATTTGTCGTCACTAGAGCTGAGCTTTGAGAGCTCCAAGATGAAATCCTTCAGGCTCTCAGCATAATTCCTCCTAAGACATGGCAACCCAGTCCTCACCGCTCTACTCCTCTGCAATGCGAAGAGTTCCATAGGTCCACCAGATCTGATCAATAGGAGAACGACGTCCTCCGGTGTCTCCAAAAGATGGAAGACTGCCTAGCATCACTGAAGAAGGAAGAGGCAACACAATAGGGAAGACACCGTCCCGTCAGACCTCTCTTCTCCAAGAAGATTATTGAGGCTCCCGTCCCTATTAATTTCAAGGTCCTGACATTTCAGCTGTACAACGGGGAGACAGACCCAGTGTACCACATCGAGAGTTTTAAACTCTCATGATGATCTACCAAGCATCTGACTCCCTCCTGTGCAAAACTTTCCTGGCAACCATGAAGGGCTCTGCACAAGAATGGTTCTCTCGCCTTTCTCCGGGCTCCATATTTTTCTTCGACCAACTTGAGGAACTCTTCCTCACACACTTCATCACCAATCGTAAATTGGAGAAGACCAGTGCTTCCTTGTCAAATCTCAAGCAAAGGGATGTAGAGTCACTCAAGAGCTATGTCCAACGCTTCACGACTGAGTCTAGATCCATCCCCTTACTCGATTCTGTGGTGGCAACGGTCGTGTTCGGATACAATGTCAAACATGATGACCACAAAGATTTCCTCATCAAAAGACCTCCTCAGGACTTCTCTGACCTCATTCAAAGAGTCGAGAAGTATATCCAAGTTGAAGAGGCAATCCACCCCTAAGAGCAAAAGTTGCCTTCGTCCGAGAACAAGCGGAAAGGCACTAACGGAGATGAACCCCGAAAATCCCAGAAGGATGCCATGGAACCACGACACCCACCTCCCATGCCTCGTTTTGAGAAGTAAACCCCACTAAATGCAAGCATATCCGATATTCTTATGGAGATTGACAAGGAAGGGATCCTTCAACCTCCCCCCAAGATGAATGCCCTGAGCAAAAGACGGGATAAAACCAAGTGGTGTGCCTTCCACAAACATCATGATCACCTTACAGATGATTGCCGAGCACTTAAGGATGAGGTAGAGGTATTGCTTCGACGAGGATACCTCACCAAATTTGTCCAGGTAAATGACACCGAGCCTCCCTCTCTAAGGGGAGTTAACAAGTGAGCGGAGAAGCCAACTGAGTCAAAGGGATCAGGGCAAATGGAGATATTTTATGCTATCTATGGAGGACCTATAGGGGGAGCCTCCAGCTCATCAAGAAAAGCTTTTGTTCGGGAAGTAAATTCATTACACAACATCCCGCCTCCGAAGAGCCCAGGAGCTAGCATCACCTTCTCATATCAAGATTTGGAAGGTGTCCGAACACCTCACTGCGACACACTCATAATCAGCATGTGTATGAAAAATCATGAAGTGCGTTGAGTTCTAGTCTATAACAGCAATTCAGTCAACATCCTCTTCCTCATTGTGTTTGAAGATCTCAAGATTAAGCAGGATTGCCTCAAGCCTACCGGGTACACCCTCCATGGATTTTTTGGGGCCCCCGTGATGATTGAGGGAGTTGTAAACCTCAACGTAACTCTAGGTGAAGCTCCAGCTACTTGTACAGAAGCATTAGACTTCATGGTGGTCGATATGAAGTCTGCTTACTATGCTATCTTTGGCCACCCGGGGTTAGCTACCCTCCAAGCGGTCGCCTCAGCATACCACCTGAAAATGAAGTTCCCTACGACTGCAAGAGTAGGGAAACCCAAGGGGAGTCAGGAAGCTGCTCGGGTGTGCTACACTGCTACAATGGGGGGCTTAATCTTTTCCCTCGATTCCCTGGAACTCCCACTCGATATGGGACAAGCCAGCTCCAAACCCATGGACGAACTAGCAGAAATCCCTTTCTCCAAAGAGGATAAAGCTAAGTGTTTCTGGTTGAGCAAAGCACTCCCACTCTGAGTCAAGGAGAAACTCATCGTCTGCATCAGAAAGAATCGGTACCTATTCGCTTAGATAGCTGAAGATATGTCAGGCATTACTAAAGACTTAATTATCATCGCTTAAGTGTGAATCCGGAAGTCAAACCTGTCCAGTAGAAGCGCTGCAAATTTGCACTCAAAAGGAAACAAGCCATCAAAGAAGAGGTTGAGAAGCTCCGAGCAGCCCGATTCATCAAAGAAGTTAGTTATCCCGAGTGGCTAGCAAATGTCGTAATGGTCAAGAAGGCCAATGGCAAGTGGAGAATCAGCATAGACTTCACCGAACTCAACAAAGTATGCCCAAAGGACCCCTTCCCTCTGCCGAGCATAGATGCCTTGATAGATTCCACATTAGGCCATGAGTTATTATGCTTTATGGACGCATTCTCGGGATATAATCAGATCCGAATGTTCCTGCCAGACATCCTAAAGACATCCTTCATCACCAATCAGGGACTCTATTGCTACCGAGTTATGCCGTTCGGGCTGAAGAATGCCTGGTTTACATATCAATGTTTGGTGAACCAAGTCTTTAGAGAACAGATCGACCAAAACATGGAAGTATACATGAATGATATGCTCGTGAAGAGCCTTGAGAAAGAGGACCATGTAGACAACCTCTAAGAAGCATTCAATGTACTCCAGATCAATAACATGAGGATGAGCCTCTCAAAGTGTGCCTTTGAGGTTGCCTCGGGAAAGTTCTTGGGATTTTTGGTAAGTCAGGGAGGAATTGAAGCCAATTATGAGAAGATTAAAGCCATCGTCGACATATCTCCCCCGGCCACGATCAAAGAAGTTTAGAATCTTACAGACCGCCTCCTCGCCATCAAACGCTTCCTATCCAAGTCGTGGGAGAAATGTCTCCCTTTCTATAAAGCTCTTCAGGGAGTGAGGGGTAGAGCAGTAAGCAGTTTTTGAAAGCCTCAAAGAACACCTCACCTATCCTCCCATCTTAAGCAAGGCTACACCCGGAGAAACCCTCTACCTCTACTTAGCTACCTCGGATCAAATCCTTAGTGATGTGTTGGTGAGAGAAGAAGATTGGTTGCAGAAGCCGATCTACTATGTGAGCAAGGTGTTCCATCAGGCTGAACTCCCGTACTCGAAGATGGAGAAGATGGTCTATGCCCTAGTGATGGCCTCCAGAAAGCTCAGACCGTACTTTCAAGCACATTCCAACTGGGTCCTCACCGATCAACCACTCAAGCAAGTCCTCTACAAACCTGAAAGGTCAGGGAGGCTCATGAAGTGGTCAATTGAGTTAATCCAACATGATATCACCTACCGCCCCCAGAACTGCAATTAAGACCCAAGCTTTAGGCAAATTCATCGTAGTTAGCACAATCCCCGATCTTCCCCAGGAAGGAGACAACCCCCCTCTGTGGAGCGTGTACGTGGACGGGTCCTCTTTCCTCGAAGGGAGTGAAAATGAGGTTATCTTGATTGGTCCTGATGAGTTCATCCTACAATACTTGCTATGCCTTAGTCTTCCAACTTCTAACAATGAGGCCGAGTATGAAGCCCTAATCGCTAACCTCCTTCTAGTAAAGAAGGCAGGGGCACAAAGAGTCAAAGTATTCAGTGACTCCCAATTAGTGGTGAACCAGATTTGAGGAGAATATGAGGCGAGGGATGAACGTATGGACAAGTACTTAGCATATGTAAGGAATATAATGTCTACCTTCAAAAAAGTCGAAGTCACTCGCATTCTGCGAGAAGAAAACGGGCAAGTAGATGCCCTCTCCAAGCTTTTTGCCTCATCATTTGACCAACTTGACTACACTATGTTAATTGATGTCCTACTCAGACCAAGCATTGAAGAAGAGACACTAGAGCTCATGCCTAGAGCCCCTCGAGCACCCGAACATTGTTGGATGGTCGATTTTCTCGATAAAGGGACCTTCCCTGTAGATACCAAAGAATCAAGAAAGATTTGGGTAAGGGCTCAAAGGTACATACTTGTAGAAGGGGTCCTCTATAACCACTTTTATACTCAAGTTGATGGTCGACCATACCTTCGGTGCCTCTTCCCGAGAAAGCCAACTACGCTCTGAAAGAAGTTCATGAAGGTTTATGTGGTAGCCATCTTGGCACAAGATCCCTTGCACAAAAAGTACTCAACTCCGATTACTACTAGCCTACTCTCCTCGATGACGCTCAAATCTATGTTCGTCAATGCATCCCCTGTCAGAAACACTCCTCTATCAAGCAAATCCCTAAGCCAACCTTTTCTCCATGTCAAGCCCCATTCCATTCGCGATGTAGGGAATGGATCTTCTCGGGTCCTTCCCCTTGCAACCAGATAGCTGGCCTTCTTAGTGGTCGCTATTGATTACTTTACATAGTGGATAGAGACGGAACCACTTGCGATAATCACTGAGCATAGATTCCAATAGTTCCTCTAGAAGAATATGGTTTGCCGATTCGGGATCGCTCGCATCCTGGTCACTGAAATGGAACTCAATTCGCTGGTAAGGACATCCGCAAAATTTGCACCTACCTAAATATTGAGCAACATTTCTCTTTAATATCCCACCCCCAGGCCAATGGCCAAGCCGAGAATGACAATTCAAAAATCTTGGATGGCCTCAAGAAGAGGCTTGGTGAAGCCCCAAAGGGACAATGGGTTGAAGAACTCCCAAGTGTACTCTGGTCCTATAGAACCACGAAGAGAATCCCCACGGGAGTATCCCCGTTCAACCTAACTTTCAACACAAAAGCTCGCATCCCTCTCAAAGTAGGAATACCTTCTCCTTGCCTCCTCTCGTTCAATGAAGAGCAAAATTCTAAGGAGATTTAAGCCAATCTTGACCTCCTTTAGGAAGTCCGAGAGACTCTACCATCCGAAGAAACATCTACCAACAGGGGGTAGAGAGATTTTACAATAACAGAGTTTGCCTAGCCAACATTCAGGAAGAAGACCTGGTCCTCCGAAGTCTCGAGATATCGAACCCCGAAAGAAAGGAAAACTCACCCCTAACTGGGAAGGACCATACAAAGTCTCACAAGTAGTCTGCCCAAGGGCTTACCGACTTGAAGACTTGAAGGGGGGGGGGGAGAGGATATTTAGAACTTGGAATGCCTAGCACCTCATGAAGTATAAAGAGAGCGTTTAACGCCCTAGCTTAGTAATTAGCATCAAACATGTAATAAAGGCAGCTGATTATAACACAACATGTAATAATGACTTTCATTGAAGCAGCCCCTTAAGTTTGAATATTTCAATAAAATTAGTCTTTTCTTTTGCTAAATTCCTTATATACATCAACAACTCCTTGAGTAGTTCAATTTGAGGAAGTTATAAGATAGACACATGGTACGTGACCAAGCAAACACCATCTAGTCGCCAAGCACTCTAATGGACAATTGCAGGATCCGTCCAGGGTTCATAAAGTCGCACAGGCACATTTACCCCCAAGTGAGTGTGTGGGGTATATCTCGCCGAACGAGTGCCCTTGATGAGTGCTGAGTCCATTTGTGGTTCATAGAACCGCCCTAGCCACATGCCCCCGAGAAAGTGTATAGGGTTCGGTTCGCCACTCAAACGCTTCCAAAACTCATCGTCATTACTGTTTGGAGTCCACTTGCTATTCATAGGACCACTTTAACCACTTGCCTCTGAGCATGAAGGAGGGGTTTGGTTCGCAGTTCGAGTGCTCCTGAAACATTCCGAACAGGTGCGAGGTCCATTCGTGGTTCATAGAACCACCCTAGCCACATGCCCCCGAGCATGTGTACGGGATCCGGTTACCCACTTGAGTGCTCCCAAAATTCATTTTCATTACTGTTCGGAGTGCACTCGCGGTTCATAGGACCACTTTAGCATTTACCCTCGAGAAATTGGGCAGGGTGTGGTTCACCATTCGAGTGCTCCTGAAACAACTCAGACATGTGCGGAGTTCATTCGTGGTTCATAGAACCACCCTAGTCACATGCCCCTGAGCAAGTCTACAGGATTCAGTTTTCCACTCGAGTGCTCCCAAAACTCGTCATCATTACTGTTAGAAGTCCACTCACGGTTCATAGGACCACTTTAGCCACTTGGCCCCAAGCAAGAAGGTAGGGTATGGTTCGTCGTTCGAGTGCTCAACCAGGACAAGTGCGGAGTCCATTCATCATTCATAGAACTGCCTTAGCCACGTGCCCCCAAGCAAGTGTATGGGGTTCAGTTCGCCACTCGAGTGCTCTCAAAACTTGTTGTCATCAAAACTTGTCATCATGACTGTTCGGAGTTTACTCGCGGTTTATAGGACCATTTCAGCCACTAGCCCCTGAGCAAGAAGGCGTTCGGTTTGCCGTTCGAGTGCTCCCTAAACAAACAAAAACTCAAAGAAAAAACAACACAAACCATAGCTATATTTGCTCAAGACACTTATGGGAATCTTATTTCAAAAAGTCAAACTCGGATATAAGTTTTATTGAGAGACAAGCCTCTATAGGGTCATCTTCTATACCGACCGGAGGCACCTTTCGTAGGATCTCATCGTTATGTCTGGCTTCTATATCCTTTCGGGACAACACTCTTCTCATATGGCCGAGCTCCACTTTGGATTTTGAAAGCCTCTCCCGTGAACAAGAAATTCCCAACTCTGAGCCTGGTACGGAGGTGGGCAACCTCACTGTCGTAAAAAGCACGTGAGTTGTGCACAACAACCTGTTGGCAAAAAGAATGATAAATCACTCTAATGGAAATAACCAAAGTCACAGGATACACAAAAACTCAAGAAGCTCAAATGCCATACAAGATGTGAATGAAACAAAGAAATTTCATTTTAATGTAAAGATACAACAAGCAGTGGCCAGGCCGCTATTAGTTATCAGTACAAGAGAAAAAAAATTAAATAAAGCTAACTAACTAAGAAAGAAGTCAAGGGTCCACCTGGGTCGACTGATCCATGGGAGGAGTAGACTCGTGACCGCTCCCCTCAACCACCCTCGGAGCCACTACTATAGCGGACATAGGATCTGCTATGACATTCTGCTTATGCTCCTCCTTTTCTCCATCATACTCTTCCTCGTCGTCGTCGGGAATGAGATCATACAGAGAGTACCCTGAACGGTTCAACCCGTGCTCCAACGTTCCGAAGAGCCCTGACATATGCCTTCTCCATGTTCAGGGCCAGGTATGTATGTAACCCCTATTGCACGTATTTGTATTTTTAATTATTTTTAATAAAATTCTTGATTATTTATTTTATTTTTGGTTGTATTTAATTTCTTTTCCTTTGTATGGTGTGTTGTTATTCTCTCTTGTGATTCACTTTGTATTGATTCCGCTTTTTATTCTCATTTATTTGGCCTACAATTTGTTCTTGATCTTGTATATTACTTAAACCTATTTCATGGCCTATTTGTCTCTTATTGGATTCTTTTTACCCTATTGGATACTACCTAGTTCACCAAAACCCATTTTGTCTCTATTTAAACACCCTAATTGAACCCTAACCCTAATTACCAAACCCTAATTTTTTGGGAATTAATTAATGACTTTTGTACCTCATTTTATGCTTTTCAAACCAATCAAAATATTTTCAAACTGCATGCTGTTCAGTAAAGAATTATGTTTTCAACTTGATTCTATTCATTTTTTATGAAAACTTTGTGAATAAAAACTGTAGAATTATTTTTCTATTTTATCCCTTTTGACGGATCTGGATTTCAAATTATAATTTATGAATTATCACTATTTTAGTACTGCTGTGTCTGAACTTTCAGAATCGAGATTTTGTTGCATTACTCTGTTTTCCCAATTTTGTTGACTATACTATCTGTTATATAAATTCATGATATTTGATATTTTGAAACTAGATATGTTAAGGAATCTTCTAGATTTTTCTCAAATTTAATTACGATGATTTTAAACTCTTTTCATGCTTATAAACAAAATTTTGCATTTTCTAGCTAAACACAATTTCTGTATTGAATGCTATTTTCAACCCTGTTTCTGTGGATGATATGTGACTTATATATATGTGCTGGAATCGGCAGAGAGTCTAGTTTCTATGTTTTTTGACGGATATGGATTTGCTATTCTGTAGAAACGGAAATCTCAGATTTGGTACAGTAGTGTCGTGCTGTCTAGAACTGAAAAATGTCGTTGTTTTGACTATTATGAGTTGTTTTTATCAACCGTTGCAATCACTATTTCATCTTAGACTTATTTAATATTCTTACCATGTCTTTAGCCTGTTTGTATTCATTCACAAATGTTTATTAATAATAAAAGAAATCAAGCCGGGGTTTTTAAGGGAAAAGATCGAGTAGTGGACAATATAGAAATACATATTCAGAAGGGACTCGTCTCCCCACTATTTACCGTGGTACCCACTGTTTATCTCTGGATGCATGAGGGCATGATCCATGACACCGTTACTGTTTTTTATTACTGTTACTGTTACTGTTTGTCTGAATATATTGCCCTATAGAAGTTCCACTACAAAATCTTTAAACGAAACTGTTTGTTGTAGCCACCATGTGGTAAAATCTGGGACCCATGAAGTGCTACCTAGTTAGTAATAAACATTGAACATAAGAATAACTGTTTACACTTTCATATCCTGTTACGGTTACTGTGGATCTTTATTGTTACTATTGATTACTGCTATCGTTGATACACTGTTACTATTATGCTTCTCCTGTTATCACTACACTGCTTACTATCATTTGTAGACTGTTATATTTACTGCTTTCTCCATGTTAGTATTACCGGTTTAGTTAGTTTTTTCCCCATTTTCCTACTTGTATTGCTTGCGGCCCGGACTTGCATCTAACGGGCGATATGTTTTCCTGTTTTTCCTATTTTCCTTGTAATTGCCATATGAGCAGGTTTTGCTGGTCAATTGCCCACTGGAGTTGGTGAGCAAATGTTTTGAGCTGCGCAATTGGAATAATTTGCTTAAAATATTTTGATGAACTATTTTATTTCATGAGCTGTATTGAGATTGTATTTGGGCTTATTGTCCCAGTATTATTGTTTTATTTCGGATCTAGTATTTGTTGGAACATTCATTATTGATGCAATAAATACTATTGAGTTATGATTATTTTTTCATACCTGGTTGGAGTATATATTGTTATATTTACTGTTATGATGAGTCAAGCAGGTCCGTACAGCGTATGGATGGTGAAAACTATCCGGTGGGCTTAGTCACGTATCGTATTCCGCATTCTTTTGGGAAGCAGGGCATGACAATGTACCGCCCCAAATTTTCATAATTGAAATAAGAGACACCAATCTTGAATCTTTACTTCAGTGTAATCCAAACACATTATAAATGTCACGACCTGCTTCCCAAAAATACGGAATATGAGTACATGACAATAGCCCAGCGAATGACTAACGTCATCCATAAGCTGTTTATCTGATTAACTCAACAATATAATCAATACAGAACATTTGCGCAGGCAGTAATAATAATCTCATGAACAATAATACTTGGAATGAAGCAATAAAAATATCCAAATACAATAATAATTCAACGTCTGGAACAAAATAAAGTTCGGGACATATGCCCAATACAATAATAAATCTCAAACACAATAATACATATTGCTTTATTATTAAAGCAATAGTTCTTCAAAAAGTTTGTCCTCTAATCCCAGCAGGCAATTCTCCATCATTACCCGTATACACTTCATCTAAAAAGAGAAGAAATTTTTTTCTTAGAGTAAGTCATGGACAACAAGTAGAGAAAGTAAGGAACAATGGAATAACGATGCAACAATGAATCAATGGATCAATAGGAATCAATAACACGGGACAATAATAATAGGCAATATCATGATAATCGATGCAATGTCTATAAACAATGATTCAATAATCGATAACAATAATCAATGGTTATATCAATAGCACTTAGCCAATATTCAATATCAATAGAAATAATGGTGGACAATATGCAATGTCGATGTGTAATCCTGATGTCTATAAATCATTTTAACTCCTAACTAATGCATGTACTACTATGTCTCATCTATTCCATACCACAGGTTTGATGCATACAGTCAATTTCGTTTAGACTATAGTGGTAGACTATATAGTTCGTGTACTGGGTATGATGACGATAATAATATAACACGGGCCAAGGTGCAATTTCTTATACAATGACGATATCGATAATAACATGGGCTATCATCTGAGTACAGTCCCTATATCATACTCTACTCTAGTCAATCTCTTAACCCCGGTAGGTTAATTATTTATCAATGCAACAATGCAATATGCAATTTTGGACATGAGGTGAAACATAGTATCAATAGAGGAACAATAGGATGATAACATGGAATAGAATAATTAGAATGGTGACAATAAGATATTAGAATCATGCAATGCAACATACATTCATTAATTCATGCAATAGTGCGATAGAGGAATAATTAATCGATTAAAATCTGAAATATAAAATTCTAGATAGAAAGAGCAGTCTGTACAAAAATGCAGTTTTCTGTTGTTTTAGAAATCGAAAAGTGAATCCATCAGATGTTCTAGAAACTAGAATTCCACCCGGTTCCAACGCATATTTAAAGTTCAAAATCCGACAACAGTAACTAGGTCAATCACACTGTTAATTACAGATTTCCGGTTCAGGCAGAATTTCGACATTATGTTATTTTAATTTTAGATACAGCAAAATCTCGATATTAAATTCATTAAAAATAATTTCTAGACTCCTAATTATGTTAGCAAAAATCTAGAAATTTTTAGATTAAAATTGTATCATTTGATCAGCATTTTTACTGTTTAAGCGCGAAAGATACAAGAATCTGAAAATCTAAAAACAAAAACAGAGCTGTAGTAAAACGGGCATAACTTTTGCTACAAAACTCTGAATTCAAAAGTTCAAGATGTTCTGGAAACTAGAAAGATAAGGCTACAATTCATATTCAGAAAGTATTTCATTTTAAGATCATTTACTGGTTTAAAAACAACAGTCACTATACATGTCAGCAAGCACTATACAGGATTCGTATAGTTTTCTTGAAAATAAATTAATTAACATGATGGGTATCGATTCTTTAGTCAATAAATTGTATAATCAACATGATGGGTGTCAAAAATGATAAATAAAACTAGAACACGCTCATACATCAATTTATCATCAATCAATCATCAATCGATCAAACAACATACAACCTATCAATTGTCTCAACAATAATTTATTTGTGTGACGATTATATGAACAACCCTATTAACAATTCTATATGCACTCATGAAAGATCCAAACTTTAAAATCAAAAGTGGCAGATATCAAGAATATTAGGGTTAGCTCGTGTAAACCCTTAATAGATCCAACGAAGAGATGAACAATGGATAATACGATAACAAAGAGATCTACTTGCAAGAGTTTCAATAAAACTTGAATTTGATACAATTAAAAATTCAAGTGGACGGTGACTTACCTTAACCGGTGAAAAAGAATATCAAGAATAACGGGATAAGGATCCCGAAGCAACGAACTCACGAACTAGCACAACCCACCAATAACACGTGCGATATACTGCAATAACTCAAAGAACCCAACAATACTGCACACAAAGAGAACTCAGCAACTGCAGCACGAGCAAGAGAGGCAAGGTGGTGGTCGACGGCGTCACTGGCTGATGTTGTAACCCCTGTTTTCCATTTTGAGTATTTTTAAGTGTATTTTTCCTTTCTGGTGTATTTCTTTCCTTGTATCTCTTTTTAGACCGTATATTGGATCTTTATTTTCGATATATTTATTTATTTGATTTTTCATCCTTTTATTTGATCTTTTGATTCAATTATTTGTTTATTCTTCCCTTTCTGCTTGATCGAGCTTTTGTTTTGATCCCCATTGTTTTTATTTATTCATGTCGCATTTTAATTGATTCATTTTGTGTCCCATCTCTTTATTGGATTTTTATTTTGAAGTCCAATAGCTATTATTTCTTTTTGGATCGATTAAACCCAATTTAAATCCTATTCTATACTTAATGGATCTCTTTAGATAAACCCTATTTATACACCCATATACCATCAGTTTTTAATCCCTCCTGAATTACCCCAACCCATTTAGCCATATACCCACCGGCCATACTCTCACACCCGTTAGCACCCCCCATCAGACCCGTTCTATATTACCCCAACCCGAAACCACATATCTGCCGTCACTCTAGCAGACCAAACCCTAACTCACCCCCAACTTCATATATATACCCTGATACCCGACCTTTCACCTTCCATGAAACCCTAGCCTCCTGCTCTCCTCCTCCTCAACCTGTGTGCAAGCCATCCCCAGCCTTTTTCCTCTCCTTTTCCTTCACCCCAACCTCTTGAACCCAGTCTCCCTGCCGTTGACCGCCCCTGTCACCCTGTATCGCACCTCCTATGCCGTCCGCCGTGCTCCTTGGTTCCCCCTTTCGTCGCGATGCCCTCCTCAGCATCGCAACACCAGCAAGCCGATCCCCGAGGCCCCATCTGCTGTTCTTCATGTTTATGCTGGTGCACGTGCATCTCCTCGTGCACTCGACTTGCTCTCTCTTGGTCGCATGTGTGAGTGTGATCTTGGGTGTGTGGTGCATGTGTTCTCGTTGGCTCGTGTGTTCATTTGAGTTCGTGTGTTTGTTGTGGTTTGTGGTTCTCCATTCGTTGGGTTCATTTGCCCAGGAATTCGTTCTCGTTATTCTTGATCCTCATCATTTTCGTCATCGGTTAAGGCAAGTAACTTGTATTCTTTTTTTGTGTAATACAAGTACTAAATACCGTCTGTAGTGTAGTTGGGTTCTAGAGACAATTTGTGTGTGAATTCTCTGTTATCTATTATCTCTGTTGTGATGATTCAACCATAGTTGCCTCACGACATACATAATATGAAACAACTAGGGATGACCACTTTTGGATGTATATATGCATGCTATTTTGTGATATCGTGTGCTTGATGTGTTATTCGTTCTATACTTGCCGAATACTTGCAAAATACCCTATACCATGTTGGTTGGACATTTATTACACTATATTTCATATTTGGGTTGATTTGGATGAATTTCGTATGATCTATGTTGATTTGTGTATGAGGGACAAATTCTGTATTTTTCTCTTAGTTTGCTTTTGATCCATATTTTAGACCCTATTAAGGTCACTATATTAAAATATTTTGTGAATATGATTTGTAGAGAATTTTGTCTATTTTCCAACCCTTCTGACGGATCTCAGTTTCGTTTTACAAGTTTTGAGTTATGTCTATTTTACTACAGAGGTGTAGAGAAATTTCCAGATTTTGTTTTCTATGAATTCTGAAGAGTAATTTATTTTTATCATGATGTTAAAAATATTATTTTGATCCAATATTTTGCACAATATAACTATACTTGATTGGGATTAACCTTGAATTTTTGTGGATTTATTTGATGAGTTTTACAAACTGTTCTATGTTTCCAAACAATTACTATACATGCAGAATTTTTATATTGTTCAGTAAATAACCTAATTTTTGACCTAATTCTACTTGTTTTCTCTAAAATATTTCTGAATATGAAAGTTAGCCTACTGTATCTATTTTATTACCCTTTTGGTGGAATTGTGTTTGGATTTATGGTTTGTGAGATATTGCTGTTTTCGTACTGCAGTGTTTATAATTCCAGATTTACAAAACTACTATATCTTGATGTTTTCCGATTTTTGTTGAC
This sequence comes from Hemerocallis citrina, assembly GCA_017893485.1. Classification (NCBI taxonomy): domain Eukaryota; kingdom Viridiplantae; phylum Streptophyta; class Magnoliopsida; order Asparagales; family Asphodelaceae; genus Hemerocallis; species Hemerocallis citrina. The sequence goes on along the minus strand of CM030358.1, from coordinate 417,119,105 downwards.
TAAACTAATTATATTTGAAAATTATGGTACTTTATATTCTGATTCTACACATATAGGGGAATAACCCAGATTTTTCATGGATTTAATTAATGAGTTTTCATGCTGTTTTCCTGACTTTGAATACAAACTTCTGATTTATGACTAAACGAGTTTTCTGGATTCAAACCTATTTTGAGTTATGATGTTGTGAAATACCATATGACTTATATATATATTCACTGGATTCGGCCGGGAGTCTATTTTCCAGATTCTTTGACGGATTCAGATTTGCATTTTTGTAGCAACGGGAATCCCAGTTTTAGTGCAGTACTGTCTTGCTATTCTGAACTAGAATTTTCGTTGTACTATTCTTTTATGTGTTATCTTTAGTCTGTATATATTTGTCTGTCACCCTAAACCTGTTACATGTATACCATGCTATTCTCACTCTGTTTTATGCACTTACATGCCTGTCTGATAATAATAACAAAATAACCAAGCCGGGGTTAAGAGAAAGATCTAGAAGTGGAAAATATAGAAATGTGTATTGAGAAGAGGGCCTGTGTTCCCTACCTGTTACGTGTTTATGACTACATGATACACGAATCTGTTTATATGAACCCTGACTACATTACTTCCCTATAGGAAGGTGTACTCAGAAGAGAACCCATATGTTCTATCTGTCTGTCTGATCTAATTATCTGATATCTGTCTGTCTGATCCCTGAGTACACTGCCCTATGGACTCCACTACGAAATTTAAACAAAACTATTTGAATGTAGCAACCATGTGATAAAAAGTTGGAGCGCATGAAGTGCTACCTAGATAGTAATCACACAAGACCTATAAAAATATGACATCTGTTATTTGTTATCTGTATCTGTTATCTGACATCTGTTATCTGATTATCAGTTATTTGTCCGGCTATCATCTGACACTATCATCTGTATATATGTCTGCATACCATCTGACACTTGACACTTGACACTTGACACATGTTATCTGTATCTGTTAGTATACCATGCTATTTGATTTGTTTTCCTGATTCAAGTTAGATATTACATTTCTGTTGACATACCTATACCATGCTATTTTTGTTCTGTGGTTGTTTTATATTTGTTATTTATCCCATGTACTTGTATCCTGCACTACAAGCAGCCTGTAACTTGCATTGACGGGAGTTTGTTTTTCTCTTTTCCTTTTTCCTGCAATTTATTAATTACAGATCAGGATGACAAGTTGCCAGATGGAGTTGGCGACATGAGATATCAGTGCTGGAGTTTTTATTATTATTTCTGTTGCTTATTTGAATATTGTATTTGATACTTGAATTTATTTGTATTTGGGCAATGTGACCAAGGATTATTGACTTATTCAGATCTGATTTGTTTGAGATTATATTATATTTTGGTTTCAAGTAAATTTCTGATGGTATATTTGATTCGATTATGCATATGTGGTTGACTTCTCTTGCTTCCGACTCTGATTATTTCTGTGAGATGTTGTAAAGATTCTGAACAGCTTATGAATGATGAAAATCATTCGCTGGGCTTAGTCACGTATCTGTATTCCGTATTTTCTTTTGGGAAGCGGAGCGTGACAGACGTCGACGACGATGGTGGGTGGTGCGAACGACAGCAGCGAAGTCATTGAGGAGAGAGAAAGGACAGTAGCGATGGGGGTTTTGGTCACTACTAATGTCGAGGACAGGGAGAAGGGGCCAGGGGTGTTTTGGTGGTGTGCTGGCGGTGACGGGAGGCGACACCGGGAGGGGAGGTAGGATGCCGGAGGCGGGAGGGTCGCCGGAGAAGACGACCAGGGGGTCTTGGGGGTTTTGGCGGGAAAATGATGACGGGAGAGAGAACAGAAAGGAAAGAGAGTAGACGGATAGGGTTTCGATTTGTGTGCAAATTTTAGGATTTGCGTTAGAGTTGTATTTATAGGGTATACTTAGGGTACTGGGTTGGTGAATTTGGGTCCAATAATAACAGATTTGGGTCAAAAACAATTGAAATTGGGTTTTAGGGTTCAATAAAAGATAGATCCAGATCAAAAGGGTTCAAATAAAAATACCTGAAATTAAATAGAAGAAATAGGAACAACACGAATAGCTCAAATGACAAGAACGAAGAATTTCATGAACAAGATTTAATTAAAATAATCAAGAGCCAAAAATAGAGTATTTTATTCAATATCGAATAAAATATTACAAAAGGGGAAAAATTGAAAATTACAAAAACGGTTGTTACAATCCTACCCACCTTACAATAAAATTTCGTTCTCGAAATTTAAGCAAGTGGTAGTAGGGTAACCCAGGAGAAAAGAGAGAACAAGAACAAGAACTGCTCAAGAAGGTGAGGAAACCTTCTCCGAATCACACTTTCAAGCTCCCAAGTTGACTCAGCAGGCGAGTGAGGATTCCAAGCAACAAGAACCTACTAACCTTATTCTTTAAAATCTTCTCCCGCCAATCCACAATCGACACTGGATGAATCTCACAAGACAAATCTTGTCGAACCGACAACTCCTAATAGTCAATAACATGACTATCATCCCAAACGTACTTCCTGAGATGAGAAACATGGAAGACGTCATGCAACCTAGCAAGAGCTGGCGGCAACGCGAGTCTATAGGCCAACTTGCCTACTCGCTCCACCACATCAAACAGACCAATGAATCTAGGGCTCAACTTGCCCCCACCACCAAAACGAATCACACCTTTGTTAGTGTTAGTGCCCTAGAGACAATGTGATTGTGCTTCTAGGAAATACTTTTGTTAATTAATGATTGTGTTCTATTGATTATTATATGTTAATTTATTATGTCTTAATTTACTGCGATAAAAATGTTAGAGTAATAAATGTCCTTGGAATATATAATACGTATTCTATATCTTTAAGTATGAGACTTAAAAATGAGATTATATGAATAGTGTTTATATTCCTAAATATCCCTAATCAAGCATTGTCATTATGGGACAATAATAATGCATAAAGATTAGTATGTTTGTTGACTGATGACCACATCTCATTGGTCATAGGTATAGTGATACTAAAGTCAAGAACATAGGTGCATGTAAGATTCTACATGGCACTGGATAGACCCACAGTGAGATTCTTCATGTTTAAATAAAGTCATAAGGAAGACTCACAGTGATAATGGTGTAATGATCCTCTGACTTGAGATCATTATATTTCTATAAGAGGATTAATATACTTTGACTACATTAAAAGTTACCTTTGACCGGGTGATGATAAAAGTGGACATCGGGTATATTATGAGTTGTATGAGAAATATGAATGATAGATAAAGGATTTAACCCTCCTATAATTAGGAGAGATATTATTGGCCTCTTGATTGAGTGAGACTATGAAATGCATGGCCATGCTCAAATAATGATTTGTTTTAATAGTCTACTCATTGATCAAGGAAACCCGGATTAAATGTTGAAGAGGATGACTGAGAACATGCCCCGAGTTTAATCTATAATATTTGGTTAAAGGGATTATATTACACGGAAACATTAATCACGAAAGGTTTTATTGGATCACCAATTATTATTATTACTTGGGTAGCAATGATGTATTACTAGATGCCGCTCATTGTTTATAATTTTATTATTGGATATTAAAATTATTTCCAACGTAATAATAACCTAAAGGGTCACACACAAGAACGCTTGAAGGAGATTTGATTTAAATTATGAATTTAAATTAAATAGTAATTCGAATTTATTTATGATATTAATTAAGTGGGACTTAATTAATTAATTAAATATAATTTCAAATTTACTAATGATTAGAATTAGAATTATATTAGAATATTAATTAAGTTTGACTTAATTATTTATTTAATTAAGAATTCTAATTTTAATAAAATCCCAATAGGATTGGGCTTTAGAAAAAACAGATTTGTCTCTCTATATAAAGATCTTAAACTCTCAAATTGTTTTTTGAGGCTAAGAGAAAAAACCCTAGCCGTTTGAGAGAAGAAGATGGAGATAGAGAGAATTTGTTTTTCGGATGCTAGTACATCGCTCCTTCAAATACCAAGTGTTCGTGTGGATACCGATAGAGCGTAGATCGCGTGAGCGGGATGCGTGGTGATTCAAGAAGCTTGGACCTCCATTAGTCATCCTTTTCTCAACTGTTAAAGCTTCGTTTTAAGGTAAACGTTCATAACTACGAATTAAACGTCTTGTTTTGCATGGATCCTGCGATTGGGTTTCGATTTTATTGTTTTAATCCGCTGCATTTATGCCCCGAAATCCCAACAATGGTATCAGAGCCACTTGCGAAAACGTTTTAATTCGTTTATTTGTTACAGTTTTGATAAATATGCATAAACTGTAAGTTAATGATGATTGGGATGATCATATGATGATCTTATAATCTGTATGTATACTGATATGTATATGATTTATGTTTGTTCTAATTACGAGAATCGTATTCGATATGGATTCTGAAACGGCTGCTGCAGATTTGCTGAAATCTATTTCTAGTGTCCGATTTTTGCAAATGAGTACCTTTTTGGAAAGGGAAACGAGCGTCTGAACAAAACTGATAGCTTAAGCTATCACCGACTCGTCTGTAAGGCGTTTGACGCCGTTTAGGGCCTGAAATATGCAATTTTGTGTTTTCAGATTTAATTTCAATTTTCTGAATTATGCCTTATATGATTTTTATGATTGGATCATGATGAAATAAGATATGGTATAACATGATAAGATAATATATGATATTATTTGAATATTATATATTTGTTCTTATCGCGTAGATTGTATACGATACGGTTTCTGCAAAGATGAGCAAATTTGGTGAAATCTATGTCCAGTGTCCGATTTTCCCAAATAAAATATGTTTTCTGACTGGAATCGGGTCACTGAGCAATACTGACTTTGTCACCGACGCGGATATAAGGCGTTTGACGCCGTTTAGAACCTGAAAACTGCGATTTACTGTTTTCAGAATTTTGATTGCAATTTTCTGATTTTACCCTATTTAATTTTTGTGATTGGATCATGACAAATATGATGTGGTATGATGACATAATGAAATATGAGATATTCTTAATTATTATATGAGCATGGTGTATGGTTATGGCCTTAAGACCCATAGGTTAGTGGTTTTGATTTATGGTTTGGTTTCTAAATACGACTTGCATGTCGTCTTCAATTTCTTGTAATTTGTATTCTCGAATGTAACTCGAGTTCCTCTTGTAAGTTCATAAGAACATTTTTTTTTTATTTTTTTTTTCCATTATTCAATGTAATGATCAATGAAGACATGGAAGCAAGGAGGCAAACTAATGAGCATTCCAAAGAAGGAGATACAAGATGAAGATGAAGAAGATAAAGACATGTAATAGTGTAGTATTTTAAACCACCCATAGATTGACCTTGATTTTTCCATTAGCTTGGAAAGATCATATAGGATGGGCCATAACCAAACACGTTTACTTTATGCACTTTACATATGTATGAATGTATGTGATACAATGTATGTGTAGAGATAATGATGCATGCTTAATTAGATTAAGATGAATGTATTAGATACGACACCCCATTCATGCTTAAACAAGATAAAATCTATAACGATTTAAGATGAACATTAAACAAACGATCATGAGATTCTTGTGTTTATGAAACACGGTAATTAAATATGAATTTTCATTATTCAACGATTGAATGATTTTGTCAACAACCGATTACGAATCTGTAAGAAAAGGGGTGCCAATAATGCCGTCTGTGCGTTAACCTCTGATCTGGAAATCATTCATTCAACGAATTTTGATTTGAAATATTTGATTCAAGGAAAAATTGAGAATCTCTTTATGATGGGATCATGATCGTTTATAAGTAAATCCCTTAATAAATATTAAGTTAAACAAGATGCTTTCTAATGAATAACACTCATCAAGGCCTAGATCATAAGGGGTGGGTTTGCCAAAGCAGAGTGCTCCTTTTAATCGTGGTGAGGTGCGAAAGAGTAAATGTGATACTCGTTATGTTGATTCATTGGGCCTAACTTAACTAAGTCGTCACAATAAGATTATGAACTTAGAAGCATAGAGTTTGGCGAAAAATTTATTAGATAAATTAGAGCAATGGTTGTTCACCAAACTATCCAAGAGTTATATACGTGATATAATTGACAAATGTTGTCTACCTAAATAGTTGTGTTTTGGGAGTTTCAGCCAACGCTGACTCAAGACATGATGAAATATGGATCTTGGCTCACTAGAAAGATATATAATAAATGCTTTCCGAATTAATAGTAAGGGCTATTAATTTGATCAAAATAGTGGGAGATATATATTATGAATATATATGAATAATCATTTGAACATAAACTAATAATTCCGTAGACTAATTCTTTTATGCATTTTACATAATAGATATTCTAATGGCAAACAACTCAAATAACTTCTCTGTACGATCTGTCCTTGAGAAGGACAAGTTGACAGGAACAAACTTCCTCGATTGGCAAAGGAATTTGAGGATAGTCCTCAGGTAAGAGTGAAAGCTCCATATCATTTCCTCGCCCTGGACCTCTCCCTGTAGGTGCATCGGTTGATCAATGTAATGTTTATCAGAAACATATCGATGATGACACGGATGTCACTTGTCTTATGCTTGCGACTATGAGTCTTGAGCTTCAGAAACAGCATGAGCATATGGATGCTCATATAATGATAGAGCACCTTAAACGTATGTTTGAAGGACAGGCTCGTCAAGAGAGGTTTGATACAAGTAAAGCCTTGTATGCATGTAAATAGGGTGATCGTGATCCAGTTGCACCGCATGTTCTAAAGATGATGGATATATGGAGTACCTTGCTACTCTGGGTTCCGCCATCAGTCCGGAAGCTCAGATAGATCTAATCTTGCAATCTTTGAACAATGACTATGCTCAATTTGTAATGAATTACAATATGAATGAGATAGACAAGACACCTACCGAATTGTTGGCTATGTTGAAAACTACTGAGACCAACATTCAGAAGGCATCCCCTGCTCCCATAATGTTGGTCAACAAAGGGAATGCCAAAGGAAAGGGTAAATGGAAAGGCAAGAACAAGATTGGATCTAAGCCTGCTAATCCAGAACCCGCTGTTAAGGCTTAGAAGCCTACTGGAGGTGTTGCAAAGGCAAAGGCAAAGGGTGATTGTCACTATTGCAAGAAGCCGGGTCATTGGAAGAGAAACTGTCAAACTTATTTGGAGGATCTGAAGAAACTGAAGGCTATTCAGATTTCTGATTTAGGTATTTATATTATAAAAGTCAAATTTGTCTACTTCTACATCATGGGTATTAGATACTGGATGTGGTTCTCACATTTGTATAAATGTGCATAAACGGTGAAGGAGTAGAACTTTGGCGTTAGGAGAAGTCGACCTACATGTTAGCAATGGAGCAAAGGTTGCTGCTTTAGCTGTAGGGACTTATTATTTATCGATGCCCATGGGGCTTATTTCAGAACTTGAGAACTATTTTACGTGCCTGCAATTTGCAGAGACATTATTTTGGTTTCTTGTTTGGACAAGATTGGTTTTTCCTTTTTGATTCAGAACAATTGTTGTTCCTTTTCATTAAATAATGTTACCTATGAGGTTGCACGTTTGTTTAATGGTTTATATGTTCTTGATTTTGATACTCCTATCTATAATATAAATAATAAACGTCTAAAGATAAATGACTCAAATCAAACATACCTCTGGCACTGTCATTTAGGCCATATAAATGAGAATCGCATTTCCAAGTTACATTAGGATGGATACTTGGATAAGTTTGATTTTGAATTATACGAAGAATGTGAACTATGTCTCATTGGCAAAATGACTAAAACTCCTTTTACCGGATAAGGTGAGAGGGCCACCAAACAATTGGAATTGATACATAGTGATGTATGTGGTCCAATGCGTATGTTGGCAAGAGGTGGCTTTTACTAATTTTAACCTTTACTGATGATTTTAGTAGATACGGATATGTGTATCTTTTGAAGAACAAATCCGAATCGTTTGAAAAATTCAAAGAGTAAGAGATTGAAGAAGAAAAACAAATAGGCGAAAGTATAAACTCTACGATCTGATCGTAGAGGAGAATACCTAAGCTTAAAATTTCTTAAAAGCGTGTGGTATAGTATCACAACTCACTCCTCCTGGAACACCACAAAGACATGGTGTGTCTGAGAGGAGAAATCGCATTTTGTTGGACATGGTGCGATTGATGATGAGTCTAGGGGATCTTCCAATTAGTTTCTGGGGTTATGCCCCTAGAGACGGCTGCATAAACACTAAACCGAGTTCCTTCTAAATCAGTTCAAAAGACACCATATATGAGATATGAACTGAGAAACGTCACAGCGTGTCATTTATGAAAATTTGGGGATATGAAGCGTTTGTGAAACGTATGATCTCTGACAAGCTAGGACCAAAATCAGATTTTGTGGGATACCCAATGGAAATAAAAAGGGTATTAATTCTATAAACCTTCGGAGAACAAAGTGTTTGTTGCTTGAATGGCTATGTTTCTAAAGAGAGATTTACTTTCTAAGAAAAATAGTGGGAGGACAATAGATCTCGATGAGGATCGAGAACCACAGAATAATGTTGAACAAGAGTTGGAACATGAGCAGAGTGTGACTCAAGATGTTGATAACAACACTGCTCAAGAAACACAGGTTATTCGTAGATCTAGTAGGATTCGCTATGAGCCAGAGAGATATCGTGGATTTCTTCTGACTCAAATTGGCGATGTGATGATCATAGATGATGATGAGCCTCTCACCTACAAAGATGCTATGAATAGTCCAGATTTTGAGAGATGGCTGGAGGCCATGAAATCTGAGATGGATTCCATGTATGAAAATCAAAGTATGGACTTTGGTTGGACCACCCGAAGGGGTAAAACCCATAGGGTGCAAGTGGGTTTCTTGAAGAAAACTGATGTGGATTGTAATGTACAGACCTACAAAGCAAGACTAGTGGCGAAAAGTTTCAAGCAGATTCATAGTAGTGACTATGATGAAACTTTCTCACCGGTGGCTATGGTCAAATCCATTAGGATTTTGCTTGCGATAGCAACTTACTATGACTATGAAATCTAGCAAATGGATGTCAAGTCGATCCAAAGTTTGCTAGAATGGTCTGTGAGAAGCGATGGTCCATTTATGGATTATAGCCGGCCTCGAGGAGATGGAACATTCATTTTGATGAAACAGTCAAAGAGTTTGGCTTCATGTAAAATGAAAATGTGTCGTGAGTTTACGAAGGGTTAGTGGGAGCCATGTGTCATTCCTAGTATTATATGTAGATGACATATTATTAATAGGGAATGACATTCCTAATCTACAGGTTGTGAAGATTTGGTTGGGAAATAGTTTCTCGATAAAAGACTTTGGCGATGATACATATGTCTTAGGGATCAGGATCTATAGAGATAGATCTAAAAGATTAATCGGTTTAAGTCAGAATACATACATATGTAAAGTGCATACTTAAGATAACGTTGCGGACCCACAAGACTAAGGCTTTGTCGCAGCAGAAGCACAAAGGTCACACTAGTTCCATGGGTATTAGATACATGAGTGATTGGCTCTAGTGCAAGTGGGAGATTGCTAGTGTTAGTGCCCTAGAGACAATGTGATTGTGCTTCTAGGAAATACTTTTGTTAATTAATGATTGTGTTCTATTGATTATTATATGTTAATTTATTATGTCTTAATTTACTGCGATAAAAATGTTAGAGTAATAAATGTCCTTGGAATATATAATACGTATTCTATATCTTTAAGTATGAGACTTAAAAATGAGATTATATGAATAGTGTTTATATTCCTAAATATCCCTAATCAAGCATTGTCATTATGGGACAATAATAATGCATAAAGATTAGTATGTTTGTTGACTGATGACCACATCTCATTGGTCATAGGTATAGTGATACTAAAGTCAAGAACATAGGTGCATGTAAGATTCTACATGGCACTGGATAGACCCACAGTGAGATTCTTCATGTTTAAATAAAGTCATAAGAAAGACTCACAGTGATAATGGTGTAATGATCCTCTGACTTGAGATCATTATATTTCTATAAGAGGATTAATATACTTTGACTACATTAAAAGTTACCTTTGACCGGGTGATGATAAAAGTGGACATCGGGTATATTATGAGTTGTATGAGAAATATGAATGATAGATAAAGGATTTAACCCTCCTATAATTAGGAGAGATATTATTGGCCTCTTGATTGAGTGAGACTATGAAATGCATGGCCATGCTCAAATAATGATTTGTTTTAATAGTCTACTCATTGATCAAGGAAACCCGGATTAAATGTTGAAGAGGATGACTGAGAACATGCCTCGAGTTTAATCTATAATATTTGGTTAAAGGGATTATATTACACGGAAACATTAATCACGAAAGGTTTTATTGGATCACCAATTATTATTATTACTTGGGTAGCAATGATGTATTACTAGATGCCGCTCATTGTTTATAATTTTATTATTGGATATTAAAATTATTTCCAACGTAATAATAACCTAAAGGGTCACACACAAGAACGCTTGAAGGAGATTTGATTTAAATTATGAATTTAAATTAAATAGTAATTCGAATTTATTTATGATATTAATTAAGTGGGACTTAATTAATTAATTAAATATAATTTCAAATTTACTAATGATTAGAATTAGAATTATATTAGAATATTAATTAAGTTTGACTTAATTATTTATTTAATTAAGAATTCTAATTTTAATAAAAGCCCAATAGGATTGGGCTTTAGAAAAAACAGATTTGTCTCTCTATATAAAGATCTTAAACTCTCAAATTGTTTTTTGAGGCTAAGAGAAAAAACCCTAGCCGTTTGAGAGAAGAAGATGGAGATAGAGAGAATTTGTTTTTCGGATGCTAGTACATCGCTCCTTCAAATACCAAGTGTTCGTGTGGATACCGATAGAGCGTAGATCGCGTGAGCGGGATGCGTGGTGATTCAAGAAGCTTGGACCTCCATTAGTCATCCTTTTCTCAATTGTTAAAGCTTCGTTTTAAGGTAAACATTCATAACTACGAATTAAACGTCTTGTTTTGCATGGATCCTGCGATTGGGTTTCGATTTTATTGTTTTAATCCGCTGCATTTATGCCCCGAAATCCCAACAACCTTCCCATGTAGACACCTTGAGAAACACATGATCACCAACCTCAAACTCCAACGGTCTCCTGTGCATGTCTGCCCATTTTCTCTTCCTATCCTGTGTGGTTTGCAATGCTTCCTGATCTGGGCCACTACATCAACAGTCTTCGTGATCAATTCGGGCCCCAAAAGCTTCCTCTCACCAATGTCATCCCTGCACACTAGTGATCTACACTTCCGATCATACAAGACTTCATACGGAGCTGCCTGAATACTAGCTTGGTAGCTATTATTGTATGAAAACTCCACCAAGTGTAGATGATCTTCCCAAGAACCTCCAAACTGAAGCACACAGGACCTCAACATAACCTCCAAGGTCTGAATAGTCCACTCTGATTGACCATCTGTCTGCAGATGGAATGCAGTACCAAACTTCAGCTTACTCCCAAGACTGGTCTGAAGATTCTCCCAAAATTGAGATATGAATCTAGTATCTTTGTCTGATATAATACTAACAGGAATACCATGCAATCTCACAATCTCCTGCATATACCTTTCTGCCAGGCTCTCTGTAGACTGACCAACTCTGAAAGGAATGAAATGAGAACTCTTCGTCAAGTGATCCATAATCACCTAAATGGCATTGTGACCCTTGGGACTTCTAGGCAAAGCAGTCACAAAATCCATAGTGATATTCTCCCACTTCCACTCCGAAATAGGAAGCGGTTGAAGAAGTGCAGCAGTCCTCTGATGTTCTGCTTCCACTTGCTGACAAATCAGTCATTGAGAAAAAAATCTCGCAACAACTCTCTTCATACCATGCCACCAGAGCTTCAAACCCTGATACATCTTCGTACCACCGGGATGAATAGAGTATGACGAGCAATGGGCTTCTTCAAGTAACTTCTGCCTGACTTCTCCCTTTGGAAGACATAGACAAGTCCCAAAGCGGAGAGATCCATCCTCATGAATCACCATATCAGTTCTAGATCCAGCTTCAACTTCAGATCGAAACTCCTGCAATTGCACATCACCAGACTGTGCCTCCTTAATCTGATCCACCAAAGACGACTACAACTGAAGCACCATACAACTCTGCTCAGAACCAGGAAATAACACATCCAAATCCAACCTCTTCATAGCTTCCACGATCTCCTTCTGCTTAGTGAGAACTATAGCAACAAGTCTTCCGCTCAAAGCATCAGGCATTGAATTAATCTTGCCAGGATGATACTGCAAATTGAATTCATAATCTGCCATCAGTTCTAGCCATCGCCTTTGCCTCATATTCAGCTCCTTCTGTGTGAACACATACTTGAGACTTTTGTGGTTAGTGAAGATCTCCACTCGGTCTCCAAGTAAGTAATGCCTCCAAAGCTTTAAGGCAAAGATCACAGCAGCAAGCTCCAAATCATGGGTAGGATATTCTCATGCGGCCTCAACTAGCTAGATGCATATGCAACAACCTTTCCTCGTTGCATCAAAACAGCACCCAAACCTCTACCTGAAGCGTCACAGTGAATTACGAAACCTCCTGATCCATCCTGTATAGTCAACACAGGTGCTGATGTCAACCGATTCTTCAGTTTAATGAAGGCTTCTTCACAGAACTCATCCCACACAAACTTCTGATAATTCCCAGTCAATTTGGTCAATGGCCCTACAATCTTCGAGAAATCCCGAATAAACTTCCTGTAATAACCCACTAGACCAAGAAAACTCCGAACTTCCGATACAGACTTCGGCATCAGCCAATCCTTAACTATAGAAATCTTGGACGGATCGACAGAAACTCCATCACCAGAAATAATATGACCCAAGAAAGCCACCCGATCCAACCAAAACTCACACTTGCTAAGCTTCCCATACAACTGATGATCTCTCAAAGTTTGCAGAACAACCTTCAAGTGCTTAGCATGCTCATCCCGATTTTGAGAATAGACAAGAATATCATCAATGAAAACTAACACAAACTTGTCCAAGAAGGGAGAGAAAACCCCATCCATCAAGCTCATAAACACAGCTGGAGCATTAGTAACTCCAAAAGGCATCACCAAAAATTCATAGTGCCCATATCTCGTTCGAAAAGCAGTCTTCTGTACATCCTCCGCTTTCGCCTTAACCTGGTTATAACCAGAACGAAGATCCAGCTTCGAAAATACAGAAGCACCTCCCAGTTGATCAAATAGGTTATCAATCCTTGGCAACGGATACCTGTTCTTCACTGTGACATTATTGAGCTCACGGTAGTCAATGCATAACCTTCGACTACCATCCTTCTTATCAACGAACAAAACTAGAGCTCCCCAAGGCAAAACACTTGGCCTGATAAAACCTTTATCCAGCAACTCCTGAATTTGCTCCTTCAACTCAGCCAATTCAACAGGAGCCATTCTATACGGACTCTTAGAGATTGGAGCTGTTCATGGCTGAACATCAGTACTGAACACCACTTCACGATCTGGCGATATTCCCGAAAATTCCTCAGGAAAAACATCCAGAAAATTCCGCACAACCAACGATGCGACCACATCATCAGCACATACTTCCTTCATAACTCCAACTTCTTGACTAGCCAACTTCTCAACACAAGCAAGTGGCGTTTCACCAGCACAAAATTCAAATTCCTGCCGTTCTGGCATACGAAACACCACCTTCTTCATGTGGCAGTCAATTACAGCATGAGTGGCACCAAGCCAATCCACCCCCAAAATAACATTAAATCCAGAATTGCTGATGACAATCAAATCAACAACAAAATCAACACCACCAATGACCAAGGGTCTCTGCTCACAAATCTGAGAAAACACGAAAACAACTCCACCTGTAGAAATGTTCCAAGCTACCGGCATAGCTCTACTAGCCAAAAGATGCAGATGATGAAGCGAGAAGAAACAAATGAATGAGTAGCACCAGAGTCAAAGAGAGCATGAGCAGTAAAGGAATGAATAAGGATAATGCCTAGCAAGAAGTCAAATTGAGAACACAAAAGGCAGAAGCAAAATGCAGGAAACTGACATGAATGAGAGGCTAACATTAATAAGCAACAGGATAGAAGAATGAAATAGCAAGGAAAAGGAAGCAAACAATGAGAAGAAGGAGAAGCAACATGAGAATCCTGGAACCTATGGGTTATGGGCCCACCACGCTTCCGCTGCGCTACTTTGATGGTGGAGCTCCAAGCTGTAGACATGTCGTTGTAGATCAAGCGATGCCGATCAGCGGACCAAGCAGAAAGAAGAAGAACAGATGATACCAGAGGCAAAAGAATATGGGTATGAAAAGAATGATTTCGTACCCAATAATGAATTTATAAATGGAAAGGATTAAAGGGGAATCAAATAAGACTAGTTTCAAGATCATGAGTTGGATATCAATTGCGATCCCTGTATTGCACATATTGTTGAGTCAACTCGATAAAACCAAAATCTGATTAATATATCAATCAAAGCGAAACTTTCTTTCGTTAGTCACGTTTGACTGATATATTATCCAAACCCGGGCTCTGATACCACTAAAAACCTTGTCACGCCTAGCTTCCCAAAAACACGGATACGAGTATATGACAATAGCCCAGTAAATGACTAACGTTACCCATAAGCTGTTTATCCGATTAACTCAATAATATAATCAATACAAAAAAATTGCGTAGGCAATAATAATAATCTCATGAACAATAATACTTGGAATGAAGCAATAAGAAAATCCAAATACAATAATAATCCAACATCTGGAACAAAATAAAATTCGGGACATATGCCTAATACGATAATCAATCTCAAACACAATAGCAATAAGTCTCAATACAATAGTTCAATGAAATAACATTTTATTATTAAAGCAATAGTTCTTCAAAAAGTTTGTTCTCCAATTCCAGCAGGCAATTCTCTATCATTACCTGTATACACTTCATCTAAAAAGAGAAGAAAAATTGTCCTTAGAGTAAGTCATGGACAACAAGTAGAGAAAGCAAGGAACAATGGAATAACGATGTAACAATGAATCAAAGGATCAATAGGAATCAATAACACGGGACAATAATAATAGGCAATATCATGATAATCGATGCAATACCTATAAACAATGATTCAATAATCGATAACAATAATCAATGGTTATATCAATAGCACTTAACCAATATTCGATATCAATAGAAATAATGGTGGACAATATGCAATGTCGATGTGTAATCCTGATGTCTATAAATCATTTTAACTCCTAACTAATGCACGTACTACTATGTCCCATCTGTTCCATACCACAAGTTCGATGCATACAATAAATTTCATTTAGATTAAGTGGTAGACTCTATAGTTCATGTACTGGGTATGATGACGATAATAATATAACACAGGCCAAGGTGCAATTTCTTACACAATGATGATAATAATAATAACACGGGCCAAGGTGTAATTTCTTACACAATGACGATAACGATAATAACACGGGCCATCATCCGAGTACAGTCTCTATATCATCAACAACTCTAGTCAATCCCTTAAACCCCGGCTTGTTAATTATTTATCAATGCAACAATATAATATACAATTTGGGACATGAGGTGAACCATAGTATCAATAGGGAAACAGTAGGAAGATAACATGGAATAGGACAATTAGAACGGTGACAATAAGACGTTACAATCATGCAATGCAACATACATTCATTAATTCATGCAATAGTGCGATAGAGGATTAATTAATCGATTAAAATCTGAAATATAAAATTTTGGACAGTAAGAGAAGTCTGTACAAAAATGCATTTTTCTGTTGTTTTAGAAATCAAAAAGTGAATCCATCAGAAGTTCTAGAAACTAGACTTCCACCCGGTTCCAACGCATATTTAAAGTTCATAATCTGACAGCAGTAACTAGGTCAATCACACTGTTCTTTACAGATTTCAGGTTTAGGTAGAATTTTGACATCATGTTATTTTAATTTTAGATACAGAAAAAACTCAATATTAAATTCATTAAAAATAATGTCTAGACTCCTAAACATGTTAATAACAATCTGGAAATTTTCAGATTAAAATTTTATCATTTGATCAGCATTTTTACTGTTTAAGCGCGGAAGATACAAGAATCTGAAAATCTGAAAACAAAAATACAGCTGTAGTAAAATGGGCATAACTTTTGCTACAAAAACTCAGAATTCAAAAATTCAAGATACTTTCAAAACTAGAAAGATAAGGTTACAATTCATATTCTAAAAGTATTTCATTTTAAGATCATTTACTGGTTCAAAAATAGCAGTCAATATACAGGTCATCAAGCACTATACCGGATTTGTGTAGTTTTCTTGAAAATAAATTAATTAACATGATGGGTATTGATTCTTTAGTCAATAAATTGTATAATCAACATGATAGGTGTCAAAACATGATAAATAAAACTAGAACACGCTCATACATCAATTTATCATCAATCAATCATCAATCGATCAAACAACATACAACCTATCAATTTTCTCTACAATAATTTATTTGTGTGACGATTATATGAACAACCCTATTATCAATTCTATATGCACTCATGAAAGATCCAAACTTTAGAGTCAAAAGTGGCACGATATCAAGAATATTGGGGTTAGCTCGTGTAAACCCTCAATAGACCCAACGAAGAGATGAACAATGGATAATACGATAACAAAGAGATCTACTTGCAAGAGTTTCAACAAAACTTGAATTTGATACAGTTAACAATTCAAGTGGACGGTGACTTACCTTAACCGGTGAAAAAGAATACCAAGAATAACGGGATAAGGATCCCGAAGCAACGAACTCACGAACTAGCACAACCCACCAATAGCACGTGCGATATACGTGCAATAACTCAAAGAACCCAACAATACTGCACACAAAGAGAACTCAGCAACTGCAGCACAGAGCAAGAGAGGCAAGGGGTGGTCGATGACGTCACTGGCTGACGTCGGCGACGGCGGTGGGCGGCGCGAATGATGAAAACGAAGTCATCAAGGAGAGAGAAAGGACAGCAGCGATGGGGGTTTTGGTCACTGCTAATGTCGAAGACAGGGAGAAGAGGTCAGGGGGGTTTTGGGGGTGTGCTGGCGGCGAGGGGAGGTGACGCTGGGAGGGGAGGTAGGACGCCGGAGACGGGAGGGTCGCCGGAGAGGACGACCAGGGGGTCTTGGGGTTTTGGCGGGTAAACGATGACGGGGGAGAGAATAGAGAGGATATAAAGAGTAGGAAAGTGAGTAGACGGCTAGGGTTTCGATTTGTGTGTAATTTTTAGAGTTTGCATTACAGTTATGTTTATATGGTACAATTAGGGTACTGGGTTGGTGAATTTGGGTCCAATAATAGCGGATTTGGGTCAAAAACTATTGGAATTGGGTTTTATGGTTCAATAAGCGATATATCCAGATCAATAGGGTTCAAATAAAAATACCTGAAGTTAAATAGAAGAAAATAGGAACAACACGAATAGCTCAAATGACAAGAACGAAGAATTTCATGAACAAGATCTAATTAAAATAATCAAGAGCCAAAAATA
Organism: Hemerocallis citrina; assembly: GCA_017893485.1. Lineage (NCBI taxonomy): Eukaryota > Viridiplantae > Streptophyta > Magnoliopsida > Asparagales > Asphodelaceae > Hemerocallis > Hemerocallis citrina. Next base: position 417,101,469 of record CM030358.1, on the reverse strand, counting down.
GAGTATTTTATTCAATATCAAATAAAATATTACAAAAGGGGAAAAAATTGAAAATTACAAAAACGGTAGTTACAATAAAAACACAGGAAAAATATACAACTTTTCTTTACAATATTTCTTTATTACAATGCACAGAGGAAAATTAAACACATTTATTACAAAACATCTTAACATTTAAACTCCAGTCACCTTAAGCTCAAGCTTTAACCTTGCTCAAGCCACTTACTCGCAAATCCTACGAAACTGACCAGAAAAGTGGGCACATCAGTTAAATATAACTGACGCAATACTATAATAATAGTAGCCCTTTAAAGTCTCACTATCAAAAACTTGTCGCACATCATAAAATAGAACAACGATAAAGATTCATAAATCAACATGTGAAGCTAAACTAAATGAATAAGTGTCTGTCGAGAAAACTATAACCCCCATTTTCGTCTGTACACATTTTTTCTTGTATTCTTGTATTTGAATTTTCTATAAATTCTCCTATTTTTGAACCCAATTATACAATCAGATATTCAATTCTTATTTAAATCCTCCATAATAATTATTTATTTTTGTAGCTATTTTCTTATTTAAATCCTCCACAATAATTATTTTTGAACCCAAATTATATTCCATTATATAATCTTAATTCTTTCTTCTTGATTATGTATTTTAGCAGAAATTATACTGCATTCTAAAATTTTGATTTTTATTGTTTGGTTAGTTACTTATATTCTAGCCCAAACCAAGTCCAATTTTATTATTTGACAATTTATAAAGTGTGCGACCATAAACTTTATTTTTTTCAATCCATTATATATATATATTATCGGATCATTATTTTGAAACTCAAATAAACCTTGTTCTCTTAAACTCAATTGCATCCATTGGTTCACTCAATTATTTTTAGAACCCAGAAATTATAATTTAGTAGTAATCGATTATTTAACTAATATTTATTATTGATTATTTTGTAAAGCCCAAAACTTTATTCTAAATATTATTAATCTTTTATTGGTTTTAACCCAATTCTATAAACCCTATAATCCTAAACCCAAATTCGTTAACCCAATATCCTATTCTTATTTAATTATTTATATTGAAACCCATGCCCATTCTTGTTGGATCCTAACCCAAACCCGCAAACCAGTTAACCCTATCCCAAACCCACATCTTAATCCACTATATTTATTAATTAACCTAACCCTAATCTTAATTATCTCCTCCTAATCTCCTAATCCCCATATATAGCCGCCTAATCCCTCCTTCATCTCCTTCCCCTATTTTTTCCCGAAACCCAAGTCCTCCTCTTGTGACCCCGCAGCTGTAACACCCCGAATTCCAAATAAGACTGGATTCGAAATTCCACAGGATCTTTAAACTTCACTTTGTACAATTTTACAAAGAATTTAAAACTTTTATTACAACAGAGTCTTTTACATCAACACACAATGGAATAAGTAAAATACAACAATGATAAATGTACAATTGTAATAACTTTAGCATTTAAGTAATTATCAGCATCAAATTCATCTTTATATCTTCTTGTAAACTCCAAGTCCTGCATATAAAACCGTGGGTACGTCAGTTACTTACAACCGACGAAATATTATACACTGCAATCCTCGCTATGCCGTAAGTATAACGGTTCTTAAATACTTTAACAAACCACAAACTTGATCATAAACAAAGCTAAAGAGAGACTATCCTGTTGATGTCGTGGGTGTTGTGCACTTAATCCTTAATGCAGTTATTTATATTAAATGACACTAATGGGCACTTGTTCGGATTCTATGCATCCCATACTACATCGGTCCAAGGGCAAGCCCTTAATCGTTCTTCATCTTGTAGGGTTGATTCCCTCGCCATGAATTAAACTACTACGGTAACTACGGAAAGTATCCTTGATGTTCTATGAGTTACGAGCCCATGCCCAAACAGCCTGGAGGGAAATCCCACGTCATGACATGATGCATCATGCAGAGCCTATGGACAATTCACCTATGTCATGGAACGATGGCACTACGTAGTCACCAAACACCCCACAAGCGTCGCCACGGTCCCGATAATTTCGGAGATGTATCCACGCCATGAAATGATGCATCAAGCAGGCAACCTATGAATACACTCACACCGTAGATCCGAGGCCCTCATACTTGTGTTTTTCTTTTACTTTCATCATATCTCAACTATAGCGTAGTCCTTACATTTTTAGTTTGTTTTAAGAAGAAAATCATCACAACCTAGAGCTAGCTTACCCTACCGGACTTAAACCAATACAAAAAAGACAGTCAGCCCAACCTGGCTACTTCTCAAAAGATGCTCAACCCACACTGGTTAGCTCTCAAATTCATTAATTAAAACTGCTGGTCACTAGGGTCTCGCCTAGCCTCTAGATTCCAACAACTATATCTTTCTAGAGATCAACAATATTTTACATTTAATCTCAAAATAATAATTCAATTTCTTTATTCATAAACTCTTTCTCAAAGAAAAATATTTCTTTATAATCTCGTAACAGGAAACAATCTAATTCGACCTCTTTTATCAATTTAATCACTTATAACATTGTGTGCAAGTCAAATAATCTTAATCAAATATTAATAACCATTACATCTCATTAAGAAGAATCCAAGTGCATTCCGAACTTTCATATCTCTTAAATTAAGCGATAGTCACATTTTAATCGATAAAAATCGAGTTCTTCAACAATATTTAATGTAAAATCCTCTTTCAATACTCACAAAATATATCAAAATATTGTAGAAATAATTTTTATAAAGTCTAAACAATTTTAGAAGAAAATTATTATTTTTTCCAATTTTAATTTCACTTTAAACTTAAAATATTCAAAAAAAATAAAAAAAGAAAACAAGTGGCCAAGGTCGGATTCGAACCCAGTCAAACCGACCCGCTCATGAACAATAACCAAACCAAATCGCACCTAACGACTAGTAAGTCCATGGTGACTAACTATCATATAGGGAGCTCAAATTATATATATATATATATATATATATATATATATATATATATATGTATGTATATATATATATATATATATATATATATATATATATATATATATATATATATATATATATATATATATATATATATATATATATATATATATATATATATATATATATATATATATACACTGCCGATGATTTGATTTAAAATCAAAATTCACTAATACAGAGTCTCTATCAAGACTCGAACCCAGACCAGTAGCTCCGCCTAGCTACAGTAACAGACCCAAATCGCACCTGAAGACCAGTTGGTCTCGAGTGACTAATCGAAATGAAATTGGTTAGTTGCTTTTTATAGAGACAATACTGTAATTAATTTCCCTTTAATGAACTCGATCTTTCAATCAATTTGTACTCATACAAAAACTTAATATTTTCCCAGAATGTATTTCTATCTAAATAATACAGTATAGTACGTATATTTAAATTCACAAAATTTATTTTTGACAATATAACAAAAACTTAATCTTGCATTAAGAACTCATATTATTAATTTACGAATAGAAAATTGTCTTTCATCAAAACTTCTCCATAAAATTCTTTATACTCATAAAATAAACCCATGAGACTATTTCTCTACTATAATCGTATTATATAACCATTTTCATACATGTTACAATACTTTGACTATAATGAGAAATATATTACCATGCATCAATTCTCATTCCAATAATTTGCCAAATGATATTTTCTTTTTCCTCTTCTATTTTAACAAGGGTCTAGCCATTTATTAAATCATAATATCAATTCAACACATCAAGACACAATTAAAATAAGATCATGCAATCTAATTTTAACATACCAATCAAAATTTAGCAATTAAATACTACATCAAATAGCATGTAAATTTTATTCCTAAATTAGAAAGAATTTTAGAAACACCCACCCAAGAAAATTTGATGTACTCAAATGAACTCCTAAAAATAACTCCAAGAGAACTCCACTTCGCCTCCTCGAATTCCGTGCACAAAGAAACTCCCCGATCTCCATTCGGTTGCAAGACAACAACACTTCCATTTGGTAAGCAACAACAAGAGCATCTCCACTTCATATACATCTATATGTGTTTATATATATAACTATGTGTGTGTGTGTGTGTGTGTGTGTATATATATATATATATATATATATATATATATATATATATATATATATATATATATATATATATATATATATATATATATATGGTGGAATTTGAGTGGAGAAGCAAAGTAGTGGCTGGAGGATTGGTTTTGGCAGAGCAACAGGAAGAAGGGGCTCGGATATTGACAGAGGAGAGCAAACAAGGAGGAAATGTGAAGGGTGTAAGTGTATATATATACATATATGTATATGTATACACAATTATTTGAATGGTGAATAGGTGAAGAAACACATGAATGCTGGATTGAATAAGGGATTTGGCTGATGGGATTTTGGTTTCGGATGAAAGAGAAGGAAAGAAAGAGATGAAGGAGGAAAAATGTGAAGGGGTATCATATAAGAGATTAGGGGATAGTTATTAAAACCACCTCCCCACTTAAACCACTAACTCCAGTCTTATATTCAAAATTTTGTTTTCCCCTCCCACTCCAAAACCAGCCAGCCTATCATTTTTCCTCCCAAACACGTGCACGTGCGTCGCACTTGCACACACTTAACAAATTAATTTTTTTAATTTTCAAATTAAAACATAAGTTATTTATATATAATATGTATGTAAAAATTAGGTTAATAAAAAATTATAGTTTTTCATGCACAAATAAAATAAACACACACATTTCAAAATTTCATTTTGAAAAGAATACGCTTAAGTATGTGCACCGAAAACACGTACGTCACACGTAAAAATATTAAATACGAAATCAACATAAGTTATTAAAGAAAATCAAAATACAACATAAGAAAATATATTTAATATACGCATTCAATATTGTACTCAATACGTACATTGAAAACACGTGCACCGTATGTGTAAAAATATTTAAATCAAAATGAGAGAAAAATGAATTTCCGTTTAGAAAACGAATTCGAATACATAAAATAAATAATTGAAACATAGAGAAAATATTACACGTAGCGGTGGAAAAATACAAAATTGATACGTGCATCGATAACACGTAAAAAGCACGTAAAATACAAAAATCGGAATATTATATTTGAGATTACTCAAATAGGATAGAAAACATTTTGATGATACGGAAAATGCATAAATAATCGGAATCCAAAATACGTAGTGAAACACATTACAAATATTACCAGTAACGGTAACACATGAGGGGAAAATTGTTATTTCCAATTTTGCGGGGTGTTACAGCAGCACACCACCACCACCAACGAATCTGACTGCCAGCACCGCAACCCACCTCATCGTCAGCCTCTCGCTTTCACCTTGCCGCCGGAGCCTGCAACCCCTCAAAAACACCTCGCTGCTCCGACTTTCCCACACCACAGCAAGCCTCCTCTTCATCCCTGACCGCTTCAATCACCACGCCGCTTCTGCAGTTGCAGCCACATAGCCACACAAAACCTCATTTCCGGCCAGCACTTGCCTCTCCAATTGCACCTTCGACCACCATCTCCACACCTGCACGCATCCTGACCATCCCTCGTCGCCATTGCTGCAACACCGACGCCCTCACCATTGTCGCTATCTTGCAGTGGTTGTTGTTGGCCTTGCCGTGTGCCGATGTTCTTGTTGTTTCCTTGCCACCCCGATCATCGTGCCATCTTCCCCCTCGCTGCCTTGCACCACTGCACTGTCTTCATCTCCTCACCGTCACTACTGCCTCACTGGTGCTTCCCTTACCCACCGACTACATCGCCCCGTCATCATCACCCTCCACCCTCGCCGACCATCAGCCGCAACCTAAACCCATAACCTCGCCACTACCTTGTTGCTAGTTTTCGAAGCCCCGACTTCCACTGGCTCCTCCCGATCCCACAACCATCGTTGCTGCCCTCGCTGTTGTCCATCGCACCCTGAACGAAGTTGAACCCCATTGCTGCAGTCACCCTCACTATTGTTGCTTGTTGTTGCACCTTGAGGCACTCCCGACAGCCACCTCATTTTCCAGTGTTGCCGCCCTTGGACGTGTTGCTGTTGTTCTCTTGCCGTAGCTCCCGCCGAAGCTTCTTGCTGCTGCTGCTGTACGTGTTATCGTTGCCTGGTCCTCTATTATTCCCGTTATTCTTTCATATTCTGAACCATCGTCTAAAAGGCAAGTTTCCCTTGAACTAAATTATTATTCTTGTTAAAGAATTTTTTTGATCTATGCAAGTATTTCCTATTTCATTCGTCGTATTTTATTTGCTTGATATCCTTCAAAGAGACTACCACGGATTCATTGGCGAAACCAAGTAGTAGTTTTCTTTTCGTACCATTCCCTTGATTCAAACCCATACATCATCATATGCAAACACTACACAAATATAGAATAGAAACAGGTTATATAGGAGAATGATGATTTGAATGCTTTTCGATTGGATATGATGTTCATGCTATGTTAATGTTAATCTTGCCTTGTTAACAGTAGATTTCCACCCCAATGATTGAGTATAATTTCCTGTTAATTACTACCATAAAGTTATATGCATGTGTGTATCGTTTGTTGCTAATTAATGATTAACCAACTTGCTGGTCTGCTGTTTATTCCATGTTGTTTTGAGTTTTTGACCCGGTTGTTGTTATAATTAGTTAGAACTTTGTAAACGAATTTGTAGTGCTCTGAGTCTAATTTCTAGAACATTTGATGGATCTGAATTTCGATTCGTAGACCACAAGTTATCATATTTTAAGTACTGTTAAGTTTTCAATTTCCAGATTGCTGACTAGAGACACACTGACATGATTTTCTAATTTAAGTAAAATGTTAACAGTAGAATTAACTTGACATGAAATAGGTTATTACTAGACATGATTACGAGTCACTTTGAGTATAAGATTTTTAAATGATTTTACAATCAACTTTTATATACAAGAAATTGACCCTAATGTGCTGCCTAAACATGAAACCAGTAAAGAATGAACTTATATGCCTAATTACTGTAGTTATAATATGTCGTGTGAATATGTGTTGGAACTGGCAGGGAGTCTAGTTTCTGAAACTCCTGACGGAACCTGATTTACTTTCCTGTAGAAACGGGGAAGTCAGTTTTTGTACAACAACATATTGATGTCCAGAATTTGTATCTTCATGTATGTATATATATATATATATATATATATATATATATATATATATATATATATATATATATGAGAAATGATCTGATGCGAACTGTTCTCACAACAGTTCGTGCGATCCCTTCCCATAACCGTAGGATTCAATTTGTGAAATGGACGGTTCAGATCAGTACACTTGATTGAGTGGGGGTATTTTGGGCAATTCAGATCAATCTTCCTCTTCTCATCTTCTCGAGCCCTCTCTCTTCCTCCCAGTCTCAAAATCCCCAAGTCTCAAACCTTCTCATCTTCTCCCATTCGCTCTCTCGCTCTCTCGCTCTCACTTCGATCTTTCTTTTCATTCGACCCCGCCTCTCCAGATCGACCCTCTATCTCGCTCTCACTTCGATCTTTCTCCAGCTCGACCCCGCCACCCACCAGCCCTCGATCTGAAGTGCCGCCGTCCACCACAGACCACACCCTCCACTTGACCACGCCCTCCAGCAAATCGAATAGTAATTTTTTTATTTTTATTTCAATTTTTTTTTCTGCAGTAGTTTATATTTTTTGTTTTCATTTATTTTTCTTTTTCTTTTGTTAAATGACTTTGATAAATCAATAAGTTTGGAACTGAGCGATTTGTTTTATTAATTCTCTTATGATTATTACCAAGTCTTAATCATACTTTTTGTGTACAGGTATGGAAAGTCATGAAGAGAGTAGTCATGGGGTGAATTTATCTACAACCTCCAAAGAGGCACTTTCATTTGTCCCAACTGTTGATGAACATCTGAAGCCACAAATTGGTATGACTTTTATTTCTCTTGAAGAAGCTGAGGAATTTTATAAAAGATACGCTAAATGTGCGCATTTTCAAGTCCGTAAAAGCTCAACAAAATATGAGAAAGGAGAGCTAGTTAGTAAGAGATATGTTTGTTTTAAGACCGGGGAGAAAAAGAAAATAGATTTATATGTAGAAGTTACAGATGATTCAAAAGTTACCAAAAATAGGCGATGCAGCACTGTTAGAACGGAATGCAATGCCTTGATTAGGTTGAAGTGTATGGGTTCTTCACAAATTTAATGAAGTTCATAATCATGGTCTTACTTCACCAAGGAGGGTTCATTTATTACCTGCAAATCGTATTGTCTCGAAGTCAAAAAAGGTGTTAATGAAACAATTTAGTCAAATAAACATTCCTACTAATAAGCAAATGGTATTCTTTGAGAATTGTAGTGGAGGGCACAACAAAGTTGGGTTCACGGAAAGGGACATGCGTAATCATGAAAGAGACATAAGGGAGGAAATTCGTGGTCATGATGCACAAATGTTCATAGACTATCTTAAGTGGCAACAAGAAAAAAATCCCTCATTCTACTATAAGCACAAGACCGATGATGATAATCGTTTGACTCATTGCTTTTGGGTGGATGACATTGGTAGGTTGAATTGCAAAATCTTTGGTGATGTGGTTTCTTTTGATGCAACTCACAATACAAATCGTCATGGCATGATATTTGTAGCTTTCGTTGGAATTAATTATCACTGGCAATCAGTTTTTCTTGGATGTGGATTTATACCAGATGAAACTACAAGCTCTTTTGCATGGATATTTGAAAGATGGAAAGAGGTAGTGGGTCATCATCCTTTAGGCATGGTAACTGATCAAGATCTTGGAATTGGTGGTGCAATCAAAGCTGTTTTTCCAGGCATGCGTCATAGATATTGCATTTGGCACATTTTAGACAAGATTCCAAAGAAGTTGAGAGCAACAGCCTTCAAAGATAAGTTTAGAAAACCCTTTCATGAAAATATTTGGAATGCCGAAAGTCCCTTTGAATTTGAAGAAAAATGGAAAGATATTATTAAGGAGAATGAATTGGAAGATGAGCCATGGTTGAAAGATATCTTTCTCATCCGTGAAAAATGGGCTCCTGTTTATCATAAACCGCACTTTTGGGCAGGAATGTTGAGCAGTCAAAGGAGTGAAGGAATGAATGCTTTTCTAAAGAAGCATGTATTTAAAAAGCACTCTCTACATGATTTTGTCACTATTTTTGATAGAGTATTGGCAAGACAAAGAGAAGGGGAACTTAAAGAGGATCATCAAACTAGAGAAAATAGACCAAAATTGAAAACTTTATTTCCTATGGAAAAGCAAATGGCTGAAGTCTACACATTGAAAATTTTCTACATTTTTCAAAATGAGCTTCAACATAGCTTATTATACAATGTAGCATTGGTTGAAGGTAATGATAGTGAAGAAATCAATACAGTCAAACTTTGTGGCAAGTCGGAATCATTGAAATTTGTCAAGTATTCTAAGTCAAATCAGTTTGCAACTTGTTCGTGCCATATGTTTGAATTTGTAGGCATTCCTTGTAGGCATCTCCTCACATTTCTAAAATATAGAGACCAAAATGTGTTTCCAGATCAATATGTTTTAAGAAGGTGGAGTCGAGATCTAAAAAAGATTAGCATGGCTGAAGATGGTAGAAGTACCAACAGTGCAAATAAACTGCTTGCTTCACGCTTTTGTGAGTTAACTCATTTAGCGAATCAAGTTGCTGATGAAGGACTATCCAGTGATGAGATGTATGAATTGGCCTATAACAGCTTGCTCAAAACGATTGAAGAGATGCGTACTTTGAAACGAAAACATAATAGTGAGGGAAGCCTAGAAGATTTGGATACTAGTGAGAAAAGGACGGGTAAAAATGAAATTACTAAACATGAACCTCTTCGTTCTAGAACTAAAGGGAGACCTAGCGGAAAGAGATTAAAACCAATACGAGAAAAGTTCAAAGGTCAAGCTAGAAAATGTGGTGTGTGCGGTAAGCGGGGAGTCGGCAATGATTCAAGAAATTGCCCTAAAAAATTCGATAGGTAAGGCATTTTTCTTAGCTTCAAATTTGTGTATATTAATTTTATGTAGTTTTCTCTCAGTTTTGCTACGTTCATAGCTATTTTTTCTAAATGTTAAATCTACAAAGTTCAACAATTTATTGTTATTTTTATTTGGTTAGTGGTTCCAATACACAACAATCTGATGATGCTGATGCGGCTGCTGATGCTGCTGCTGCTGCTGCTGCTGCTGATGATGGTGGTTGTGGTCGTGACAGCGATGGTGATATGGGTTCAGAACAATCAGATGAAATGTGATTTTTTAATCTTCTTTCTTTCGAGTTTTGGAAAAAACAAAGTTTACTGAAGCGCTATAATGTACTAGAATTATGAGTTGGAAACTAAAACAGTCTGAAGAATAAATAATGCAAAATGTATGATTTACTTTTGGTTTTGATTTTGGGCAACTTGTGTTTCAGAATTATAATGTGTGGTCTATGTGTAGTCTATATTATAATGTGTTTCAGAATTATAATGTGTAGTCTATATTTGAGAAAGTCTTTGTTATGAAATGTCAGCTCAAAAAGAAATGATCTGATGAAAGGATCTGATGCGAACCAAATCAAAAAGCCTTTATCAAGAGAAATGATCTGATGAAATGATCTGTGAGGGACTTAATGCAAGACTATTTAAGTTTGGTTTCATGAAATGATCTCATGAGGGACTTAATGCAAGACTTAATGATCGGATGAAATGATCTGTGAGGGACTTAATGCAAGACTATCTGTGAAATGATATGTGAGGGACTTAATGCAAGCCTTCTTTGTTCTTTGTCAGATTAATACATTTGGTATTTTCTAAACATTTCTCATTTTAGACTTCTTAGAATTTCTCATTTGAGCAACATGAGCTTAGAATTTTTTGCTATGTGTAGGCTGTAAGTTTGCTATTTTACAGTGCTCGATAATTTTTTGGTTATGTGTAGGCTGTAAGCTTAGAATTTCTCATTTTTTTAGTCCAGTGTAATTGTGGAAGATATTACTATTTTTTTTGTTTTCATCCTTTGTGGAGCAGAGCCTATGTGTTTACATCTCCGAACAGCTGAAGTGGACTTTCTGATAGTTCTTCTTGGGTTCATCTTTTATAGTTTCGAGTGCATCTTCTCCTTCTACAAATAGCAATCGGTCGACTGGCTCATAGGACGAATACCATGCTTCAAGTAATTCATCTGCACCTCCACCAAGCCCAGATTTCCTTAATATGTCCTTCACATAGTTAAACTCAGCTTCCTCATCTTGATGTAAATAGTTAGTTTTATTTGTATCAGTAATTTCCCTCACATTAGAGTTCTCATCAACAAGATCGATCGCTGGATTCCGCAAAAAATCCTGCTCTTCACCTGCTAGGGAGGAAACAATACATAGCTAGTCATTACAAGTTCACAAAACAAACTGTGCACAGGCTCCATTTGATATTTGCTGTGAATAAAAAAGTTTTTCACGAAAGGGAGGTGCAAAACTAATATTTTCATTCAAGAATTCTTTGGAGAATATAAAACTTTTCTTGAAAGCTAAAAGCACGTCTTGAGCAAAATTAAGCTATAGTTTCTGAAAAGTAATTCTGGCAACACACATTTGCTCAGTTCAATTTTACCGAGCAGAGCAGCGTATAAATTGGCCCTTCAAAGTTATTTGACTCGCAAATCAACATCAAAGATAGCCAAAGTAGTTGAATGACTGATTACATTTAACAGTAAGTCCATAATGAGAAAGACTGAGTAAAAAATTATCTACCTTGTGTCATCGCATACTTGGCTGGGCTAACAGGATGTTCTTCAAAATCTGAGTCAAGAACTGAAACAGGACTTGGTCTTGCATGCTTGTTATTTGAATCCTCTGTAATTTCAATCTCATTTTCAGGCTGATGAATAATGTTGCTATCTTCTGCTTCAGGGACATCCGAAATCGCACATGGTTCGTTATGGTCTGATGTGCCGTCTTGTATTATAGACGCATTGTTTTCAAGAATCTCCTCTGTATTTACAAGAATACCATCTGGCTTCGGCTCATCTGAACTACTGTTCACGTTCACTGCATCAAATATCTCATTCTCTACCTTGTTGCTGAAAGAACTCATGATCTTCGGATTAAAGAGAATTCTTCCAAAGGTTCTTAATGGCCTCTTATCGAACAAAACATCACCTTCTCGAATTGACTTCAGTCTCTCTGGTTGTTTTCTTGGTTCTCTGACTGGAAAAGTCTCAAGCAAACGAGAATACCTATTAAAGGACTCAGTAAGAGAGCGTGATTGTAAAACTCTTCTTTGTTCACTAATATTATCTTGCTTTTTGATTGAATTCAACCTCACAGGTACTCTTTGGGGTTCTCTGACTGAAATGGAGTCAAGCAAATGAGAATATCTATCCAAGGATTCAGTTAGAGAGTGCGATCTTTGAAAACTTTTATCTACAATCTTGCTGTTTTTGTAAACAAATCTCTCAATACCGAATTTCATTCTTCGACCATCTTTGCTTCGACTCCCCATTTATGTATCCACATCCTCAGCAATCTTCTGACCAAGAGGTACTTTATCAATAAGGGAGAAGATGAGAAGGTTTGAGACTTGGGGATTTTGAGACTGGGAGGAAGACAGAGGGCTCGAGAAGATGAGAAGAGGAAGATTGATCTGAATTGCCCAAAATACCCCCACTCAATCAAGTGTACTGATCTGAACCGTCCATTTCACAAATCGAATCCTACGGTTATGGGAAGGGATCGCACGAACTGTTGTGAGAACAGTTCGCATCAGATCATTTCTATATATATATTTATTTCTCGCATTAATAAATTGAATTCTATATCCTGCATTGCATATCCCTTGATATCTTCTTGATCTGGTCCTGATACCCATTTTATCGACGGCATGTTCATATATGATTGTTGTAAAAAGAATGACAAGTCGGGTAATAAGGGAAAGACCTAGTAGTGGACAATATAGGTGTGTGTACTCGGAAGGAGGCCGTGTACCCCGTATTGGTCATTATTATTGGACAATTTATTATTTATTGGTCATCAATTGATTGTGGGTTACTGACTTAGGATTGTCACTTGCATTTTGATCATGATTATTATTATCGACATTGATTATTGATTATTGTTATTGATCATTGCACCATTGATCATAGACTATTGATCTTGATATCAACTATTGTCCATTGACCCTTGATATTGTTCCAGTTCATTGATCCTCAGTATATCATGTTTTATTGTTCTTTGCTTGTTACTACTTGCTGTCTGTAACTTTCTTTAACAGACATTTCCCCCCCACCTCTAGTTGATGAGTTTGTAGGTACAGGAGGAAATTTTACTAAAGGACTTGGTGAGTAAACTTTCTAGAGAATGGAGCTGAATCTTTAGATTGCTATTTACTTTCCTGCATTGTTACTTTTATCGTACTTTGTATTCCAGCTTTATATGACCCTAAGTTTATTTACTTTCCCCCATATGTTGGATATTATTTTGTGAATTTATTTCATGGATAGTTTGGAGTTTGTTCATTGTTTATGTGGTTATTCATTCTTGCGTGGTCATGATCTTTTGTATATTGTTGAGGTAATCTGTTACATATTATGGATGATGTATACGTCATTCGTTGGGCCTTTGTTGCATGCTCGTATTCCCGTATTTTGGGAAACGGTACATGACAAAAACAAAGGAAAAATGCATAAAACAGTGTCCAAGAAAACACAATGCACACAATGCACCCTAATGCATACTTGTTCGGATTCTATGCATCCCATACTACATAAGTCTGAGGCAAGCCCTTAGCATTCACCACATTTACGGTTTTATCCCTCTCTATGCAGTTCTATAACGGTGATAAAAAGCAAGATTTAGACATTCCGCGAATAGGCCCCAGTCCCGGAATACATCTTCCCTACCGTACCGACCCTCAATGTGCAAACATCCTGTAAGCATCGCCCTGACCATTGGAGATTCATCTCTATTCCAGACGTTCCTCGAATAGGCTCCATTCCCGAAATGCATCCAACCAACCATACGGAACTCTCGACACACGGACTTCCTGGAAATAACATGAAAATCATAGTCCCGGAATACATCTGCCTGACTGTAATGATAGTCCTCCGCCCAACTATAAAGGACACCCCTGCTTATGTTTGCACAAGTTTCGTCACAACTCCTAACCTAGTGCCTTTCCTTATGTTTGTAATAGTAATAACCTAAGCCACCTAGAACTAGCTCTACCCTACCAGACTTCACTTGCCAAACCAGGAACACTAGCCCCTCAAGCTAATTTCCTACAATCAAAATATCCACCACCGATACTCTTGGGTTGGCTCAGTATCTAGTGCTCCCAAATCAATGCCTCAAGCGTCCATCTAGGGTTCGCACAATGACCCGAACTGCAATCAAGAACCCAACTTGGTTCAATCATTCAAAATACTCTTTATTTACTCTTTTCTGAAAAACAACACTTTTCCCGCAGCACCACGACTTGAATCAAAATCTCAAACAGAAATAACTCATTCCAAAAATAAATATTTGTACATCCACAAATCTCTTCATCATTCACATTTAATTTAATAAACCTTCATTACCATAAAAGACTCTTTCTTGTATGGAAACAAAATCCAATCCACAGAAATTCTTTAAATCCAACATTAAAATTTCTCTTTCCATACATACATAAAACTCAATGAATTTCTCTAGAATTCAAATCAATTTAAAAATGAAACAATTCTCTATGTTGTCTGGGATCTAATCCTCAAATCTGAAATTTGTTAGTTCTAAAAATCTAAAATTTCACTTCTTTAGAAACTGAAATTAACCCTTTAGAATTCGAGTTTTCATCTTTCAAAACTGAAACATATATCCCCTCAAAACTGAGAATTCTATCCATAAAAATATATATTCTAACACTCAAAATTATTACTCGAACATATTAAAATCTGAATCTAGATTTCTACAAAATCTGAAATTTGCACATTCGAAACTTGATCAAAAGAATCAATTAAACTTCATACAATCGCTAAGTTATACATATATATATACACATTTATATAAGCACTAGGGTCCTCCAACCCTAAAACAAAAAACCCCCTCACCAAAGCACACCACCCGAGCCTCCAAGTTCCAAACCGAAAGCCAACAGCAGCAAGCCCTAGGTCTGCACAGTGCTCGGGTTTGCACTGTGCAAACCCGGGTACTATACAACTCTCAAAACCTGAAACCCTAACCCCTAGGGTTAGCTGCCAAACCCCAACCCTAGTGGATGAAACCCTAACCTTCAAGATTTGATTATTTTTAATGCAAAATCACATTATTTCATGCTCCAATCAATGAGTTTCAATTTATAAAAGTTTTACTCAAATAAACAGTAAATTAAACATAAAGATCTCTTCTTTAGATTGATCAACATGAATTTTAAGAACATAAAATAAATTCCAATCTTCTACAATAATCCATGGGTTCATTAAATCAATTTCCATAAATAAAAACTTGATCTTTTATGCATAGAAACTTCATTACTTCAAGAACAATTTATTTGAATTTTTTCCCAAACTGTCCCACTTTTTGAATGTTTTTCCCAAACTGCCCTACTTTTTTTAATTCCCAAACTGCATCACTCTATTTTCGAAAAACCGAGTTGGTTTTAACCAAACTCGGTTTTTCGAAAACCAAGTGTCGATTAGGGATATTTCCCCTCTTCGTCCTTATTTCTCTTTCTCTCCAATCTTAATTTTAGTTATCTCTTCTTACTCTTTCTTTAACTCTAAAACCCAAAACCCCAGCTCCCCAAAATTGACCTCCTACACACAAAATCTCATTTCAATCTAAATATATTTACTAATTCTTTCTTAACCCTCTCACCTTCCACTCTAAAAACCCTAAACCCATCTTTCGAACGATCCATATTTTGGAATTTTGATAAATTTGAAGAGGATAGCAACTTCAGCTCTTCTACCCAAATATTTATGGCTATATCCTTGAAGCTTGTGAAGGTATGATGAATATTGGCCTATTATTTTGTACATTTTTTTATAGATTTTGTTTGTGGGTAGATAATAACTCGTATATTCGTATAAATATACATATGTATGGATTATGAGATTCCTATTTGGTTACACTTTGGTGGTGAAATAATTCGTGATACAAAGATCGGTTGTTGTTATAGTGCGGTGGATCCTGAAATAGTTTGGGTACCTCGTACCATTACATTGGCAGAATTAGTTGAGAAAATTTATGAAGTTACTAATTGGGATAGAGATCAATGGAATGTGAAAATTTTAGCTCGGTACGCAGCAGGAAGATGAGATGGTCAGTATGTTATGACAGTGCCCGTATCTACTAATAATGCTATGAAGTCAATGATTTCTAAGACACTTGATCCCAATTGTACTTGGTCTGCATTGGAGTTATATATTCAACAAATTCAAATTTTGAATGCTTAGCCACATGATATTCCTAGTTCAAGCTTCGTATGGGTAGTACCGACACAGCAGATGGGGTCTAACTCTGTTCAAACTTCACAACCAATCCCACTGTTCTCACAAGAAGACACCTTCACAAATACAACAAATCCGGATTCTACAGATATTGAGTTGCCACGCCAACCTAGTCCGGTTCATGACTATGTTCCAAATGACACTTTATTTGAATTATTTCAAAATGCTACCATTAACAATGACTTATTAGACGATGATGAAGAAGAGGAAGAAATAGACGATGAAGTTGATGAGAGTGTAGAAAATGATGATGGGGACGAAGATGATGATGTAGCAAATGTAAATCCTACGAACAGCAGTTCTAATGAAGTGAGAGCTACTGATAGCTATGCCAATGTTAACGCTCATGTTACCGAGGAGATGACACAAGGTGCTAGAGTACACCAAGTTCCACAAGAGTCGTCTGGTTCATCCGATGTAGACGAATTGTATATTGGACAAGAGTTTGTAAGTAAAGAGTCGATTCAGCAGGCTGTGAAGCTGTATTCTATCAAGAAACATTGTGAATTCGTCACATTGAAATCTTCACCGTCACTGTACACTATTAAATGCAAAATGGCACCTAGAAAACGTACAATTGAGGAGATTGTGCAAAGTCCCCAGTAGTAAGTGATGGTAGATGCCCTTGGAGATTACGAGCAATTGTTCCAAAAGGTGGGACAAATTTCATACTGAAGAAGATAGTTGGGCCTCATACTTGTACGAATCTCACGTTGAATCAGGACCACTGTAAAGTTGATTCTAACCATGTTTGTAATTTGATTGTAAGTGTGGTGAAGTCTGAGATAGGTTTAAAACTACGAGCCATTATTGAGATAGTGAAAGTACAATATAATTATCAGATTTTATATAAGAAAGCTTGGATTGCAAAACAAAAGGCAATTGAGAGGTTGTTCGGTACCTTCGAAGAAGCATACATGAAGTTGCCTTTTCTACTATCAGCAATTCAAGCAGCAAATTCAGGAATCGTTGTCCACTGGGATAAATATCAGTCTAGTCCTAGCGAGGAAACATTCAAGGGAGTATTTTGGGCATTTGGTCATTCGATTGAAGGTTTCAATTTTTGCAGACCTGTTATTAGTGTTGACGGAACTCGCTTGTACGGTAAGTACAAGGGTTGCTTGTTAATTGCTATTTCCCTATATGCGAATGATTGCTTATTTCCATTTGTATTTGCATTTGTTGATGGAGAGAGTATAAATACGTGGACATGGTTCATGAGTTGCATTCGATATTTTGTCACCGATCGCACTAAGTTGTGTGTTATCTCTGATCATCATACTGGTATATTGTCTGCTATAGATTTGCAAAATAGAGCTTGGAACGAACCTAATGCATATCATCATTATTGTATGCGTCATTTTGCTACAAATTTCTTTAGTAAATTTGGTAGCAAGGCATTGCGGAAAAAGGCCAAAATTATAGCGTGTCAAAACCAACCCAAAAAGTTCATGACCAAACTTGCTGAACTTGAAACCATCAATGTCGAGGCGGCTAATTGGTTGAAAGAGAAGCCAGTTGAGAAATGAGCACTTTATGCAGATAAAGGTCGAAGATATGGCATAATGACTACGAACTTGTCAGAAGTCTTCAATTCAGTCTTGAAAGGTGTCCGTAGTTTACCGGTAACTGCGTTTGTTGAGATGATCTTCTATCGTCTAAACTCTTACTTTACTACTCATCGAAAGGAAGCCAATAAGCTTATCTGAAGGAAAGATTTTTGCTCGAAGAGTACATGAATTGATCGATAGTCACCGTGAGAGAGCAAACCAACATGAGGTTACAATGTTTCATCATCAACCTGGAGTTTTTTCCTTCAAAACGGGTCTACGAGTGGTCAGTAGAGAAAGGAACGGTAGGAGCTTGCACACTGTTAACTTGGGTACCAAAACATGCACATGTATGAAATTTCAACCATATCATGTTCCATGTTCTCATGTATTGGCAGCTTGTGTATATCGTGCAATCGATCACAAGCCTTTAGTTGATAAATTTTACCCTGTCACTTTATTAGCACAAACATGGGCTCCCGTCTTTCATCCTACTCTAGATCCAACATATTGGCCTACTTTTGATGGACCATGACTCGTACCGGATGCTAGTTTGCGACGTTCAAGGAAAGGCCGGCCTAGATCCATGAGAATACGCAATGACATGGATGTGAGAGATAGGTCTAGCAGGGGTACGGGGATGAAATGTTCAAAATGTGGTTTGGAAGGACACTACAAGCGGCGATGTACTAATAGAGGATCTCAAAACATTTAATTTGAGTATGTAATTTCGAATGTGTTTGTGTTTGTAATATGTAATTTGAACTATGTACTATTTATTTTGGGTTTTATTATGGAAAATGATAGATTGTATGTGTTTAAATGTGTTTGTAATTGGATCTCAGCCTGTAGGTTTTTTGGAATCAATGAGCCTGAAGACTCGGTTTTTCAAAAACCGAGTTTAGTTTAAACTAGGTCGGTTTTTGAAAAAGCGAGTTAGGAGCTGATTGTTTTCCAGAGAACAAGCTTTCTCTGGAAATACAACTTCTTCACAATCGTTTTTTGAAAAACCGATTAGGTTTTACTCTTGAGTAGAGTCTTTTCCAGAGAACACCTTGCTCTCTGGAAAATAATCAACTCCATAGTCGCTTTTCGAAAAATCGAGCTTGTCTTAACTAGACTCGGTTTTTCGAAAACCGAGTCTTGAAGCTGATTGAAAAAAAAACCTACAGGCAGAAGACTCGGCTTTTGGAAAACTGAGTAGGTTAATACTACACTCGGTTTTCCAAAAAACGATTCTAGGCTTATACTGCACCATTTTTTTGAACCTGCATTTCCACTTCATACACAACAACATACTTCAATCCACTTCCAAAACCTTCCCCCTTCCTCTCAAATCTCAATCACCACAACACAACCATGAGACATATAACCCACTCTTGCTTTAATTCACCAAATACAAGACAATCCCATAGATAAAACTGCAGCCATTTACTGACATAGAGCAAACACATGCATTCATTTAAACAAAATAACTTAATTGAACACAAATGTAGGAGATAATCATACTTTTTGCCTAGGAATTGCCCAAAGTGGAGTTAAGAACGTAACATTAAAAAGATTACAAACAAGTTCATTACATGGAAATACGATTCAAGGATCAGATGTGAAGAAGTTTGTGGGTCTCCGTTGCCTTCTACCACGTTGTGGAGTGGCCTGTGTGACACCAGACATCGGGATAATCTCCTCTTCTTGTTGTTGTGTCCCCTCCACTTGTATCTCACCCCCTACTTGTTCTTCATCTTCCGATTTGCTTATAGGACCAGGTGGGGGCCTGTGAACAACTTTCTTCCTTCGAACACCGGTACAACCGCTGGTTCGATGTACGGGAGTAGTTAGTATCGCAACTAAGGTTACTCCTTCGCCCACAAGATCAGCCTATGCACGACAACACGTAATCATCTCTCGTGCGAATTCCTTCGTCAGTTTCGCGATGTTGCTACTCAACAAAGCAGCACATTTTTTGTCATAGTCCAAGTCTGGGTCAACTACAAATCATGATAATTTGAAATATTAAATAAATTGCATATACATATATATATATAACAACAAAATTTCAACAAAACTTTTAAAAACAATTAACAATCTCAAAAACTTACAAATTTGCAAACAGTGGATCTCTTAGATTGGTACATAGGCAAATTCATAGAATGTTGATCTACTGGTTCGTTTCCTGGTCGACGGATCAGGACTACCACTCCAGTAGGAGTCTGTACTATGGGAGAGATATATCGTCTAGTCACTCTCTCGTACCAGGCCATGTAAGCGGCATGCACCGTGGGGTCAAACGGAGGAATGCCACTGATGATTTCATCGAACCGGTGTTCATTCCATCTCTAAACATACATAGCAAAACATGCGGCCCAGTTGTGTCTAGGCTGTCGACCCATTCTAGTAATATTATGCATCTTTGCATTGAATGGTTCGGCAACCGGAATCATTTGGTGGAGACCAAACTGACGTAGCACTCCGTCGGGGTAGTAGAACTCAACTGTGCCAAAGTTGATTGGTGGTGCCTTCGTCAGCCACAAATCGCGCCTGTACGTGCAAATAGGCGGTAGTCTAGCACACGCTCCTCCGTGTAGGGACGCCATAAGACGCAATCATTTGCCAACCTATCCAACTCATCACGGCAGTACGTTAAACATCTGTTGGGGTTGGCGGTCCATGTAAGTTTGCCGAACCAGTAAACACCGATAGAAGGTAACATGCTCTGGTCCTCGGGAAGATGGATCCAATGGGGAGATTGCATCTGCACAATGGGCCGACTGACGTGAATGTAGCACTACGCCAATTGTAACGTCCAACGGTTCCCAGATCGGCAATGAGTGGCAAGTACATCAGCGAGACCGAATGACCTGTCGAATTTGGGAACAATATTAGTGTGAGGATGTGGCTCTGCAATAGCACTCTACCTCCGCCGCGGTTGAATCTTCAGTCAATCGATCCCTAAAAGTGTCTTTCAACCACTTTAATCGAATAAATTTATCATTAATTGCACCGGTCTCAACTTTGACACTTAGGTACTGCTCCACTATATATACAGGGTCGAAGTCCATTGTACCGGTCACCGCCTGCCCATCGACTAGAAGACCGGTGATTAAGGAGACGTCCTATAAAGTTACTGTCATCTCCCCAACTGGCAGGTGAAAGGTGTGTGTCTCAGGTCGCCATCTCTCAAGAAGTGCGGTAAGAAGAGGACGATCACACTTGATGGAGCTCATCATAGCAATACTGTATAACCCACAGTCCCTTAGAATCTCGTGAATCCGTGGGTGCATAGGTAGTGGATGACCCGCCCTAAATCTGCACTCCTTAGACTCACCGTTCCACACATCCGTCGAACGATGCATCGGTTGAACTATGAGGAGTGAATGGTCGAGGGGATTTAGGCCTCCAGAAGGAATATAAGATGATGAAGGGACTGAAGGAGAAGTGCCCGCCTCATCTGGATTGGTTGGAACCTACATAACAATAACATTTACATCAATAGACCGAAATTTCATTTTAGTGTATGATAATCAAACTAATCGAATATAAACAATTATTTACTTACATTAGTACCCTCGGTACGACCACGAACATGATCACGACCCCGTCCACATCCACGTCCACCGCGAGGAGGTGGCCCAAAATAAGTACGTTGTCCATCGTCACGAGGAGGTCTACTACTCTCTCTTCCTCCACGTTCCCCATTGTTCGTGCCATTTCCAGTAAAAGAAAAATCACTACAACTTAAAAAAAAATTGTTATTAACTACACCAAAATATATAACCTATATATATTACCTACATTGTTATTTTGCTACTTGTTTTTTTTCATTTGTCCAATGTTCACCAAAATTGAAACTAAAATTCACACTAAAATTAACTTAAGTGTTCAAATTAACAAAGCTCCTTCAAAATTAAAAAAGCTCCTTCAAAATTAACTTAAGTACGTTCACATTCAATATTACTCCTTCAAAATTAACACAAAATTAAAATAGCAAAAGCTTGAGAAATATACCATTCGAGTAGGAGATTCAAAAGATAGATAGTGATTACGAGGTCCTACAAGCTCCTTCAACCGCAATCTTCACCTCCAAAGTCGAAATTCAACAAAATCAAGGATATTTGGGTTTAGGGTTTTAGGGGTTAAGAAAATGTTGAAATTTGTAGAAGAGATTGGGGGAAAATCAAAAGGAGATGAAATATTAGAGTTTCTTTTGGATTAACCGAATAATTTTATGGGTAAATCGAAAAAAAAAATAAGGATTCTTTGGGTTTCCTAGGAGAAGATGTGGAGAAGATAGAGAATGAAAGTGGAGAAGTTTCGAAATCAGATCTGCACTTAAATCTCCCCCAATCGACACTCGGTTTTCGAAAAACCGAGTTTGGTTAAAACCAACTCAGTTTTTCGAAAAGCGAGTGTTAGTCTTCGATTTTCCAAAGACCACACTCGCTTTTCGAAAAACCGAGTTGGTTTTAACCAAACTCAGTTTTTCGAAAACCGAGTGAGGCAGTTTGGGAATTAAAAAAAATGTAGGGCAGTTTGGGAAAAACTTTCAAAAAGTGGGACAGTTTGGGAAAAAATTCAATTTATTTTGGGTCAACATACACTCAAGATTAATTTTTTATGTCATATAATCAACAATCTCATATCAAATACACATCTCTACAAGTATCTCATATTAAATACCACAATCATGCTAACATCAAGCCATAGATCACTAAAAACTTTCTTCCCTAGAATGATACTACACATCCATGAGATAAAAATATAACAAGAGAGATTTAGTGTTACCCACCTCTTGAATAAAATTGATACAAAGTAGTAGTCTCCTCCTTCAAGCAATAGGTCACCATTCCGGGCCACAAAAATCACCAAAGTCCAAAAGAAAGAAGAAAGGACGAAAGTTTGCGGCCTCCAATAAGTAGACCGGGATTTGCCTCTAGGGTTTCTTTGGGAAATTTACAAATAAAACCCCTTAGAAAATCCCTAATTGCATAATCAATTATTTATTCAATCAAACAAAATAAAAAACAATCAAAATGGATAAAATTTCATCCTTAAATCCCTCCACTGAAATCCGCCTCCCTAAATGCAACCAAAAAAATTTTGAGTTCAAATTTTACCTCCAAATGACGTTTTACACAAAAGTCCACTTCTTTCGAATTATATACAAAAGTAGTTTCTCTTATTCGGAAAAATTCCAAAAATTAAAATATATCCAATTATAAATAAGAGTATTAATTTAGCAACTCAAAATTTCAAAACTCGCATTTTAGAATTATTTGTACGTGTTTTGCACGTGCAAAACGACAATTTCACAAAAATTCAAAATAATTAAATGAATAAAATTAAAAATTATTAATTAATTAAAAATATTATATTTAAAATTTATGGGGCGTTACAAGGTACCCCTCAGCTTCATCCTTCGCCACCTTCATCGCTCCTTTCTCTCCTTCGCAGCACTCACCCTCTCCTTCGCTGCAAGGTCCCTCTCTCGGGCCGCCTGCTCCTTCTCTCGGGCCATCTGATCATTCTTCTTCGCTAAGGCCGACTCCAACAACGTGATCTGTGTCGCCTAGGTCTCCGATAAGTGCTTTGCTTCCTCCAACTTCTTAGCGGTCTTCGCTCGCATCGCTTGGTCCCTATCACTCGCCGCCTTCAGCTCCTTCTCCTGCTCTGCCACTCGCTTCAACTAGTGACTGAAGTGGAAAATGATCTACAAAAGGAAAAAGATTCAAAGTTATAAATGGGAAACCAACTCCATTACTTCGTAAAGAGTCAAGTGCAGAAATAAAATATTAAAAGCTTACAGCTATGTTAGCCCTGACTATCTCCAAGTCATCGTCGCCCACCGACCCTACATCCATCGCTACTCTGTCCTTCGGGGTCACAAGGTGATGCACTTCTTGCATACAAGTAGCTGAGTCCCCAAGGAACCTATCGTGCTTCATCACTCGTCAGTTCGGGACGAATAACTTCTTGCGCTCCTCAGTGAGAATTGCCTCCGCCGCCATAGTAAGGGTGGAACCTCGAGTGCAAGAGCAGCACCCAAAGTGAATCCCCTGTGGATAGGGCAGGTGAAGCAAAAGACGGAGACTTTACGTTCACCACTGGGGAGGCGATCACGTGACCCTAACAACCTTCGCCACCGAAGGTTTTGTAGTCGTCCTCTTCATCTTCTTCTCCTCGGGGGCTTTGCCACTTAACCCCGCACGCTTAAAGATGATCGCGTCGAAGTCCATGCCAGGCACTCTTGCAAAACAAGACAAAAATGGATTAAAGAAAAAAAATGAAGTAAAGGAAGAAGTAACTACAAAAGCTAAAGTAAGGAACAACGAAAAATCAAAGATGCATACTAGGGTTGATCGAACTGAGACCCCTCCCGAAGAGAAACTCCTCTGTCACTTCCTTCCAACTCATAGCGGGCCGATTTAAAATTATTCTAACCATTTCATCCTCTTCTGAACTTAAGATGGGGTTGGCCTTCGCTCTCTTCGGCACTTTCTCTTTCCACCTCGTGGGAATCAGTCATGGCTCATGGCTCCGAACAAGGAAATACTTGTCCCTCCAGTGTTTGATTGAGTCGGGGTTGTCAGTCAACTTCACCCCTCGATGAGGAGTATGATAGTATTCAAATTCTGACCTATTCTTTTGATGGATCTTGTAGAGCCTCCTCAAAACATTCAATCGAGGCTCAATCCCCGCAGCTTGGTAGTGCAGCACAAAACCATTCACATGTCTCCACATGTTCGGCATATACTCGATAGGACTTAAAAGAATACCAACGAAGAACTTCGATCGCAAATGGGGGTAGGGGAGACGGAGGCCTGCAAGAAAATCATCGAACGGAAAGAAGCACGTGTCAGGAGAAGTAGGCGTACATGCTATAACGCCAGAGCTTGGCAAGATAAGATCGAACTCCCTCAGGATCATGAAACACTCCCAAATGCTGCTCAAATCCTCCTCCGTAAGCATCGCAGATATGTCATCCACCTCGGAGTTCTCATGTGGCTTGTTCTCCTCATACAATGGCACCATCCCGTACACCACTATCGATAAAAGATCGGTGGAGTAGTATCGAACACCGCCAATGAGAGACAAAGGGCTAGGAAGCCTACCTAACTCCCTCACTTCTCTCGTTCTCTCCACTACTGTCTCGACCACAACTGACTCCGCCACTCTCTTCCCTTTATCCACCCTTGAAGGCGGAACCAGTTGCCTATCTCCACCGAGGCTCGAAGGGGAGGTCTCGTCACACGAAGATACCTTAGACATCTTTGATAAGATAATATATATATAAACAAAAAAATATATTTTTTACCTTGGATGTGATAGCTACGGTCAGAAAGTTTGCCGCAAAAAGCAAGGCCCTACTGCAATGACTGACAAATTCGCTGGAGAAGAAATTTTTTGGAGAGAAAAAATGAGAGAATGAGCGAAGAGATAAGGGGGTGGAGATTTTTATAGAGAGTTTTGGGTTCCAAAGCTCATGGGTCCCCAAACTGTTGGGGAAGCTCAAGAGCCTGGGGAATCCAACGGTCAGGAACACTAAACGACAAAGAACTCAAATGGGTGGGAAGATCAAAGGATACACAAAACTATTGACTGGTCAACGATCAACATGACACTTATCGCGCAACCGAACCGTCTTCAACGTTCGATGGTAAGCGTCGAGCAAACGTGCCCCTGATTATGAAATCATGCAAAATTGTTGACTAGTCAACAGTCAACGGTCAATGGTCAATGGAACACGTGTCGTGCAGCCGAACCATCTTCAACGTTCAGTGGAAAACTCCTAGCAAACGTGCCCTTGATCGTGAAATCATGCAAAACCATTGATTGTTTAACGATCAACAGGACACATGTCACACAGCTGAACCCTTTTCAACGTTCAGTTGCAAGCACCGAGCAAACGTACCCTCGATTGTGAAATCACGCAAAAATCGTTGACCGGTCAATGGGACACGTGTGCGCAGCCAAACCATCTTCAACGTTCGATGGCAAGCGCCAAGCAAAGTGCCTCCAATCGTGAAATCACGCAAAACCATTGACTGGTCAACGGTCAATGGGACATGTGTTTCGTAACCGAACCTTGTTCAACGTTCGGTGGCAAGTGCCGAGCAAATGTGCCCCCGATCGTGAGATCACGCAAAATTGTTAAATGGTCAATGGTCAATGGTCAATGGGACACGTGTCGCTCAGCCATACCCTCTTCAACGTTCGGTGGCAAGCTCCAAGCAAATGTGCCCCCGATCATGAAATCACGCAAAACTGTTGACTAGTCAAACGGTTAACAGTCAACGGGAGACGTGTCACGTAGCCGAGCCATCTTCAACGTTTGGTGGCAAGTGCCGAGAAAACGTGCCCTCGATCGTGAAATCACGCAAATTCATTGACTGGTTAAACGGTCAACGGGACACGTATCACGCAACCGAAGCATCTTCAACGTTCGGTGGCAAGAACCGAGTAAACGTGCTCCTGATCATGAAATCACACAAAATTGTTGACTAGTCAATAGTCAACTATCAACTGTCAATGATCAACAGGACATGTGTCACGTAGCCAAACCATCTTCAACGTTTGGTGGCAAGCGCCAAGCAAACGAACCCCCGATCGTGAAATCGCGCAAAACCGTTGACTAGTCAATGATCAAAAGTCAATGGGACACGTGTCGCACAGCCGAACCATCGTCAATGTTTGGTGGTAAGTACTGAGCAAATATGCTCCCGATCATGAAATCGTGCAAAATCGTTGACTAGTCAATGGTCAATGGGCAATGAGACACGTAACGCACAACCGAACCATCTTCAACGTTCGGTGGCAAGCGCCGAGTAACGTGCCCCTGATCATGAAATCACGCAAAACCATTGACTAGTCAATGGTCAATGGTCAATGAACATGTGTCGCTTAGCCGAACCATATCCCTCATTCGGTGTTGCATTTCGAGCAAACATGCCCCTGATCAAAAAATTGCCGAAACACCGTTGACTAGTCAACGTCAACGGTCAATGGTCAATGGACACATGTCGCATGGCTGAACTATCTCCCTCGTTCGGTGCTGCGTTCCGAGTAAACACGCCCCCGAACTAGACGTGAGCGTTTTTTCGCTGACTGGCCAACGCATCCCCACTGTTCAATCTCCGCGATCTTTGCGCCTGCCATGATCAACATACCAGATTCGGCCACGTCATTTGGTATTTAATTAATTCCTTTATTTAATTATTAAATCAAATTAACTATTTAAAAATTTCAAAAAAATAATTAAAAATCTTTAAAAATTAATTAAAAATTCTTAAAATAATTATAAATTTGAATAAATATTTTTGAATTCTGAAAAATAATTCAATTTAGAATAATTAATTATGATTTTTCAAAAATACATTATTAAAAGTTGGAAATTAAAAAAAAAAATTCGAAATGATTAAAAATAGGGAAAAATTTAGAAAATTCCCAAAACTTCACAAAAAATCCAGAAAATTCTAAAAATAATTTTGGGTATTTTACAAGCTCAGAATAACACCATTACACCTCGTGCAAGATCCAAACATCCCCGAGAACTCTGGGATGTTCTGTTTACCATTAAGAACGGGAGAATTACTCCTTGACGGCTGTGAAACTCAGTCTTCGGAGTGAGGGGCTTGTGATATGGGTAAAAATAGAAATAAATCGGGACCTTTCTAATCAGGCATGAATCTTGAAGCACTTAGGGGTAAAACAATAATTTTACATATTAACGGGTCCATGAATGGAAATTGGGCCTCTTTCATGCCCAATTAACCAAAAACGGATCTGTCTTACTGGGTTATTGTAACCCCAGTTTCTGGTTTTTTGGATTTCTTTTGTAATTCTCCTCTTCCCAATTCTTATATTCAAATTTATTAATAATAAATCTTGCTATTTTTTTATTCCATTTGTTCTCATTTGATCATACGAATTCTTTTGGCTTGAACTCTGGTTTTCCAGTACACTCTATTTTGTTTATTATGTATAGGGTATTTAATTTAATCCATTACATTCTTAGTTATTTTTCTTATTGAATCCATCCCAAACCCAACACCCGTTAACTCTAATCCAAACCCAATAGCTTAATCCCCAATATAATCACCTCCTAACCCCATCATTAAACCCTAATCTCCACCATCAGCTGCCTAATCTCTTCACCTCCTTCTTCTTCATCTTCTTAACTGCCCCAAACCCATCGACCAAGCCCCTCCATTGCCGTTGCAGCCCTAACTTCCTTTCCCCTCGCCCTCTTATGCACGTGCGCTGCACCTCGAGCCCCATCTCATCTTGCCCCTCGTCAACCCCACCTCGCTGCTGCACCATCCCCTCAAGCCAACATTAGCATCATGAGCATCATCCCCAAGCCATCCTGACTGCCATTGCTGCCACTGCCTCCGACTGTCATCCTCACCATCTTACCCTCGCTAATCACCCTACCATTGCTCTTCCATGACCCCGTCATTGCCTCACTACCACTGCCATCGCCATCCACCTCAACCTTCATCCTCTCCACCAAGCCTCGCCATCAAAATCCCGAGGTTTCTAGTTGCCGCTAGCATTCCGCCAGCCCCTTTACAGCATCGACTGAGCTCTCGCCACCTTGCCGCATCCCTATTTCGTGCTCGCTGCCAACCAACAGTGTTGTCACCCTTGCTGTTGTGCCGTTGTCACCTTGGTGTTCACTGCTGTCGTCGTTGCCGTATGTTCTGCCATTGTTTTTCCTCCCGTCGATTCTCACTGCACACGCAAACATCGTCTAAGGCAAGTCCTCATGAACTAACTCGTTAGTCTTGTTCAAGAATTATTTTCAACTCTGCAAGTAGTTCTCATTTCAATTATCGTATCTTAATTTGCTTGAAACCTCTTAAAGAAGCTATTATGGATTCGTTGGCAAAACCAAGTAGTAGTTTTGTTTTCGTGCCTTTTCCTTGACTCAATATTAAGCCTTGTTATACATCGTCATATGCATACACTACATGAATACATAGACTAGAAACATGTTATATAGAAGAATAATGATTTGAATGCATTTCGGTGGTGAATAATGTTATAGCTAGATTCGTGAATATAATGCTATATTGATGATAATCTTGTCTTGTTAACAGTAGAATTCCACACTAATCATTGAGCATGAAATCCTATTAATTTTTTCATGAAGTTATATGTTTTTGTATCTCGCTTGTTGCTAATTAATAATAATCTAGTTGCTGGTCTACTGTTTGTTCCATATTGCATTGACTTTTTGACCCAGTTGCTGTTATAATTAACTACAACTTTATAAATAACATTTGCAGCCCTCTGAATCTATTTTCTAGAACTTCTTAAGATCTAAATTTTGATTTGTAGACTACAAGTTATCACATTTTTAGTACTATTAGGTTTTAGATTTCAGATTCCTGTTTAGAAGCACATCGACATGAATTACCAATTTAAAATAAATATTAACAATAGAATCATGACGTAAATTTACCAGGATGTTTCTAGACATGACTAAGAATTTATTTCTAATTTTTAATAGATTAATTGATGAATTTCTAGCCTAGTTATATATATAAGAACTTGACTCTAGGTTGCTGCCAGAACTCTAAACCTGTAAAGAATAAACTTTTTGACCATGTTTCTGTAATCAAAACATGTTGTGGGAATATGTGTTGGAACTGAAAGGGAGTCTTGTTTCTGGAACCAATGACGGTATCTGATTCTCTTTCATGTAACAGTAGACTAGTTAGTTTTTGTACAACATCGTCTTGCTGTCTAGAATGTGTATTTTTGTGTTATTAAATATAAACATGTATGACTTCGCATCTAATGAATAGAATTAGTTCTACCATGCATTGCATAGCCTTGACCCCTTCTTGACTTTGCCTCGATACTTTTGTACCCATTGCATATTCACATTTGAATATAATAAAATAATAATAAGTTGGGATAATATGGGTCAATTTAGTAGCGAACAATGTCAGAAACTATACTCGGTGAAGGGCCCCTTATTGTTCAATTGATTACGGTTATGGATTATTGATTATTGTGCCGAGTACACGGTCTATACAGTTCATCACTATAGTCTAAACAATCACTATTTGTATGCACTGAACGTGTCATGTGAAACACATTATTAAGTGCATTAGATAGATAATAAAAGACTGATAGACTTAGATTGACACTCTCATTCTTGATCATGATTATTGTTATCGACCTTGAATCATTGATCGGATTCATTGATTATTGCATCGTTAATTATAGACCTTTGATTTTATTTTCAACCATTGTTATTGATCTTCGATTTTGTTCTAGTTCATTAATTCTTGATATACCCTGTTCTCTTTCTCTTTGCTTGTTACTAGTTACTGTCCATAACTTGCTCTAACGTACATCCCCCCCTCCATTTCTAGTTGATGTGATTGTAGGTACACGAGGAGAATTAACCAAAGGACGTGGTGAGCAACTCTTCTAAGGAATGGATTCAAGACTTTAGCTGTTTTATTATCTCGTTCATGCTATTTATTTATAGTATTATTGTCTTTCTTCTTCATACTTTGTATTCTTGGCATTTGGACCCAAAGTTTGTTTTCTCCCAGATATTGGATATTATTTTGTGGATTTGTTTCATGGATTATTGAAGTTTATTCATTGTTTATGTTATTATTTATTCATGCATGGTTGTGATTATATTTCATATTGTTGAGTTAAACTGGTACAACTTATGGATGATGTGTGCATCATTCGCTGGGCCTCAGTTACGTGCCTGTGTTTTCGTATTTTGGAAAGCGGGGCATGACAAGTTTTTAGTGGTATCAGAGCCAGGTTTAGCAAAATGTGTTAGTCAGGTTTGGCTAATATGTTAGTCAAGTTTAGGCTCTAGCCAAGTTAACCCAATAATATGCGCACTACGTTAATCACATGAACATGTAATAACCTCCCTTCAATCTGGAAATTAGTCTCATTTGATCCATCTTGATTCCTTCACATTCAATTCTTTCAATCATTGTTTCCTTCCGTTCCTTGCAATCATCCTTATTCCTTGATTCTTTATTGGGTATTTTACAGTGATTGCATTATTTGTATTCAATTTCTGCGTGTTTTTCCTTCTTGTAAATTTATTCATGCATATATCCTGCATACACCTTCATTCTTATTCTTTAAATCATTACTAGTTGTCATCTTAGTTTTCTCTCTCCCTGCTCATTTCCTTTTTGATTCCAGCGCTACCCACTCCTTTGTTTCTTCCCACTTCGTGATCAGCACCATTTGGCGAGTGACGTCATTCCAGCAGCTTAGAATATCACAACTGGTGGATGCATCATTATCTGTTCTAGGGTGTGCAAGCAAAGTCCTTTGTTGATTTGTGACATGGATTATGGGGCTGATCTCATTGTGATCCCCAATTCCGGTTTTGATATTATCCTTGGGATGGATTAGCTGGGAGTTACTCATGCCGTGATTGACTGTCGAGAGAAGAATGTAGTATTCAGACTTCCAGGTTGCCAAGAGTTCATGCGGGTGAGACACCGCTTGGGTATGTCAAGAGCCCTGCGAACCAGAAGGCTAGTGCACTAGAGTCGATGTGCGCTGATGGCGAAGTTGCACCCATGGTTGTGCAGGACTTTCTTAATGTCTTCCCAAAGAATTTCCCAGAT
Source organism: Hemerocallis citrina (assembly GCA_017893485.1). Lineage (NCBI taxonomy): Eukaryota > Viridiplantae > Streptophyta > Magnoliopsida > Asparagales > Asphodelaceae > Hemerocallis > Hemerocallis citrina. Next base: position 417,069,747 of record CM030358.1, on the reverse strand, counting down.
TGCCGCCATATCGAGATGTAGAGTTAGGTATTAAAGTTCAACCAGGTACGACACCAATCTCGAAGAGTCCGTACCACAATGACACCAGTTTAGTTGACCAAAATGAAGGTGCAAGTCCAAGAGTTGTTGGATAGGGGTTTTATCAGGCTAAGTGTTTTTCCTTGGGGCGCCTCAATTTTTATTCATCAATAAGAAGGATGGTAGTTAAAGGATCTGCATTGATTATCGGGAGCTGAATAACGTCAGTGTGAAGAACCAATATCTGCTGCCGAGGATTGACGATTTGTTTGATCAGCTTGGAGGTGCTTCAGTTTTCTCGAAGTTGGATCTTCGTTATGGTTATCAACAGGTTAAGGTGAAGATGGAGGATATTCAGAAGACGACATTCCACACGAGATATGGATATTACGAGTTTTTAGCAATGTCATTTGGAGTTACCAATGCACTAGCTGTATTCATGAGTCTGATGAACACAGTAATCTAGCTATTTTTTGACCAATTTCTGGTGGTGTTCATTGACGAAATCTTGGTGTATTCTCGGAACAGGGAGAATCATGCTGAGCATTTAAGGGTTTTCTTGCAGACTTTGAGGGAGAATCAGCTTTATAGGAAGCTAAGCAAGTGTGAATTTTGGCTTGATCGTGTAGCATTTCTGTGCCATATTATCTCCAATGATGGTGTTTCAGTTGATCTGATGAAGATTTCTGCGGTCAAGGATTGTCGGTAGTGAAGTCAGCATCAGAAGTGCGAAGTTTTCTCAGATTAGCTGGGTACTATCGAAAATTCTTTCAGGATTTCTCGAAGATTGCTAGACCCCTAACCAATTTGACGAGGAAAGATCAGAAATTTGTTTGGGATGGAGCTTGTGATGAAGCCTTCATGGAGCTTAAGAATCAGTTGAGGTCAGCACATGTACTAACTATACCTGACTATTCAAGAGGTTTTGTAATCCACAGTGATGCTGCTGGTAGAGGCTTGGGCGCAGTGCTAATGTAATGAGGCAGAGTTTTCGCTTATGCATCCAGGCAGTTGAGGCCACATGAGAAGAACTACCCTACGCATGATCTTGAACTTGTAGTCATAATCTTTGCCTTGAAGTTGTGGAGGCATTATTTGCTTGGAGATAGAGTTAAGATTTTCACAGATCACAAGAGTCTCAAATATGTGTTCACGCAGAACATGAGACAGAGAAGATGATTGGAGCTAATGGCAGATTATGACATCAACTTGTAGAATCACCCGGTCAAGGTGAACTTGGTACCCAATGCTTTGAGCAGGAGACGTGCTACTATGTTCCTTACCAAGCAGAATGAAATGTTTAGGGACATGAGAGGACTAAAATTGGATGTGATTCTTCTCGGTACAGCGCAACAGTGTATGATGTTGTAGTTGTAGTCTTCATTGGTAGAGCAGATCAAGGAAGCCTAGGTAGGTGATCAGTAGTTGCAGAAATTCCGAAGCGAAGTAGAAGCAGGCCTAAGGAATGACTTGGTCATCAACAGGGTGGCGTTATTCCACCTTTAACCTAAAAAAAATGACTTGGTCATCCATGAAGACGAATCCCTTTGTTTTGGTACCAGATTGCGTGTACCGATGGAAGAAGCTAGACAGCAGCTACTTGCAAAAGCCCATCGTTCACCCTATTCTATTCACCCTAGAGGCACGAAGATGTACAGAGATCTAAAAAAACAATTTTGGTGGCACGGTATGAAGAGAGCAGTGGCGAGATTTGTGTCTCAGTGTTTGATCTGTCAGCAAGTGAAGGCGGAACATTAGAGGACCGCTGGACTACTTCAGCCTCTTCCAATCCCGAAGTGGAAATCGGAGAACATCACTATGGATTTCTTGACGGCATTGCTTAGAAATCCCAAAGGTCACAATGCTATTTGGGTAATAGTAGATCGTTTGACGAAGAGTGCTCATTTTTTAGAGTGGGTCAGTCTACAGAAAGCTTGGCTGAGAAGTATATACAGGAGATTGTGAGACTGCATGGTGTTCCTATCAGCATCGTATCAGACAGAGATACGGGATTCAGGTCCTAGTTTTGAGAGTGTCTTCAGAGGATTCTAGGAAGTAAGTTGAACCACATCACTGCATTTCACCCACAGACAGACGAATAGTCTTAAAGGACAATTTAGACATTGGAGGACATGTTAAGGTCTTGTGTTCTTTAGTTTGGCGGTTCGTAGGAAGATCATCTGCACTTCATGGGAAGATCATCTGCACTTAACTGAGTTCTCGTACAACAACGATTATCAGGCGAGTATCAAGGCAACTCCGTACGAGGCGTTTTGTGGTTGAAAATGTCGATCGTCGGTTTGTTGGGATGACATCGGCCAAAGGAAACTCTTAGGGCCTGAGTTGATCACGAAGATAGTCGATGCAGTGGCTCAGATCAGGAAGCACTTGTAAGTAGTCTAGGATAGGAAGAGGAAGTTGGCAGATTGTCATCGAAGGCCTTTAGAGTTTGAGGCAGAGGATCATGTATTCCTGAAGGTTTCACTAAGGAGAGGTGTTATCCGGTATGGTGGTGGTGGCAAGCTAAGTCCCCGATTCATCGGTCCATTCGATATTGTGGAACGAGTGGGCAAGGTAGCCTACAGGCTCGCAGTGCCACCAGCTTTGTCTGGAGTCCATGATGTGTTCCATGTCTCTCAGCTCAGGAAGTACATTAAGATGACAGTCATGTGATTGACTACTCAGAGTTGTCCGTGAGGCTAAACTTATCATGGGAGATTCAACCAATCTCTATATTGGACTCGTGTGAGAAGGTGCTGAAGAATAACGTTATCAAGCTCGTTCGGGTCTCATGGAGTCCTCACTTGCCTGGTGAGTCGACTTGGGAACTTGAGGAGGTAATCCGGAGGAAGTTCACTCATCTCTTCGAGTAGGCTTTTCTTGGGGTTACCCTATGACCACTTGAATGAATTTTGAGAACAAAATTCTTCTTGTAAGGTGGGTAGGATTTGTAACCTGTGTTTCCGGTTTTTCGGATTTCTTTTGTAATTCTTTTCTCTTCTCAATTCTTGTATTCTGATTTATTAGTAATAAATCTTGCTATTCTTTGAACCCGTTTGTTCTCATTTGATCATCTGAATTATTTTGGCTCAAGCCCTGGTTTTTCAGTACTCTCTATTTTATTTGATTTGTATTGGGTATTTAATTTAATCTATTATATTCTTAGTTGTTTTTCTTATTGAATCCTAACCAAAACCCAAAACCAGTTAACCTTAATCCAAACCTAATAGCTTAATCCCCTATATAATCACCTCTTAACCCTATCAATATACCCTAATCTGCCCCATTAGCCGCTTAATCTCTTCTCCTCCTTCTTCATCATCTTCTTCATTGCCTCGAACCCATCGACCAAGCCCTTCCATCACCGCTGCAGCCCTGACTTCCTCTCCCCTCACCCTCCCGTGCGCGCGTGCTGCACCCCGAGCCCCCGCTCATCCTGCACCTTGTCACCCTCACATCTCTACTCCACCATCCCCACAAGCCGACGTCAGCATCCCGAGCATCATCCCCAAGCCATCCCGATTGCCATTGCTGCCGTTGCCTCCGACCATCATCCTTACCATCTCACCCTTGCCGATCACCATGCTTTTGCTCCTCCACTGCCCCGTGGACGCCCCACTGCCACTTCCATCGCCATCCACCTCGACCTACATTCTCATTGCCAAGCCTCACTGTCAGAATCCCGAGGTTTCTTGTTGCCGCTAGCACCTCACCAGCCACTTTGCAACACCGACCATCACTTGCACCAACTTCTTTCTCGCCACCTTGCTGCAACCCTCTTCTGCGCTCGCTGCGAACCAACAATGTTATCGCCCTCGCTGTTGTGCCGCTGTCTTCTTGCTGTTCGTTGCTGTGTGTTGTGCCGCTGTTTTTTTCTCCTATTGATTCTCGCCGCATGTGCAAATGTCGTCTAAGGCAAGTCATCTTGAACAAACTCATTACCCTAGTTCAAGAATTATTTTGATCTCTGCAATTTGTTCCCATTTCAGTTACCGTATCTTAATTTGTTTGATTCCTCTCAAAGAAGCTATTAAGGATTCATCGGCAAAACCAAGTAGTAGTTTTCTTTTCGTGCCTTTTCCTGGACTCAATCCCAAGCCTTGTTATACATCGTCATATGCATACACTACATGAATACATAGACTAAAAACATGTTATATAGAAGAATAATAATTTGAATGTATTTCAGTTGTGAATAATGTTATAGCTAGATTCGTGAATTTAATGCTATATTGATGATAATCTTGTCTTGTAAACAGTAGAATTCCACCCTAATTATTGAGCATGAAATCCTATTAATTTTTGTCATGAAGTTATATGTTTGTGTATCTCGTTTGTTGCTAATTAAAAATAATATAGTAGCTTGCCTGCTGTTTGTTCCATATTGCATTGAGTTTTTGACCCAATTGCTGTTATAATTAACTAGAACTTTATAAATGACATTTGTATCCCTCTGATTCTATTATCCAGAACTTCTTAAGGATCTAAATTCCTATTTCTAGACTTCAAGTTATCACATTTTTAATACTGTTAGGTTTTAAATTTCAGATTCCTGTTTAGAAGCACATCAACATGAATTACCAATTTAAAGTTAATGTTAACAGTAGAATCATGACATGAAATTTTCCAGGATGTTGCTAGACATGATTAAGAATTGATTTATAATTTTTAATAGATTAATTGATGAATTTCCAGACTAGTTATATGTATAAGAACCTGACTATAGGTTACTGCTAGAATTCTAAACCTGTAAAGAATAGACTTTTTAACCTTGTTTCTCTAAAAACATGTCGTGTGAATATGTGGAATCGGAAGGGGGTCTAGCTTCTGGAACCCCTCATGGTATTTGATTCGCTTTCCTGTAACATCGGGAAATTTAGTTTTTGTACAGTAATATCTTGGTGTCCAGAATGTTTGTTTTTTGTGTTATTAAATATAAACATATTTGAATTTGCATCTAATGAATAAAATTAGTTATCTCATGCATTGCATAGCCTTGACACCTTCTTGATATCGTCTCCATACTTTTATACCCTTTGCATGTTCACATTTGAATATAATAAAATAATAACAAGCCGGGGTAATAAGGGTTGACTTAGTAGTGGACAACGTTAGAAACTGTACTCGAAGAAGGGTCCCTTATTGTTCGACTGATTATGGTTATGGATGATTGATTATTGATTATTGATTATTGTACCGAGTACACGATCTGTAGAGTTCACCACTATTGTCTAAACGTTCACTATTTGTATGCACCGAACCTGTGGTATTGAACACAGTATTACGTGTATTAGATAGGATAATAAAAGAATGATAGACTTAAATTGATACTTGCATACTTGATCATGATTATTGTTATCGACCTTAAATCATTGATCGAAGTCATTGATTATTGCATCATTAATTATAGACCTTTGATTTTATTATCAACCCTTATTATTGATCTTCGATTTTGTTCTAGTTCATTATTTCTTGATATACCATGTTCTCTTACTCTTTGCTTGATACTACTTACTATTCGTAACTTGCTCTAACAGACATCCCTCCCCCCCCCCCCCCCCCCCCCCCCCCCCCCCCCCTCTCTAGTTGATGAGCTTGCAGGTACACGAAGAAAATTAACCGAAAGACTTGGTAAGGAATTCTTCCAAGGAATGGAGTCAAGACTTTAGTTGCTTTATTACCTCGTTCATGCTATTTATTTTTAATATTATTATCTTTCTTCGTCATACTTTGTATTCCGGGGATATGGACCCGAAGTTTATTTTCTCCCAGATGTTGGATATTATTTTGTGGATTTGTTTCATGAATTTTTGAAGTTTATTTATTGTTTATGTGATTAGTTATTCTTTCATGGTTGTGATTATATTTCATATTGTTCAGTTAAACTGGTACCGCTTATAGATGATATGTGCATCATTCGCTGGACCTCAGTTACGTGCCTGTGTTTCTGTATTTTGGAAAGCGGGGCGAGACAGTTGTCCTACCAGCCCAATGAGAATGGGTCCAGGTTGTTTAAATACAATTTAAACTCATGATTACCCATAAGAGGTGGTTGAAAAACTATATCTCTTATCTTGAAGGGATTTTAAACTCTCCTCATCCACTCTTATCTCTTTATGAAGAAGTGATAATTGATTCAATCCAAAAATACCGGAAAGTAAAGATAAACCATTATCTTGAAAATGGCCAACGCAACTATAAATACCCCCTACCTCCACCAGAAACAAGTAATTAGTATTTTCTACACAAAAGATCTTTCAATGTCTTCTTGATTTCTGACTTGAGCATCGGAGGATCTATCGCGAGGATCAACCCTGGTGGCTCAGACTTTTTGCAGGTCAACGGTGGCAATCGTCACCACACGAATCGAATCCTATGGCGCAAACGAGTCAGATCATCAAGTCAATTGCCGTCAAAGGCAGTCAACACCCCTGAAAGTCAAAAGGTTATGTTCTTGATTGTTCCTCTAAAGAATCCACATCATCTGGTTGCTCCCATACCGAAAAAAGCATCAACAAACAACGACAACAACAAACCTTTTTTCCAACTAGTTGAGGTTGGCAACATGAATCATGGTTTTCCATTTTGCTCGAGTTAGCGCAATATCTTCCGTAAAATAATGGCTCTAAAATTAGATATGGAGCGAGCGTATGATAGGGTGAGGTGTGAATTTTTAGCCTCTATACTCGCTCTCTTTGGTTTCGACTCGAGATTTATTAAGTGGATTATGGTATACATAGAGAGTCGTAGATTTACAATTTTAGTCAATGGTTCGTCTTCCAAGTGGTTCCAGTCGACCACTGGTTCCAAACAATGTTTCCCTCTTTCCATGTTTCTATTTATCCTCTGTTCTGAAGTCTTTACCAGAATGATTAAGCAAAAATTTGCCTCGAGAGAGATTTCAGTTGTTGTGATTGGTAGCGGCGGCCCGTGTATTAACGACCTTCTCTATGCATATGATAGTTTGTTGTTCGCACATGCCAATACCTCTTAAAGCAAAGTAATTAAAGAGATTCTTCAGTCCTATTGTGAATTAAGTGGCCATAATATTAATTTTTCGAAGTCTAATTGCTTCTTTGGTGGGAATGTTCGGTTGAGTAATCATCGTCGATCCATGAAGATCCTTTTTGTTGCACAAGGCTCTTTACCGTTCAAGTATTTAGGCGTGCAAATTAGCTCCTCACATATTCAATTTCATGCCTTGCTTCCCGTTATACGGAAACACGGGCACACAACAAAGGCCCAGCGAATGATATAAGTTTCCAAACTCACATCATCCATAAGCTGTACAATACCAGCAAGCTCAACAATACAATAATAATCACAGGAACAAGGATATAATGCAATAACTGAAATCTGAGATACAAGAACTTACAATAAGTCTGAGAATAAACAATCTAGTATGTAGTTCACCAAGATTTTTTTGTATCCCATCGCTGTACCTGTATGACATTAACTCAAAAGAAAGATGGATGGTACCCGTTAGAGCAAGCTATGGGCTGCAAGTAGTAACAAGCAAAATAGGAACAGGAACAAGGCATAACAGGGAAAGCAATAAGAACGGGGAATTCAATTACAGAACAAACATGACAACGAGAAATTATATACATAACAAGAAGGAAACAAGAACTGAACAAGTCTCAAAATATAACCAATCGGAAACAAGAAATCATGTTCACAGGAAAACAAGTCATGTAACGGGAAAATGCTACATATAAACGGGGATCAAGTGAACTAGACGTATAAGCAGGAATCATGTAATCTTGTAAACAGGTATCATGTAAACTTGTAACAGGTAACATGTAACTGGAATCATGAATCATGCATGTGTTCAGTGTTAATCTCAAGTCTAGCCATCTTTTATAAATCCTAACTAATGCACGCAATTCTGTATCCCACACCACAGGTTCAGGTGCATACAAACTTGTTAATGTTTAGACTATAGTGGTGAATTCTATAGAGTCATGTACTCGGGTCTTGCAGGAAAATGGAACATGTAGTCAAGCAATGGGCACTAGAGGTAACCCCCACAGAATCTAAAGGTAACCCCCGTCAACCAATGATGTGGCATTTAGTTCTACGTGGTACTTAGTTCCATACAACTTGTAAACATGTATCTTGTAGACAGAAAATAATGTAATCACGTAATGGGCTCTAGAGGTAACCCCCGCAGGATCTAGAGGTAACCCCCATCAACCCATGATGTGGCACTTAGTTCTACGTGGAACTTAGTTCCATATAACTTTTAATCATGTATCACCATCACAGGAAATACGGGCCCCATTCTGAGTACAATCTCCTATATTATCCACTACTAGATCTTACCCTTATAACCTCGGCTTGTTATTCTTTTATAATAGCTAACATGAACATGAACATGAACATGAACATGATAACAGGTAACAAAACCGGATCAAGAAGGTCTATGCAATACAGGTAATATAATTTGGTTCATAAAATGCAAGGAACAAATATATATGTATTTAAAAACATGAAGGCAAAATTCTGGGCAGCATGACGTTGCTGCACTAAAACCCTACTTTCCCACTGCTGTAGGAAAGTGACTCAGGTTCCGTCCGGGGTTCTGGAAACTAGACTCCCTACCGGTTCCAATGCATATCTACACGATACATTTCAACTATAGAAACATGGTCTACCAGCTAGTTCTTTATGAGTTTACTGTGCAGGCAGCAACTTAACTAAAACTCTTGCAAAAATTATAATTAAGTTTCTGACATTGGTAAAATAACATTCTCAAAATCCTCAGGTCTAAATTCCTTAAGTTTCCACTGTTCTAATTAATCT